>OY752135.1:4290000-4967500 GCA_963573275.1 Caenorhabditis uteleia | reverse complement strand
CGTTTATTCAAATTAGGAAACAAAGAAAACGATAGATAGTACATCTGCGGAGGTGCCTAGCTCGGGTCAAGATAGCATATCTTGTAAGATCACTAGAATGGTCTGCTTAGCATGAGATTGTAGTGTGTAGTTTTTGTAGTCAAAGGTATGCCAGAATGATTTATTAGGGAATCACAATCAGTTGATTATTCGCCATTAGCTTGATCGACGAATAATCCTCCGAATTGATCCCCCCATTGTGCATAAGTGGCAATGGCGAATGAGACGAGAAGGATCAGGGTGGATAAGGAATGGATTGGTGGATGGATATGGTGGATGGGTGACACTTATTGATATTGATATGATAAGAATGATAAGGTAGATAGGGGTATTATATACTGATCGAGTTAATTGAATTTATGGAATTGAGGAAAAATATAATATGGGAAAATGATGGATGATTGATATTTATCATTCATTGATCAATCTATCATCCATATTATGATACCATATCTTACTGTAAGTTATTCATATCAGTCATATATTACTGTACATTTATAGATTCTCCTGATCATCTTCTTCATTCTACCATCATATTCCTATGATATGATGATCAGTGGAATGTGTAACACTGATAATGATTGTATGGGTATCAGAAGAATATGTTTCCGGAACAAGTGTATCACTTTGGTATAAGTATATTGAATGTTCAAATGGAATAAATATTTATTGAAATGATTTTTTTTCTAATGATCATGAAAGTTGTTTGATTAAAAGATCAAGTGTTCCATTACTGTGAATGGTATAATTCGTACCAAAACACAAAATCTTTGTATCTTCTTTATATCTTGGCAGCCATACACAGCTCTTCTTGAAAATAACCAAAAAAACAAGAGAATGGTCTGCTTAGACTGCAAACTATAATCGCGCGTTAAGCAGACCATTCTCAATTGTAGTTTGTAGTCTAAGCAGACCAATCTAGTGATCTGGCAAGTTATGATACCTTTACTCGAGCTAGTTGCCTATTGACTTGTAGTTTGTAGTGTAAACAAGTCATTTTTGGAGCTGCTGAGCTATCAAAAGACACTTTTCAGACAAAATACGAGCAGATACTCCTTCTCGCAAACCTAAAAAGTGGTTAGAACTGACAATTAGAGTCTGAATGACCTGATTTCAACATTCAATCACTGTTTATTGGTTTTTCTGAGTAAAAATCTTCCATAAGTTTCGACTTTGTTAAATCTGGTCAAAAATCGGCAGAGTTTGCATTTTTTCAACGATATTTCACCATTTTTGATGAAAAATTCCAGTTTTTGCTCTTTGACAAGTTTTTCAACTTTTTCGCAAGTTTTTAAACATATCATTCGACATCTTCCTCATTTTTTGCCAAAAAATTCAACACCGAAGCTGGCCTAACAACGCTCCTTTCCGTTTTATGCGGCCGCAGCCATTGTTGCCCCCCTTTCCCTCGTTTTAACCCGCGCTGCGTTTGTCTGCGCTTTCGCGTCGATTTATGTTTGCGTACGATGCGCACAATCTGACGCGCATATTCCACCGTATACCTTCAAACCTTTTGGCGATTTACTCGGTTTTTAAATGTTTTCAAAAGTTCTATCTTTCAAAAACAGGTTAATTCGGTTAATTTGACACTTTTATGTGTAGAATTGTGGATTTTGATCTACTTTCAAGTGGTTTCTGAGGATTTAAACGAAAAATTTTTGAATTTTGCAAGTGCGCTCCACCGAACTGACATCGATTGTACGCAAAAACTCGACCTATTTTGTTTACGCCATTTTACGGGTTTTCTATCGTTTTTCGTCGTCTTTTACAGTTTTTCCTTTTTTTCAAAACTCAATTGAGAAATTTTGAATATTTCAAACATTTTTAAAATGAAAATTTCAAATTCTCGACCGCAAAGATGGTTTTTAGGGTCTTGCCGAGAAAGTACGACACGTCGCGGTCGCGTCGCGGCTTTTTGTTACTTTTTGTTGTTTTTAGGATAAAGTTCTGAAATTGTACTGATAATCAAAATTTTTCGTGTTTTTTTTCTAAAAATATTTTTTTCAACAATTTTCCTCGAAAATCACCTTTTCCGTCACGTGAAGGTCTGAAAAACGTGAGATGAATTCCCTGAAAAGTTTTGATACAAAGTGATACTTTGAGAAATATCACAGTTTTTATCAATTATCTTATCAGATATCATATAATTTCTGTGAAAAATTGAACAACAATGTTGTCTTCAATCTGCTTCACTCAAAATTTCTATCAAAAACATGAAAATTCAACTATTTTTACAGTTTCACAAAAAACTTTGAAAATATAGCTGGATTTCCATGTTTTTGATAGAAATATGTAGTGAAGCAGATTAGAGAATATATTGTAGCTCAGTTATTCACAAAAATTGTCTGATTTTTGATAAGATAATTGATAAAAGTTCATATTTCTTGAAATATCTGTTTGTATTAAAAATTTTTCAGTGAATTCATCTCACTTCTTTCAGAAACTTATGTTGAGGGAAAAGTGCTCTTCGATGGAAGTTTCTGAAAAAAATGTCCTTCTCATGAAAAGCAAAATTGTTCAAATATCCATAATTTGATAGACTATTAGAAAATTCTGTTTTCTTTTCTTTTTTTCACCATCAATCGATCTTTACAAGCTTGGTTCCCTTAAAATGACTCATTCAAATTTCGCGCGTTTTCTTGCACGCTCCTCTGTTTTTTGAAGGCTTTCTGTTGCGTTTTGTGTGCGTACTTTGATTTCTTTGAAATATCAGTTATTATAAAAATGTCTAGGTTCAATATACAGCTTTTCTAATATCAAGAATCTAGTTTTATTAACCGTATGCTCCGAAACTCCCAATTTGTCTATAAATTGACCCATTTTTAAGTCAATTATAGTATTTCTCTGTAATTGCTGCTTCAAATTAAATGTTCTTTCTAATTTTCGTTTCAAAAGTATGTTCCCCGTTTTGAAACGGTCTTAAAACTTCTTGAAAACCACTAGAAAATTGCAATGTCACCCATGGCCTAACTTTTGCAACACTCGGCCACGGCCATCCTCCTTCGCCCCGCAGCGGCAATTTGACTTTTCATACCAGTTTTCCGTCTCACACACTAATGTTTTCAGTATAAATAACCAAAAAATGGATGAAATGGCAGAATTATCTGCCGCTTATACGGAGGAGAATCCTTCCGGCGATGGAAAAGTGAAAATGGAGGAACCGGAAGATGATGAGCCGGTGAGTCGAAAAGTGATAGGATTGCGATTGAATAAGTAAAAATGATTCAGATGAGAACTGGTATGGAAGATATAGCCGATGAATGGGAAGCAGGAGAAGAAAAACGGGAAGCACACAAAGCAAAAATGATCTCGGATATGGGGATAGTGTTGGGAAAGAGGAAGAAAGGAAAACGGAGGAAAGAAAGTAGCAGTGATACGGATAGTGATAGGAAATCGTGAGTTATTGGCGAAGAAAAGACGATTTTTATTAGATATAATTGCAGAGTAGAACAACCAGATTATCTACAAAAAGAGAAGGGACCTCTTGTCACATTCGGCCGATCGAATCGACCTCGTCGTTCGGTAAATTACGCGAATATTGAACGAGGCGATGAAGCACAATCACAATCACTCGTAACTGAATTCACATCATCGAAAAAGAAGAAAGCGAAGAAGACACGAGATGAATTGGATGAGAATTTTGATATAGAGGAAGAGATAAATGGACCAAAGAGGAAGAAGCCGAAGGTTGATTATAAAGCGTATTATGCGCAGATGCGACAGTTGAAAGAGCCAGTTGATGTTGTTGCTAGTCTGAAAGAACTTCTACCACCAATAGATGCAGAACGACCAGATTTGGATCAACGAACGATTGGAAGTGAAATGGAGGAAGTGATAAGTGCTAGAAGGGCGTCGGGTGGTTTTAGACGGTTGATAAGTCGGATATCAGATGAATCACTGAAGAAAATTGCGTACGTCTAATTAAATTCGTACTTTTAAAAACTATTTTTGCAATTTTAGTACATTCGTCGAGGAAAACTTCGAGCTAGTCTACACAACAGACGCTGATCGATTCGCAAAAAGTTTACGTCAATGCTGGAATTTCTCGTCTCTTTCATTCAGGAAAAAATGGGAGAGGGCGGCGAGAATGGATGCATTTGAATCGTCGAAATTGAGTGAGTTTGTGAGAGTATTATCTTTGAAGAAAAAGGATTTTTCAGTGACTAATTTTGGAATACAAATGTCGATGCCATTGTCGGAGTTTTTGTTGGATTCAGGAAATCGGGTATGTTTTTATCATGAGAACGATTTTATCTTAGTATTGCTGCTGACTGTATAGCATGTTTTCACGTATAATTCGAAATTGTTTACGTTTTTTGATGAAAATCAAACTGTTTTGTTTTAAAACAGGACTTTCGGAGTTATTTTTCATCACAAAAACACTCAAGTTCCAATGTTCTGCAACGTTTTCAGCCGTGAAAACTAGAAAAATAAGATTCTGCTCAAAAAATAAAACATGAAAAACTATATTTGAAATTATTTTGCTCTAACTGTTCATCGACAAAAAAACGAAAAACAGTGATTTAGCAAAACTGTGATTATATCGTTTCCTGATAGAATAAGATTATTTGGTAATAAATCAAATTCAGAAAGAAGGGAAAGCCCCCACAATCGATTGTTGCTCACTTCGTCCATCAATATCATCAATGAAAGAGGCCGTTCAACACTTTCTCGATTACCACGATGCTGTTCATTTCTACGGTTGCGATTTCTGTTACACAATGTTTCCCACAAAAGCTCAATTTATGCAACATGGTTGTCCTGAATTTGCCACGTTTTTGCTTGATCAAGCAGTGAAAGACATCAAAATAGAGACGAAAACAGCGTTCGTATTCTTGACATGCACCGATTGTGGTCTATGGATGCCGATGAAAGTGAAAGGAAATACACCGAAAAGTTGGAACTATTTTATGACTGCTTTAGTGAGTTTGTCCTAAGTTTGTCTCTTCAAAGCTCTTTTCTTCCAGACAAACCACTCTTGTCGTCAACTCGTCCCAGTTGTCATATTTTTCCCTCGAGATACAGCATGTGATGGAAAATCGCTTAAAATGAGCCTGAAATTCCTTCCCAGAGTTGGTGGATCAATACCGATGAATTGTAAAGAATGCAATATTGATGAATTTGCCAGTATCGAGGATATTGATGCACATTTCAAGGAACACCATCCAGATGAGGATAAGAAGTGTAGCAGGTGCCAACAAAGTTTTGGTACCAGTTATTTCTTCAAGTAAGTTTATCCATTATACGGTATTTTAATATCTACAGAAATCACAGACATCATTGCCTATCACACTTCAATCCTTATGCATTCTTTGCTGATTGGCTTCGAACATCTGCCACTTTCACACCACCAAATGGATCAAAAAGGTGTTTACACGCTGGAATCGATAAGGAGAATTTTATTATTGGTGGATTTGAACAAGGATTTGATGATTTGATGAAGAATGATAAATATTCGACTGAAGATTATATTGGTGTATGTTTTGGCCTGTTTTTCAAAGAATTTATTGTTTTTTTGCAGCCTTACGATGAAAAGATACGAGAAAAGTTGAAGAATTGCCTGGCAATTGTCGAGAAATCACGCAGTGAACGTGGCACACCATTCTCAGTGGATAGTGATGATTCGAGTTCATCGCGTCGATCAAAAAGTAAACCAAGTTCGGAGCCGGGAAGACCACGAGCTGATATGGGTTATGAGCATATTTCATATGTGGATATGTTCTCGGATACTGATCGGCAGATTGAAGTGAAGGATAAATTGGAACGATTGATGGGACATGTGAAATTGTTTTCGATTGGAGAGACGATTGATGAGGATGAATGTGATGAGATTTGGGAGATGATCAAGGATATTGATGTGGTAGAGGTAAGTAGTCTTTTTATTTATGGAAAGTATCTGAATCCGTCAATTTCATTAGAGAGAATTGAACAGAAATTGTCAATTACTCGAAAATGAGCGGTAGATCAACGCGAAGCGAAAAAAAAAAGCAGTCGAGGGATACTTTCCATTATATTTTAATCATTTTTATAGTGGTCTTAGACACTCGAATAATTTATAGAACTTCAAACTCGCAAAAATTGTGCATCCATTGGCGAATGATTTGGCGGAGACATTCACGCGAACTGTACAACTACCATTATCATCGTGTTATGATCCATTGAAGGATTTCTTGTTGGTCAATAAGATTTTCAATTATTGTGCGAAATGTAAGACGTTATTCACGGAGGATGTTGGTGTCCATGCGAAGAAATGTGAAGTTACAGAGGTTAGTTTATATTGATATAAGTTGAATCAATAATCGATGTATTTAGGACTCGATTCAAGAGTTATTCCACGCTGCTGAATCACCAGCAGATGGTATTAAATGTATTGATGAGGATTGTGACAGAACATTCTGCTCGATCATCTCATTCCGTTATCATTGCGCAACTGTACACGACACTTTTGTCATTTATCAATCAACTGGACCACCATCTTATGATCAATCGTTGTCAATTTTATTGGATCATTTTGAGGAGTTGAATGATGATAAGAGATCGAGACTGGCCAGATATACTGATAAAGTGGTGGGAATGCCGGTGAATGGACTTTATCCAAGAAAAGTGAGTGATTTTGAAGATGGTGCCGTGTTCTATTGACTTATTTCAGAAAATACAACGCGCTGGTCCAGTACAAGCCGAATTGATGCAGTTCAGTAGCGAAAATGCACGTGGACATAAACTCTACAAGGAGCCACTGAAAGATGGTCGATTCGATTGTGTATGGTGTAGTCTTGGTTTCAATAGTGTTGCGATTTTTGCGAAACACTTTGCAAGTTGTCACATATTCATTTGTGATCGATGTGGAAAGTGTTATGGATCACAGAATAAGAGACAAACACATTTGTGTGTGAGGCTTTTGAATGGTAAGTTGCTACTTTTAAAGATGTTTTAAACTGATAATTCGTGATTTAGATCCGCGAAAAATGCCAAATCATGCACTTTTTGGTGGCTGTTCCGGATGTACTAAACGATTCCGAGTGCATGATATTTATGACCATATGTTGAATCAACACTTTAATATGGTACAATATCGACCGACTAGTGGAGAAGTGAGTGATATCAATACTTCTATCTTCAATCTAGGATGCTTCAGATTATACCATCACCAAGAGACTTGAGAATCGAGGCAATGTCGGTTGAGGGGCATAACCGAATGATCACGAATTTCAGAGATGAGGATCGAGCGAACTTTATTCAATAGTATGTTTTTACCTGAATCGGCAAAAAATTACATGATTTCTTTTCAGTCGTCCAATTCCAGTCCATGGTCAGCCATTCAACATGGTAAAACGCGTTGATACTCCGCGTGGTGCATATTTGTTTGATCCGCCGTGTCGAACTAAGGTATATGGTTGATTCTTTACCTATTTTCAACCAAAATTGCAGATTCATGTCAACAAATCAGTATCCGACTTGAGATTAACATGTTATTTGTGTGAAATGGCGTTTAGTACAACACCCGAACTCGACACACATTTGGAATTGCATCCGGAACAATGGAAAAAGTGTCCGTTTTGTAAGACGGAAGTTGCTGGACATTATGAAATGCAGAAGCATTTGTTGCATGTTCATATGAAGCGAACGAGCTCGGCGATGATTTGTCAATACTGTGATACAACATGCTCAACAGCTCCATGTGCACATCTCATCTATAAATGCAAACGACTGCCGAATTGTCCGATATGCGGTGAAAACACACAATCGAGAGATAATCATGTGAAACATATGTTGCATTGTCATGGAGCATCACTCCGCCGTTTCCAATGCTCATTTTGCTCACAGATATTCATAACAATGACGGAATTCCAAGAACATACGTGTGATAATATTCAACCGTATCAAAGTTGTACTTGTAATCCACACAGAGTTCGTTTTAGCTTTTTTTAGAATATCAAAAACAATGATTTTGCAGGTATTTGAGTCGATTCCCGAGTTTTGTGATCATTTTGACAATAAGCATGCTACCAAGCAGGGTAATTCGCATATCTGCACACTTTGTAAAACACACACGGTACACACGACATCTGGATTACTTGCGAAACATCGTCTTAATCATGCCAAATCAGTTCCATTGACATTGTTGAGGAAGGTATTCATATTGCCAAGATGGTTGCAGCCGAATGTAAGTCTCAAGTTCTCAAAAAATGATCTCAATGCAAAAAAATTTCAGATTACTAGCATGATTCGTCGTCCGCTACCACCATTGCTTCCCTCACCAGCCAATCGAGGAGGACCATACACATCACGACCACCAATCCAACGACCACCACCACCACTTCCACCTGGTATTGTTGTTGATCCGGCTGATACACTGACAAGTCGATTGGGAGCAATGTTTGATGCACCATCTACATCAGCAGCATCTTCGGGTAAGAATAGTGTTGTGACATTGGATGATGATGAAGAAGAGGACGATGATGATATTTTGATTGATGAGCCACCGGTGTTGGAGAAGAATGGAACAACGAGTAGGAATAGAATGGAGGATAATGTGAATGGTAAGAGATATATGTTTACTTGCCAAAATGAGATTTATTTTCAGTGCGTGTCGAAGTAGTTGATAATATTGCCGGTGGGGAAGGACAACCAGGATATGTGGAAGAAGATGATGATATTGAATGTGTGGCGACTGTCAAATCAACGGAAGAAGTGATACAAGCATCGAATGCTGAGCCAGTTGTCACAGCGATTGAGGATGATAATGGAGATGAGGAGATTTCAGCGGTTGCTGTTGTGGAAAAGTTAGTCTTTTTGATAGAATTGTTAGTAGAATAGTAATTTCAGTGCTGCTGGTACACTATCATCAACAATTGCATCAAACTCAAGAGAGAAGAAGTTCAAATGTTCAAAATGTACAAGTTCATTTGTGACAAATGCTTCATTGAATGTACATATGGAGAGTCATCGAGCGGATGCTGGACAGAATTTGTCATCAGAGGTTTGACTTTCTTATCAATATTATCATTTTAATCATACAATTTTGCAGACGTTCCCAGTGCCACTTGAATGTATGTCATATCTATGTCGTAACTGTAGTCTGGCATTCGAAGACAAACAACAATACGAGGCACATCATCGTAATCATGGAGCAACATCGAACACATGCAAAACATGCAGTGGTATTGGTTTCAATGATAGTGTTGTACTTCAACATGTCAAAGGACATCAGAAGGATGTTATCCGATATAGTTGTGGAACTTGTAAGCTGATCTTTAGCACGGTATGTGTTATCCTATTGTGTTTACACCATCAAGAACCGGTTTAGGATTCATTATTGATGTTCCATCTGATGGATGTCCATCATATTCGTTTGTTCTATTTCTGCAAGATTTGTGGATTCGGTGGGACGGAGATTAATCCAGTTGTTTCGCATATTGCTTGTATGCATCGGGAATCGGAATATGTAAGTTGATCATCAATTTTATATTCAAGCAATCGAAAATTACAGACAACTTACCAAAAACTGGCAGTTTGTCCGCTTAATTTGTTGAATTTCGAGCCAAGAAATCCGGAAGCCTACAAGATGCAAGTAATGAATAAGGAGTTTCCAGTGTCAACACCATCCGATTGCTCACATAAGACGTTGTTATTACCGAATGACATGATGATTAGTTGTAAGATTTGTCATTGTTTGGTTAGTTGTCATATAATTTATCTCAATTATTTGTGTATTTCCAGCAACCGCTATTCTCCTTCACTGCAATGAATCAAGATGTTGAGGCATCTGGTTTCACACAAGCTCTACGTTCGATTGATGATGGATTCCCATTCAGACGATTGTTGAGTAGAAACTCGCTTGATTTGATTTCATCAGTCACTGAAAGGAGAAAAGTAGCATCATCGTCGCAATATGCACAACAACAACACATCAGAAGACCAATTGTGCCAGGTGTACGGATGCTACATCCGAGAAGTGAAGGTGTTCCACCAGCACTACCCGGTTATATAACACCACAACCGATTCGACGAGTTATACCAAAGAGTAATGGTGTTGTGACGAATCGAATGATAGTTCCAAGGAAGGATGGATTGATTACGAGACCGAATGGACAGATTATTCGACCGGTCGGACCGATTACTAGACCAGTTGGGCCGGTTACTAGACCATTTCCAGCGATGCCTGAACCACCGGAGATGGAGATTAATGAAATTTGTAAAGTATGTTTCTTATTTAACTTTGAAAAATTTATATAAGATTGATTTAGTATGGGAGTTGCAAGGCGACAATAACAAAGAAACACGAATTAATGAAACATCGAATGCATCGATCGGACACGAATTGGTACTGTAATCATTGTGGACATTCGGAGAAGAATGAGATGGGCATTGTGTTGCATTACTATAGAGTACATGTTCAGAATTCTGGAGCTAGAAGACGTTAGTTTTTTTGATTTTGAGCTATTTTCTAAGAATATATACGATTTAGATCCAATGTATCGACCAGTTGTCTACAATCTTCGTTGTCCATACAAAGAATGTGAAGCCGAACCATTCCAATCATTGAAGCCATTTGAACGACATGTGAGATTACATACAGATGTATTGCCACATACTGCTGAATGTTGTGATACCGCATTTGCATCGTCGGATCGTCGTACACTTCATGATGCACAACATAAGGAGTTTGAGTTAGTTTTGGTTGATATTGGAATAGATGTAGAATTGTGATATTCAGATCAAACGGAGGGGATGGAAGTTGTTGTACAATTTGTGGAACAATGGATCTATGGACATTACCAAAGGAAGATGGAATGACATTTGTATTGTCACATTTCATTCGCCACGGGATGGATTACTTTTCGAATTGTCGGATTTGTTTGGCAAAGTTTAAGGATGATGTTAATGTAAGTTGTAGTACAGTATTTTCTGATATACCTGATCATCTATTACAGTATACTCAACTATTGGCTCACTTCAAATCAACACATATCGTCAAAGAAAATCTCCAACGAGAACCATCTTGTCAATGTGGTGCCAAATTGGGACATTCGAATCAGATTTTTGCACATTTGAAGGAGAAACATATGGTAAATTTTGATAACTCTTTATCAATTCATCATTATTTGATTTCAGTTCAATGCAGTTCAAGCAGTTCCTGGATCAATGGGCGGATTTGTAATCAACGCGGGAGACTTGATGGCAAACTATTTGGGATTGAATGATACGGTTGTGCATCGACCAGCTCACCACAGACCAGATTCAACATTGAATGATATATTGAGAGCACCACCAGTGCCAGTTCAAATTCGAGGAGTTGTCGATGATAATGATGTCATAGCGATTGATTGATAACTTCCATTTTGTTTTGTTTTTATATTTATCACCTTTTTTTCTTATTAGCAATTCATTTCACCTTGCTCATTTTTATTTGCGGGTACCCCCTAGACCTTTTCTAATTATTATAATGTAAACCAGAAAAATCTCACATTATCTCATTTTTTTTTGTAACTGTGTAATATGATCTTTCAATTATTCCTAGGAAATAAATAATATCAACCAAACACATTTTTGTGGTCGAAGGAGTGTTATGATGAAAAAAAAAAGAGTTGGGAGTATATATATGAGAGTGCGACCGACTAGTCGAGCAAAAGAAGCGGCAACACAACACAACGAAAAAAATACGACGAGGCCCTCCCGTCCCGTCCTCTCGTTTTCGTTGTCGTTTGTCTCTTTATTTTGCTTTCGTCGTTTTTGTGCCGCTGTGGTGAGCCCGGCTCCGGAGCCACACTTTTTGTGTCGTTGGCTCCAATTTTTATTCATTAATGTTATGCTTTCCTGGGGTTACTGTAGTTTTATGCGTGGCCGAGTTATGCGTTTTCTAGGCCATGTTGGCTTTCATTCGAATATTTTTGGCGCCAAATGGAAAAATACGAATTTTATGAGTTTCATAAGTGGAAAAATTCTCATAGAAGTAAAATTTGAGCAAGACATAGGTTTAGAAAATGAATGGAAACCGGTAAAAACACTCAAAAACTGAGAGTGGCCTAAAAAGTACACACGACCTCCTGAGCCGGACATCATCCGTACAAATCCTAAGAAAAACATATATAGCTTGTAAATGTGCTCCATGCTACCGTAAATTTTCCAGTTTTGAAAAAACGTTGTTTTTCGCGATTCTAGTTCCTGGAAAACTCTTGAACCGTACGCATACTGTAATTATTTGCAAAAAAAACATTTTTTTGTCGTACTGTAGATTTGTCAGTTTCTGGAGGTTGTCTGACAAGGGTAGAATTTTCCAAAAACTGGCAATCCAAAAAAACGTTTTTTTTTGTGAAACCGTTTCACTGTTTTCGCTCTTTAATACCATTTGAATGAAAAACTATGTGGCCTAGAAAACTCACCAACCAGGTCCCTCCTATTTCAGTAAATTTGATAATATTGTGAGTTAATCCTCTTCTCCTAACGATGACGAAATCAACACCAAGTACAAATCACTTGTTTGTCGTTTTGTGTTGTTTATCATCCACCACATACATATTGTGTTGATTTTAGGAGGCCAATTCTCGTCATTTTTTTGTGGTCACACTTATTCTTTTTTCATTATTTTTCATATAAACTTGTGACTTTTTTGGGACTTCTTTTCCAGTCTTTTTTTCAAAATTGGTATTTTCCAGCATGTTCCTTTAATACAGTATGCTGATATTGGTTATATTCTAGGTTACTGTACTAAAGGAGCATGAAGAAATCAAGTGGTCTCGAAACGAAAGACCCACTATTTCGCTTGAATATTCTGGCAGATTTCGACATTTTCTGAACAATTCGTTGTGAGACCAATTTGGGGTCAGCGCGAAAATTTCAATTATCGATTTCATACGAATCGCGTCTTGCGTATCTTTAGTCCATCATGCGCCTTTAATACAGTATCTCACTCCGTAAAGTACTTGATACATTAGTATAAACCTAATTCCAAATCCCGTCAAGTATTCACATCTTGAGTCCCTTGCACTCTTTTCGAAATTAGTCAATATTCCATGTTGGTTGACTCATATTATTTATTGCTTTTTAGTGAACACACTCACTGTTCAACTGTTTTTATGATGATGATGACACATAAAATGAATGGTTTGATGACTACATTTGAAACGTTTAGGACTATCTAAACCTAAACCTAAGATTCATCAATGAACCTCCATCCTGTAACAGTATTTGTCTAGTTTTGAGCCAGAAGTTTTGAGGGACCATAACTTTGTTCATTTTGCACATTTTTTGGATCGTAAAAAAGCAAAATGAAGCTGAAAGGTTGATCCGTATTCCTTTTTTTTGTGGGAAAATGAAATCTGGAAAACTTGCAGTCATATTTAGAGTCAAAAAATACCTAATTTTCAGATGGATTTTTCTCAGCTCACATGCCTCCAAAATTGAGAAGAAAAAAAGATTTTGAAACCTCGTTTTTTGCTCTTCAAAACTACATACCGTACTGCAAATACTGCCGGAGATTGATCATATCTCAGAATCTAGAAGAGTTATCAAAAAGTTGTCAACAGCAAACTTGTAGCTGAATTTTTGATCTACAAATTTCCAGTTGACTACTTTTTGATAGCACTGCTAGATTCCGAGATATGAGCATTATACGGCAGCGTTTGCAGTACCGCTCTATTCGAGAAAATTCGGAATATCCGAAAAAATTTTCTAATTAATTGTTTGTATCGGGTATCAAAAAAGTCCATCTTGATCGTAATTTTTTTGACTGAATTGATTTCAAAGTTGGAACTTTTTTTTGTTTTTTTTCCAAATATTTTGTCATCAATTGATATAAATAACACAAAAAAAGCTATTTGGCGCCGAATAATTTGAATTTTTCACGGCTACCATATTGTCCTAAACCTAAACCAAAAAAGGCATCACTAAATAGTCACTTTTACCCGGGATTCGAAGCTCTAAAGACAGTTTTCCCACCAAAATAGAATGCCAGGACCGTTCCATCGTTTTGGCGCCAAAAAAATTCAAAGCTTTCCATGACTAAATAGTCACATGGCAATTCCTAAAATGCATTCAATAAATCTGCATCATGGTGGATGGTGGCCACCTGCCAAAACAAGGACACACGAATGGAAAGAGGACGACATCATCAAAACGGGAGAAGAAGAAGAAGAACAAATTCATATATATATGCGCATGTGTCTATGTATGTTAGCCCAGTCCACCCAACCCTCCTAAGCCTAACACATACGGGGCCCCCTTTCTTCATTTCTTTTTGTGTGTCCCCCATGTCTAAGTGAGTCGGCTCTGGTGTCCTCTAGCCCCTCCATTTTTTTCGTGAAAATTAACATGTGATGACTCTTTTATAGGTTTAAACCTAAACCTATAAAAGTGTGTCCCTCCTTGCAGTTGTTCAAGGTTTTCTTGCCGCCGCCACCGCCAAACCCTTGCCGCCGACCTTTTTGGAAAAAATTACTGTTTTTTTTGTGTTTCGAAACTTTTAAATTGTGTGGAAATATAGAAAATTTTTATTTTTTGAGCTCTTCGTCCCCGCGCCGTGCCGGTTTTCGGTGATTTTGGAACTTTTAAGCCCAAGGTTATATTGTACCAGTCATATCGTCCTTTAAAAAATCCGAATCCAGGCAATTTTTCGGCTTTGAAATGTTGCAATATCGTCCCCGCACACCATTATAGTCGAAAAATTAGCAAAAAATTATTTTGAAAAAATTATTGGTCTGTAAAATTTTGGAGAAGAAAATACCTTGAAACCTCTTATAGAAGGGCACCCCAAGTCGTATTGAAAAAAACGATTGTAACTTTTTAATATTTTGAGATATCAAAAAGTGGTCAATTGGAAAGTTGTAGATGAAGACTTTTTCTACAGTTTGTCAGTTGGTCACTTTTTCGTATTCGTTACGGGAACTAAGATACAGAGCTTCTCCGAGAAAGTGCCCTTCTAATAGAGGTTTGAGCCTGTCGATTTTTCAGATTCTGAAAATTATCGTCCCCGCGCACTGTTGGATTTTCAGACGATCTGGTATTTTTTGAAGAAAAAAAACTACTTTCTTTCTGTTGTGTCAGATTTCAGCGAAAAAATTTCCCAGCCCCGAAAAAATCGTCCCCGCACCTTGGTTGAACTTTTTCGTAGTTTGTAGTTTTTTTGTCTAGAAAAAAGGTTCTATTGTTTTTGTCAAATTTTGGCACAAAGTTTTGGTATGTCAAATTTTGATTAAAAAAATAATGTTTTCCGGATTTTTCGAGCTCTGAAAATAGCCAATTTCCGTTATGGCACAATATCCATCAAAAACTACATTTTCAAGCTCCCGGCTCACCCACTAATCCTTCATGAGTTTTCCGCCTTTTTCAAATCCTCACCACCAAAATTTTATTGACCTCCAAAATATTTCAAATATTCCACACACTCTTCAAGGTCATTTCCCTCCCATTCCTTATCACTGATAAATTGCACCATGAAATGGTGTACACCATTGTGACGCCAAGACGACGACGATTCGAATGACATGCGAACCAACCAACAAAAAGCGGACGAAACAAAACGATTGGTGTGAGAAGAACCCGATCAGGCGAAGAAAGAGGCAAAGGCACTACACCAGTGTGTCTCTCTCCCCCCAAAATATGTCTCCCTCCCTCCCTCCCTCCATCTTGCCTCCTTCCAATTGACCTAAACCTAAGGCGAGGTAGTATGTGTAAATATGAGAGTGTCCATCCATCCCCTCTCCTAGTAGTCCTTCTTCTCCATCCATCCTCCTTCCTCGCCTAGTGTTCATTCTCCCCCCTCCTCCATTTTTCCTCCGCCACCGACGACGCGCCGCATTCGAAATCGCACTGCCTCGAATGATTTCATCAGTTTTTTTGCACCTCGTTCGCCACTTAAACGATTCCAATTTTTGTGCTCTTTTTGATGGCATAAATATTTTCAGGATTTGAGAATTTTTTCGAGGTGCAAAATGTCATTTTTCAAAAATTTTGAATTTTCTTTACCCAGTTTATAGGTTTAGGTTTAGAGCAGCTTAATAGGTTTAGAGACGCCTATAGGTTTAGGTTTAAGTAAGACCATTTTTAAAGGTTTATAGGTTTAGCTCCAGGGATGTCTATAGGCTTAGGTTTAGCGCCAATACTTGGGTGCACTTAGGTTTAGCTAGTGGAAAATTTCATGTTCCTTCCAAATTCTTAAACCTATACTATCCAGCAATCTACCAATTACACCTAAATAGTACATACCACTCCATCCTCCTCCCTCCATTCCATCTTCATTCCTTCCCGCCGTCCTCCCTCACTCTTTCCATTTCCTTTCGTCTCGCCACAGGCCCTTTTGATTGACACATCTGCCTCTCATTCCATTTTTCCTCCCTCTTCGTTTTTCACCACCACCCAATTGGTGTATCGATTGATTCATCACCCTTTTAGAATTTTCAGAGTCTATGAATGGATAACCAATTTCTGTCATCACCACTCGCCGCCATACTCGATAGTGTTAGGAAGGCACAGGAGGAGAAGGAGAAGAAGAAGGATGAGAAAGGAACGGGAGGAGGAGGAGGAGGTGGGGGAGGACAGGATGCTCAGCGAGCAGCAGCACAGGCGGCTGCAATGGCACAGGTGGCTGCATTAGCGCAAGTCGCCGCCTTAGCACAGTAAGTGTATTTGACTTTTGTCCAAATATCCTTTTTTACTGTATTAAAAGAACATACCATACTCCTTAGGTATCCACTTTTCTGTAATACTGTATACTGTAATACTGTATTATCGTTCCCATACGAATCGAGCCTCGTGGCCTAGAAAACCCCAAAAAATCCTCGAAGCGGAGAGCTGTTTTGAGATGTGTGCCTTTAAGCTCTACCGTAATTTTAGTTGTGTTTTAGACTACGGTTTAAAGGCACACACAGAGTAATGGCTGCGTAAATCTACAACGGAAGGCTCGATTCGTTTGAAACCGATAATACAACGGAATTACTGTATTAAAGGAACATACCATATTCCTCAGGTATCCCCTACTTTTTTGTTGAAAATTTTTCTCAAGGGCTAATTTTCCGTTAAGACCCCGATTATGTTCCCCTTTAATACAGTATTCCAAACATGTTATAACATGTATACTGTATTAGTATCAAACGTTTTTGAATACCGTATGCCTATATATAAAGGTTTAATAGTTGGTTGACTGAGTATCAAATGCGAAAGGCTACAGTAGTTTTTCAAATCTGAAAGTTTTTAAAAAATTATTTTTGTATCTGAAACATTCTACCGTATACATACTGTCGTAATTCCCAAAAAAACATGTTTTTCGTCATCCTGGAGGTTTTCCAGTTCCCAGATGTCATGGAGTTATGAACCTTTAATACAGTAATTTGGATAAACATCCTAAAATAGATGGAGGTACTGTATTAAAGGAGCATACGATATTCACTGAGTTTCCACTTTTTTGAATATTTCGGACTAGGTGTAATTTCGCCGAACGATCTTGAAACTGGACTCAAAAATTATTGAAGAACTGAAAAAGTTTGCACATTTTTTGATCCTATCCTGATGAAAAAAAAAACGTTATAAATGAGGATTGGCAAGCTCAAAATTTTTCTGTCAAACAAAATTTTCTACCTTTTTTAAAAATTTACTTTTTCAAAATCTGATAGGATATTTCTGAAAAAATGTACCAAAAAAAACGTTTTTTTAAATTTGAGATTCCAAAATTCAAAAAATATTGTTTACAGGAAACCATCAACATCAGTTGCATCGACATCCACCGCTAAACCTAATATGAATCAGGCACAACAAATGATGCAACTTGCGAATATGCAAGCATTGTTAAGTCAGCAGATGAAGCCGAATAATGCGACAGCTAATAATCCACTGATGGCAACAATACTGCAGAACTTTCAAGCACAGGCATTTCAACAGTTGATTGCTCAGATGCAACAACAACAGCAACAACAGCAAGCGGCGGCGGCGAAGGCCGCGGCTCAAAAAGCAGCAGCTCAGAAGGCGGCTGCAGCCAAGGCAGCAAAGGCAGCAGCCGAAGCGAAGAGCAAGGCGGATACGGAGAAGGTAATGGCAACGATACAAGCATTGACACAAGCGGCAGCAGCTGCAGCAGCCGCACAACCATCGACATCGAATGGGGTGGTGATGGATCAAGCGATGATCGAGAAACTGTTGCTACAATCATTGGCAATGCAAATGCAACAACAACAGAATAAGAAGGTGGAGGAGACGAAGAAGGCGAAACAGGCGGATGCGATGAAGAAACAACAACACGATCAATTGATCAAGATGTTGATGGCACAACAGACACAGATGAAGTTGATGCAGAAGATACAACCGAAGAAGGAGGAGGTGATGGTGGAGGAGGTGGATGGGAGGACGAAGAAGGTGCCGACGGAGGCGATGGCTAGACTGCCGTTGCAATTGGGATGGAAACGGCAGACGTGTGTGAGGAGTATGAGCCATTCGGGTGTTAGAGGGGATGTCTCGTATTTTGCACCGGATGGGAAGAGATTGACGACGTATGCTGAAGTTCAGAGGGTTAGTTGGTTTTATACTTCAATTGACTGAGTATCAAATGTATCATGAGTATCATGACTTCCTGAAAAAGTCTAGAGGACGATAAGTGTGTAAGCGTGCTCCATTGAGAAAATTATGCGAAGTGCTACAGTACTTCGTTTGTTTTTATGATCCATTTTCGCTGCAGGAAAATTTTTGCACCATATACATACCGTAGTAAATCCCAAAAAACATGTTTTTCGTCATCCTGGAGGTTTTCCAGTCCCCAGATGTCATGGAGTTATGCGCCTTTAATACAGTAATCCAAACATGTTACAATAGCTGGAGGTACTGTATTAAAGGAGCATACCATATTCTTTGGGTTTCCATATTTTTGTAGAAATTTTTGCACACGGTTTAATTTTTCCTGAAGACTCTAGTTTTTGGGCTCAAAATTACTGGAAAAAACTGGAAAAAAAAATTTGAGAGTGCACACTTTTTCGGTCATTGGTTGAGCATAAAAATTTCATAAATGAGCGATTGGCAAGCTCAAAGCTTTTGTCTCAAAATATTTCAAACAAGATTTTCGAACTTTTTCTAAATAGAAATACTCTACAAATACTGATATGTAAATCGGATTCTTCATACAAAAGTACAACTATTAGTGAATATCTAGATTCCAAAAAAACGTTTTTTTTCATATTCCATGATTCAAAAACTCCATATTACAGTATCTCTCAAAAGCTGGTATCACTTACATCAACCGTGACAATTTCTCATTCACCACCAAACTAATCATCGGCGAGTTTATTGTTGCCAAGCCACGTGATCCGGATGGAGACGGAGAGAGGGAATATCTATTCTATTCGGAGGATGATATCAACAAGGAAATGGCTAGATTGGCACAAGTTAGGAATCAACGAGTTGCGGAGCAGAATGAGAAGGAGCACGAGGAGAAACAAGAGATAATACGACAACATAGAGTAGTACCAACTCCAATTGTCGAACAACCACCAGATGAAATATTGGATGATGTGTTGAATGAGGAGTTCGCTGAGGAAGTATGTCCACCTGGATCGGATGAATGTATCAAAGTTCGCGAGTCGGATGATTTGTTGGTCAATGATAATCGACATTTGCCCGAGTTGACGAGGATTGGTGCGCAGTGTTTGGATTCGCAGGGATTTGCCGATGCGTTGATGGTTCATGAGTTTGTGCAGAATTTTGCGCATTGTTTGTTGATTGGTGAGTTTCAATATATTTGTGAAAATTTTATTTTTAAAATGAGACGTTGGGAACCAGAAAATGTTGATTTTGAGCAAAGTTATGACGCTTTGAAAATGCGGGTGAGATGCGTAGACTACAAACTACAACGCAAAATGGTCTGCTTAGACTACAAACTATAGTCGCGCGCTAAGCAGACCATTTTCAATTGTAGTTTGTAGTCTAAGCAGACCAATCTCGATTGTAGTTTGTAGTCTAAGCAGGCCATTCTCAATTGTAGTTTGTAGTCTAAGCAGACCATTCTCGATTGTAGTTTGTAGTCTAACATTGAAAGTGGCATAACTTCGCTAAGAATCAACATTTTCTAGACATCTTAGGCTCATTTTGCACACGAATTTTCAAATATTTTGTTTTTCATACACATCAAAAAATATGGAACTATTTCAGATCTGTCAACAACCCCAAAACTGGAAGATCTTTGTGCTGGCCTTGCCGGTGATGAAACCCTCTGTCATTCTGTCTTCCAATTATCTCTCCATCTCTTCCGTCTTGCTCTAGAATACCCAGGAATCCGGAAAAATGAGCCGAGATTCGGACAAGGAGCCGGTGATTTTGGCCTGGATCGCGAGAATTTCAGTGAGCTACTGAGGCTGTTTCTGATCGAGAAAGATGGACGAGGGAAGGAGCTCGCCGAGCCGCTGAAACAAATGAGCTACACTCGCCTAACCGGAAATCAAAAAGCCGGCATTCTCGCTTTCCTATGCGACGAACTAGTGTGCTCGAAAAACGTGGTGGCGGATATTGATAGGAATTTGGAGGAGATGTCGAGGATGAGAGGAGAAAAATGGATGAGGGAGGGGAAGACGAGAGCATTGAAGGCGTGTCAGAAGAAGATGAAACAGGCACAGAATGGGGTGGCGGTGAAGGAAGTCAAGGAGGAGAAGCATGAGTCGGACTCCGAAGCATCGAGGCCTAACACTCCTTCGGAAGTTGTCAAGAAGCCTGTAAAGATTGTCAGACGGTTCACACCCGGATTGGGACAATGTGAAGTGCTGACGGAGGCTGAGGAGTCGATGAACATGGAAGAAATGGACAAAGTGATTGGGGAGTTGCAGGAGGAATGCCAACAAATGAACAAGAAGATACATGATACATCGATTAGAATAAGGTCGTATCCATTTGGAAGTGATCGATTCCATCGAAACTATTGGTTGTTACCACATACACCTATAGTACTAGTCGAATCGATTGGCTCATCTGGTGTCAATAATCCAGGGTGTAATGTATTGGAGATTGCTGGCAAGGATCCTGCACCAATTGTGCCACCAAATGGTGAATATTTCGATGAGGATGTACTTGGTGTGATGGAAGATTTGTTGGATGAAGTGATGTTGGTGAGGGCGAAGGCGGATAAGAAGGTTAGGAGGAGGTATAGGAGGATTGATAATGCTGTGAAGAGAGGGTGGTGGACTGTGGATTCTAAGTGAGTTATTAGACTATATATAAATTATTAGTATCTGAAATTTCAGAGAAACATTGGAGACCTTGAGATGTGCCTTGTTGGGTCGTGGCATTCGGGAAAGATGCTTGCACCGTCTCCTGACCAAGACTTGGTTCGTGAATGACTTGAAGTTTGGCACCATCGCCCTTACACCAGTCAATGGTGCAATCGACCATGACACCATTACCCGCCAATCTTGGCAGCGTGTCAGTCGAGCTATTGAGCAGTTACGGTGTCGGATGAGGATATCAGATGTGACACTTGAAATGGATCTGAAAATGGTGAAGCCATTGACGACGCCAGTGAATATGGCACTGGCACAAATTGTGAAGGATGATGTGAAATGGAAGATGTATGAGGATGAAGTGAAGAAGGAGGAGATGGATGAGATGGAGGATGAACAACACATTCGGAGGAGGATTGTGGAGACGGCTGAGATGATGAATCCACACTATTGGAGGCCGCCGTTTAGGAAGATTGTGAAAGAGGAGGAAGGAGTGGAGGAGGATTGTGAGTTGTTGAAGGATTGGAAAGAATGGGTGTTACATGAGGCAACCACGTCGAGTCAATTGATGATTGCATTGCAAACATTGGAGGGAATGGTGGCGTGGGAACGGGCATCGAGAGAGGCATTGTGTCAGATATGCAAATCAATGGATGGGGATGAGATGTTGGTGTGTGATGGGTGTGAGACCGGGTGCCATTTGGAGTGCTTTAGGGTGAGTTTTGGTACCCAAACTTATTAGCCATCAATTCTAGCCAATAGAGCTGCTTAGACTACAAACTACAACCCAAAATGGTCTGCTTAGGGTCAGTCCATATTTTTCAATGAATATATCTACTTTTCGTGAATATATCTACTGATATGGTCTATGATACGCTAACATGCTTCACGGGAATATTGAATGTTTTGGCTATCAAAAAATTCGAACAACATTTTGATTAAACACCATGCACCTTCAATCTATAGTATAGCAGCCTTTTTGTGGACATTTTTACTCGAGCTTTTTAATTTGTAGTTTGTAGTCTCTAAATTCAAGCCTAATGGCTAAAATTGATGACTAGTAATCTAACGATCCAGGTTTTTGAGCCTACGAACCTTTTTAGGAAAAATATAGTTAAGTATTTTGTAAAACCAACCATTTTTCTTGCAGCCCGCGATGAAAAGTGTGCCAGCGGATGATTGGTATTGTCCCCGCTGCCGCGAGGAACGAACACGAAAGAAGTTATGCATGTTCTGTGGCAAAGAAGGAAAAGAAGGAACACTGGCGAAATGTCAACGGTGCGCCTATCATGTCCATTTGGAATGTGCCAACGAAGGTCCGACACCATTGCCGAAGGATACACCAATTCCAAAGTGTTTCATTTGTCCACATTGTGAAGAGATGAAATCGATGCGTTTTGCGAAAAGATGGTTGCATCGTGGTGAATCGGAGGATCGAGAGAATGAGGAATTGGAGGAGATTGAGGCTGCGGCACAGGAGAATGTGAATGGAGTGTTGATAAGTCCATCGAAAGGCGGAAAACGGAAGGCGAATAGCTCGATTGATGGTGCTGTGATGCCGGGTGATATGACACAGGAACTGTGTCGATTGATGTTGGATGAATTTGTCAAACAACCGAATGCTCATCCATTTTTGGAGCCGGTTAATCCGAAATTAGTGCCGGGATATCGAATGATTATTATGAAGCCAATTGATTTGCATACGATTCGGACGAAGAATGAGAAAAAAGTGTAAGTTTTAAACTAATTTTTGTGCGTTCAACATTGTCTATGAAACTTTAGCTTCAAAATGAGCCATAGAACACCTAAAAATGTTGATTTAAACATGAGTTATGACACTTTGAAATTTCATGTATAGCCTAAAAACTACAAGTCAGAATGGTCTGCTTAGACTACAAACTACAATCGAGAATGGTCTGCTTAGACTACAAACTACAATCGAGAATGGTCTGCTTAGACTACAAACTACAATCGAGAATGGTCTGCTTAGACTACAAACTACAACTCAGAATGGTCTGCTTAGACCACAAACAACACTCGCACGCTAAACAGACCATTCTCGTTTGTAGTTTGTAGTCTAAGCAGACCATTCTGAGTTGTAGTTTGTAGTCTTACCACAAAAGTTCGATTCCCAAGTAGTGTTATTCCATTTTTGTATATATAAAATGTTGATATATTTACAGATACGACTCACCCGAAGACTTCGCCATTGACATCGAGCAAATGTTCATGAATTGTAAAACATTCAATGTCGACGAAAGTCCCGTCGGCCAAGCTGGCATCAATTTGCACAAATTCTTCCTCAAACGTTGGAAACAACTCAAATACAACTTCACAAAACGACTAAGACGAATGAATCGTTAATTTTTTTGTTTAGGGGTCCAATATTTTTTATGTATCATTTTCCCTTTCTACTTGCTTTTTTCAACGGGTTTTTGTGATGACTGATTATTTCTTGAATCTCCATGTTTTTTTTTTGCGTAACCTATTTTTGTATATAGAATAAATTATGTCTTCTTTCTATCCATTTCTTCAAGTTTGAACCAAACAAAGTAAGTCAATCATTCTCGATGTAACAAAAACTCGCCACCTCGTGAAAAGATGAGTATCAGGAAAATGGTGATGATATATCTGGGCATAGAATCTTACAATAACACCTCATTTGTCATTTCCTTATCGGCAGAGAAATGTGGTGTTATTTTACGGTTTGATGAAAGGGAGGCACAAAAACGGCAGTTGATGGGAAAAAATGATAATGAGTGTTGATGGATGACTATAGTTACTTCATCTTTTGATCAGTGTCATGCTTCACTTCATTAATTATTCTTATCATTTCGTCATTTTCTAATCCTTCAAGTCATCCTAAAGGTCGTAGTCCATGTGCTTATTAGTATAGAATGCGTGTTTTGTAGCTGTAAAATACACAAAAACCGTTTACACTGTTTTGGGTTCGAACCCTGGTCCCTAGTTTACTAGTCATCTGTGTTAGCCACTAGGACACGAGGGAGAGTGAGTGGAACGGCGGCGGAGTGCGCTAAGCAGACCATTTTGTGGATCTGGCAAGTTATGATACCTTGAGTCGAGTTAGTCGCTGCTAAACCTAAGCAGACCGTTATGTGTTGTAGTTTGTAGTCTAAGCAGATCATTCTCGATTGTAGTTTGTAGTCTAAGCAGACCATTCTCGATTGTAGTTTGTAGTCTAAGCAGACCATTCTCGATTGTAGTTTGTAGTCTAAGCAGACCATTCTCGATTGTAGTTTGTAGTCTAAGCAGACCATTCTCAATTGTAGTTTGTAGTCTAAGCAGACCATTCTCGGTTGTAGTTTGTAGTCTAAGCAGACCATTCTGAATTGTAGTTTGTAGTCTAATGTAAGCAGACCATTTTTGAGCTCCTCTGTCACCAGCATGTCTATTTGACCCATCATTAGACCTGTATTTTTCTCAACCATCCACCGTATCATTCATTTCTTTCTGACCAGTCTCAATTCTTTTTTGTTTCAAGTAAGGTCATTTCAACCCAAAATGATTAATCACTTTTTAAATTATTTTCATCATTTGCCAAAAGTTTTGATAACTATCTTCCTTTCCCCCGTTAGTTTTTTTCTCGGTATTCATCAAGTTGTTTGATTCCTCCCCATGAGAGTTCCGCATGGTTTTATGATCTTTTTTCGCTTTGATCTACAACAATATGACGATTGTTTTTTGTGTTGGAATGGCGGCGAGGAGGAAAGGAAAATTTATGGAATGTGTTCATTTTTTTCCACATCATTTTTTATAATATCATATATTTTTTGCGAAATTCCTACCACCACGTGCTGCGAGAAAAAACTGTAATGGCACGCGGAACTAGCTTGAGTCAAGGTATCATAACTTGCAAGGTCCTCAAAATGGTCTGCTTAGACTACAAACTACAACACAGAATGGTCTGCTTAGCGGGCAAGTGTTGTTTTTATGCTAAGCAGACCATTCTCGATTGTAGTTTGTAGTCTAAGCAGACCATTTTCGATTGTAGTTTGTAGTCTAAGCAGACCATTTTCGATTGTAGTTCGTTCTGCCACCGGAAAACCCAAACACTTTCAATTTCCACCCAAATACCATCTCTGATATCATATCACCTTATCAGGCATTCCCACGTTTTCGGACTTTGTGTCTTTTTTCAGTAGTTATGTTATTATTTATGATGATTGAATTATGATGACAATTTTCGCCTCCAAATTTTCCGGTTGAACATTTTTTTGGGAAGACACAGAAATTATTTCGTGATATCGTTCGATTCTTATCAATTATGGGGGAAAAGAAAAGTTGCAAAAAAAAGTTTAATTGCCACTTTTATCATGTGATATGGCTCAAAATGTGCTTATTTGTTGATATAAAAAACCAAAAATCATTCTTTTCCGAGTATCTCTCTCTCAATAGTGTGAAAATTTTTTTGGCTTTCAACTTCACAAAACTTGCGTCATTCCCTATATATTTGCTCACAAATAACCCCAAAAAGTTCGCATCTATTGTCTTATTTATTTGCCACGTGGCCACGGATCAAATTACGCACTTTCTCTTGACTCCGCCTACTTTTCTTGCCCCCACCACCGTTTAGTTAGGGTTTCGGTTTATATGGTGGGCGGAGTCGAATGTGGACAGGCCAATATATAAGAGAATTGTTTCATATTCACATTTTCTTATAGTTATGTTTTGTTGTTATAGGGACATATAAACGTGACTTTTTCCAAATATTCATCGTTGCCATGATTGGATTCGGCTCTTTTCCCCTCCTCTCTCTCTCGCCCTAGTTTGTCCTTTTCGAGCTCCCAGCGCGTGTTTTGCATCATTTTCTTGTTTTTTGTTGAGTGCGCGCACTGCGTGAGTGTCGAACTTGCGGCAAAACGCTGACTTTCGCTTGGTAACCGCGCACACAACCACTGCGCCAAGCGTACATACTTTTCCAGCAGCCTAATGTGCGTATACGTGATAGCTTTTTGTCGCCGTTTTTTCAGCAACAAAAAGTTTGCATTTTCCAGGAAACTAACAACAAAAAGTGAGAGAAAAAGAGATGAACGGCGTTGAGAAGGTGAACAAATATTTCGATGTGAAAGACAAAAGAGACTTCCTCTATCACTTTGGCTTCGGTGTTGATACCATTGATATTCCAGCGATATTTGGTGATACAAAGGTAATTTTACATTGTTTTTCCCGCAAATGTTGTTATTTTGCAGTTTGTATGTTGCGGCGGCTCACCAGGACGCTTCAAATTGTACGCCGAATGGTTCTCGAAGGACTCGAAAATTCCATGCAGTGAGAATTTGTCGAAATCTGATCGATTTGTAATCTACAAGACTGGACCAGTGTGCTGGATTAACGTAAGTTTTATTTTATTTGAAGAATTATGAGCATTTAAAACTTTCGAAAGTCTAAAAAATTCAAACACCCGCCATGAAATTCAAACAATTCGCAATAGAGCACATTTGCAGCATGGTATGGGAACACCGTCGTTGAGTATTATGCTCGTCGAGGCATTCAAATTGATGCATCATGCGGGAGTCAAAAATCCAACGTAAGTTAATTTTTATTTGTTAATTTTAGATAAAATAAGACTAAAATTTTGTAGTTTCATTCGTCTCGGCACATCTGGCGGTGTTGGAGTGCCACCGGGCACTGTTGTCGTCAGCACTGGAGCGGTTAATGCGGAATTGGGCGATACATATATTCAAGTGATTGCTGGAAAACGAGTGAGTTTGTATTTCAAGCGGTAGATCATAACAATAAGGAACTGTTTTAGATTGAACGACCAACACAATTGGACGCCAAATTGAGAGAGGCACTTTGTGAAATTGCAAAAGAGAAGAGTATTCCGGTTGAGACTGGCAAGACAATGTGTGCTGATGATTTTTATGAGGGTTAGTATTTTATGAAATCTATGAATCTCTGCTTCTCAAATTCTATGTTTCAATGATTCTTTGATTCTTTAATTCTATGCTTTTGTGAATCTTTGAATCTATGAATCTATGCTTCTAAAAATCGAAAAATCTATAGTTCTAAGATTCTATGAATCTATGCTTCTATAAATCTATGAATTCTATGAATCTATAATCTATGAATCTATTCTTCTGCGATTCTTTGCTTCTAGAAATCTACTACTCTATGCGTTCACGGTTTTATGAAAATCTATGAATCTAGAAATGTATGAATTCTATAAATTTATAGTTTTATAATTCTATACTCCTTCGATTCTGTGTTTTATGATTCTATTAATTCATAACTGTGATTCTATGGTTCTAAGATTCTACAAACCTATACATTTTATAAATATTTAATTGTATATTTTTCCAGGACAAATGCGATTGGATGGATATTTCTGTGACTATTCGGAAGAGGACAAGTACGCATTTTTGCGAAAACTCAACGAAATGGGCGTCCGTAACATTGAAATGGAATCAACATGTTTCGCCAGTTTCACCCATCGTGCCGGTTTCTCATCAGCCATCGTATGCGTCACATTATTGAATCGAATGAACGGCGATCAAGTACAAATTGCAAAGGAGCAATACATTGAGTACGAGGAGCGGCCATTCCGACTTGTATCTGCACATATTCGTAAATCTCTTGGCATTTGAATTCGTATATATTCTGTATCATTTCTCATTTCCCATCCCCCCCCCCCCCCCATCGATTGTCATCTCTTCACACACACACAAACACCCACATCCACACATCTCACTTTATCAATTCAATCAGACGTTTTAGAGCATTATTTCTTGTATTTTGAAGTTGTGAATAAAGATTTATTTTTCTCAGTTTTGAATTTAGAATAAAACACAAAAGCATGAAAGTGTCAACTTGTCGCCATTTGAAATTTGAAAAAAGTTCCTGTTTTTTCTTCGGTCCCAAAATTGCTCATAATTCATACATTTGGTGTTTGAATTTTGATGGAATCGAAAGGAACACTCCTCGTATGATTGAATAAACCTAACGCTATATCACGAAACAAAAGTAGTGCCGATTTCAAAATCGGGATACAGTAGTCGTTCCGCAGTATCATTGTGGTACTGTTGTTGTCCGACAGCATTATTGAGATTCTGTAGTTGTTTCACAGCAATGTTTGGATACATTGTTTGCTCTACAGTATCGTTCGAATATTGTTTTAGTCCGACAGTATTATTGGGACACGGTAGTTGCTGGACAGTATTCGTGTCGGCTCAATATGATGTTAAAAAAGGCTGCTATTGTGTATTACCGAAGAACAGTAGCGTATCAGCAGGATATGATTGATGATCAGGAAGATACTGTGGATACGGTACATCAGGTATTTGTTGTTGTTCAAATGGATACTGTATCAATTGATTATCATCTATCATTTCTGAATAATATGATGAGGAATTGATTGAAAAGTAATTGAATGTGATTAGTAGAAAAACTGGGATTGTTCTTGTAAACTTTTTTTGAATAAATGCTTACCTCGAAGTATAAGATTTCCTCGATCTAATCCATTTCACTATCTTTCTGATGTCATATTCTAGAATCCTTCGTCTCACAACCAACAAATAAAAAACAACATAGCTCAACGACGTTTCAAAAAAGAAATTATGGTGTAAAATAAAAAACTTTGAACACTTGGAGCTCAATATTTATGTTTATTGTTACTGAATGTCTCAAAATTTTCTCGAAAATCAGCTGAAAAAACTACTAGGTTATTCGAAGGATCTCGCAACTTATGATACGTTCACTGAAACATACCCCGAGCTAAACCATTTATCATTTTGTAGTTTGTAGTCACTTTTCTTCCACATATATAATTTTCCCATCATATCAAATACCAAGAAAAATATGAATAAAAATCCCAAATCGAATTATCTGTGTATAAATATGTGCCATTTGTCAGTTGAATATCATCATTTCAATCATGAAACTGTTCATTCTCTTTATGGTAATATCTTCCTTCTACATTCCTCTCTATAAATATCCATTTTCAGATCCTTGTTCTATCCGCTTCTGCCTTCCCGGGCTGGCGCGGAGCATGCCGTCAATCGATTGATTGCTATGGCCGTAAATACTGCAGTTTCGGACGCTGTCGAACTATTGGTATCCTGCCGATGACAGAAGAAGAGAGACAATGGCTTATCGATCAACGACGCATAATGCGAGGTTAATTGATTCCGAATAAAATCGTTCATTTGCAAATGTCTGAAATACACATATACATACTGGGATGTTATGAGACCCCAAAACACAGTTGAAGCTCTTTAAAAACTTCGAAAAGAAACAAAAAGTAATCTGCTTACACTACAAACTACAATGTGAGACGAGGTATACTAGCTACTACTACAAAGTATTTGCCAGTCTTCGAAAACTTGATATCAAATCGACTTTTGTGATTTTATAGATTATTTAGAATTTCTTCTTGAAAAAAAATCTATCAATCGAATAGAGGGAAACTAATGAAAAATACTACGACAAATACAGTAATTATCAAAGAGAAAATACATTCCCAAACTCCAGACGGAGAAATTTTCTATAGAAAAGAAACTGAAATTGTTTCCAAACTCGATGCCATATTTTTTATTCTTCCACTATCTTATTTCATACTATTTACTGTAACTTTTCGACGAATAAGAAATGATGAGTGTAATTTGTACAACTCGTTCCCAAAGACAAAAGAAATCACATAACATCACAACTCTAGGAGTCCGTTCACTATTCATTTCCAAACTATGATAACCTGAAATTCCCATTTTCAGGTGCAATTGAAGTAACACTTTTTTCTCATTTGAAACAAGTTTCAGTAGTCTAACAATTTTCTCAATCAGTTAACCTCTTCATATTGTAGTTTCTAGTCAGTTTCGGATCGATTTCAACTTCACAGATTCCATTTTCCCATCATATCAAAAAGTGTAGAAAAATATGAATGCAATATCCCCGTCAGTTGAATATCATCATTTCAATCATGAAACTGTTCATTTTCTTTATGGTAATATATTCCTTCCTCCTCCCCCTCATATCCATTTTCAGATCCTTGTCCTCTCCGCTTCTGCCTTCCCGGGCTCGGGCAGGAATTGTCGTCAATCGAGTGACTGCTATGGACGACGTGAATACTGCAGTTTCGCAACTTGCCGAATTATTGGTTTCTTGCCGATGACAGAAGAAGAGAGACAATGGCTTGAGGATCAACGACGTATAATGAGAGGTTAATTGACACCGAATAAAATCATTCATTTGCAAATATCTCAAATACACATATACAGACTTGATAGTATAATACTACCGAACGCCGTTTTGGTGGTTGTTGAGAGATCTGAAATAGTTACATTTTTTTTGATGTGAATGAAAAACTAAATTTTTGAATATTCGTGTGCAAAATGAGCCCAAGACGGCTTCAAAATGTTGATTCTTAGCGAAGTTATGAAACTTTGAAAACACGGTAGCAACTTCAGACTACAAATTACAAATCAAAATGGTCTGCTTAGACTACAAACTACAATCGAGAATGGTCTGCTTAGACTACAAACTACAATCGAGAATGGTCTGCTTAGCGCGCAAGTGTAGTTTGTAGTCTAAGCAGACCATTTTGAGTTGTAGTTTGTAGTCGTTTCGGATATCGCATTTTAAAAGTATCGTAACTTTGCTCAGAACTAATATTATTCCGAGTTCTATGGCTTTATTTGAAGATTATTGTTTGATGAATTTTTTCTTGCAGTATACCTGGTCTGCTACACTTACTTCAGTCAATACTAATGACTCTGAATAGCATGATTTCTTCGCAGCAAAATAGTTCACACATTTTCAGATTCCACTCATTTTACTGCTATCACTGATTCTTACATACCCAATGAATAATCAGGACATAACATTGCAAAAGTATTTTTATGTTTGTTGCCAATGCAAACAAACAAGTGTTTCTTAAAATTTTGCAACTCACAAATATTTCAGATATCAAGAGGAAGTAACTGAAATTTTCGAAAGAACTACTCCACCCAAATGATTATATCACTATGAATAATAGTATAACTCCGGGTACGGTATCAAAAAATAAAATAAAATAGGGTATTGTCTCAACTGATACCTAAATATAATCAAAGTTCTGCACGAACCCATGAAATGACTAATTGTTCTGATAGTGATTGATTTCGTCACATTCTTGCATATCAGTTATGATATCACGAAAGGAAAAAAAACTATAAAGAAAAAGAGTGTAGTATTGATATCTTGTGATAAAATATGAACGAAACTAAACAAATATGAATCATATTTATTGAAATGTAGAGAGAGAGGTTAGGTGTCAAGTGAGGATGCCAAATAGACGAAATGTGGAGGAATGGGGCACTTTTGATATCCACACGCATTTTTTTGTGTTGACAGTTTTCTGACTGGAGCATTTTTCAACTTTATTTTGGTGCAAAGGTAAGAATGGTCTGCTTAGGCTACAAACTACAACACAGAATGGTCTGCTTAGACTACAAACTACAATCGAGAATGGTCTGCTTAGACTACAAACTACAACCGCTTGCTAAGCAGACCATTTTTCGGTCTGCTTAGACTACAAACTACAACACAGAATGGTCTGCTTAGACTACAAACTACAATCGAGAATGGTCTGCTTAGACTACAAACTACAACCGCTTGCTAAGCAGACCATTTTTCGGTCTGCTTAGACTACAAACTACAACACAGAATGGTCTGCTTAGACTACAAACTACAACCCAAAATGGTCTGCTTAGACTACAAACTACAAACGCTTGCTAAGCAGACCATTTTTCGGTCTGCTTAAACTACAAACTACACCCCAAAATGGTCTGCTTAGCCTAACTATCCTTGAATGATCTACCCTCAAAGATCAAAATATACCTTGATTCTCCACATCAAAAAATTATCACTTTTCCTTATCAGTTGACTCACATCGTTCTTTTGGAATGTAGGCGGGCGAAGAAGCCAAAACAATATAAACACCCTTCTTGCTGCAATTTACCGATTTTGCAGACCCATCATGACGCGACATGCATATTTCTCAAGAATTGGACTATTTTTCATGAATGCATTAATGATGGTGGGTTACTGTAGTTTCTTCAAACTGTAGCCTAAAGTACTGTAGGTAGTCGCCCTGGCAGTTATTGGACTCGGAATGTGGTTGAGGTTTGATTCATCATTTGATAAAGATTTGAAGTCTGTTGTGTATGACTATCCACCTGGTGGATTGGGTGATTGGAAGTTTTATATTCGAGTTTGGGTATCGGGTTACTGTAGGTACAGTAAGACAATATTTTATGTTTCCAGCTAATTGTTGTCTACTGGGGTATCACCGGCTTGGCAATCGGTGCAGTCGGAGTTGCAGTCATCGGAATGTTGGCAGCAATTGCGTCAACACGACGTTGGATCCTGAACACCTACCTAATATTGATGATTATTTTGATAGTTTTGGAGTTGGGTAGTTCTATCGCATTGATATGTCAACGAAGTGTGGTGAGTCATCAAAGTGCATCAAACCAATCTTTTGATGTTACCCGCGTTTGCAGCTTCATAATACGATAAACAACTTGATTTCATCTATATATAGTGCCAATTCAGTTAAGGACATCACAATTATTCAAAACACGGTATGTATTCTTATTGGTGACTAGCTCGAGTCGAGGTATCATAACTTACCAGATCCATAAAATGGTCTGCTTAGACTACAAACTACAACACAGAATGGTCTGCTTAGCATGCGATCAACCTAAGCAGACCATTCTCGATTGTAGTTTGTAGTCTAAGCAGACCATTCTCGATTGTAGTTTGTAGTCTAAGCAGACCATTATGGATTGTAGTTTGTAGTCTAAGCAGACCATTCTCGTTTGTAGTTTGTAGTCTAAGTAGACCATTCTTGATTGTAGTTTGTAGTCTAAGCAGACCATTCTCGTTTGTAGTTTGTAGTCTAAGCAGACCATTCTCGTTTGTAGTTTGTAGTCTAAGCAGACCATTCTCGTTTGTAGTTTGTAGTTTAAGCAGACCATTCTGGTTTGTAGTTTGTAGTCTAAGCAGACCATTTTTGATTGTAGTTTGTAGTCTAACTGATATCCTCACTTTCCAACTATCATAATTTTGCTCAAAGTTAACATTTTCCGAAGCTCTATGGCTCATTTTGAACATCATTTTTCATTTAAGCTTTTCAGTATAACTGCTGTGGTACACAAGATGGAATATTCAACCAATATTGTATCAACCCAAATATTGTAAGTATCAATAATAATATCAAGCTCAAAATGAAATATTCAGAGTCCATGTGACATCGCCGTTTGGGATAGTGTTGATAACACAATGATGATCACTGGTATTGTATTCCTTCCATTTTTCATCCTCCAAATCCTCACTTCCCTCCTTCCTGTCCCTATCATTTTACTGCAAAATGAGCAAAAAGATGATAGTTCGGAGGGTTTTGTATCAACACATATCGATAGATTTTAACCTTATTGTTTGAGAGGGGAAACATAGGATATTACGGGACTGTGAATATTTGTGTGAATAAATTGTTTGGTATACTGTAGACGCGACTCCGCCCACTTTTTTGTCTTTGTTTATCAGTTGTGAATCACTGAGACGATTATTTATTTATTCATATTATTGTGAAATTTTCTGAACTCACGATTTCAGATATTTTAAGACAATGAGCTGCTTAAACGTAAGTCTCCGAATCGGATTGTTCGCCATGAATTTGCTCATGTTGGTAGGTCAAAACTTGCTCATTTCCCGCCAAACTCTATTTTCCAGCTTGGCGCCGTTACAGTACTCCTGATCGACTCAAATGTTGTTGGCTCAAATGTCTCCACTCAATTGAAATCAGTCATTTTCAAATATGATGGTCCACCAGAATTGGCAGATTCCCGCCAGACACTCCAAACATGGGCGATTGTCGCCGCCAGTGTTTTTGGTGGATTGGCGGTTGGTGCAGGCGTTGTGGCAATTTTTGGAATGGTGACATCCCTTGTCAGGAAACGGGTTGTTATGGTAAATCTCAATACTTTCATCTTAGGTTTAACACCATCCCAATTCCAGTTCATCTACATGATTCTTATGGTGATTCTCATTGTTCTCGAGGTCGCATGTGCCATTTCTTTGCTCACAAAACGCAATAGTGTAAGCATTATCTATTCGATTCTTCCGAAAATCCTAGATTCTTTAGATTCATATTGCAATAAATCGGTTTGTAGCAGCACTATATTCTACAAATGATCTAGAGGATATTCCAATTATTCAGAGTATCGTAAGTTTTTTAAATCTTGAATCGTGACTGTAACAGTTACGGCGGAGGCTAAGCAGACCGAAAAATGGTCTGCTTAGACTACAAACTACAATCGAGAATGGTCTGCTTAGACTACAAACTACACTTGAATGCTAAGCAGACCATTCTCGTTTGTAGTTTGTAGTCTAAGCAGACCATTCTCGATTGTAGTTTGTAGTCTAAGCAGACCATTCTCGATTGTAGTTTGTAGTCTAAGCAGACCATTCTCGATTGTAGTTTGTAGTCTAAGCAGACCATTCTCGATTGTAGTTTGTAGTCTATAAACTGTGCTAGCGCTGGAATCTTTGAAGCTTCATAACACTGCTCAAAATCTACATTTTCCGATCTTATTTGATGCATTTTGAAGAATAATTGACAGAAAATATTACAGTACACTTGCTGTGGTACAGAAGATGGACAATTCCAATCCTTCTGTTTCAATCAAAATGTGGTAAGTTCTCAAATATCCATCCACCTTAACACTCAAAATTTCCAGTCGCCATGTGATATAGCAGCATTCAATAGTGTTGATAACTCAATGATGATCACTGGTATCGTATTCCTACCAGTTTTGATTGCTCAAATCGTTGTCGCCGTGCTACCAATCGGCATTCTTAGGTTCAAAAACTAAACTACATATAAATGCAATTCCAGTACATATTTGTCCATAACTTGCCCCTCGTTTGAATAAATTGTTGTTTTTTTTGCCCGTCTTCCGATTCTACCAGTTTTTCAAATTATGTGTTTATGACCGACCACAATAAATGGACGATGTCCTTGGCAAATGCGTGTTTTTTTTCGCTTCGGATTATTCGGAAATTGGACGGGTTTCGAACATTTCAAGACGTGTTGTTGATTGTTTTCGGTTCGTTGAACACCTCCCTCGGTCACTGATCAATCCATTTGGTGCCTGATTTAACTGATCTACCCTGGGTTACGGTACTTCATCTAAGTGCAACATCAACCAACAAAAAGTGTTCAACTATTCCTTAATCGCCTTCTTTCCCTCCTAATCCAGTCTTCCTTCCACACAGACTCCGCCCACTTCTTCCATCCTTTCACTTGTTTGACCTTGTTTAAAAACCGTCAGTTCTTCCCATCATTGATTGTGCGGCGACAAAAAACACGAAGATAAAACATGCAGTATCAGGTTGGTCGAAAATTATTTCAAATCCTAAACTTTTATAGTTTTACATCACCATCAAACTTCTAATTCTCATCCAATTCGTTGGATGTGGTCTTCTTCAACATGGTGTTCCAGATGATATTGTTGTTCCTGGCTTCTTCTCGAGAAACACTGAAAATCCGGATGTGATTGTTTTCGACTTGAGCAATGTTGACCATGCTAATGGAGCTGAGGTTGGTACCAATCCCGATATTGTGATTGAGTTGAAAACTGGAAAATTATCTTCGAAATGAGCCAAAGAGGTCCACAAAATCTTTATTTCGAACAAAGTTATGACGATTTGAAGATGCGCATGCTTAGACTACAAACTACAATCGAGAATGGTCTGCTTAGCTCTCGATCGTAGTTTGTAGTCTAAGCAGACCATTCTGAGTTGTAGTTTGTAGTCAAAAGAAGCGCAACTATCTCTAAAATTGCTTCATTTGTCTGTTTTTACTCAAAACTAGCATCCATTAAATCACACACTCAAAAAACTTGCAGATTCCACGAAACCTAACCGAAGAAGACACCAAAATCATTCCAACCAACATCGATTTTGCAGCTTTGAAGTGAGAATTCGATGCGATTCTCCCTCAAAAAACTGCAAATTTACAGAGAATCGTACGCAAAGGAGAACAAAGGCGAACGATTCCTCCCGTCTCGTCTCGTTTTTGATGATGAAGAGGCGAAGAAAAAACGATAAACAAGAATGTTTATTTCAAAATCGCAGCTATTTTCTTTTCTTTTTACAAACAATGTATATTTGGCACCTAATGATAATGTCCAATGAATGTCCCTGATAAATAATAAAACGATATAGAAAGATCAGAATGAGGGTTTAAAACAAAAGAAATAAATAATTGGGGCTATAAATATGACATTTAATTGAGATTCTCTAGATGTTGAATGAGATCGTCGCGTACGAAATACTCTGGAAATGCCATACAATTCACTCCGTCGCGAACTTCCGTGAATGCTTTGTGATCGCTGATCGATTGAAGATAATGCCTGAAAAATACCTCATAAAAATACACAGAAAATTGATGCTTACCCCATTCGATCCAAATTCAAATCCTGGAAAAATGTCGCATGCACATCGTACTTCAGAATCTCCTTGATTTCATAGAATCGATAATCGAATCCGAATTTCCCGGTTATCAGCTCCTTCGTCGACATATCAACATCCTTGAGCCATTCAAGATACGCGTGTTTCACCATTCGCCGGCAAACCACATCATAACCAATCTTGCAGATTCGTTGACTCGCCTGAATGTTTGAGGTAAAAAACTTGAAGGGAAAACTGTGTAACTTACAAGTTTGAATTCCATTACATTATCCGGAAGAAGATCATCTCCAATATCTAACCGTGATTTACAAACAGCCACTTGTGTCGCACCCTTCAATTCCTCGAATCCATCGATCATTCCAACATATTGTGCATTCTCGATTATATATTCTGGATGCAAGAATCGCAACATTGTGATCCATTCGTCGAATTCGGCAGCACTCAACTCGAATTTATGATCGTCGTGACGGAATTGACCTGGTGGAGAGTTGAAGGCCTAAATTTTTCATTTTACAATTTTTAATAGAAAATGAACAATACCTTGTTGAAGTCATGATTGGGAGTAGAGAAGATGAACAATTTGGGTCGATAAATGGCCAATATCTGCTTCAGGAACTTCTTGGCATCTTCCATTGGGATATGTTCGATGCTAAAAAAATATTTTTCCAAACGATTTTCAACATAATACTTACACTTCGAGTGAAATAATCGCATCAGCCTCACCAAATCGTTTGTCATACTTTAGAATGTCTCCATAGAATCCTCTCATCAACACCGGTAGGCCTTCCTCGTTTTGGATTTGAACTTTGTCCATTTCTAGTGTTTTTCTGAAGATATTATATGAAACTTGAACAATTAGCAAAGCTTACTGCATAATTTGACTGCCAACAGACAACGATGGCGCATCAAAATCGACCGATAGAATCGTCTCCGTTCCAAATGCAGCTAAAACGCCGGCAATATGTCGTTCCAATGACATTTCACCGCATCCCATCACACAAATCTTCTTAATCGGTTGTGCTGTTTCTCGTTTGTACTTCATCAACTCATTCTTCACAAAATCGTTGCGTTGAACTTGAAGTGGCGGCTGGAAGAAGCGGCGTTGATTCTCGTGATCCCGTTCTCGCGCTTCCTCTTCTTCTTCTTCGTCTGTATCAGGCAGTTCCAACACTTTTGAAGACTGCAATAACTTTTACAATATTATTTTTTTTTGAAAAGAAGAAAACTAACCATCGGCGCAAGTTCGTCTTCCTCCTTCTCTTTCTTCGTCTTCCGATGGCGAATGTGCTTTTGAAATTTATGATGGAATTCATCTGCATCAACTTCTTCAAGAATCATTTCTAGCGGCTCTTTGGTTTTCTCGACCAATTCGTTGAACGTTTCGTAGTAGTGGTCCTAAAATATTGCTGATAATAGACAAAATAGGAGTAAAACCTACATCGGAGTATTCTGAGCCCCAGCCATCGTCACAATCCGTCATTTTGATATAAATGTATCTGAAAGTTCGAATTTTACGGTCTTAAACGTTTTTGAAACGGAAAAAATGATGAATTTGAAGGAAAAAAGTTTATTTTGAAGTTTTGAAACTTCGGAAATTTTGAATTTTTGCGCAGTTAGATGGAGCGCGCTTGCAATATTCTTAAAATTGCAACATTTTCAGGTCTAAAAATCAGTTTTCCAGCGAATTTCCCAGTTATTTTTGTGATAAAAATATGAAGGATAGATTGAAGAAGTATTATTTGTAGTAGAAAAGTTGACAAAACTCAACACAACGAGGAAAATCACAAATAAACGTTTTATTCAAGAATAAAATACTGTCAATGTTTCGTACCAGTAAACTACAAAAAATAAGATATTTACAGAAAAGTTTCGTTGAAAATGACCCTATTCCTCATCATTTTTAAGAAAAAGTTGTTGAGGGAATTCCAAAATAATGTCAAAATAGTCGAAAAGTTTATAGAGCAAAGCGGAACATAGGGCCAATGTATGTAGTCATAAAATGATGCAGCAGCGACAAATACCTGCAAAAATGAACCTATTTATTATTTGTATGATTATTTAGGATTAGTGTTTTAATAGAAAAGTTGGTCTATATTAGTGTTATCAGGTCACACCATGCGAATGTCTAACTGCTTTTCAAACCACTTTTTTCTTGTCTTTGCTCACCTTGGTGTGGCCTGATTGAATGAAACAACAACAACAACAATGAAAAAACCATAAAGATAGAAGTAGAAAAGTGCGAAAAAACGATGGGCTTCGTGATTTTTTTGATGATGTTTTCACAACATACCCGAACGGTTGGCAACCGCGTCGGCTGGTGGTGTTGGTGGTGCGAAGTAGGCATGGATTTCGACGTTTGGTCGATGATTCTGCAATTTTCTTGGCTTTTCATATTTCATAAGCCTTCTGTTTACCTTGAATCTTATGATAGACTCCTTGGAGACACCCTGACAATCATACAAGTCGATACGTTTCAATACACGGCAGTGACGAAGGTGTGAGAGGGAGGCGTCGGATAACATTGGGCAGTTGTCGACTTCGAGAACCTGGAATTATAATTCATCATAATTATATCGAAGAGTAGTGTTTTCTCTTCAAAATGAGCCAAAAATGCTCAAAAAGTGTTGATTTTCAGTATAGTTATGAAGCTTCAAAGAAACGTCCCCAGAAATTGACTACAAACTACAATCTAGAATGGTCTGCTTTGACTACAAACTACAATCGAGAATGGTCTGCTTAGACTACAAACTACAATCGAGAATGGTCTGCTTAGACTACAAATTGCACTTGTATGCTAAGCAGACCATTTTCGCTTGTAGTTTGTAGTCTAAGCAGACCATTCTTGATTGTAGTTTGTAGTCTAAGCAGACCATTTCCTGCAGCTGCCATGCGTAGTCTAGTGGCTAACACAGAAGACTTATAATCGAACGACCAAAGTTCGAGTCTTCACCAACTATAGTCTATTTTTGTCACATCTATCCATCCTTACCTCAATACTTTCCCTATGTTTCGCGCACAAATTATGAATCGCATCATCCGTGATCAATTCGCAATGCGAAAGACTCAGCTCTTTCAATGCACCACAATAAGTGGAAAGAGCAATAATTGATTGATCCGATATATTTTGGCAATCCTCCAAATCGAGGCGTTCCAAGCTCCGACATCCTTTGGCCAATGGTACAAATCCAGCATCACTTAGTGCACCACAACCAGCAACTTCAAGGACTCTGAAATTTTCAGATGTGAGAAAAAAAATATAGTTTTTTGGCATACTTCAAATGTTGCAAGTTGGCTCCAATGGACATCAGTGCTCTATCCGTGATTTCGGTGCAACTCGACAAACATAGATACTCCAGTTGTTTCGCCCCTTTCGCGAAATTTTTGACAGTATTATCATTCACCTGAAAACCTTATATTTGTCTGAAATCCCATGAAAACTAACATGTGTGCATTGCAACATATTCAATTTCTTCAAGTTCTTCATATTCTCTTGTAATGGTGCAAACACTTGATCTGTCAATCCATCACATCCTCTTAATATCAATGTGTTCATATTCGGACAATTGATCAAGATTTGTTGAACGCCATGATCATGGATAGCCTCACACCAACTGATATTCAGATATGTTAGTTGTTTGCATCCATCACTGAAATTTAGGTTTAGAAAATATTGATAATGGTGGTAGACTACAAACTACAATCGAGAACGGTCTGCTTAGACTACAAACTACAACACAAAATGGTCTGCTTAGACTACAAACTACAATCGAGAATGGTCTGCTTAGACTACAAACTACAACACAGAATGGTCTGCCTAACATGTGCATCTTCACATTGTCTTAACTTCGCTCAAAATTCATATTTTCTGGATATCTATGGCTCATTTTTGAGATAACTATTCACTTTTAAACCCAATTACAATCACGGAATGGCTTGATGTCAGACCATCAGAAATTAAGCAGAACTTTTTAGTAGAATTCTAGTGCCAAGAAATCAAAACATGTTTTTCAAAACTTACCCAATATATTTCATAGCTCGATTGGTAATCGCCTCACAGTTCTCCAAATTCAGATGCTTCAACTTATGACAGTTCTTTCCCAAATTCTCACAAGATCTGAAATTCCAGATTCTTTTTCCTATGTTTTTCTGACAAAACTCACTGGTCACTAACTCTCTTACATCTGTACAAGCTCAAACGCTCCAAATTGTGACACTTGGCGGTGAATGTTTTGAGAGCCGAGTCGTGCACATTTTCACATCCTTTGAGTGATAATTCTTTCAGAAATCCACCACAACGTCTTGCCAAATTCTCAATCACCATAGTTTTCACATCTTTTTGAAATGTGAATAAATCAACAATCTGCCAGTTTGAGCCATCTAGAGCCAATATATTCCATGATCGACATACTTGTGCACAACGGCAGAGTGTCTTATGATCAAGGAAGGAGAATATTCTGAAGGTAATTTTGGGATACGGTAGGTCCTACTGAGTACTGTACCTCAAGATAAGTTCACTCGGCAAGGTACGATTGATAACAGAGTTATCATTCGGTGGCTGACCAAGTGATGTGATCAGGTACATCTGAAATTGTTACTGTAAAAAACTACAGTATCCAAAAACATCATACCTGATTCTGTTTGGCCTGAACGATTGGATGCGTTTTGGATTGTTGAGCAAGGCGTTTGGCTCGGCGCGAGCTCATCATCATTCGTCGGTCCGCCTCCATTTCATGGAAAGAGTTACTGGAAGAAGAAGAAACCATGTGATAGATGATAGAGTGAGAGGATTGATGACGTATGGTGATAAAGGAGGAGGGCGGTAGAGAGATAAGATTTCAGGTTTTTTTGAATTGTGGATATGTGTTGACATTGAAGTTATTACATTTCGCGGGTTGGTGACTGGCACGAGTCAAGGTATCATAACTTGCAAGATCCATGAAATGGTCTGCTTAGACTACAAACTACAATCGAGAATGGTCTGCTTAGACTACAAACTACACTAGCGCGCTAAGCAGACCATTTTGTGTTGTAGTTGTAGTCTAAGCAGACCATTCGATGGATCTTGCAAGTTATGATACCTTGACTCGAGCTAGAACCTAAGTGAAGAATCAAGAAAATATCAAAAATAGGAATGTGAGAAACAAGTCGAAGACGGAAATGTGAGATGTTATAGTTCTAGACATGCACTTGAGATGTCACACTCCTGAAAGGACACATACACATATAACCCGAACAAAGGGCGAAGATAATAAAAATTGCGTGATGAATTGATGGGTGCCAGGTGGTGGTCTCCAACCGGGTTTGGGGCGGGAAAATAATTTGGATAGGGAATTAATTGAAAAAAGTGCATTTGGGTGATCAAAATTCATGTTGTGCTCCAGACACCATAAAATTCCAGACATCTGCTCGGCAGACTGAAAGTGAAATTTGAAAAACATACACACACATAAGACAAGATTAGATGGAAACATCAAAAACATCAGGATTGGATTAGAATGCCTTCCCTTCTCGTTTTGTTAGCTTTTTCATTCGTGGTTGAAAAGTGCGTTGGAATTCCCAAAAGAACAAGGGAATGGAATTCATCACATTCGTCATCGGGGGTTCATCATAAAATTGGCTATTTCGTGTTCAGAAATGCAGCGGTTTTTATGTGAAAATGGGGAGGAATGAATGTCTAATCCTATGGAAAAAAAGGTCTGCTGTACGACGGGATATCCAATTAACGTTAAGAGCAAGAATAGAATGTGGCACGCTCCCTTGTAGAATGTATTCAAAGGACTGCAGTTGAACAATGGATTGAATAGACTACAAACTACAATCGAGAATGGTCTGCTTAGACTACAAACTACAATCGAAGAATGGTCTGCTTAGACTACAAACTAAAATCGAGAATGGTCTGCTTAGCATGCAGTTGTAGTTTGTAGTCTAAGCAGACCATCCTTAGATTCTACATAGCTTTGCTGAAACTTGATAGTTTTCAGATATTTTTGACTCATTTTGAAGAGAACATTCAGATTTTTCATTTGATAGTATGATAATTTGATAAAGATAACTCACTTCCGCAATAAATTTCCAGCAAAACTGAACGAAAATCGTCTAGTGTGAATGCAAAAACACACAGAGAATAAAACACGAGGCAGCAAAAAAAAGGTTGTTTATTTGTGATGCTTACTCTCCACCCCATATTATTCCTACTTGCCTAGTTGAACACAACACACTCATGATGACACTATACGAAAAGGCATGACAAAAACAGGTCAAACTCTTCTTTTTTGGTGCTATATTTACTGTTGTTAAATGGCATGGAACGCAATAAATACTAGAATATGTGTGAATATAGTGACCATCTGACCAGGATAGGTTAGAGATGGAGATGGAGAGGGGACTACATCGATTTTGAGGAGATAGAGCGAAGGAAAAAAACGAAAGGAAAAGTTGTGGTCCAGTGAATTGGAGGGAGTGCCGAGACACTCAAGGAGTCGAATGTGTTAAATTTCCCATTTTTTCTCTGATAATTTATTTAGAAGGGAAATTCCAAGAGAGGGAGTGTGATCTTTGTTATTGCAAAAGGGATTGGCCTTGATCAAACCTCGATACCTGGTCGCTCGCTTAGAAATTCATCGTTTAACCACTGCCGCTTATGATCAGGATGCATTTCAGCTCGAAAATTGCCAAAAAAACGACAAGGGCCGACTAGCTCGAGTCAAGGTATCAAAACTTGCAAGATCCCCAGAACTACAAACTACAATCGAGAATGGTCTGCTTAGACTACAAACTACAATCGAGAATGGTCTGCTTATACTACAAACTACAATCGAGAATGGTCTGCTTAGACTACAAACTACAATCGAGAATGGTCTGCTTAGACTACAAACTACAACACAGAATGGTCTGCTTAGACTACAAACTACAACACAGAATGGTCTGCTTAGCTTACGACTGTAGTTTGTGAGCTAAGCAGACCATTCTCGATTGTAGTTTGTAGCCTACCTTCATCAAAAACTGAGATTTTTCTCAAAAAGTGTCATAACTAGTCTCAAAATGAACCTTTTATCATGTTCTATGGCTCAATTTGACCACAATTCTTTGGGAAATCATACTATTATTTTGATGGAACATATAATCAAAATACTTTCACTTTATAACCTTAAGATTACACAAAGACCATCAAGTGCAATAAAACCCACAAAAAACAACCTGAACCCATAACCGAAACATCGACGAACTCAACAAAACAAGAAAAGATTGGAGAGACACGTAGCAGGAGGGGGCATCATCCACTATTATCAGCTGACATACATTCAACACAAAACAGGCACAAACTGACCCATTCACGAAAAAAAAACGCATAGAGAAAAAGCGTTGGAGAGAGGCGGCTAGAGAGCGAAAAAAACACATCGGCGGCCGCGACAGAGTGAGAGAGGAGCCATCACGAGTTCCCGCACCACCACCACTACGTTCGCCTGCGTTTCTTCATCCATTCGGTGTCGTTTTGTGTTCATCTCACTCAGCTGATGATTGTAGAGGGAGAAGAGACGGAGAGAGAGGGAAGCGAGAAATGGAAATGAAATTGGGTGAATGTCTGTGTGTGGCGGGGACGGACGCTGTTCGGTTGGGAAAAATGTTGGAAAAAATAGAATAATAGGGAATATATTATTATTTTCTGGAACAGATTTGGGACGGACCTAGTTGTCGCTATCAAGCGAAAAATTAGGAAAAAACTTCTATTTTTAATGTATTAACCACATATCTAACAAAAAATGAAAGAAAGTATCAAAAAATGAGTCATAGATCAGCGGAAAAAAAATTAATTTTGTGAAAATTTAGAAAAAAAATGAGAGAGCAGATCCAAAAATTAGACTACAAACTACAATTGAGAATGGTCTGCTTAGACTACAAACCACAATCGAGAATGGTCTGCTTAGACTACAAACTACAATCGAAAATGGTCTGCTAAGACTACAAACTACAATCGAGAATGGTCTGCTTAGACTACAAACTACAATTTGATGCTAAGCAGACCATTCTGTGTTGTAGTTTGTAGTCTAAGCAGACCATTCTATGGATCTTGCTAGTTATGATAACTTGACCAGAGCTAGTCTTACATCCAAATAGATATTCTATATATTGCAATGAACAAATTTTCAGTCAGCATGATTATGTATGCTGTTCATATCAATATGATGTATTTTTCAAGCTCTGATTAATAGGAAATATGTTTTCAGCGGAAGTAAAATATTGTTGTGAAGCATAGATCAAATAATGCCCAAAATAATACTTTATCCAACAAAAGCATCAAATACAAACACCAAAAAAGCATTTTTTCGTTCTGACACATTCACTATTATCCCAGCAAAACATGTTGTTAGTCAGTGATCTACACACTCCCGGCCAGACACATTCATTGTTTCCGACGCATCCCGACTGTTTGGTGCACTCATTTTGGTATCCGGCGTTGACAAATGAGATGAATATAATTATCTGGAACTTCTTGTTTTTCTTAGTTTTGAGGAGGAAAAAGTCACCAGAAAGAAGATTTTCATTTTTTTTTGAGCAATGATTTTGTTTGGTCATTTTTTTTCACGTGGTGTTTTTTTGTAACAAAAAATTGAATGCTTGATGAATTTATTGAATGACTCAAAAAGAGCGATTAGTTGCCAGATGGATACTTGTAGAGTGATCCGATGCGGTTGTAGAGACGGAAGAACTGTTTCAACAAACGTCTTCTGATGGTTCTGAAAACCACAAAGATATTAGATTCCAGAATAACAGTGGATACCTGGCTGCCACAATATCCTCCTTCTTCACGCATCGCCCAATATAACAGAGTCTTCCTGTCTCGCACATTGAATCCCGAACACATTTTGGAAGGGTTGTTGGATCCTCGCTCATCGGTCTTCTACGGAGTGGTCTGTTGATCGTTTTTCTTGGAACTTCGATGAGAGAGAATTTCGGTGCACGTCTTCGGATCGGCTCCTTCACAACGAGCTCCATTGGGTCGAAGCAAAGCTTTCTGGCGCAAACTTTGCCCTTTGGGCAATCCGCGTGAGCTGCACAGGTTGGGCGATCCATCTTCAGAACATTTTTTCTTGGCGTGACTCCTTGGGACGACTTCATGGCGACAATTGGATTGACGCAAAAGCCAAACTTGCAGACCTTGTTTAATGGACACGACGAGAAAGGAGAACAAAATATGTAACTTTTTCTGGAATCAGGAAATTGGAATTACCAGTCGGATAATTTTCTAGAAACCTGGCCTTAGAGACTCTTCGCGTCGGCTTCATGATCTCGAATGGTTTTGAGCATAACCCGAATCGGCACACATATCCGTTTGGACAGTTGGAGTCAAATGAACAGAATGGGTCGTAGAACTTCTTTGTGACACGTTTTCTGAAACCAACAAGTTAACTCGGATCGGATAAATTTTTAAGTAACCTATTTATGACAGTATGGCACTTGCCATATAGGCATACTTGCCCTTTTTTGTCGCAATGCGCATCTTCGATGCAATCGTAGACCGGATACGAAACGAACGAAGTGATCTTGAGGCGGCAGGCCACCAGTGGAAGAAGGGCACACTGAAAGAATATTGAAGGGTAGAGAATATTGGTGGAGATTTACCAGGAGGAATACCGCTTTCATCTTGGAATGAGGCTTCTGTACAAATGTCGGCGTTTAAATAGAATTTGAGTTAATTCGTTTCGGGAAATTTTTGATGGGCAGGAAAAATATGAGTTGATATTTTTATAAATTCTTGCTTTTTATTCTGGGAAAACTGTAAAGGAATCAAATAATGGTTCCAACATTCCTAATCAGAGTTTCAGCCAAGTTGAATCGAATTGGTAGATCTGAAAGCTCTTGAAATGTTATTTGAATGAATTTTTGCTAACAAGGGAGGTACAAATGGTTCCCATATTGGAATTTTCTAAAATTGTGTCAGAGGTTTGGGTAGGTCTGAAGTGTACCAGAAAAAAATTCAGCCATCATTGGGGGGTTTAAAGCGTGTCATTGTCTGAAATGTGGTCCAAAATGGCTAAAAAACGTAATTTTGACAGTTTGAGAAGATGTTGTCCGATCAAGCGATTTTGGAATTTGCTAAAAACGTTGGAATAGACATTTTAGACCATATACATCAAATCTGTGAAGTTTCAGCCATTTCTGAAAACTTGGCCAAATCATCAAAATTTCGAAAACTTTCTATGTTTTTTTAGTACTGATAATCATGGTTTTTGCTCAGAACTACTGTCGAACCCTCCGGATGCGATCAAAACTTGACCAAAATCACATTTATAGCACATAGTATGTGTACCAAAGCTTTTTGAAAGATTCCAAACTGAGGTGGTCACGTCCGCTCCTGTTTAAGACCTATTTTAAGCCAATTTTGGACCATTTTTTTGAAGACAATGACACGCTTTAAACCCCCCAATGATGGCTGAAATTTTTTTCTGGTACACTTTAGACCTACCTAAACCTCTGGCACAATTTTTAGAAAATTCCAATATGGGGACCATTTGTACCTCCGTTGTAAAGGAATCTCAACATCTGATGAAAATTTTCTACACTAGCTTTTTTGCATGGAGAATCCGATTTCCAAGTTTGTTCATAAAGAACAGATTTTATTGTACCCTTAATCTAAGAAAAATTCTTGACAGAGTGTCGAAGTATGTTCCTCACCGGAACTCCGTGTTCCGGAATCGTTATCCCTTTATAATAGGTTATAATCGGAACTTTCAGATTGATTTTATATTTCTTTACAAATTCAATCAAGAATATGCTTAGTTTGCTGTTTTTTGTCCGTAATACTCTATTTTACAGCAAATAAGTAAATTTCTTTCCCTGTGCTTTTATAAACATTGTTTTCTGAAGCCGACAATCGAAAATTTGATATCTCAACTTGTGAGTTCCTGATTCCGGGAAGTTTTTTTTGATTCCTTGGAAACCTTTTTGTCTGTCAGGAAATATTTTCTTTCGAAAACAACACATCAAGCCGTTCAAAATTTCCACTGAAGTTTGCAACTATTGTTAGTAACGCCAATTTTCACGATTAACCTTGAGTTTTATCAGTTTCTCATTCCCCAAGTTTGTTGATAACCTTATCAATTGATTAATTTTTGTTTTCGTTGAAAACCAAACGCTTCTTTTTTCTGTTCGCACTCTCGCCGTCGCGCTCCTCACCACTCTCTCGCCCGTTTTTTTGGTGCGCTACGCGCCATTTCTCATCATTTTTATATAAAAGCTCGGCTTCTAATCGATTCTTTTTTCAGAAACAATGGATGGCATTGAGGAACTTCTTCGTGTTTTGGATGTATCTGATTCGGATGAAGAAACAGACAGTGCCAGTGTTGCAAACTCGGAGCTTCATTTGGTGAGCTTTTTTAAATTTTAAATCGGCATGAGAATTTTTTTTCAGGCAAATTTAAAATTACTCGAACACATCGGAGGATTTGAAAAGTATGAATTGCTGCCTGACGATATCAAAAAGTATATGTTATCTTTTATGAGCTTCAAGACAAGGTATTTTATTGTTTTGATAAAAAAATATTTGATTCCTTGTAGATCAATGCTAAAGTGTTGTTCCACAAAGTGTATGGATCTAGACTACGATACACCAATAAAAATCTATTCGATGTCAATTAGAGATAGTATGAAAACAAAAGACGAGTATTGCGATGAGGATAAGGTTTGTTTTTTTCAGCGAGAGTTTTTTTAATTAGTAGTGAATTCAATTTTTGCCTAATGCGCTCTTTTGAAACATTTGGGCAGCTGATCACTGAAATTTCAGCTAAAATTCGAATCTTCGCCTACTTTTAAATCAAAATTTGTTTATATTCTGCTCTCGAAGCTTTTCCTGCGCATACTCAAATTTCATAAACACGAAATAATCGATTTCACGGCGATTTTTGATGATAAACTCAAATATAATCAAGAAACCCAACAAAAAGTTATAATTTTGAAATACAAAAAGGTATAATTTGGAAAAAAAACACACTCACCCAGGTTGTTCAACTGATTCTATAGAAAATTGAAAATTACTCAAAAAATTGATTAAAAAAACGAATACAATTCGTTTCAGGCAAATATTGAAGTCGAGATAAACCTCGTTAAAGATGCGGATGAGGAAAACCATATCAAATTCGCGTTTGTCGATGATTATTATAATGAAACCTCGGCGGCATGTGACATGATGCATGTTAAATACAAGAACAATCAAAAAGTAGTTACAAGCATGCCTTGCGAAGAGATGTATTATGAAGAAGGTTACGATTACTTTTATTACTGGCTGTCAAAAAGTTTGTTCCGTGTCGAAAAGTTGAACATTGATTTGGTTAGTTGAAAATCGAAAGTAAAATGTTTTTTTCATAAACATCGACTTTCAGGTTTGTTATCCGGACCGACCGATGGAACCATTGAAACATTGCAAGTCTCTCCGAATAAGGAATGATACGTATGGTTATCTAAAATACTGGCTGAATCTAGTGACAGACTTGGAGTATCTTGAATTGGTGTCTGTTCATTATCAACAATGGATGGATCCACGTATTCTGGAAATGGATGTGGTTAGTCTTTCAATAATTCGCAAAAAATCAGTGTTTGCAGGTGAAAAACGCTAAAAATATTGCCTTCAAGTTTTTGACTTACTTTCAAGAAAAAGAGTTTCTGGATTTGAAAGCTGAGATAATCAGCGTCTATTCGCATAATGTCATTGGCACCACTTTGAACGCTTTTATAAAGGTGATGAAATTCTAGAGCTTAGTTAAAATAAAGATAGTTTCAGAAATGGGCGAATGGTCAGGGAGTCAAGAATTTCAAACGTTGCACAATTCATCATAACTCTGACCTAAAGTATGACAAAAATGTAGTGCTGAATGGATTAAAGTCGATTTCATTGAATAATGATGTAAATACCGAGGAAGAAGAAAGAGACGCATTGTAACTAACAATAAAAAATACATGTTAGGAAATATAACTTTCAGAATACTGAGAGCTGTTCTCAATGCACATCGTCGTGACTCGTATACAATCCACAGTTTTGTTGACAGTCGAGTCAGTGCAACATTATTGTTCCTCTCAGATCATGTAGCGTTCATCGTTAATGATGAGACGAATGTTTTTGGAACAGAAGGTGGACCTATATTTTGGGTGCGCTGATAGTGATAATAGTTCTTGCTTTTGAATGAATTTTCAGTTTTTTTATTTTTCCGATGTTATTTTTTAGTTGATTATTTTTACCTGGGACTGAAATTCTATTATGATTTCTTTTCGATCAATGAATATATTTATTTTTCTATAAGAGTGATTTGTATCAAGGAAGTTCAATCTATGCCTTGGGCAGAAAGTTCAACAAACCAACACCTCCCCCGTTTTCTTTTTTTCTCTCCACCCCTCTCTTTCCCCAATTTTTCGCTCGTTTTCAGTATTGCGCAATATTGCTTTATTCGTATATAACTCTCCGTTTTGAAGCTTTAATCTGCTAAAATCATGCCTGAAAATGACGAGCAAGAGCAACCATTTCCTTTCGACTTCGAGCTATTCGAGGAAGAATTTGATCGAATCGTGACACCTCGTTTGGTAAGTATTGTTGTTTTTTTAAACAATACAAGTATTCTTATGCTCAGACATTAACGGCCTTACTAAAGTATATTGGAGGTTTTGAGAAGTATGATTCTTTACCCGATGATGTTAAAAGACACATGTTATCTTTCATGGATTATAAAACTAGGTATATTGTTTAAAAATTAGTAATTAGATTATAGTAATTTTTTGCAGAGTAAAGCTATCTAGATGTTCGAAAGATAATAATCGAATTGAGAAAGAAACTCCGATACCAGTATATGAAATTTCGATCAAGGATACTGAAGATCAACAATATTATTTATCTGATGTTCCTTTGGTTAGGGTTTTTTGGAGTTTTGCAGCTTGATAATACAAGATATTACAGACAAATTATGAAATCGAGGTGAACTTTGTGAAAGATTGGAATTCGGGAAAACGATTCAAAGTTGTGTTCGCCAAAAACGAAGATGGTTGTGACTTGATGTTCCACAAGCACAGAAAGAGCCGGCCGGCATCGGTTGAGAGGATTCCAATCGGAGGTGATTATCACGAGCAAGGTGTCAAGTTTTTTGAACAGTGGATGAAGAAGTGTTTGTATGGTGTGAAGGGATTGACTGTTGAAATGGTTAGTTACAATATTAAGTTAAGCTATTGGGCGTTCATAAAGTTGGCAGACGTAACAAGAACAAAACAAGACGTAGGGCCGCCAATGCAACTTCCCGTCTATTAAATATAGTGACACCAAGCTCTACGGCTGGGAAGTTGAATTGAGGGCCCTATGCCTTGTTTTCATTAGTGCCACTCCCAGCTTTTTGAACGCATAATATCACCTTTTATTCAATGTCAGAAAAACTACCCGATGGACACAACTAACATCAAACAACTCGAACATTGTAAATCCCTCCGTATAAAGCATGATAATCAAGATGTTTTGAAATCATGGCTGAGTAAAGTGACAGACTTAGAAAGTCTTGAACTATTACCAGATGAGTCTGAAGAGTTGCTGTCATATGAAATTCTTGCAATGGATGTGGTAAGCTATCTCTCACTCGATATATGCTTATTCACAATTTTGCAGGTGCAAAACGCCAAGAGAATCTACTTCTGGTACAAAGCGGCATTTACACCAGAACTGTTCTTCGGTTTGAAAGCTAAGAAGTTTGATATTCACACTAATACTATCCAGGCAGCTGATTTGAACACTTTCTTCAAGGTACCGTCAATTCTAGAAGTTTTTCTAATAGATATTTGCAGAGATGGGCCAGTGGAAAAGGAGTTAAAGGTTTTTTTGATTGCTCAATTTGGCATAGTGATGATAAGACATACGATAAAAATGTTGTGTTGAATGGTTTAATTTCACGACCTTGGGATGGTGACTTCGAGGAAGAATCGTAAGATAACATATCGTTGTCTTCTTAGGAAAAGTTTGTTATTTTAGAGCTGGATTTAGTGATGATTTCAAAAGATGTTGTGGAAATGGTGACTTGTATCAGATCTATAGTCGTGTTGAGAGTCGAGTCAGTGCGACTTTACTATTTTGCTCGGATCGTGTCACTTTCATGGTAACTGGTCGGCCATTTGAATATAATGGAAAAATACATGAAAATTTTTCTATACCGTAATGATAATTGTGATTATTTCATTTAATAAATAAATTTTCATCAAAAAAAAATTCACTTATGATTTTCCTGAATATAGCCAGATATTTGAGATACGGTGGCTACAGTACTCCACTCAGTACTTCAATGACACATTTAGTGGAATAACTTGGGAACTAATGGATGGATTGTGTTGAAATTCAAATGGATACTTCATCTTTTACAGTTCATCAATAATTACTTATGATTTTCCTGGATATAGGCAGATATATGAGTTACGGTGCCTACCGTACTCCACGCAGTAGATCCAATTTCTGTACTCTTCACAACAAATATTTTATCCTTTTAAATTACCAAAACTTTTCGTTGACATATTTGTGTCATGTAAATGTGATTTGTATCAAGGAAGTTCAATTTCTGCCTTGGGCAGTTCAATATCATCGGAAAGATCAACAAACCAACACTCCCCCGTTTCCTCTCTTTCTCTCCTCCTCTCTTTCCCCACTCTCTCGCTCTTTTCAGTGTTGCGCAATATTGCTTTATTCCTATATAAACCTTCTTTTCTAGAGTAAATCTGCTAATATCATGTCTGAAAATGACGAGCAAGAAGAGCAGCAATTTCCATTTGACTTCGATCTATTCGGTATGGATTTAGAGGAAGAATTTGATCGAACAGTGACACCTCGTTTGGTAAGAATTGTTGTCTTTAAAAATAATAAGTATTCATGTTCAGACATTTGCAACCCTACTAAAGTTTATTGGAGGCTTTGAGAAGTATGATTCGCTACCCGATGATATTAAAAGACACATGTTATCTTTCATGGATTACAAAACAAGGTATTATTTAAACTAGTAAGTACGTGAATATAGGGAGCTTTCTGCAGAGTAAAACTGTCAAGATGTTCAAAAGATAATAATCGAATTGAGAAGGAAACACCGATACCAGTATATGAAATGTCAATCAAAGATACTGAGAATCAACAATATTATTTATCTGATGTTCCATTGGTTAGCTTTTCTTTGAGTTTTTCATCTTGATAATACAAGATATTACAGACAAACTATGAAATCGAGGTAAACTTCGTGAAAGATTGGAACGCGGGAAACCGATTCAAAGTTGTATTTGCCAAAAATGAGGATAGTTGTGACTTGATGTTTAACAAGTACCGAAAGAATCAACGTCCATCGATTGAAAAGATACCAATTGGAGGAGATTATCACGATCAAGGTGTCAAGTTTTTTGAGCAGTGGATGAAGAAATGTTTGTATGGTGTGAAGGGATTGACTGTTGAAATGGTAAGTGAAAATATTGTTAAGAAAACAAAATATTTTTTACATAGAAAAATTATCCGATGGACACAACTAACATCAAACAACTGAAACAATGCAAATCCCTCCGTATAAAGAATGATAATCAAAATGTGTTGAAGTCATGGTTGAGTAAAGTTTCGGACTTGGACAGTCTTGAACTATTGCCAGATGAGTCTGAAGAGTTGCTGTCACATGAAATTCTTGCAATGGATGTGGTAAGCTATCTCTCACTCGATATATGTTTATAAAATTTTGCAGGTGCAAAACGCCAAGAGAATCTACTTCTGGTACAAAGCGGCATTTACACCAGAACTTTTCTTTGGTCTGAAAGCTAAGAAATTCAATATTGATACCAACACAATCCAGGCAGCTGAATTAAACACTTTTTATAAGGTAAGACTCAGTTTTTGGAAACGATTATGGTTAACTTTTACAGAGATGGGCAAGTGGCAAAGGAGTTGAAGATTTCATAGAATGCACAATTTGGCATAGTGATGATAAGACATACGATAAAAATGTGGTGTTGAATGGACTAACAGCACGACCTTGGGATGATGACTTCGAAAATGAATCGTAAGTTGACATAGTTGTATCTTTTTTGAGACCTACGTGTTTTAGAGGAGGATTTACTGGTGATTTCCGGCGAGTGTGTGGCAGTGGTGACTTGTATCAGATCTACAGTCGTTTCAATAGTCGAATCAGTGCCACTTTACTATTCTGTTCTGGTCGAGTTTCGTTCCAGGTTACTGGACGGCCATTTGAATATAATGGAAACATTTATGACAATTTGTCTATACCATTATAATTATTGTGATATTTTTTTTTCAATAAAAGTTTATGTTTCTCTATTTTTTTTTTGCTTTTCCGAAGAAAAATCGGATCAAAACATGAAAAACATGTTTTATTGACTTTTCAGAACTTTTTTTTATTACGAAGAACTTCAAATTCAAGTTCTCCATAAAAATAATACATTTTGAAAGTGCATTTCTCTATTTTGGACATTTAGAAAACACAAATCTTGCAAAAACAGTGATTTGAACTCCCGCTCTTGTCAAAACTTGTTTTCGGTACGAGACACTACTGAGAGTGTGGAGCATGCGCCTTTAATAATGTTACGGTAGCGCTTCCCTTTCGAGTTTGAAAAATTACATTTTATTGTTTTCTGATCGAATATTTTAATTTTTTAGCCTTGAAAATACATGAATAAATGAATTCTTGTTTATTTTAAATAGTTTCGGTTAAAAGTTCTGTTTCTCAACTCAATTAATCGTCATTTTTGCCGAAAATTCCTAAAATGTGTTTTTTCAGTCAAAAAATGACCTCAACCTTGAATGAAGAAGAGCTAGTTGAAGAAATTGGAGTGAGCTATTATAAAATCATTTGAATTACAATTTTTTTCTGTTTTGCAGAAACGAAGAACCCACGTTCTTCAAAAATACGCTGATTTCAAGCAAAGCGCCATCAAAAAGAAGCATGGACTCGTGCAAGCGTGTCAATTGCAAAATTTTAACAGGTTTGTTTGTTATTTTAAGTCTGCTTGAAGGAAAAAATATTAATTTTCCAGAAACGCCGAAGAAATCCGTCAAAACATCGACGAATTGATCGATGCGGCCGAGAAAATACTCGTCAAAACCGGCATGGAACACCTTGAAAGAGCCTCGAAACAATTGAAACGCCTCAAAAACGACGGACAAGCATTGGAAGGGAATTTGAAAGGATTGGAAGCAGCGGCGAATCGATTGATCAATGAGGAGCATTATGCAAAGGATGTTATATCACAAACATCCGAAAAAGTGCGTGATCGTTGGCGTTATCTGATGGAATTGGTTGATAAGAAGTTGGAGAGTGTGCAATGCGCCGAAAATTCGAATGAGTTTTGCGCAAAGTGTGATGTTCTCCTCGAATGGATCAATAAAGTGGGCTTATTTGATTAATTTGCTGTTGGAAATGTGGAAATTTCAGGTGAAAAACAGAGAATGGACTTCTGAAACCAATCGAGTTCTTTTCAATGAGATCCGCAAGAAAATGGGACTCTGGAATGAGATTGGCACGATTTTCGAAGCAATGTCGGATCCATCAGCCAATGATATTGAGTATTATGAGAAGGTTTGTAGCACAAGTCGGCTTGAAATGCTCCTCTTGAGCTGAAAATCAATTATTTTATACACCGACCGTGTCTTCAAATAGTCTTATGGTCGATTCGCTCTATTTATTTCCCAGCTGTTTCTTTCTGATTTTTTGACTCGACAAGTTCAAAATTTTTTTTGAAGCGTTCAAATTGACATTCGAAGTGTTTTTCTAGTGTTGCTGACCCCGACAATCCATTTTTATAAGATTTTTTAGCCAAGAATAGTCTAAAAAGACATAGAAAATACAAAAATACCCTAAATCTTGACCGATACTTTACATTTTTCCCTATAATTCTCTTAACAACTCAATTTTCAGGTTAAACAAGAATGGGTGGACTTCCAAAAGTTTGTCGATTCCTTAATGCGTGAATTGGATGAAAATGAGCGAGTCTCCGAGATCCTACACAATTCCAAAGAGATTCAGGAGTGGATTGAGGAGAAAGTGAGGGATTTTCGCCAAATTCCCAAGTTTTTCACCATACAAGTTGTAGGAGTACGAAGTGAATGAAAAATATTCAAACATGGATGTTGAGGAGTCGATGAAATATCGGAAAACCATCGAAATCGAGTTGAAAACGACCGCTCAACGAATCGATGAACTTAAGAAGAACGCGGTTGGAAATCCGAATCTGAAGGATGAAATCGAAAAGACAGAGCGTCGATTTATGTCTTTTTTGACGTTTATTCAGGTATTTTTCATGGTTTTTTGATGAAAATACAGATTTTCTGCAGAAATGGATGCAAGAGTTGAAGGATAAGACAGAAATCGAGGCGTTGATGAAGGAAGCAGACGATATTTTGTATTTCTGCGCCGAGAAAGTGGTTTGTCTTGCTTTTTTTTTCTCTAAAAATAATAATTTTTGATATTTAGGAGGATTTGAATGAGATGAAGAAGTCAGAATCAACAGATTCCGATGAAATTGCAGTTTGGATTGAATCCAATTGTTTCGATTTCAATTCCTGGTATCAAAGGCTTTCAAACTCCATAAAAATAATATTTTAGGGATAACGTCTTCGATATTTTCATCAAAAACGCTCAATCATTGCTCGAGAAGAACATTGAGATAGACAAAGTTCGAGATCGATTGGATGATGTTCGAAAGGCATACGAATCCACGAAACAACTCGCCAAATCAACGAATGATTCATTGGATGAAACGATTCAGAGCTTGTTGATTGAGGATCAGATTGGGCAGATTCACACGAAGGCTGCTCAATTGGTAGGCTTATTTTCCACGAAATTCTGAGAATTTGTGTGTATTTTCAGGTTGCTCTGCTCAAAGGAGATTGGAATGGATCGACAAGCGAGGAAATCGAAAAACTGATCAGGATGAATGATGGATTATCATTGAGATGCTCATCGGTTGTCGAGCAGATTGATGTGATTTACAAGGATACTGATACCAAGATTCTAGTGAGTTTTTGATTGATTTTCACTGAAAATCAGGGATTTTTTTGAAGAATTCCCGAGCTGCGAGACTCCTTGATGATTTGATCGATATGCAAAAGATTCTTGACACAACATGCGAGGAGAGGAAGGAAGCATTGCAGCAGAAGTTGGATGTGTTGTATCTTTTGGATGGTTGTCAGGAGCTCAATGAGCATACACGGTCGATCAATCACAATTTGAGAACGGAAATCCATCGAGAAGCTAGATTGAAGAGCTCGAAAGGAGCAATTGTACCGATGAAAGAGCAATTGGAGAAGTTGGTGAATGATTTCGAGTTTTTGAAGCCTGTATTGGGAGAGATGGAAGAAGCGATTAGGAAGGAGATGAAGGAGATTAGAAGGAATATTGAAGATATGGAAGAGGAGCATGATGCACAATTGAGTGAATATGATGTGAAGAGATATTTGGATAATACGGCTAGTTTTGTGGAACGAGTTGAGAGATGGATTGTTGATAGTAAAGTGGATGATGATGAGGTGGACTCGCCGATACAGGATCATAATTTGAGACGAATTATCAATAATTGTCGACATATTCTATCAACATCGGATAATTACCAAAAGGCGATCGAAAAGCATCGAGAGGAAGCGACGAAACTTGGCACACATTCAGATGAAGCCATGTGTATTTTGGATGGAGCTGAGAATTCGTTGGAGGAATTCAATTCGACGATTTATAAGATAATCCAAAGAACGGAGGAGAAGTTGAATGATTCGGAGAAAATGAACGACTTGACATCACATAATGATTGGATAAAAGGGAAGATAAAGAGAATGATGGAGGAGCCGAGTTATGATTCATTGTTGACTGCGCAAAAGATGAATACGAGATATGAGAAGGAATCGGAGGAGATTGAGAATCGAAGGAAGAATATTAATGATGTTATTGCGGATGTCAAGGTACATTTTGAATTATTTTGATATGAATTTTCCAAAAACTGCTGAATTGTTCCGTATATGTTTGAAATATATGGATATAGGGCAAAAACCATCATGGAAAGGTTTGAAAAGCGTTATGAATCGGAAAATGGCCAAAAACGGGCTCAACAACGCTATTTCGACGATTTCAAGCTTATGTTTGACCATATTTCCGTCTATAAATCCTTTCAAACCAACACCTTAGACTTTTTCTCTTGAATCTGAAACATAAGCGAATCAATATACCGATTTTCGAAGATAATTATGCTGTATTATTCCAGGAAAATGGTCATAAATCGTGCGACAAACTGATGGAGGAAATAGAGAAGAATTGGAGTAAAATGAAGATGATGTTTGATGAGAAAGGCGGAGAAGTTGAAAGAATGGTCAAGTTGTTCGAATACGATGAAGAATCAGCGAATGTATGGGAATGGATTAGAGAGAAAATGATGAATTGTGATGCGATTGAGCCGAAGGATGATGAGGAGTTGAATAGAATGATGGCAAAGAAGTTGACAGTGATGAAGACGGATGTTGAGAATTTTAAGCCGAATGTTATTGAGGCACATGCTCTTTTAGGTAGGATTTTGACAATTTTGAGGGGAAAATCATCAATTTGTTTGCAGAAGATGCTCTAATCACCCCGAAAAACAGTACAGTTACCCAGACAACTCATCGTTTCGTAAGTTACTTTCCAAGTTTTCCTCAAGATATGCTTTTTGTAGAAAAATGATTTGACAAAGAAGCAAGGAGAAATCGAGAATGAGTACAAGGCATTGAAACGAATGATAGATTCAAAACTCGGACAATTGGGACATTTAATACAGGAGAATGAAGTTGTTAGGGAGATTCAGGAGACGGAGAAGTGGATTGAGATGGAGGTATTGATTTTGATTTGAATAGAAATATTAGGTAGAGAAACGATACACATTGACTGCACTCAACTATGACAGTGTCCTTGATTAGTATTTTTTCTTTGAAATTTTGGTTTACCATAGTTGTTTCCTCCTACTGTAGTTTACTGTAGAATACTAGGTTTGAATTGTGTTTTCTGAGTTTGCTCTACAACATTTATGTCGCAACTCGTGATATGCCGATAATGTGTATATACACGTGGTATAATGTGTATATTGTATAAACATACTAATCACTAATCAGGACCCTGATCAAGAATATTAGAAAAATTTTGTAATCCTAATACCGATATAGAAATGGGAATAAATAGCTCAACCAAAAAGTATTGAAATAAATGAAAAATTATCAAATTTTAAAAAAGTATGATTAAAGATAATGATGAATTTCAGGAAATCCAACTGAATCGACTTGTTTCATCGCATGAAAAACAACCGAAAGAAACTGATACCGAGATATCATCAAGATTGGAGGATGCCGAGACAAATCTGAATAGAAGAAGAACAAATTTGGCTGAAATCAAGTGTCAACGAGTTCGAGATGGTGCATCACCATCGATTATTCAGAAAATTGATGATACATTCTCAATGTTGAATGTGTTCGCATTTGAATTGGATCGCATCCGTCAGAAAGTCAATCGATCGAAATTGTTGAAAACATTGGAAGTTGAAATTGATGATGTGATTGATTCGATGAAAACGGCAAAGAAGAAGGGGAGAAGTGTTGATGTTGATTTGGAATCATGGAAACGACGAGTATGGAACTGTTTGGAGAAGGCAAAAGAAGTTAGAAGTGAAAATGCGGATTTGGCACCAAGAGTCTACGAATTGGAGGAAATATTGGAGAATGAATGGAATGATTTGATAGCTGAGGTGGAGAGAAGGAAGAAGAAGGAAGATGAGGAGAAATTGAGGTCTAGACTGGAGAATGAATTGCTTGAATTGGAACATTGGATCGACACATTTGGGGAGGAAGTTGTGATGGTCACAAGCAATATTCATGATGGATTAGGTGTACAAGTTGCATTGGAAGCGATTGATGGATGGAAGGAAGAATGGGGAAGGAAATCGGATGAAGTCGGTGGAGCGAGAAGTTATTTGGTTGAAATATCGGAGGAAAATGGGAAGGAACAATTGAAAGAGAGATTGGAAGATGTGGAGAGGGAAATGGAGAAGGCTGGAAGGATGATTGAGATGAAGAATGAGGAATTGTTGGATTTGATGGAGATTCTACATGCTGAGAGGAATTGTGATAGGGTGAGTATTTTAATATTGCGGGAAATCATGAGATATTGTGAAAACATAGACAAATTTGGTCGAAATATAAGGAAATTTTCATTAAAAAAAAGCAGAAAAGTTCATGATTCACCTTTGAAACGGGTCTCAAAAAATCGGAGAGTACGGTAGTCAAAATATATCGACTTCCGACTACCGTCATCGCCAATCGTTGCGAGACCCATCTCAAGAGTGATGTTCACACTCCTGTCTTTCTGAAATTTATAACTATTCCATTTTCCGTTCAAATTTTCACAATATATCGAATAGCACGCCAATTTCCTCTCAGAAAGTATTCATATATCCTTTATTTTTCAGCTTACATCCTGGATCATTAGTAAACGACGTTCCCTGACTGATGATATTAGTACCAATGGACAAGATGCGAAAACAGTAATCCGACGAATGGGAGAGATTGAAAAGATGATGATGAATCGAGAGAATGAATTGGATGAATTGAAGGAATTTGTCGATCAATTGGAAACTAAGCCGAACACTTATGAACGACACGAATTGGAGGGAAAATTCGAGAATCTGATGGATGAATGGAGGCAGTTGGAAGAGGATTTGAAGAAGAGAGAAGTCGATTTCAATGAATCAATGTCACAATTGTACTATGAGGAAGAATATGAAAAGATTCAACAATGGATTGAAAAGAAGATTGAGTCGTTGAAGGATGTTGATGCGACGAAAATTGATAAGAAGGTTGATGTGGAGAAAAAGAAGAAGGAGTTTGACACAATCTATGCCGAGATTCAAGAGTTTTTGCCAATTTATGAGGACTTTTTGAGAAGTTTGACGATTTTTAAGGTTTTTGAAATGATTTTTAATTGCAGATGAGAATGCAGAAGAGGAGAAAGTGACAGTCATCTCGACAATGTGGACAAGATTGGTGGAAACAACAGTTATCAAACAGAAATGGTAGGGATTTTATACGAAAATGGGGTATCCAGATTTTATAATTGCAAGATATTTCGAATCTTAGCTTAAAATTTGCTGAAGAAAGAGTCTGAAAACGCAAAATCGGCTAATTGAACATACTTTTCTTTTATTCGGCTGGTGGCATAATTATCGTTATATAACTTCATAGAATCAGTCATAGAGCTTCATATAATTTATCAAAGATTCACGGTTTTTAGTCTTCCGAATCCAGGTTCTATGGAATATTTTGCATCATAGATCTCAATATACATAGAATTCCCTATTTGAAAATTTCAGTTTCGATAGAGTCATAAATAGAAAAAAACAAGCTTTTTTCTGATAATTTCAACCATGATTTTCGATCTTCTCCAGAAACTATCCATAGCAAAACTTATTCATTAATCGGTTTATATGCAATTTTTCTTTCAGGGATGAAAAATTAGCAGAATCTGGGAACCTTTTTTTCGAATAATTTGATTTATCATCTTCCCAAGTTTTTTTCGGCAAAATTCTATCTGTAAATCGGATTCTTCATGCAAAAATACCCCAAATGTTGAAATCTTACCAAAATCTGTAAAAAAAATGCCTCGTAAATGTCAGTAATAAAATATTTTACAGTATGAAAGGTGAAATCGAGAAGAATCGTCTTTTCGAGACACTCGAAAATATGCATGTTTGGTTGAGTGATGCAGAAAGTGATGCCCATTCGGCCGTCAACATGGCTAACTTCTATAATACTGTAAGATTCTTACTGTAGTTTTCAATCTACCATTTATCATATTCAAGGCCGATGCTGACAAATCATCCCGAAAACTAGCGGGTCTCCATGAGCATGCAATCGACAAAGAGCACATTGTCCGAAATATTCGACCAATTGGAAACGAGAAAGAGCAACAACGAATGCGTCAAATGGCTGATCAGCTGATTAATGGAATTGTTGAGCTGAAATCACTCATCAAGACGAATCGAGAGGATTTGGAGATTTGGAAGGATATGCAGGATGTTGTGAAGGCGATAGATGAGGAGATATGCTGGTTTAAGTGAGTTTTGAAGGGTTTCTATAGAAAGAATGAAACAAATTGTAGGGAATTGAGTGTGATTGTGTCGAGTAGTGATGTTGGACATGATAGTGCGACATTGGATGTGATTCGAAGAAAACATCAGAGAATGTACATGGAATTGGAGAGAAGAAAGTTGAAAGTTGTCAAGACGATTGATCGGGCCACCGAAGTTCTCTCGATTCGTTCTCGACCGGCTCTTTACCCGAAATTCGATGAAATTGGTGAAAAAGTTGCTCAAATGGAGGAGTTGATAGAGAGTATTGGACAAATTGCTGATATTCGAACACATCGATTGGATAAATGGAAGACATTCTTTGATTTGATGGACGAGTTGAAGGAGAAGGAACAAGTGTTGGAGCAAATTCGCGAGATTTCAAAGGCCAATGGTGAACCGGAGAAGATGTTGAGTGAGATTGAAAGGAAGGCGGAGATTGTGAAGACGATTGGAGAGCAGATGGAGAAGATGAAGGAGTTGGCGGAGAAAATGACGAATGATGAGATTATTAGGACGAAAGCGGCGGAGCATACTGTGGAGAAGGTGAAGATGTTGTGGGAGACGGTTGGAAGAGAATTGGAGAATAAGGCGATGATGGTGAATGAGGGCATTGAGAATTCCAAGTTCCTGTGGAAGTGCGATTTGGCTATTCAGAGTGTTGGTAAGTATTTTCATACAATCAATGTCCGCAGTTAATCACCCTAAATAAGTTTGAAAAAAACTTGTTCTGTTAGAGTGAGAGTTTTCTCCCAAAATATAAAAAAGTAAAGTACCCATAAAAGGTATGAACGGAAGTTTTCAAATGTGACTTTTGCCTCCAATTTTTTATCATAAAGTAGAGTTTAAAAGATGAAAAGAAATTAAATCTTGAAATATCACTTTTTCTACATATCCTATGCAGAATTATATAAAGATTCCTGTTTTGTTATCAAAAATTAGTGTCAGAAGGGTCACAATAAAGAAAGAAAATAAAGGTAAGAGATGAAGAATATAGGAAGTATCCATTTGGAGATTTAGTTGTAAAAATTCGACAGTTGTTTGATTTTAAAAAATATTCCATTCATAACCGGAGACACTGTTTTCCAGATTTCACTAATATATCAGGAAAAAATGTCAAGTAGTAAACCTTCTTTTAATTTTTGAAGTTTCGGAGGAAAGACACAACTTTTCTGGAAAACTTGTTTTTGATTCGAAATCTGCAAAAAATTTCACATCAGAATGAGTATTTCAAATTTCAAAATTAAAAAGTATTCAAAAATACCTCTTTTTGTCGTTTCGACAGCATTTTTTCTTTAAACTATTTTTGAGAAATACAATTAGAATATACATTTTTTAGGTGACCAAGAGCAGAAAATAGGCAACTTGGTCCGTCAAAAACGTCCATGTACAATCTACGAGAATGCACAATATCATTCGACAATGAGCTTTGTTGAGGAATATAGTCGAGGAACTGTACAGAGGTATTTTATACATTTGAACTCGAATTTTCACTAGAAAGAAATTTAGATTGATCGACACATCTGAAACGATGAAAACGAGTGGAATGAAAGGAGAACGAGACAAGAAACTGAGTGTTTTGAAGGAGAAATTGGACAATTTGAACAAGGAATTGGATAAATTGGCTGATAAGATCATATCAGATGTGAATCGAAAGGAAAGAATTCAAAAGTTGCAAGATGAGTATGCGAGAAGAGCCGGCGAATTGGCGAATTGGTTGGAACAGGCGAATGAAGATGTGGCGGATGTTGTCGATTTCCAAACGAAACGATCATCGGATGAATGTCTCGAGAAATTGATGAAGATTATGGATGTGTTGAGGAATGAGAAGGTTGGAGTATTGGAGGAATTAGAGTTGATTGAGGTGGAATTGGCGGAATATGGGGAGGATGTGAAGATATTCACATGGCATACTTATCAATCATTGGCCAATGGTGTACAGAAGTTGGTGAATACTATTCAAGTGAGTTTTTTTTTTTGGAATTTTTGAAAGAGACTATCAAGATCTCATATTGCTAATTTCCAACCTCAAATCTACTGAAAATACTTATTTTGAGCATTATCAAACATCTATGAACATATTTTTGTTGAAATTTCGAAAAAATCAATTTTTTTTGCTTCTGAGCATCTTACAATTTTACAACTTGTTTTTGAGAGCTTCAGAAATGCATTTCGTATCATTTTTATTTCAAAAAATCAAGTCCTATGACTTTACCTATCAAATTATGTCCCAGTAGCTCTGAAGGTTTCAAAAAATGCGCTGAAAATCTTTTTGTCACTGTAGTTTAATGTGTTATAGGACCGAATTCGAATCGTCGAGACGGAGATCAATCGTCACTCGGAAAACGAGAAGATTTGTATCCAAGGAGCTGATGTTCTCGAGAAATGTCGAAATGTGTTGATTTCAACGAAGAAAGAAGTGGAACGAGTATCAAACTTATCACTTGATGAGCAAAAGTCGAAATTGATTGAATTGATATCAAAACTAGAGAAATCAGGAATGTTGGAAGATTTGGAACATTTGAGAAGTTTGATGGATTCGAGATATATCTTTGATAATAAACATTCGAAATATACACCAAATGGTGTATTGAATGAGATTTGTCAATGTCTGGAATTGATGGCATCCATGTTGAGAAGTGTCGAACAATCGATGGCTGATCGAAGTAATAGTGGAGTGTCGGAGAAGCAATTGCAAGAGTTTGAGCATTCGTTCGATTATTTTGATCGGGTTTGTGATACAAATGATAAGGGGAATGATAATTGATTGATTTAGGAGAGACACGGATGGTTGGACTATGAAAAGTTTGAATTGTGCATCAAATCACAAGGATATGACTTTGCGATTGAGCAACAGAATGATGAGACAATGAGTCATTTGGATCCGGATAGGTATATCATTGTTATCAGTGATTGATTATCAATATTGTTATTTAGAAGCGGAAGAATCCTGAAAACGGATTATATGGAATGGATGATAAAGAATGAGACAACAAATGTCTATGATAATCGAGCTGCAATTGAAGAAGCATTGAAGACAATTGATGCGAAGAAATTGTCGGATGTAAGTGATAAGAGTGATAAGAATGAATGATGGGGAATAGATATTACAGAGTATGTCACGAAAAGAGGCGGAATTCTTCATGAACAAGATTGGAAGACATACGGAGACATATACCACGGAACATATCCATTTGGAGTATAATGACTTTGTCAAATCGTTTTACTAGGGTTTTAATATTGTAGATTGTTTGTGTTTGTGTTTTATTGTAATTTGTTTGTTTTCGAATAAATATGTTTAATATGGAATGTTACTTTTTGATGAAAATTGTAAAAATTTCAAATTTATATCGAAAATTTATAGAAACTATGGTAACTTTTAAAGCAGAAATGAGCGGAATCTAGGTTTGGAAGTTTGGGATACGGGTATATTCGGGTAAATCCGTAAATCCGAAGAAGTTCTCGGGTATCAATTCGAATACATTCAGATAAAATTATTATAAATCGATATTTTTCTTCTAATATGTTTTCATTGAAACTCATGGAACACTTTTTGCAGATAAATTATTAATTCAGATGCTTTTTTTTTTCAAAATTTCCCATTGAAAAGCTGTTTTGAACATGAGGAGTGTTAATTAAAACTTTACTTTTATGTTTAAATTTGATAAATATATATATGTATGAGCGACAGTTGGCTGAAAAGTACTTATTCCAGTTCTAATCAGCTTTCTCCAATTAGTCCGATCAAACTGTTGTAAAGTGTGTCCGAAAATTACCGAAAAATTGTCGGTGTCCATCAGAATATACCCGTATCCAAATCTTGATATACCCGATTTCGCGATATTCATAATTTTAAGATTCGGAGCGATTGATTGGTCCAGAAATTTAATTTTTTAGAATTCATCTAGGTTTACCCTGTGTTTTCGTTTCAAATTGTAAATTTACCCATCTTTTATTCGACGCTCTCAAAATCGTACTTTCAAAGACACGGAAGATTTCCTTTAATTCCGATATTCCACTTAGGGTCCCTGCGAAACTTTTTGTTAAGATTTTTAAAAATTCATTCCGCTCAACTCTGCTGTTACACTTACTAGCAGTATACTGCAGTCTTCTTGATTGTATATCAAGATGTTTTGAATCATTTTACTTTTCAGAACCAACAGTTCCGCCCAAAAGTTGATATGAACACGGGTTCATCGGAAAAAGAGAATAAAGTGGTGAGGAATGGACGTGGACGGCCACGAAAGTACAAATACACTGGTGAGGGGAAGAAAGGACCAGGAAGACCGAGGAAGTATATGGATCCGAATAGAAAAACACCAACTGTCAGTAGGATTGAATCGAAAGTTGTGCGAGTTGAAAAAATTGAGCCGAATGTTGTTGCACAAAATGAAAAATTGCCTGTAGATATTGCGAAAACCGAGAAAACCGAAAATTGAGCCGATCGACTTATTAATAATATCTTATCCTCACTTTTACAGCTGTTTTGCAATTGTTTATTTTCTAATAAAACTGTTTTTAAAAGTCATATCTTCTTTTTATTCAAAAATTGTTAAAATCCAAAACTCATATCTTCAATAAATAGAAAAAAACCGCTCATTTGTATTTTTAGATGGATCGAAAAAGAGCATCAATGCCGAATATGGGCTCACAAAAGGGAAAAGCGATGAAGAGTGGAGTGAGTTATTCTATGGGAAATTATTAATATTGAAGAGTTTTTGCAGATTTTAAAACGAAACCACACGAAAAAGACGAGACGTTCAGTCAATTTCTGTGATATGATTGGTAAACCATTGGTCGAATATCGTGAGGTTCCGCCGCTTTTTCATGATGGTAGGTTTTTTGCAGGTTTAATTATATTCTTTTATACGAATTAATAAAGATTATGGCCCATAAAAGATATACATATTTTTAAAAAATTTATTGAAAGCACCAAAAATCCTGTAAAAGTGTGAGTAATAAAGTGTTTTGGCTAGAGAAAAGATACAAGCTAGAGTTTTTCGAGTCGGAAAAATCAAAAGAGTGTCCATACATATTGAAAAAATCGAATTCACCTCAAATGTATTAAAACTATGGAAAGGAAAGTGTTCTTCCAAGAATTTGAAAAAGTTGGCACCAAGTTTTCAAGATGCAGATTGTTCTTATCCAAACCAGACAGTTTAATTTTTCACAGAAGGCTGATTCTATGAGACCTAAATGAGATATATATGCAATAATTTAAAAAAAGTTGAACTACTTCTTTGGATGAGCTGACAAACAGAGAACATGTTTAGGTTTTAACCTTCAAATAATTTTGTATCTTCTTAAAAATACACTTTCCTAAAAATCATTGTATTATGCATGTTCCCTGATGTTTCTTTTATGAAAATTCAGCGAGTTTAAACTATTTTTGTTAAGAAACAACATTTGCTAGAGGAAACTATTGTTTAAAAATAAACGTTTCTGGTCTTTTTTAAAAAAGAATTATTAGGTTGTAAATGCGAAAAGTTTTGCTTCTTTCTCTTGTTCAGCGGAAACTGTTTTTAAACAATTATTACTTTCAGAAGAGCATCCACGTGTGAATTTCGAGGAGTCCAGAGGAAAATACATTACAATATGGCCGAAAAAGTGGCCAGAGGTCGAATGGAAATTGATTGAGATTGATCGAAATGGGAAGGAAGATAAGGATGATTATGTATCGGAAGTGTATTTGAAAGAAACGGAACGATTGGAGAGGGAAGGCATTTCGAGGGCTCCATTGTTTGGGTAAGGCATATTTCTTATAGTTAGAGATAGTTAATTCATATTTTCAGCACATACGATGTAATTGACACTCCATCATTGGCATACGAAGCAAATGCACGAGCAATGGTTCCAGTCAAGATCATTCCATGCGATATGCAACGTAGCACCGTATCTGGTCGACAGATTCGTGATTTGCCATTGCCGGGGAAACGCATTACACCACCGGTATATCGACAAGTTGATTATCAACATAATATGGATCATGAGCAATATATTGCAAAGGTGAGGGTTTCTTTTTGTTTTGTTCTCACTTTGTTTTGGTTCAATTGATAAAAAATTAGATTTACTCTTTCTGAATAAGTCACTAAAACCCCAGAATTTCGTATCGTAAAAAAATAACGATGGGCCCCCAGCAGCTTTCAAGATTTTCTGTTTGGGCTAGGATTTATTTTAAAACTGTTTCAAATGAATAAAAAACAGAGTTGCTCCAAAAACACCGACTCTGGTAGCTTTCTCGACGAAGAATCTGTATTTCTAAAGAGCTTTCCACAATATTTAACGTTTTTAAGCTTGTTAAAAACATGTTATTTACTGCCAAAAGAAAGAAAACTGCCTGCTCAAACCTTATTGTCTTCAAATCTAGTAAAAAATTCAAATAGGGAAGCACATTAATTGGCGAAAAATCCATGAAAGTAGTAATAAAGATTGAAAGATATATTCCAATTTCAAGCAGAAAAAGGATTATAAGAGAACTAATAAGAAAAATTCAGGATCCATACAAGGAATCAATTACGAATGCTGGTTTGACGACTCAAGGATTGAATATGTTGTTGAATGAGTTGATGGGCAATGTGAGTATCTTCTTATTTATATTACCTGAGAAATTACCTAGAAAATATATAGTTCAAAACATTCGAAAAGTACACGATTTGGTTGGTTTAGAAAGAGTTATGAATCGAATTATGAGCAAAAATGGCATCTCAAAGTGGTGTTTATTGCTAGTTTTGTTTAGAATGGGGCTCATAACTCTCGAAACCCTCAAATAATGGCTAATAACAAATTTTTGAACAAAAATTTCTCGATATTCCCCAACACAAAAAAACTTACACGAGAAAGCACCTCAAATATATAAAATTTTCTTTCAGAAACCTACTACCGAAGTGCCAATTAAAGAAGAGCCAGTTGTTGTGAAAGTGGAAGAGCCTGAAGAGCAAGAGACACAAGAGCCACCAGCTGCAATTCCAGAGAAACTTCAGAAGATGTTGGATGAATTGAGAAAGAAAGGATTTATGAATGACGAACAAACCAACAATGATAACAACAACAATCCATCGGATATGGCAACAACATCAAGTGATGGTGAGCCGAGGAGAAAATGGACACAATGCGGATGGAAGATCAATCAATTGTGCACGTATTATTTGTATCGACCGAACGGATGCAACAGAGGGGATATGTGTCGATTCTTGCATGATAGTGAGCAGGTATGATATCAAAATAATATATATGATAATATTGATATATTCAGAAGAAGGTGCGTTTGGAGCAAGAACAATTATACGGTGGACCATCAACACAAGGATACATGGCAAAAGACGAGAATTGGCGTCGTCCACCAATGCCACCAAGAATGAATGGCGGAATGGATAATGATGGAATGCAACAAGCACCAAGACATCGAAATGGACGTAAATTCTATAACAAACGACGTTAAGCCTAGCTGTTTTACTGTAACCCCTTTTATTTTTTGTTTTTTCCCACCAATTTTTATGAACATGTTTCTTGTCGCCTGTTTAGAGTTTTAATATATTATGTTATACTCGTTATCCTTGTTTTATGCGTTTTCAAACTACATAATTAATAACTTACCTGCAATAACGTAGGATTTTATTGATTAGAAGAAAAAAATATTTGAAGGTAGATCAAAATAGGCGCCGCCCTCTGATACAACTGAAACGAAAAAGTTAAAATGCATACAATGGTGTTGACAGAGGATCAGATGGGTCAGATCAGCTTATAAGCGCAAAAAAAAGAAGAACGATTTGAACAAGAAAATGTCCTAGGTCAGATGAAAAGTTATATTTCACAATTTCACTATAACTCAGATATCTTCATGAACTATGTTTTTTGACACTTGGGTCTACCGTAGTTGTGGTTTGACATACTGTAGTTTACTGTAGATTACCATATTTGATTTGTGTTTTCTGCGTTTTGACCATGAACTACAACACTGAATGCTTCTTTCCCAGAAATTAGCTGATTCGAAGAGAAATATCAGGTAGATCAAATATGAGATGGTTCAAAATAGACTCCGACCCTTCTACCCACAATCCATAGTGCACATCAAAACCCGTGATGTGTCGGTATATGATAATAGATATATATACACGTGATATGATGTGTATATTGTATAAATATACTAATCAGGACCTTGATCAAGACCCAAATATTAGAAAAATTTTGTAATCCTACTTCCGAAATGGAAATGGGAATTATCGGTTCAATCAAAAAAAAGTAACAAAAGAAATAGAAATTTATTACAAAAACTCTTATTAAATCCCGTATTGAATTGAAACTGACATAGACGCAATAATGAAAAGAAAAACTGAAAAAAAGTGTTGAGATACAACTGAAATTGTTGAAAACGTGTCTAGATAGAACATATTGTTGTGGAAAAATATCACTGTTTGCTTGAAAATTGGGTTGGGTTTTGGAAAGGTCACTTTTGAAATGTTTTGGTTTTTAGTTGAGTAAATGGGCAAATATGATTATTATTGTGCTGATCAGAAGGCTGATTGATGGTGTTGATGAGCATGGACGGCGTTCGTTCTGCAATTTTTTCGTTAATCAGACTACAAACTACAATCGAGAATGGTCTGCTTAGACTACAAACTACAATCGAGAATGGTCTGCTTAGACTACAAACTACAATCGAGAATGGTCTGCTTAGACTACAAACTACAATCGATAATGGTCTGCTTAGACTACAAACTACAATCAAGAATGGTCTGCTTAGACTACAAACTACAATCAAGAATGGTCTGCTTAGACTACAAACTACAATCGATAATGGTCTGCTTAGACTACAAACTACAATCAAGAATGGTCTGCTTAGACTACAAACTACAATCAAGAATGGTCTGCTTAGACTACAAACTACAACACAGAATGGTCTGCTTACACTACAAACTACAACTCAGAATGGTCTGCTTAGACTACAAACTACAATCGAGAATGGTCTGCTTAGACTACAAACTACAAGCGCGCGCTAAGCAGACCATTCTGTGTTGTAGTTTGTAGTCTAAGCAGACAATTTTGTGGATCTAGCAAGTTATGCAACCTCGACTCGAGCTAGCCCGCTAAACCTAAGCAGACGGTGATCTAGTGGCTATCACTGTTGAATGGTAAATGAAACACAATTTTTCTCAAACATACCTCCGAATCATCATCAGCAATCGAATAGCATACATCATTCGCCTTCGATTTCCTCCTCTCAGTATCCTCATCACACATCTCCTCCTTCTTCACCTCCTCGAATCCAAATGGAACTTGTGACGGATTCTCCAATTGACATTGACTCTCATCGTAACAATTCTCACTCGTCTTATCTTGTGTTATCCATACCATCACTAGATTGGTCCCGTCAACGAATGCAGCCTCCATCTTACTGTAATATGGTGGCCTAAGTATTTCTAGGCCATCAAGAAGTCACTTACACTGAACATTTTGTGTTCATTTTACATGGTCTTTCTGATCGATTTCCTTGTACCAAGTGTGCACTTGTTGGTCGATTCTTGCCATCTTTATTGGAAAAGTAGAAGTTGGAAAGTTTCGGGCATGGATAGACATCGGTTCCTTCGTGGAATGAGGCGGTATAGGCTGAAAATATTTTTTGCTGATTTTTTTCTGAAAGCCCGGTACCTTCTGTAAACTGAAATTGCGGCAACCAAATGAAAAATCCGCCGGTGATAGTGGAAGCAAGGCGGATCATATAGTTATAGGTATGCATGATAAAAGTGATGATCGGGTAGAATGGCTGAAACTGTTTGGTTGGTGGCCTAACTTGGGTTTCTAGTCCATATATACCTTCAACTGACTTGATGATGTTACAACCATTTTCGGTGATTTGCAAGTCGCCTGATTATCAGTATATGTGAATTTCGAATAGAACTTGTTTTCAACTAATAGAGCCATTGCTCTTTGTGCAATTCGATTTAAACCACCGAAATATTGACTGATATGCTTCCCCTTTCCCTGTAAGTTGTTATCAGTGATATCAGGATAAGTGATAAATGATACCACTAAATAATCCTCATATGATATATCATTCTGATTACTGAAGAATACATATGCATGTTCATCTAACAACAGACACCATTTTCGATCATCCGACGCGGGGCAACCGTGCTCGGCGAGCATGTCGACGATGTGGTCGTAGGCGAACTCGTAGCCGGAGACGCCTGGAAGATGGAAGAGCATTTTCTAGGTCATCAAGTTTCTTGTGAGCTGGTGGCCTAACATTTTCGACCGAGAATTTCAAACCATTTTTTTCTAGGTCACTAAAGTTAAATGTGAAACTGATGGCCGAAAACATCATATTGAGTTTTCTAGGCCATATTTATCGAAAACATGACTCATAATTTCTAACCGAAATCTTTGATCTTCTCCTTTAACACATCATGGCCTAAATTTTCCTTCGGATGGCCTAGAATATCAGGTCGTATTTTCTAGACTATATTTTTCGAACAGCCTAGATTTTTCGCTCCAAATTTTGGTTATTTAAGGCGTCAACCCTCCTTTAAGAATGTGAGTTGCTGGCCTAAGTTTCTGAGATGGTTATCGAGTTTTCTAGGCCTGGAACTTTCTTTAAGCAAGTAGATTTGTGCCCTAAGTATCGGAGATTTTTAGGTCATATCTATCAACTAGCCGAGAATTTTCACCTAAAATTTTCCCCTTTAATACATGGCCTAACTTTTCCTCCTGATGGCCGAGAACTCTACAGGGCATTTCTCCGGTTAAAACCTCTTTTAAACATGTGTGTTGGTGGCCCAACCAGGGGTTTGAGGCTAGATCTACCAACTAAACTACCTAGAATTTTTCACCAAAATTTTCGGTCACCCCCTTTAACAAAGCATGGCCTAACTTTAATGGCCTAGAATACAGTTCTAGTCCCCCACTCACCAACAACCGCCTTATCCAAATAAATCGCCTTAAACGCTTGTCCCAACATTGTCAAGTTCTCATTCAATCCATATCCAGTCAATTGTGTTTCAGATTTGTACCATATTTTGGCTGAAAGATATCAAAATTATTTATAATTTTTTCTTTAAAAGTCTCACAATTATTCGAAACATCAAATACAATGGTGTCCTTCATCCTCACCGCCCGTCGATAGTACCGATCATCAGTTGATTTTCGATTTAGATCCGTGATAAAGTGATTGTATGACTCCTACAAGAGATGGAATTAAACCTAAGAAAAAAAAGGATCACAATACCTGAGCATGCTCAAACGACAAAAACTGTCCAATATGCTCAAAAATGCTCCAGTACGAATCAGTATAATCATAATCTTGGAGTGTCAAATTATAGTATCGTATCATACCAGATTGAGATGCAAAGAATGCCAAATGTATCAGATTACTGTAAGTACAGTAGTTAGTCCAGTTACCGTACCCCTACCGTACTCCTTCATATGTTGATATTGAGTGTCCCAACTGTCGATCAAATTGCTTGTTGCTTCCATATCAAGCAACAATTTCTCCACTAAATTCCTCCTATATTCGCATAGAATTGGTGCTTTTCCAGATTGATACATTTGTTTGGCATAGATCTCAAATGCCTCCTCTTTTGTCATATGGGTGTCTGTATCATTCAAGAAACAATATCTCCTAAAAACAAAACTTTTGATCTACCTACAGTACACCTACAGTAACCCACCAATGAGGATGTAATCTCCATCTCTTATCATCCATCCAATCCATCTTCACCCGACCGAAATCGTACTTTTTCTGTTTTTTGACTATCCGATAGTCGTCACCTTTGGCGACTGCTAATCCTAAGCTGAAAATATTTCAGTGAAATCGAAATTTCAAAAGTAAAAACATACACAAAATTAGCGTGACTGATACATTCGGAATAGTAAGTGTTGGTTTGTGGATAGACACGATCCAATATTTCAGTTGCATATAATACGTCGAGTTGTTGCACTTCACTGTTATCACAGTCGATTATCATTTTTCGGACCTAGAAAATGAATTGTTTGAATTTCATGAGTGTCAAAAATCATGTTTCACTACAAACTACAATCGGGAATGGTCTGCTTAGACTACAAACTACAATCAAGAATGGTCTGCTTAGCGCGTGATTGTTGTTGGTAGTTTAAGCAGACCATTCTAACTTGTAGTTTGTAGCCAACTGTACAAACAGCCATTTTTGTGGCGGGAACGTAAGGAATACCGGTAGATCAAACATCAATCGATACAGATTGAATGAATATTTGGCTAATTTTGTAATAATACTTCCGAAATTGAAATGGGAATAAATACGACTTCTTGAGGTTTTGTAGTCTGTAGTCTAGCTACCTCGATCTACCTATCATGTGATTGTAGTTTTTAGTTTGCCACCAGATTTCGTCACATTCGAATATCATAAATACTCACCGCTTTCCTCAATTCATCTACACAATCCGCATAACTATCACCCGATTCACATGCCAATTCCGACACCAAATGTCGTTGTTGTGTGCTTCGGAAATTCTGATTCTGGCCAACTTCCAACTCCAACAAATCCATATTGTTGTAGTTTTGCTTATGGTACTTGGTTTCGGGATCCTAGAAATATTTTAGAATGGTAGATCAAAAAAAAGTAGGCGGAGCTTACGATCGATCGAAGTTGCGGATGCGACATGACGAAGCCGTTTTGGTCGAGCATGAAGAAGTATGATTTTGCACCAATCTGGAAATATCGACCTGAAAATTTTTGGTAAAGAAATATACTTACATTAGAAGGATGTGACTTCTGTGCAACTTCAGTCAATGGAATATTGACAGCCGCTACACCCATAAATGTCTCATTCACAATGACCGGATAGGATACTGTAGTGACAAACATTCGAGATCTAGCTTCAGATTTCTGAAGTTTGATCTTCCTTTTAGCCGCCATTTTGTTCATGACGGCGAATGATTGATTGGTGATTGGAACGGGCTCGGCGAATATTTCCGGGCGAGGGAGGTACTGTAATTTTTGATTTTATATTACTGTATTAAAGGGGCGATCATAAAACAGAGATAAAAATTCTGGGTAAAACTAGGATTGATTCATAGAACAAGTTTTGAGAAGATTTTAAGAAAGATAACAAAATATCAGTAATATTTAAAGGAACCCCGAGTGATCCAAAAAATCCTACTGTACTTTAAAGGAGCATAGGAGATATTAGTGTTTGTTTCCCGCCACGTACTGTGTTATTCGTTTAAAATTTCAGCTAAAATTGGCAAATTCTGCCAATATCTAGCTTTTCCCTAGATTTTCATGGAAAAGTGGTAAGTTACAAACACATCAATCTCTCATGCTCCTTTAAAGTACAATATGCTTTCTGAGACACCAGTGGTTTGGGTTTAATTTTTTTCTAGTTATTTTTCATCTAGACTTTTAGAATCAATCCTATATCCATGATTTATTGATATTCCCCGATCCCTTCGGATACAACACTTACCAATCTCTCCCGATACACACCCGTCCACCATGACAATTGTCCAGATTCCTTGTAATGTCTACCAACCACCCGGGACATTCGACGAATATAGTGTTGGATTTTCTCATCAACATCCGCCATATTGGCAACATGCACCATGTATCCCCGATTGTTACACGCCATTTCTCGAACTTCGTTGAAATCGATCGCCTCATCACCGACTAGGAATGTGAAGACTCTCACCTAAACCAATGATATTATGGTGGCTACAGTATCCCTACAGTACCTTCTTATCACGATTATAGACATCAAAGATCTTCTGATATGATGATGGTGCACCATCAGTGATAAGCATTATCACATTCTCGCATGCTCCTCGATTGTTATCACCACCACTTGCAATCTAGATTTCCAGATTCTTTTACTCAAAAAATTTTCCGACCACAAAAATTTCACAAAAGACACCAAAACAACATTGACAGCTTTCACAAGTTTCACAAAAAGCTTACAGAATCCATGTACTCCTTCGAGGCGGTCATCACGTGCTCCGACAACTCGATGAGGTACGGTTGCTCGACAGTAGTTGCGTTTGTCTTCATTTGTGACAATTCTTCTTTGGTGTGCAACGAGTAGGAGCCTTTTAACTGAGAAAAACAAGAAGCGATGAGAAAAGCCGAGCAAAAAAGCAACATAAATTGGTTTGATTTATTCACTTACCCACCGTTTGTTAGGTTTGACACGGACAATTGTGTTAAAATCTCTGCAAACGGCCACTGCGGGTGGCGCTCAAATTTGGTCTGCTTAGACTACAAACTACAATCGAGAATGGTCTGCTTAGACTACAAACTACAAACGAGAATGGTCTGCTTAGACTACAAACTACAATCGAAAATGGTCTGTTTAGACTACAAACTACAATCGAGAATGGTCTGCTCAGACTACAAAATACAATCGAGAATGGTCTGCTTAGACTACAAACTACAATCTCGAATGGTCTGCTTAGACTACAAACCACAACTCAAAATGGTCTGCTTAGACTACAAACTACAATCTCGAATGGTCTGCTTAGACTACAAACTACAACTCAAAATGGTCTGCTTAGACTACAAACTACAATCTCTTGCTAAGCAGACCATTCTATTGATCTGGCAAGTTATGATACCTTCACTCAAGCTAGTGGCCTAATGGCCTAATGGCTAACACTTTTGATTGTCATCCGAGACACCAGGGTTCAATTCCTCGACAGTGAGAATAATTTTTTGTCAATATTATTAACCTATTCAAGGTGTAAAAACCAAAAAATATCCCCTTTTCCTTCATTTTTGCCCAAAAAGCGACTAAAGCGACATGAAAAGCCGAACCAATTAAAGCATCAAATTAGTAGGCAATGGGCCATTTCCTGGCCCTACACATACACACGACACATTAAAAGCCTCGACTAATTTCCATTTTTTTCTTCTTTCGCTCATTCTCAAACAACTTCCGTCAGTTTTTCCGAGAAAGACTCACATCAAGAAGAACTGTAAATGCCAATGGTAATGCTGATTCATAGTCGGCTTTTCCTTCACTTGAGAATGTGTCCATCTTCCTTCGCAGTATCTTCTTATTCCTCATTGTTGCTTGCAAGAGGCCATTCGTACCGTTACACGAGTCGAGCATGAATGTGCTCTTTGAGAACTGCAAATACCGTACAACTAAAATATCAAAGTTTTGATCTACTTACCGACATAATATTGAAATAATCATTATGCGAGAGTGTCTCCAATATCGCCTCAGTCGTCTGTTTTGCCACTTCATATCTCTGACCTAACATACTACCCGACATATCCAACATAATCAACACGTTCTTCGAGTTGGTCGCACTATTGATATACCATTCCGTATTCCGACAATCGAACAGATCTAGATGCTCATCCTGATTATCCCAAAACCACGAGGCAGCTGGGTAGTATCTCATATAACCCGCTTCAGAGCAGAACATTTGAAATGCCAGATCCTTGGTCTCTTCTCGATTGGTACGGTAGACTGCGTCGATGTCGGACCAGTCGATTTTTTTCAATAGATCAGCATCTGAAAAACAGAAACTTGCAAAAATTCTTAGTAAATTGACTTACTTCGATCATATAATGGTGTTGGAATATGGACGGCTGATGAGATTGAGGAAGTGGGTAACGTGTAGAAATTGGCGTTTTGGGTCAAATTGAATGAGCGCGTTTCGTTGACTTTTATGCGGCGGCCGAGGTGATTACTTTCGTAGATTGTTGTTGCGTCGTTTCCTGCAAATATTTATATTTTTACAAAAAAAAACTTTTTATCACTCTGTTGGGGATACTGCTATCAATATTAACAGTTAGGGCGTGATTTCAGATAGCAGCGCAGGTCCGCAAGTCGTCAGACTACAAACTACAAAGTGAGAGTATTGCTCGAGTCGAGGTATCATAACTTGCACGATCTCTACAAGACTCTCTGCAAGACTACAAACTACAATCAAGAATGGTCTGCTTAGACTACAAACTACAAACGAGAATGGTCTGCTTAGACTACAAACTACAAGTCGGAATGGTCTGCTTAGACTACAAACTACAATCATGAATGGTCTGCTTAGACTACAAACTACAACACAGAATGGTCTGCTTAGACTACAAACTACAATCATGAATGGTCTGCTTAGACTACAAACTACACTCACAAGCTAAGCAGACCATTCTGTGTTGTAGTTTGTAGTCTAAGCAGACCATTCTCGTTTGTAGTTTGTAGTCTAAGCAGACCATTCTTGATTGTAGTTTGTAGTCTAATGGATAATATTTGTATTTCTGATATTTCTTTGTCATTTCAGATAATTTTTTTGGATAAAAAAGTATCAACTCACCCTGCTTGGCAGACATAAACCGAATGAAACTTTTCGACTGTGGATCATTGACAGTCGTGTCATTCCTCACATTTCTGGCTTCTAGCGAGATTTTTGCTTTCTACAAAAAAATTAAAACATTTTTCTGAAAAATGATGGTAAAATCTTACATAAGCAAACTGCGACCGAACTTTCAAATAATCCTCAATCCGATGTTTCGATCGTTTGAGCTCGGCTCTCGGATCAAATTGCTCTTCTTCCACTAGTTTTTCATAGTTCTAAACGACAAAAATTTGAATTTTTTCAAAATAAGGATACTTACTTGCTTCAGAATCTTCTCATGCGATATTTTGGCGAAACTTTCTTTCACATGTTCACTCAGCACTTGTGCACATTCTTTGATACTGTAACAATTTATGACCTACCGTAAGACTACAGTAATCTCAAACCTTTCCTTGTTGAAACTATTGATTTGAGTGATGGTGATCCATAAAACAATGAAACATAACAATCGTTTCATTTTTGCGGGTTTAATCCATGTCCAACGTTTTTGCTTTTAACTGGTGCTGAAGAGAAATAGTATGGATTTGGGGGAGACGCAGACGACGAAAATTGGAAACATATTTTGAAGAGAAAGTTTCAAAAACAAAAGCAACACAAAAAAAGTGTTTAGTAACCCGATGGCAGGCAAAAATATGTATGTGTGTAGAGAGGAGAAAAATATTCCGAAAGAGAGTGGTTTGTGGAGCCCCCCGCCGCCAACGGCCGACGAATATATATACACCTCTGCGTCTCTCACACTCATTAGTACTTACTCGACTTGAAAGAAAAGGAGCTGCACTGCACTGGTCCGAATCGATGAGAAGGAGCAGTGGAGAAGAAAAGTTAGAAGAGAAATCGGAGGCGAAGAAGTCGTTTTGTTGTGTGGGGCGGCAGAGGGGAGGGGACACGGGGTTTAGGCACTGGGAGTCGGAGATGGAGGAAGGAGGAGGATGGAGAAGAAGGAGAAGGGGAGAAGTCCTTCGTTATGAGATATGAACAGGTGTACTTACTAACACCAGCATTTTAATGAAATTTCACGGGTTTCTATCTTGCTAATGGTGGGTGTAACATTGACAAAAGGTTATTGCCTTTGTCTGGGTTTCGAACCTGGATGTGTAAGCCACATTGAAGTGAGATGTCGACTAGCTCGATTCAAGGTATCATAACTTGCAAGACCCACAAAATGGTCTGCTTAGCATGCGAGTAGCCTAAGCAGACCATTCTCGATTGTAGTTTGTAGTGTAAGCAGACCATTCTGAGTTGTAGTTTGTAGTCTAAGCAGGCCATTCTCGATTGTAGTTTGTAGTGTAAGCAGACCATTTTAGATTGTAGTTTGTAGTGTAAGCAGACCATTCTGAGTTGTAGTTTGTAGTCTAAGCAGGCCATTCTCGATTGTAGTTTGTAGTGTAAGCAGACCATTTTAGATTGTAGTTTGTAGTGTAAGCAGACCATTCTGAGTTGTAGTTTGTAGTCTAAGCAGACCATTTTGGACTGTAGTTTGTAGTCTAACTGAGTAATGGTTTTTTTCCCATTTAATTGTGCATGCAGATTTTGAAAACCATGGCAAACGTTGTTAAAAAGGTTTTTGAGTATGGAAAAACTTGACATTTTTGTGTTTTATGGAAATTTTCCGAATTCCCGCTGGAAAAAATTAAGAAAATAAGAAGTCTATCTTAATGAAAAGTTCAGGTTCGAGTTTTGAAGAACAGTTTTTTCAACAACAAAAAATATTTCCGTATAAAAACTATTCTCTGGCTATCAGATCCTAATGATTCTTAGACTATTCTATCGGATTTCTGCCAATTTTTTGATCACAAAAAGTTTATAAAAACTAGAACTTGATAGAGAGCAAAAAATGCCGATAAAAAGTGCAACAAACTGATTGGCAATTGGTACAAAAACGACGCAGAAAAAAAATGATAAAAAACGGGAGTCAGGAAGAAATAAGAGAAAAGAGGGGCGTCTCTCGAAAATCCACTCGAATTTGGGGGGACTAGGTAACTCGTCGGCAAATTGTGCACAATACAAATAAATAGGAAAAAAGGAAGGGGGAGCAAAAAGTGTTTTTTATGAGTATTCATGTGAACTATCAAATTTATGAAACAAAAAAAACGTGAAAAATATCGAGCCGTGAACTATGACAAATGTGGAACTATTTTCAAATATACTCTGCCAAGAGTTTGTGTGTATCAAAAAAAAGAGCAACACTTGTGATTACACGTAAAATGGATCCAGCACCACCGGTAAGTCGAATCGGATGGAATGATCAGAAGATAATGGAAACGAGGCATGAATTGAATAAGGTACAAATATTTTGAAGGTTGGAATCATGGATTCATGTGTTGTTCAGGTGAAAGCGATTATGAAGGCGAATGTGCAGAAGATATTGGAGCGACAGGGCAATTTGGATGAATTGGTTGAGAGAGCTCGTATGGTTTTTAACTTTTGATAGTGTTTGAACTGATTTTTGCAGAAAAACTCGAGGAAGCCAGTGATGTGTACGTCAAATGTGCTGTCAAGGTTTGTTGAATTCATTTTTGGCAGCGCAACTTCAAAAGAGACTACAAACTACAAGCGAGAATGGTCTGCTTAGACTACAAACTACAATCGCGCGCTAAGCAGACCGTTTTGTGTTGTAGTTTGTAGTTTAAGCAGACCATTCTGTGTTGTAGTTTGTAGTCTAAGCAGACCATTCTCGCTTGTAGTTTGTAGTCTAAGCAGACCATTCTGTGGATCTTGCAAGTTATGATACCTTCACTCGAGCTAGTCGCCATTGTAGTTTGTAGTTTTGAAGTCGCAGCCTAGTGGCTAACATCTTTGGCTATTATGCGAGACACCGGGGTTCGACCCCTCGACCTAATAACTCGTTTTTTGTCGTCACCAAGTATTTCCAGGTCCGCCGTCAAATGCACTGGAGAGCATACGTTGTTCAATATGGCTTTGCGGCAGTTGCCATGTCATGTGCACTTGGCACAATATGTAAGTTTTATAAATATTTAGAAAAGTGTGAAATCAAAATGGATTTTTCAGTATACACAATGGTATAAAAAGCAAGAAATGAGGGAAAACGAACAGGTTTATCAATAATATAAATGAATATTTTATTTGTGTGAATAAAAATGTATTCGATTATAAATAATATGGAATGTTTTTTCTTATTCAATTTGCACTTTTCATCATGATTTCAAGAGCTTGGAAGTTCTGAAATTCTTCATAATACAGTACACCTACAGTACTCCTACCGTATGCCTCAACACCATACAATGATCCATTTCGTCGAAGTGTTTCGTCCCTTCTTTCGTATGGTAATGTGTTTTGTGGATGGGTCGATGCTGTATGATAGTTTTGAGCCAGCTCTTTTGGTGACATCACAACTTGTTGGAGCCAGTTATCATTTTTCTGCAAGTTGTCGTCAATTATGGTGCATCAAGTATTTTTGATCTACCGGTAAAGTGTTGCAGTCTGATTTTCCATCATTCATTGATCGATTCATATTACTAACTATTAGATTTACGAAAGTGAATGCCAATATTGAGGTAGCCATTACAGTATCCCTCGTCTTATACGGTATTAATGGTAGAGCAACAAACAGTCCAGTTTCAAAGAACAACGCCAAAATCTGAAAAATTCGCTGAAAATTGTACCTTGATCGAAAATTTGACCTACCGAGACCATCAATTGTTGCAATGCTTGTGAATGTTTCAACGATGCCATCGAGAAAACCAGGCATAATAGTGACAGTAGTCCGGAAAATGAGCATGACAATAAAATCATAGTTTCAGCCGAGTTGCCCGGTGAGCATCGCCACATGGTTCCGTGGATGGTTGACACAAATTCGGTGGAGTATTCCGAGGAGAGGAGGAGCCATTCGGATGAGATTACTGTAATTATTATGGTTATTTTTTGTATGAGTGACAAAAAATAGCAGCTGCAAGTGGCTATAAACTAAAAACTAGCTCGAGTCAAGGTATCATAACTTGCAAGATCCACAAAATGGTCTGCTTAGATTACAAACTACAATCGAAAATGGTCTGCTTAGACTACAAACTACACTCGCCCGCTAAGCAGACCATTCTGAGTTGTAGTTTATAGTCTAAGCAGACCATTTTCGATTGTAGTTTGTAGTCTCAGCAGACCATTCTCGATTGTAGTTTGTAGCCTATTTTCGATGTTCTCTATTAGCCTCAGTTCATAAAAATGTTATAAAGTATACCTGTTTGTATAATAATAATCGCCGAAGTCATCAAAAGTGCACTACTCGATGATCCCTTCGACAACCATATGAGCACAGTTTTGACAAATTGAGGAGCAATACAAAAACTGATGGATATTGGGAATAATAGTTTGCGAAGAGCACATGAGATATTGTTGGGAGGGATGATAAAGGCGGGAGCACTTAGTGCCAGGAAGGCTAAACCTAAGAAGGAATATGCGGTGAGGTTACGGTACTCGCATAATGAGATGACTTTGAGGTACATGCACATCAGACAGACAAGACATAATATGACTGATATGATTGTGAATATCATTATTTCGACATCAGTCAGTGCTTTGACAATTGATGGTAGTTGTTGTTTTATGGTGGATTTCGCCATTTCTTTGGCGCAACTTGATTTTGGACAATTTGATGACATTAGGAGATAGCTGCCTTTGGATGTTGTACCACTATCACTACTATCCTTATATCCTGATATTGTATCATAGATTCCCAGCTCGGAGAATTGCAATCGATCTTCCTCGAATTGGACTCGATTAATTCGCAGCGACACATCTCGGAATCCTGTGGTGTAGTTGAATGTCACAGCTGGAAAATCCGAAGTTTTGTGGTCTATATATCGAAAAAAACTCACGAATATCAGACAAATGATGGACAAAATCAAGATCAATGATGGATTGGTGGAAGGCGTCGAATGGGTCATTGACACAGTCGGAGAGGGAAATGACAAGGGCACCAGGGCAGACACGATCGACGAACGAACGGAATGCAATACCGATGGAATGGGCTGGAAAAATTTCATACAGTTTTGCGTTTTTCAGCGTTTCTAGCACACATTTTGATATTAAAACCATTGTTTTTGTCTTCAAAGACGCGTTTTCAATAGAAACGGGAAGTGTATTTCGAATATTCATGAAAAATTATATCGCAAAGAGTTTTTTACAACTCTATGTATATCAAATTATTTGTTTGCGGAATCCCCTAGTTAGACTACAAACTACGAAGAGATAAAGCGACTAGCTCGAGTAAAGGTATCATAACTTGCAAGATCCCTAGGATGGTCTGCTTAGACTACAAACTACAACCGAGAATGGTCTGCTTAGACTACAAACTACAATCGAGAATGGTCTGCTTAGACTACAAACTCCAAGTCAGAATGGTCTGCTTAGCTTACGATTGTAGTTTGTAGTCTAAGCAGACCATTTTCGTTTGTAGTTTGTAGTCTCGCAAGCGTGTATTAGTGGCTAACACGGACGCATACTACGCGAAACACCAAAGTTCATTCCCCCTTCTGGTCAAATCATTTTTGCACACCTCACCTGCTAATGAAATGGAAGCCACATCAACATCTGGTGCAACTTGTGAAATATTCAAGGATTGAGATGTTGCACACTCTCTGAAATTGGAATAATTGGAGGTTTTAAGACAAGAAAAAGAGGACTTTGAGAATTTATTCGATCCGAAATCCTCATTCTCCACATGACACTTGAATGCGGATGACCAGAATTGTTTGAGCCACAAGTTGGGGAGTGATAGTTTTGGAATTGAATCTGTCAGTTTTTTTATTTCCTCTGGTGCGTTTATTGGCTGTTTTTGGGTGATCTAAATTTTTTCGATACAAAAAATATGTAAGTTTATTTTCACCGAAATCAAGTGTTGCTCGAAAGTAGGCCAAGATTCTATAAATTTCCGTGATGTTGTCCATCGTTGATCTTGCATGGAAATGAACACAAATCTACCAGCAATCACCTATATTTTCCGATTTTCAATTTATTTGAAATTCCAGCCACATACCATTTCAGACCTCAACGCCTTCGCCATCTGAATCCACGTGTCTTCCGCCAACATCGACACAACTATTCTTGCTTCTGATAGCAAAAGTCTGCAATTATCGATTTTCTTCTGAAAATAATTTTTGATCTACCTTCTCACAGAGTTCTCCGCCACTATTGCAGAGCTATTTTTCACAAAAAGAGCAACTTCGACACAAATACCGTCTTGCATGGCCGTTTGCTGAAATTCCAGGGCACTTCTGAAAATGTTTTGGCTCAAAAAATGCATGACAAAAATAATTACTCTTCATATTGAATATCGTAGATCAAATTGACACATGTCGACTGATAATGTTTCAATGATGCAATTATCGATTGAATTGGTAGTGTCATTGATGGAAGTGTTCCAGATGTTTTTGGCTGAATATCGATTATTTCAGCCTTTCAGAGTTTTTTGACCTACCATATTCCTAGCAGTGAAAAAGGCATTGACAACTGGCAAGTTCAACTGCTTCATTATTTGCTCAGTATTTGGCATGTAAGTCGAGTCATCTCGGATTATTGCAATCAAATCTGACTTTTGAATATTTGTGCCGGACAATAATTCGTACAAATCGGCGACTGAACGAAGATCGGTGGAGCACGAATCCATTATGATTGCTCCAATGTCGGCTCCGATCTCTTTCAACATGTTTGACTCGTTGATCTAGAGGACAAAAATATTTTGAGAAAGTTGGGGACTCGAACTTTGATGTTTTCCTCTGCTTAGACTACAAACTACAACCCAGAATGGTCTGCTTAGACTACAAACTACAACACAGAATGGTCTGCTTAGACTACAAACTACACTCGAGAATGGTCTGCTTAGACTACAAACTACACTCGAAAATGGTCTGCTTAGACTACAAACTACAATCGAGAATGGTCTGCTTAGACTACAAACTACAATCGAGAATGGTCTGCTTAGACTACAAACTACAATCGAGAATGGTCTGCTTAGACTACAAACTACAATCGAGAATGGTCTGCTTAGACTACAAACTACAATCGAGAATGGTCTGCTTAGACTACAAACTACAATCGAGAATGGTCTGCTTAGACTAAAAACTACAACACAGAATGGTCTGCGTAGACTACAAACTACAATCGAGAATGGTCTGCTTAGACTACAAACTACAACACAAAATGGTCTGCTTAGAAGTGAGGCACCAAAGTTCGAGTTTTCATCCATGTTATTACATTTTTGTCATTTGTATCATGGGTTTACGAAGTTGAAAAACCAAAGAACTCACATTTTTCAATGCATCCAAAAACGCGGCCATTCTTACAACAGCATTCACATCAATCTCACCGCATTCGAAGTTCTGAAATTCCAGAAAACTATAAAAAATATTATGAAAAAATGTGTTACTTGTTGATTCGAAGATTGATGGACTGGAATAATAGCCAATACATATAGTCGTCTAGATGATGGAATAATCAACACATCATTCAACAATCGATGACTTAAGACTGATAATTGTGCTGCTGAATCGACAATCGTTGATTTGGATTTTTGACCAACTTTCGCGGGTTTCGGATTTTTCGACAACTTTAGTGGCGCCTTGGATGTTGTCCATAGATTGTCCATTCTTGTTGTAGTGGTGGTTGGTGGTACCGTAGGCATAGTTGGTACGGTGACCGTAGTCGATGGTGAATAGTAGTACTGTGGTGGAATACTTGATGATGTTGCAATACTAACCATTGGGAAGTCGACATATGCTTGTGGTGGTGTGGGTGGTTTGACTGGTGGTATAGTCATCTGCTGAACAGCTTGAGCCGCTTGAGCAGCAGCTTGACCGAATATTTCAGTATAAGGATTATTAGGTGAGACGGCTGCATTCAGGAATTGTGGATCGAGTGTTGGCAGAGCATTATTGATAATTTGGCGATAGTTATTCGAACGAAAATCGAGACATTCAATTACAGTAATCGACAGTAATACTATGGAGTACTGTAGTACACTCAACATTTCATTCCAAAACGAAAAAAAACTGGAGACAAAACGAGAGAGAACGGGTCAAATGGTCGAAAAACAATGATGGAGAGTCGGGAGTTGATTTGTTTGTTATTTGGTTGGGTATTGTGTTGGAGACTCCACACACACGGGAGTCTGGTTGGAAGACGAAGAAGAAGATTAGGCGGGTTAACAACGAGAAACAATACAATTGACCATTTTGTGTATTCAAAAACGATGATTTTTCTGGAGCAAATGCATGGCCGACTGGATTACAACTTGAGAATGAATGGCTTGGAGGTGGCAAGTTTCAATGGGGAAAAATTCTTGTGGGGCGATTGGTATCCATCTGTATCAGCCACTAGAGCATGACTACAAACTACAATCGTATGCTAAGCAGACCATTTTAGTGATCTGACAAGTTATGATACCTCGACTCGAGCCAGTGAGACTACAAACTACAAAACCATCAAGTTCTCCTTTATCAATCGACCTCTCCAGAATTCATGATTTATTCCCATTTCCATATTGGTGTTAGGATTATAAAATTATTCTAATATGCGGGTCTTGATCAAGGCCCTGATTAGTATGTTTATACAATATACACATCATATCACATGTATCTTCTGTGTATATATCTGATCTACTTGTGATCCTCATGTTTCCGTCATGAAAAAATATTTTGGCTGCAAAAATTACATTAGAGTGCTGAGCAGACCATTTTCTATTGTAGTTTGTAATCTAAGCAGACCATTCTCGATTGTAGTTTGTAGTCTAAGCAGACCATTCTCGATTGTAGTTTGTAGTCTAAGCAGACCATTCTCGATTGTAGTTTGTAGTCTAAGCAGACCATTCTCGATTGTAGTTTGTAGTCTAAGCAGACCATTTTGTGGATCTTGCAAGTTATGATACCTTGACTCGAGCTAGTCGCCTTTTTCACATTGTTATTTGTGTTCTAAACAGACCATTTTTAGTCCTGCCCATCCTCCCTCAGTGTCTAACACTATTTAGCTATCGAGTTACAAAGCGAGGTGTCAAACGGCTCTTTTTTTGTTGGGTTCTTTGTAGGACAAACTGGTTTATGTCCTCAAAAAACATGTGGCTTATGTCGCGTTGTTGAAAATTCTCCAAAAGAATTTCCTTGATTTCAATTCCTACAGTCAAGCAATATTTCCAAAGTGTTGTTTTTTTCTCGTCCAACTTGGCAACAATGCGCATTTTCGGCTTATCCATGGTGTCGACAACAACAACGTTGTGTGTCGGAATTCGAGACGAAAGAGCAAATAAAGTGCAAATAAGAAGGGGAGAAAGAAGGGTCGTCGGAGGCATTAATTAGTGGGTTTTTGATGCGCTTCTTATTTTGGGGAAAAAATGAGGGAAATTTATTGAGTTGAAAATAGCAATATGTGAAAAAATAACCATGATCCTTGAAAGTTTTGGCCTGACATATTGTGGTCTCTCGAAAAGGTAGGTTCTACTAGGCTACAAACTAAAATCGAGAATGGTCTGCTTAGACTACAAACTACAACACAAAATGGTCTGCTTAGACTACAAACTACAATCGAGAATGGCCTGCTTAGACTACAAACTACAACACAGAATGGTCAGCTTAGACTACAAACTACAATCGAGAATGGTCTGCTTAGACTACAAAGTACAATCGAGAATGGTCTGCTTAGACTACAAACTACAACACAGAATGGTCTGCTTAGACTACAAACTACAACACAGAATGGTCTGCTTAGACTACAAACTACACTCGAAAATGGTCTGCTTAGACTACAAACTACAATCACGAGCTAAGCAGACCATTTTGACTTGTAGTTTGTAGTCTAAGTAGACCATTCTGTGGATCTTGCAAGTTATGATACATTCACTTGAGCTAGCCGCCACTTCACTTTGTAGTTTGTAGTCTATCTAGAATGGTCTGCTTCGTTTTGTATGTGGAAACTGAATTTCTTACACCAATAATTAGCATATTTATTCGCAATTAACATGTGATAAGCCTATAAAACGCAGTAAAATGGTGTAAATATTCACAAAGAAGAGCGTTAATAAAGAAACATAAAAAAGAGGTTATTCACGAATGAAAATTGTACGGATATTGATACATATTATTGTAAGATGATGATGTTGGCGAGTGAAAATATGAATGATTATTATAATTATTGTTGCCCGGATATTGTTGTTGTTGCTGTTGTTGACCAACCATCTCATATGCATATTGTTGTCCATTCATATATTGTCCATGTTGTTGATTAATCATCGGATATTGTTGAGATTGTTGTGTCATCATTTGATTATAGTATTGTTGTTGATCGACCATATTGTGTTGTGATTGTGGACTCATCATTCCACTATATTGTTGATTGACCATTCCATATTGTCCACCAACCATCTCGCATTGTTGTTCGATTGTCCCTTCAACAATCTCACATGGTGATTTTCGTGGTTGAATTGTCTTCGGACATCGGTGACTCATCTTTTGCTTCCAAAACTGTTTAAACGTCATTGACTGCTCCTTCTCCATTTTCATCCTCTTTTCCATATTCTCCATTCTCACATCATTACTCGTCCATTTTCGTTTCATGTTTTTTGGAATATGCACCATCTTCAACTTTTGAATTCGCGGGCACTGAAACAATTATCTACATCAAATACGCTCAATTGGGGCGAAAAACTTACATGATAATCACGAACTGCAATAAACTGGCACATATCAAAGGAGAACTGATGGGTTCTCTCACGACCATTGACAACTTCAATGATTGATAGGGATGGACGATATTTGAAATATGGTAGTAGTGCGATCTGCAAAAATAGACTATAAACTACAATCGAGAATGGTCTGCTTAGACTACAAACTACAACCCAAAATGGTCTGCTTAGACTACAAACTACAACCCAGAATGGTCTGCTTAGACTACAAACTACAACCAAGAATGGTCTGCTTAGACTACAAACTACAACTCAGAATGGTCTGCTTAGACTACAAACTACAATCTGCTGCTAAGCAGACCATTTTTTGGTCTGCTTAGACTACAAACTACAACCCAAAATGGTCTGCTTAGACTACAAACTACAACTCAGAATGGTCTGCTTGGACTACAAACTACAAACGAGAACGGTCTGCTTAGACTACAAACTACAACCTAGAATGGTCTGCTTAGACTACAAACTACAAGACAGAATGGTCTGCTTAGACTACAAACTACAACTCAGAATGGTCTGCTTACTTTGAGACTATAAAATAGAAAGACATACCTTCATATCACCCTTAGGATTCGGTTTCGCCGTGAAATCAGTAGTAGTCAACTTCAACTTTGGAAAACTGACATCCTTCTTCATCCACTCCTTGCCACTTTGCAAATCTGGATGTCGAACAACAACCATCTTATTCTCACCATCCGGAACTTGTGATTCAATCCATCGATCATCCGTGTACTTGTAACTGAAATATCGTTGATACTAGAGTGATAGATGATAATTATTCCGTACCTCATATCACCAACTCTCTCCATTGATATCGTCATCGCGTACACCGATGTCTCCTTCAAATTGCGAACATTGAACTGAAGCATTGGGTGTAGTAGGCGTCCCGTTTTCGAGATTGTCATCTCGTTCGCCGGATGGAATTCTCGCCAGTGCCTGTCGCCAACAACATTCACAATTATTGTTGATGGTCCGGGTGGTTGTTGATATTGTTGCAGTAGTTGTTGGTATTGTTCGCTGGTTGGCAATGGTGTCGGATCCGCCATTTGTTTGGGTGGTGGAAGTGAAGAAAAAATGAATACGAAAAACCAAGTGACAGTGAGAAAAAACATTATTTTCCACTCCTACGGTGGTAGATCAAAATTTGAAAAATGCGAAAAATGGTAGGTCTACAAATTTTTGATGTCAAACATGTTTATTCTGGAAAATAATAGTCCCTTATAAAACGACATTTGCCATAATAAGTGTCACCCAAACGATGACAGAAGAAGCCCTTATCACATGGATAATTGTCAGTGCAACGACGATTTGTCTGAGTATTGGCAACACCGAAAAGTATGAGAAGCTGAAATGGATGATAGAGTGATTGATATGGATGGAAAAATACCAGGAACAAGACGATGTTCATTGTTGAAACACAACAAAATGAGTATGAATATGGGTGGTTGTGAGGGTGTATTTATACTGTGCCCATGATATATGAGAATATTTCATATATTCACAGATCACTTGCTTTCGTCATTGGAAAGCGGCACCTTTTTCCCCCGCTTTTTTCAATTGATAGAGAGAATACAACAAAAACAGCACTACAAACTACAAACGAGAATGGTCTGCTGAGGCTACAAACTACAATCGAGAATGGTCTGCTTAGACTACAAACTACAATCGAGAATGGTCTGCTTAGACTACAAACTACAACACAGAATGGTCTGCTTAGACTACAAACTACAACACAGAATGGTCTGCTTAGACTACAAACTACACTCGAAAATGGTCTGCTTAGACTACAAACTACAATCACGAGCTAAGCAGACCATTTTGACTTGTAGTTTGTAGTCTAAGCAGACCATTCTGTGGATCTTGCAAGTTATGATACATTCACTTGAGCTAGCCGCCACTTCACTTTGTAGTTTGTAGTCTATCTAGAATGGTCTGCTTCGTTTTGTATGTGGAAACTGAATTTCTTACACCAATAATTAGCATATTTATTCGCAATTAACATGTGATAAGCCTATAAAACGCAGTAAAATGGTGTAAATATTCACAAAGAAGAGCGTTAATAAAGAAACATAAAAAAGAGGTTATTCACGAATGAAAATTGTACGGATATTGATACATATTATTGTAAGATGATGTTGGCGAGTGAAAATATGAATGATTATTATAATTATTGTTGCCCGGATATTGTTGTTGTTGCTGTTGTTGACCAACCATCTCATATGCATATTGTTGTCCATTCATATATTGTCCATGTTGTTGATTAATCATCGGATATTGTTGAGATTGTTGTGTCATCATTTGATTATAGTATTGTTGTTGATCGACCATATTGTGTTGTGATTGTGGACTCATCATTCCACTATATTGTTGATTGACCATTCCATATTGTCCACCAACCATCTCGCATTGTTGTTCGATTGTCCCTTCAACAACCTCACATGGTGATTTTCTTGGTTGAATTGTCTTCGGACATCGGTGACTCATCTTTTGCTTCCAAAACTGTTTAAACGTCATTGACTGCTCCTTCTCCATTTTCATCCTCTTTTCCATATTCTCCATTCTCACATCATTACTCGTCCATTTTCGTTTCATGTTTTTTGGAATATGCACCATCTTCAACTTTTGAATTCGCGGGCACTGAAACAATTATCTACATCAAATACGCTCAATTGGGGCGAAAAACTTACATGATAATCACGAACTGCAATAAACTGGCACATATCAAAGGAGAACTGATGGGTTCTCTCACGACCATTGACAACTTCAATGATTGATAGGGATGGACGATATTTGAAATATGGTAGTAGTGCGATCTGCAAAAATAGACTATAAACTACAATCGAGAATGGTCTGCTTAGACTACAAACTACAACCCAAAATGGTCTGCTTAGACTACAAACTACAACCCAGAATGGTCTGCTTAGACTACAAACTACAACCAAGAATGGTCTGCTTAGACTACAAACTACAACTCAGAATGGTCTGCTTAGACTACAAACTACAATCTGCTGCTAAGCAGACCATTTTTTGGTCTGCTTAGACTACAAACTACAACCCAAAATGGTCTGCTTAGACTACAAACTACAACTCAGAATGGTCTGCTTGGACTACAAACTACAAACGAGAACGGTCTGCTTAGACTACAAACTACAACCTAGAATGGTCTGCTTAGACTACAAACTACAAGACAGAATGGTCTGCTTAGACTACAAACTACAACTCAGAATGGTCTGCTTACTTTGAGACTATAAAATAGAAAGACATACCTTCATATCACCCTTAGGATTCGGTTTCGCCGTGAAATCAGTAGTAGTCAACTTCAACTTTGGAAAACTGACATCCTTCTTCATCCACTCCTTGCCACTTTGCAAATCTGGATGTCGAACAACAACCATCTTATTCTCACCATCCGGAACTTGTGATTCAATCCATCGATCATCCGTGTACTTGTAACTGAAATATCGTTGATACTAGAGTGATAGATGATAATTATTCCGTACCTCATATCACCAACTCTCTCCATTGATATCGTCATCGCGTACACCGATGTCTCCTTCAAATTGCGAACATTGAACTGAAGCATTGGGTGTAGTAGGCGTCCCGTTTTCGAGATTGTCATCTCGTTCGCCGGATGGAATTCTCGCCAGTGCCTGTCGCCAACAACATTCACAATTATTGTTGATGGTCCGGGTGGTTGTTGATATTGTTGCAGTAGTTGTTGGTATTGTTCGCTGGTTGGCAATGGTGTCGGATCCGCCATTTGTTTGGGTGGTGGAAGTGAAGAAAAAATGAATACGAAAAACCAAGTGACAGTGAGAAAAAACATTATTTTCCACTCCTACGGTGGTAGATCAAAATTTGAAAAATGCGAAAAATGGTAGGTCTACAAATTTTTGATGTCAAACATGTTTATTCTGGAAAATAATAGTCCCTTATAAAACGACATTTGCCATAATAAGTGTCACCCAAACGATGACAGAAGAAGCCCTTATCACATGGATAATTGTCAGTGCAACGACGATTTGTCTGAGTATTGGCAACACCGAAAAGTATGAGAAGCTGAAATGGATGATAGAGTGATTGATATGGATGGAAAAATACCAGGAACAAGACGATGTTCATTGTTGAAACACAACAAAATGAGTATGAATATGGGTGGTTGTGAGGGTGTATTTATACTGTGCCCATGATATATGAGAATATTTCATATATTCACAGATCACTTGCTTTCGTCATTGGAAAGCGGCACCTTTTTCCCCCGCTTTTTTCAATTGATAGAGAGAATACAACAAAAACAGCACTACAAACTACAAACGAGAATGGTCTGCTGAGGCTACAAACTACAATCGAGAATGGTCTGCTTAGACTACAAACTACAATCGAGAATGGTCTGCTTAGACTACAAACTACAATCGAGAATGGTCTGCTTAGACTACAAACTACACTCGCATGCTAAGCAGACCATTCTCGATTGTAGTTTGTAGTCTAAGCAGACCATTCTAGTGATCTGGCAAGTTATGATACCTTGAGCCGAGCTAGTCGCCTCTTCAATTTTTAGTCATTTTTTGTAGTATAAACCGAATATTTGCTGCATCCGCCTTGGCATCTAATAGATTGTATTGGTATACCTCTTGTATAAAAAGCTCACAGACCACCCGCTTTTTGTGGATCAAAACTCTTTCAACTTTACTCATCTATTAGTTTCTAATTCTAAACTTTCTGGACCACCTTGTAGAATTTCGATAATAAGATCATCGATCGATTGATAAATGTTTGATCAGTCGAAAAATCAAAGACCACAATTTCTGTTGTTTCCCATGACAAAAAATATGATTTTTGGGAATATCAGTGTATTTTTTTCTCTTCATGTTCGATCGAATCAGTATAAATACACTCTCAAAACCACCCATATTCCTATCCATTTTGTTGTGTTTCAACAATGAACATCGTCTTGTTCCTGGTATTATTCCATTCATATCAATCACTCAATCATCCATTCCTTCTTTTCAGCTTCTTCTCGTTTCTTTCGTCACCATGGCTCACAGTTTCCCTCGAAATCCTGGCTGTGCAATCGACGAGAAACCATGTCCACCCGGTTATTATTGCTCTCGTTTCCTCGGTGCTTATTATGGATTCTGTCGTTTCCGAGGTGGATAAATTGTCAATTTCTAATTGTCTTTGACATAATAAATACATTTTTCTTTATTTCTGATATCGATTAGACAACTAATGAAATCATCAGGTATTCTGGAAAGTTAGGAATATATGATCAAGTAGATATGCTGATCAGCAGCTCTATAATTGGATATTGTATATACCAAAACAACGGTTAGGAATATAGAAAGTGAGCTCCAGGGTCTCGAAGCGTTTTCGTTTTGAAATTTTTTTTTCAAACTTTTAATACAGTACCCGAACTGCAAAAACTTATCGAGACCCTGGTGCGCACTTGCTCCATTTCTAGCTGTTTTTTTGGCATGTATAATACATTCAAATCAATCAGATCCCTATTTGTAGTAATTAAAATAGAACACGAAAAGATGCATGCGGATAGGTTTATTGAAGATTCAATCAGGTAATTAATCACCGATGTAGCGGCAAGTTCCAAATTTATCAGTTGGGTTTTCTTTATGACAGTAGTCATCGGAGCCACAGTCTTTGCAGCCTTTACTCCAATAACTGTGATAATCATGAGAATGGGGACAGCATACAGCATTGGTCATGGTGATGAGGGAGACAAGAAGAAGCTGAAATGGATGATTGAGTGATTGATATGGATGGAATAATACCAGGAACAAGACGATGTTCATTGTTGAAATACAACAAAATGGGTATGAATATGGGTGGTTGTGAGGGTGTATTTATACTGATTCGATCGAAAGTGGGAAGCAAAATATACACTGATATTTCCAAAAATCAAATTTTTGTCATGGGAAACAACAGCAAATGTGTTCTTTGATTGTCGTAACAGATCGATCATGTGAATCAACTGAATGGATTGATAAATCCAAGGTCTTGTTCCAGATATTTTTGTAGTAAGTATGCTCTAACTAGATATACTTAACTATAAATTGGATTTAGGATGAAAAAGTGTGTCGTCATCGATGAATTATTGATGATTCCAATAAACCTATACGCATGAATCAGTTTTTATCTATTTGTAAACAGATACAAAACTACCTCGAGTCGAAGTATCATAGCTTGCCAGATCCACAGAATGGTCTGCTTAGACTACAAACTACAATCGAAAATGGTCTGCTCAGCAAGCGATTGTAGTTTGTAGTCTAAGCAGACCATTCTCGATTGTAGTTTGTAGTCTAAGCAGACCATTCTCGATTGTAGTTTGTAGTCTAAGCAGACCATTCTCGATTGTAGTTTGTAGTCTAAAAGTGTGCTCAGAGTGAAGTATTTATTCATCCAATCGAAAGTTATAAAATGAATCTTCTGGTTTCAAAAATTGATCAAAAAGTTTCGAAACGTCAAACATCGTCTTGCTTATTTGATATTCAGTGCTTGTGATCTAAAGAATAAGTTGTGATCAGTCGAATGTATTAACCATACCTTGATCAACACCTTGGTGATACAGTATCCAGACAATTTGAATTTGAGCTCCAGTCTCGAGAATTCCGTGATTTTCTTGTAATACTCCACGAATGAATCGATATCAAGGATCACAAATATTTGTTCATCTTTGTTAACCCATTGTAAAACATCAGGTAAGTATTGATTAAGTAGAATGCTTATAATATCCTCAATCAGAATTTTTCTTGCATCTGAACATTTCGTATATTTTTTAGATCAATAAATCAACTTACAATCATTACTAAACTCCTTTTGTATTCGGTATTCTAGTATAGTATTATTCGTCAGCCGTTTCACTCCATCAATATCCATGATAATTATATACTCCCATAAATGATGTTTGGAATGATATATTCCATTTAATGTGTAGAAAAATGATAAGAAATCAAATATTTCGAATGTGCCTGCTTCTTTGTCTATCCATGCCATCATTTCATGATGTTTTCCAGACTCCAAAAAACCAAATATGAATTGGCGAATATGACGGGATCGTTTGTATGCAGCCATTCTGGGAGGGACAATTTCGAAACGACTGATGGTCGAATGCACCATTTTCCAAACGGACACCTGTTCGGACCAACAGGTGCTCCGTTACTCACTAACACAATTTGGATCGATAAATGGATACGTAAAATGTGAAAACTTATAATCGTTTTTGTGGGTCTCGAGTGGAAAAACCAACAACACTACTCCATGTTTACGATGTGCTCTTCGTTATTTTCAAAGAAAAACATATGATACCGTTGCTTCAAAAATGTTTTTTTCACGCAGCGAGTTTTTCAAAATTTTTCTCAAGTGGCAAACTGTGTCTCCAAGAAGCTTACTGTATCTACCGTATCTCTCATTACCTTATTATTTTTCGAAAACAGTACTGAAGCGACTAGCTCGAGCCAAGGTATCATAACCTGCCAGATCACTAGAATGGTCTGCTTAGCATGAGATTGTAGTTTGTAGTCTAAGCAGACCATTCTCGATTGTAGTTTGTAGTCTAAGCAGACCATTCTCGATTGTAGTTTGTAGTCTAAGCAGACCATTCTGTTGCTAACGACAATGAAACACTTGATGCAAATAAGTTTATGAAAAAAATCATTCGTCACTATAATCTGGCTCCCGGTATTTGCACACTCCTCGACCGCGACCCTTAATAATGCAATAGTGATAGAGCGGACAGTGCTCATGCTCGAAACATGCAGTGGACATGGTAACGAGGGAGACAAGAAGAAGCTGAAATGGATGATTGATTGTGAGTGATTGATATGAATGGAATGATACCAGGAACAAGAAGACTTTCATTGTTGGAATACAACAATTGGGTATGAATATGGGCGGTTGTGAGGGTGTATTTATACTGATTCATGGTATATGGGAATATACAATATATTCACAGATGACTTGCTTTCGTCACTGAGAATAGGCACCTTTGATTTTCACCGCTTTTTTCAATTGATCATTGGACTCGTTTTGATTTGAATATTGATAATCTGGTGCAAGGCAATGAGAAAGTATGTCATACAGTAATCATGCACAAAAACTATAAATCTGATAAGTTTAGAATATAATAGCGGGGCAAACATATTTAGCTTGGAGTGGTAGATTTTTTCTATAAATTACGAGTATATATTTTTTTTCTCAAAAATCTCAATATATTAGGTTGGTAAGAAAGTTTTTGCCTTTTTTGGCAATTTTTTCATTTGATTCTTAATAAAAACAGAGAACCAAGAGAAACCAAAACTATTGACCATCAGTATGGGTAGTCTTCCACCAATGCCCAGGCAATTTGTGGGGCCCTCTCATCCAGTAGACCGAGAGCTATGAGGTGTTAACTGAGCGAATGACTTTTTGACACCCTTTCAAATATTGAATTTCTTACGGTTAAGCCATTACTGGATATTGCAAATGGGATGATAGAAGGATAGGGCAAGACCTTGAGTGTACAATGAGTATCTAAGAATGGACCATCCCAATGCGGCAGTCGAAGAATACGCATATCGAAAAAAATGTGGCCTGATGTTGCCAGGAAGGAAAAAGAGTCGGGCACTTGCTCCATGAGAGAATCGAATTGCGGTTATGACGTTTTATAAGTACTTTGTATAGGCATTGGTAATTCTAGTTTTGGCATCATCCAGTAGCTCGCACAAATAGTTCGGTCATACTGACAGCCAGACCCCTAATATTGGATTTTTCGGGTATTGATCGGCTTTATGAACATCTAGTAACTGATCCGAGCGCGCCGTCACTGTCTCACTCTCACACAATGTTCATGATGGACCACCTTATCATATTCTATAATGATATTATCCAATAATCCGTGAGTCATGTATACGGTCAAACGATGTGAACTACTCTCCACCCTTTGATTTTTGTCGGAGTCCCCCAAAGTATGAGGTATGAAGTAACCAATTTTGCTTTTCTTCTGATTGATTCCCGGCCGTTGAGACATATGTGATTGGTACCCCTAATACTGCTGACTGTTCATATTTAGATTGGTACGGGTTGGCTTTACCCAAAGAACACAATGCACTCGAATTCACACGCATTTGCAATTGTCGACAAAGTTAATCATCTAAACATAAGTCGCCAGCATGAAACTTTGAAACCAATCTGGGTCCACATTATGTTAAGGAGTGTCCTGGTCATATATTGTTACTACCGACTTATGAATCGCAGAATTCTCCAATGCAGAAAAACTCAAAGATAATTTGAATTCCGAAAGTGAAGTAAAGTCGGTCGGCGAAAGTGTGGCATTATTTCCCGAAGAAAGGCCCCAGAATAAAATGGAAATAGTATACTTGTGTATGGGTGTTACTGCCTCTGATAGAAAAACCAGCACTTTGAAAACCCATATCTCCACTGAGAAAATGGTCAAAGTTTTCGACCCTCGAAAAAAGGCAGAAACTTTCTTACCAACCTAATATAAGAGATAGACACTACGACTGGAAATGTCTGTAGCGTGAAGTATTTCAGGGATCGATAAAATTGAAGGTGATCTGTAGGATTAGCATAATGTAGATCACCGTGTCATTCATCTGACTCAAACTAGCATCGATTAACAATATGAAGAAATACATCATGTTTTGAACTTTTGAGCCCAACTCCGTTGAAATTTCGCCATCTGAGAGGCGATTCAGACATATTATTCTTAAGTGTGAAACCCTTCTCAAGATGCCACGGAAACAAGGTGTGTTTTTAGTGACTCTTCTAAAACAGTTTCTAATAAATTGGGATTCTAGATGAACGAATTATAGTTTGTTTTGTATTTTAGTTTTTTCTTGGCATCATTCAAATGTTGTCCCACTTTTCATTTTCAGAATCCCTCACTAACTAATCTAACTGATCTAAACCTAGTCAGTAGTGTATTTCGAAAAACTCTCCATTCGTTTTTTTTTCAAAGATCAAACACCATAACTCTTGTTTCCCGTACCATAAAAAGTCACTCTGTGAATATATGAAATATTTCCATATATCATCAAAACAGTACAAACACCATATCCACCTATATTCATACTCATTTTGTTGTGTTTCAACAATGAACATAGTCTTGTTCCTGGTATTATTCCATTCATATCAATCACTCAATCATCTGTTCCCTCATTTCAGCTTCTTCTCGTCTTCCTCATCACCATGATTCATGCTGCCTACTGTCCCATTGATGAGAAGATAGGATATACTGAAGATAGAGGTTTTCGTAACTGTTCCGCCGACTACTACTGCTATAAAAAGAATCCAAATGATTCGTGGGGAACTTGTCGTGCCATCGGTTATTAACTAACTGATTAAATTTCAATAAACCTATCCGCATGTTTTATTTCAATAAAATGATCTGAATGAAGAATCTGAAGAGTCGGAGAGGTTTTCTGATTCAAATCAAGAACGGAAGAGAAAAGTTGATTGGTCTGATTCGAAGTAGAAAAAAACCGGAAAGGTGAAAAAATTTTGAAAATTTACAGAAAAAATCTAGTTCCGCATGTTCAGAAAATTGCCAGAAACTTTTTTTCGGTCCGTACATGACCAATATTTTCAGACTTTTCAGGTATATTCCTAGGTCAACTCTACCAGTGCTGAAACTAAAGAAATCGATCAGTTACAGTATAATTCGAATTGATCTATTCGTTTTCCTTCCATACATCAAACTCCATGGCTGTTGCCGAAAAAATATGACTTTGGGAATATCAGTGTATATTTTTCTCCCTATCTTCGATCTAATCAATATAAATACACCCTTACAACCACTCATATTCATATCCATTTTGTTGTGTTTCAACAATGAACATCGTCTTGTTCCTGGTATTATTCCATCCATATCAATCACTCAATCATTCATTCCAGCTTCTTCTCGTCTTCCTCGTCACCATGGCCAATTGTTGCTGTCCTTATAATTGGAGTCATGGCTGCCGTGACTGTAACTCAGATCACTATTGCTATAAAGTGAACCCAACTGATAGCTTTGGAGCTTGTCGATACATCGGTGATTAATTAACTGATTAAATTTCAATAAACCTATCCGCATACATATATTTGTGTTCTGTTTCCAAGAAACCATTTCAAAATTACTTTATCATTTGCGTTGTTGAAAATGGAATCTCTAGACTACAAACTACAAACGAGAATGGTCTGCTTAGACTACAAACTACACTCGAGAATGGTCTGCTTAGACTACAAACTACAACTCAGAATGGTCTGCTTAGACTATAAACTACAATCGAGAATGGTCTGCTTAGACTAAAAACTACAACTCAGAATGGTCTGCTTAGACTACAAACTACAACGCAGAATGGTCTGCTTAGCATACCGTTTACCTAAGCAGACCATTTTTGATTGTAGTTTGTAGTCTAAGCAGACCATTCTGCGGATCTTGCAAGTTATGATAACCGCACTCGAGCTAGTCGCTCCATCACTTTGTAGTTTTTAGTCATTTTCAGAGCTTCGAAGAATTGCCAAACTTATCAATGAATATCCTCGGAAAAAATCCCCGTTTTGGGTGTGTGTGAGCCATGTCCTCCGGAAAGATTCTCTCAACTATATCCGATGTATTTTGCAGCATCCTTCCCACTCGCCACACAATTTGAAAGGCATCATCGTAAAACGGGAGATTTTAGACGGGGCGTTTTGAGAAATAGCGTTATAAACGAAGAGAGTGGCAGTGAAAAATGAGGAGACTGACATACTGAAATATTCATTAACCTGGGTCTTTCTTCTTTTTCTGCCATCTGTGTGTGTGTGTGTGTTGTTGGGGCGTATGGGTTACTGTAGCTAGGGAGTGTACTCTCTGCCTTATGGCCCCCATAGATGGCTAACCAGTGTATTTGAACATCGTTAACTGTGAATTTTAAATCAAGGGTGCCTTCAAAACGACACAATTTCGGCTTCTCTATTGTTTTGGCCCGGCGGACAATTGTTTGAACGAAATGTTTTTCGGTTTATCCAATTACAGTATGCTTCTTCTCTTTGTTCAACAAAAATCGAAACACAAAAAATAATATTTAATACCCTTAATGTGGAAAAACTTGGAGATTATATGGGAGAGTTTGGAAGAAAAATATTGAAATTATCAAAATAAAAATAAAAGTTATTCATAAAAGGCGGGGATTCCACCGAATTGGGCACATTTGGCAACATTTAGGGCTGGTGTGGTGGTTGGCATTAGGCGAGGATTGCCACTCATTCCGGAGTTAGAGACGTTGCGGCTGCGGTATTGGGAGCGGAAGTCTCTGAAAATGTAGAAATTATCTTGTTAATGGTTTTTCAGTTTTGAAAAAATATTGATTTTGAGTCAAGTTATGTGCGCTTCAAAAATAGTATGTTTAGGCTACAAACTACAATCGAGAATGGTCTGCTTAGACTACAAACTACAATCGAGAATGGTCTGCTTAGACTACAAACTACAATCGAGAATGGTCTGCTTAGACTACAAACTACAATCGAGAATGGTCTGCTTAGACTACGCGCCTTCCTGGTCTAGTGGCTAACATTGACAACTGACAAGCGAAGCACTAAAGTTCGACATCCTAACAAGAGCAATCAATTTTTGTCCATCACCAACCTCTTCTGCTTCTGTCGCTGATTACAAAACCAAACGCGAACCACATTTTTCTTCAAATCCAACCTATCCGCAATGGCTGAAATACGTTCACCGGATGGTCGTGGTTGTTGTCTGAAAATAAATCGATAATTCGAGTTTTTAAAAAGTTAAATTACTTGAAATAGTCTTCTAATAGTCGTTTTTCAGGTGCCGCAATACTGGTCCTTTTCCGTTTTTTGTCGGTATTCGGCAATATTCCATTGATATCACCCATTGTGTCTTTTTGCTTCATAGCTTCTTCAGCCTGAAAAAGAGGGCGGAGCTTAGATTCAGCATGTTCCATAGAGCGTATTTACCTTCTCCAACCAAGATTGTAATATTGGCTTCAATGCCACCATATTATTATGTGACAATGTCAACGACTCAAATCGACAAATTGTACTTTGTGATAAACTACCAACTCCTGGCATTTTCAAGTGCGCCAACGCCTTTCCAACATCAGCCTACAATTACAGTAATGTAACGGGGTACTGTAACTACAGAATACCTGTGTAACTCCCAACTTTATCCTCCGTTGCTTGAAATGCTCAGCGAATCGTTCCAACTCTCGCGGATCTGTCTCCAATTCTGAAATTTCTGAGAATCACGAATTGTATCGTCTGATTGTTGTGGTCTTACCAGATGTTGGTGGTGCGATCGGGTAACGAGTGATATTCGATGGATTGGAGATCGATGTAGTCGTGAATGGATGTGTCATATTGTATTGGAATTGTGGTGGTGCGGCGTAACTTTGCATCGCCATGACTTGTTGAAGTGACGCCATATGGTCTTCAGATGAGGTTGGTACGAGGATGGTGGCATCGAATGGCTCGGAGGAGGCTGGTAGGCCTTGGTAGATGTTGGTGGCTGATGAGGCGTCATGGATGCCAGATTGTGAGAAATAGTTGCTGAAAATGAATGGTTGTAGTAAGAATGGTCTGCTTAGACTACAAACTACAAGTCAAAATGGTCTGCTTAGACTACAAACTACAAGTCAAAATGGTCTGCTTAGACTACAAACTACAAGCGAGAATGGTCTGCTTAGCATGCGACTGACCTAAGCAGACCATTCTGGGTTGTAGTTTGTAGTCTAAGCAGACCATTCTTTGGATCTTGCAAGTTATGATACCTTCACTCGAGCTAGTCGACCATCGCGAGCTTTTAGAAAGAGCTCTGTTCGAGCTCGATTCTACTATTTTTTACTAGAAAAAAAGGAAAATACTAACCTGAACATATCATGTGGTCGCATCAATGGATTTGCCAAATGTTGAACATTCTTAACATCGATATCAGCCAATGCCACCTGGGCTCTTGCATGCAATAATGGATCATCAAATGAGCCGAATAGCGAATTATTGAACTGAAACCTCATTGTCATAAGGAACCTTGACTGACTAGGGCGTAGTTGATATATGAATTATGACGGAAAGTAACATTTATGTGAGGGTGGGATCTACATTTGCGTCATTACACCCGTTTTAGAACATTTGTCGATTTCACCTGTTGGTGTGTTTCGACGTGGACATTTTTTGTGAATTCGCCGGTCAGAAACTTTTTGTCATTGTCAAAATCTGGCGGGGCGCCACCGTTCACCTATACGCACACAAGACAGCCGGCCGCCAGCGGTCTCGTGGTGTAGCGGTTATCACATCTGTCTAACACACAGAAGGTCGGCGGTTCGAGCCCGCCCGAGATCATTTTTGTAGGTTTCAGAAGCCGGAGCATCTCGAATTGACTGACTATTTGGAAAATGAAAGAAGGAAAAAATGGGGAGGAGATGGGTGAGGGGAGGGCTACCTAAAAATTCACTTAACTTAATATTCAATAAGCCTTCTTCTTCTTCTCTTCAGGCAGAGAGAGACACATACACACACATACATACACAAAGAATGAATATTTGATAAAAACGAGCCGAGTCTCTAATCAACAATTCAATGAATAAATCCTTTAAAAAAACTCTCCCCGCCTCTGAATTCTCAATCAAACTTCTTGCGGGGCGACAATGGATCGGGACGACACAAAAAAACATACCGGTTGCATTTTGGCTGATGAACTTGTCACTGCTGTTGCTTGCATTTTTCAGGACGAAAAATCCTCGAAGACGATATTCGGACCAAAAAAAGTGGTTGGTGGCAGACGGGGGACCCCTTCTTTCGTCTTCTTCTCTTTTCAAACCAGATGTGTGTGTGTACGTCTTCTTCTTCTCCTCTTCTTTTCATTTTGGTCTCCTCCCCCTCCGACATACAGTAGGACCCCGGACTCCGCCCACTTTTGTGGTGGGCCCTTGCCAAGCCGTGGTGGGGGAGGGCACCGGGCTCTTCCTTTTTTGCGGTGTGTGAAAACCTGATTTGTGGAATGGCTCATCGAAAAAAAAACGTTTTTTTGTGAGTTGGTCGGGTTGAATGAAGAATGAAGGGGCAAAAAGGGGGAGGAGAGGAGAAATTTCGGATCGAAATGGATATTTATTATTCTTTAGTTGTTGAATTAAAAATATATGCTTTCGCCCCCCTTTTTCGCGTCCCCGCAGTCATACCACACGATGAAATATTAAAGACCGGCTGGCTACTACTACTGCTGGCTGGAAAAAAGGCGGAGTAGACTGACTGACTGGTTTTTTGTGTGTGCCACTTCTACTTTCTGAGCTCAGTTTTTCTGTCAGTATTAGTCTAATTTTCCAATCATTTTCTCCAAATCTCCTTCAATTCAGTTGATTTCCAGTCCCGTATGTGAATCAGAGATGTACAAAAATCGATTGGCATCATCGAATACTCCAACTTTGGTTGCTCGCTTAACAGTCATCTGTGTTATCCCCTAGGCCATGATTGCGGGTGGCAGCACAGGTTCAAAGACTACAAACTACAACCCAGAATGGTCTGCTTAGGCTACAAACTACAATCGAGAATGGTCTGCTTAGCATTCGATTGACCTAAGCAGACCAATCAAATTGTAGTTTGTAGTCTAAGCAGACCATTCTAATTGTAGTTTGTAGTCTAAGCAGACCATTTTCGATTGTAGTTTGTAGTCTAAGCAGACCATTCTCGATTGTAGTTTGTAGTCTAAGCAGACCATTCTTGATTGTAGTTTGTAGTCTAGGCAGACCATTCTGACTTGTAGTTTGTAGTTTAAGCAGACCATTTTGTGGATCTGGCAAGTTATGAAACGTTTACTCAAGCTAATAATTTCCTCACTCTGTTGTTTTCAACCTTTGAAAAAAACAATTTTTGATGCTGATCCGTCACCCATCACCACATTCTTCGTAAGTCGACGCACCAATGTTAGGTACTTTGTGATTTTTAGTATTTTTTTACATAGAATAATTGCGATTTATTCATTTCTCATTATGATTTATCATGCAATTCCCAGTTTTTTCGTCAATTCCTCATTATCGTAATAAATGATTCAACCGTCTAATTTCCCAAAGTGCACTACTATAATCCCTAAAATATTCAGAATCCCATAAAAAAAGTTTCATATCCATTTTTGAGGCCAGCAAAAAAGAAGAGGATGAAAACGAGTATGTTACCGTAGTTAGAGAGAAGAAGATGGTTGAAGCTAAAAACGATGGATGAGAGCACGAGGGAGGGGGGAGCTCCGCGGAGCAGAAGAGTCATACATTAATAATAAGGTGGTGTGAGAGACTAACCGTTTGGATGAGGAAGAAGAAGAAGGAGAAGAAAGAAGCTGAAAAGGGTGAAGAGGGATGGAACGAAAAGGAAATGGGATACGGAAAATGACAATGATACAATGTAGTGTGGAAATTGGATGAATGGGGATTTCCGAATCGCTAATTTACAGGAAATCACGGAAATTTAGTCGCTTGATCAATAAATTTCTAATGAAACGTATTTCAACAATGTACAAAACATCAAAAACCATCACAAGGAACCGAACCCGAGTTGGTGGCTTGCGAGCCAATAGTGTTAACCACTAGGCTATTGAGGCAGCGACTAGCTCGAGTAAAAGTATCACAACTTGTCAGATATGCAAAATGGTCTGCTTAGACTACAAACTACAACACAGAATGGTCTGCTTAGCAAGCGATAACCTAAGCAGACCATTCTCGATTGTAGTTTGTAGTCTAAGCAGACCATTCTCCATTGTAGTTTGTAGTCTAAGCAGACCATTCTGTGTTGTAGTTTGTAGTCTAAGCAGACCATTCTCGATTGTAGTTTGTAGTCTAAGCAGACCATTCTGTGTTGTAGTTTGTAGTCTAAGCAGACCATTCTCGATTGTAGTTTGTAGTCTAAGCAGACCATTCTGTGTTGTAGTTTGTAGTCTAAGCAGACCATTCTCGATTGTAGTTTGTAGTCTAAGCAGACCATTCTCGGTTGTAGTTTGTAGTCTAAGCAGACCATTCTTGGTTGTAGTTTGTAGTCTAAGCAGACCATTCTCGATTGTAGTTTGTAGTCTATTCTGACGGGAGCTGCTCTGCCATCCTATTATGCAAGTTAGCCAGCTAATCCGGTGATCTATTTGCCCAAAACTGAAGCTGTGATAATCATGTACATGTACACAAATCTTTAGCGCAAATATTGTCTCCTACAGTACACCTGCCACCATGATATCTATATAATTAGCCTGAGAAATGTTCATCTGTTGGGTAGGGGGATGGATGCATCAACGAAAATTAATTTTCCTCCTTGCCCGTCCTTCTTTTGGGACACACTCCAATTTTATTATGATACACTAATAACTGGATGTCATGACACATATTTCATTCCTGAAATTCGTCGAGCCATGAACTCGGGCCATCTGGTTTTCTGCGTCTCTTCTCCATTTCTACAGTATTGTGCTCACTTATCCACTCATCTTTGTCTTTTTCTATAGGAAAAATCTTTTCGAGCGTGAGAATATGAGGTAAATTGAGAGAGTGTGGCATTTGAGGAGACATAGAGATACATATTGTTTCACTTGAAACAAGTGATGCGACCCCGAGTGACACAACAAAAGTTGGGCGCCAATGTGTACGCAATGTAGGCAAGTTGCCGCCAGCGGTCTCGTGGTGTAGCGGTTATCACATCTGTCTAACACACAGAAGGTCGGCGGTTCGAGCCCGCCCGAGATCATTTTGTCATTGGCGTCGACGATTAATGGGTTTTGTGGGGCGATATTTGGAGTCGGCTTTCATAATAATATTGGCAATAAAACAGTCAATTTGGCAACATGTGTGCGTGTGCCATGACATGTCCTCCTCCCCTCCTCTTTCATGCTTTTTAATGTCTCCCGCACATTTTGTATGGTCATTTGTCTCGGCTTTTGTGATGGAAAATAAAGGTGGAAGCCGATTAACTGTAGAAACCCAATTAATTGGGCGTTTATGGGCGAAGAAGAGGAGGGAGCCTGTGATTTTATGAACAGACAAAAAAGGGGCTAATTCCTGTACAAATAGCATGACAGGTGATACTGTAGAAAAGGAACCAAGAAGTCAAGTTTCGACCAGCTGTCATGTTATTAATTATTGATACGGTACGGTAATCAAAACCAAAGAAGGGGACATTGTTGATGGATGAGCTTTGGTATTCCTTGTTTCTCGACAGATATTTGACATGACAACCCAAGAAACGGGCGGTCGGGCGGCGTTTGATGTGGTACGGGTATTGTCAGTTGTTGGAACGACGTAATTATTACCGCGGATTACGTTTCTTATATAATTGACTATTGTTTTTATGAGGAGAAACGGGGGACACAAATCTAAGTTGATATTTTCTATAAAACAAAATGCAAAAAAGTTATGACCACTATGGAGATCGAACCCTCGTCATCTAGTTCAATAGCAGCGCCTTAGACCACTAGGATATGCGTGCACTACAAACTACGATCGAAAACGGTCTGCTTTGGCTACAAACTACAATCGAGAATGGTCTGCTTAGACTACAAACTACAATCAAGAATGGTCTGCTTAGACTACAAACTACAATCGAGAATGGTCTGCTTAGACTACAAACTACATTCGAGAATGGTCTGCTTAGACTACAAACTACATTCGAGAATGGTCTGCTTAGACTACAAACTACAACTCAAAATGGTCTGCTTAGCGTTTCACTACAATGAAATGGGAATAAGACCATTTTTCTAGCGACTTTTCACTCGGATAATTTATTGTTGCAAACACAATGCTCAAAATCAACACTTTTCATCGTTTCTGAACAGAAGCTTAGTTGAAATTCCTATTTTTCAGACGATTTTTCGACCTTTTTGGAATCAATCAGGGATTTGAAGGTGTGCAGCAGCCAATTCAGGTTCAAAAAGCCAACCAATCCGTGTGTAATCCTCCTATAATTGGTCCTTAATCCAGACCCAAACTAATAATAATTATGCCAATCGTCTCCCCCATTCACACCCCTCCTCATCATATTGTCTTTTTTGCTCCTGACAGGTGTGTTATTCGGTGGCTTTTCTCTTTTCCCCGCTCCGACGCTTCTGAAGCGGAAGAAAGCAGATGGGGGGGGACGCATCACACAAAAGGCGATGATTATCTGGAAGATCGAGATGAGCGCACAGGTAAACAATCCCGGAAATTGGCTTGTAATTGCCGGTTGAAGAGCATCTGGCGCACAACATGTTTGATTGACGCATTTCGGGTGCTTGCGCAACTCGCGTGTCGAAAAATTTTACTCATTCTCGTTCCGCTGTTTTCAAACTTTTCCACGTTTTTTGATTCGTTTCGCGGGTTTTTAAATCCATAATGTTCAGTTTTTCAGCGTAATCAAATGGCGACGACAACAGATAATCGAATCATTCGGCGGAATGCACCGGGAACCAAGCGAGCGGTAAGAATTTATCGATATTTGAATAAAACGTAATTTTGACTCGGTTTAGGAATGGAATAATTGGCCATCACTTTCATTTGAAGAAATGGATACTGCATTGAATATTCAACAATACATTCAACAACTCATCAAGGCAAATCCAGCTGATGTTGATGCGATATTGACTCCACCTTTGGGTTTGTTATTTTTCCCGCCTTTTCCCTCAATTTTATCGCTTTTTTCTTCAGACCAAGACGAAGGTGTGTGGAAATATGAACACTTGAGACAGTTTTGCATTGAATTGAATGGTTTGGCACTGCTTTTACAGGTAAATAAGCTAAATTTTGATGAAAAAGTGTTAAACAACGATTTCTTGCAGCGTGAATGTATTCCGGAGACTTGCCAACAAATGACAGCCACTGAACAATGGATTTTCCTTTGTGCAGCCCATAAAAATCCGAATGAGGTATTTCAAAAGCATAAATTAGAAGGAAAATAAAATAAATTTTCAGTGCCCTGCCATCGATTACACCCGCCATACGCTTGACGGCGCCGCCAGTCTGCTCAATAGTAACAAATATTTTCCAAGTCGCGTGAATATCAAGGTAATCGCTCAATATATCTAATTATTTTTCTTCAACTTGTATATTGTAGGAATTGTCAATTTCGAAGCTCGGCTCAGTTGCTCGCCGCGTTTACCGCATATTCTCACATGCGTTCTTCCATCATCGCAAGCTTTTCGACGAGTTTGAGAATGAGACACACCTATGCAAGCGGTCAGTTATTCTCCGATTCAAATCAAAAACTTTTTTAAATATTTAGATTCACAACATACGTCTCAAAGTACAATCTGATGCAACAAGAGCATCTAATCGTTCCAATTATGCCCGAACAACAACAACAACAACCAACTGCTCAACAGTAACCCAAAACCAACTCGTGAAACCAACACATTTTCTCCATGATTTCTAACCATCTCAGATATATTATAAAATCCCCCCAAAACCAATTAACTCTCTTTTTCTCTCTTTTATCTGCCAATCAATCTCCTCATCAACCTCTCTTATCTCTCTCCCTTCGCGTCCCCCACCCATATTTGGCCCAGTTCTCTTTCCTAGTCTTCTTTTGATGTTTTGAAATATGATTCCTGTATTCTAATATTTAAATAATAATCTCCAGAAGACTCCCTCTTTTTGTTCCGTTCTAATCGTTTTTTCTCTCTATCTCTCCCGTATTTCCTTTTGTAAATTCTCCTTCTCCGTCAGTGACTTGTACATAAAATGTAGAAGTGCAATATCACCATTTGAATAAATTCATTCATCGAAATAGTCGAACATCTTAGAATCTGTAGCTTTTCAGTATATTCAGATTCCTCAATCATCATGTTTTTCCTTTGAAATGTGGAGATGTTCAGTCGAAAATGGACCAACCAGAATTGCAATTCGAGCGAGAGAATGCCTTGCAACTATTGATTCGACTTGGCGCCGATGGCATTTATCTGACTTCAAAATTGAAATCTTTGAATCCAGTTCTTTCACTGATTCCAGCGAGGGTTTATGAAATTGATGGGGAATTGGGGACGGGGAAAACGCAGGTAAATATTGAATAATTATTAGGGTAAAAAACAGTTAAAAATGTGTAGATTTGCTATTCGATTGCATCGAAATTCCTGGAAACGAGTAAAAATGGAAAGATCGGATGGATTAGTGCGATTCCATTGAGGACTGATGTGTTACAGAAACATTTACATGATGAGGTGGGTGACATTTTATTGTAAATAAAGTCGTAGTTTTTGTAGTTTATATAGCTTTTATAACAATAAACAATATTATAATATTGAAAGCGCAGCCAAATAAAAGTTTTGTAGAAATAGAAACAAAAACATTTGTTTTAATCATCGTTAAACTCCTCGAAAATGTTGTCAATAAGGTTATCTCAGAGGGATACGTTTCAAAATATTTCTAAAAATTTACTGAAAATAAAATTTATAGTTTCTTGGCATGCATAGTTTTTATTAACGATAAAAACCTGAAAAGTAGAGAGATTGGGAAAGTAAAACGGCGTTATAAAAAAAGCTGAGTTTATAGTCAGGAGAAAATACGTTTCAAGTTATTTAGAAAGTATTGAAGAAAATAAACTTATTAGTTTGGTTTGAATGGGTGAAAACTTAATATTGTGAAAAAACGGGAGAAGAGATGTGTGTTGAAAACAACAATCACTGAAAGAAGGAGAGTAATGATTTAAAATCTTGAATAAATGAGATTTGTGTTAGAACAAACTCTCAGTGTTAGCTTCTTTTTGTAAATTAGAAAGTTCCACAACTTTAAAGAATCAATGGCCCAACAACAAAGACACAACTTTTGACTAAATATGTTTTTCATAAAATTAAATTCTATCCTTTGTAGAACTCAATCGGTCAACCTGAAATACTCAAATTAATTCAAACCCCTTCTTTTTGGTGAATAGGTTAGCACGGAGGAAATACGTTTCATGCTGAATTGTTGAAGTTTATCGTAAATAAAAAAGTATTAGTTTCTCAATATTTCACATAATAATTCTGTTAATTAACAATATAGACTTTGTTGTCAAATAAGCTTGTATTTAATAAAACACCTGGAAAAAAGGTTGCTCATAAAATCTAGTCATTAATAAAGAAATAAAATATGATTCTCATAAAATCGAAAAAGTTCACATAAATTATATGACTTTCTAGCTGAAATCTACCTCTCTAACAAAGATATTCATAAAATAATGACTCATATTCCAGCTGCACCTCGATCGCCTAATCTGTCGTACTCCCGAGCACATTCCCGAACTACTTCAATCCCTTGATCAACTAATTGATATACAAGAAGCTGCCAAGATTCAATTGGTATTTGTTGAGGATGTTGATGCAATGTTGCATGATACTGCTTATCAGTTACATGATAAAGGTTACTTTTTTCATTTTTCTAGATTACTCAAGTTTTTCAGGCCGTCACTATCAATTCGAAACAATCGAGCGATTCAACAAATTGGCTAGGAAAGGTGTGACTGTTGTTGTCACTAATCATATGGTAAGCCTAACTTATCACTTATCTTTTCACCTTATCACTTGTAGTCTCGAACGAATGATGGTGTACCTTGTCCGGCACTCGGTCAGTTTTGGAGGCAACAAGTTCGAAATCGGTTTTTAGTGGAGAAATGTGAAGAAACTGGTGTGAGGAGTTTGTCGACTCTGGTATGTTATTTGTAAATTGAAAAAAGTTATTGGAAAATTTCAGAAAAATGCTCAACAGATTGAAGTGGAATTTCGAATCGGGGCGAATGGGTTGGTGGATGCTTGAAGGAGGTTAGTTATTTTTTTGACTTAAGACTGTCGTAGAAGAATAACGCTGGTTTTTACCATCACTTTTGACTCATTTTCTGGTGAAAAAAATAGGAAAAATAACAGAAATTCGAAGAAAAAAAGGCACCAAAATTTCAATTTATCTAGGCTGTAAGTTTTAAAAACGTCATATTATAGATAACAATTGATGAATGGACATGTCAGATGTTGGTGAAATGATGACCAACTGATGGTGAGAAGAAAAAGACGGTGACCGGATTGACGAATGTAATAAAAATATATAATTTGTCTGCTTCTTTTTTTATGGTAATAAATCAAATAATATGCATATTTTTTTTGGCTCTCAAGCCTGGAACATCACTCAAATTACAGAACTGTTTAAAGGAACACGTCTCAATACAACATAGGGATTCTTGCGATTTTCTACACAACAGGACTTGATTCAAATGTAAACAAAAAACTGGATAAAAAGATTATATTTTCCATGTAAATTGAGAGATATCGCAGGAAGATTTCTGTCAAAATAGTGATTCATAAACCAAAAAAGGTCCTTGTTTTTTCCACCACTGACACTAAAGCTTCAAACTTTCCGAAAAGCCATTACTCTCCAAAAATTATCGCTTCAAAACATCATCCATTAGTCCCTTCTCCTCCATGTAAAACCAGAAACATGTCCCTTAATTGCACATGTATGCCCCTTTCTCTTCTGTCAACTTTTACCTTGATGGACATTTCTAAGTTGCATTAACCTCCTCAATTACTCATCCATGAAGTCGTTCCTCGTATTTTCCATTTTTCTAGCTATCCGATTTTTGAATGGTACGAATTTTGACGATATCGAGAATCTTCGAGCGCGCTCTATTGCAAACGACTACCGTATTTCAGAGAACGCTTTTCAATAAGCTGTACAGTAAGCTACAGCAGACTGTCCCAAAACTACAGTATCCCATATTACTGTATTATTGAGATATGCCAGCTGAAATTAACTGTAACGCGTTAGAATTTTGTCATGAAACAAAACCAACTATCTTCTATACTTGCTATGTTTGGGTTACTGTAGTTCTACTTCGGCCTACTGTAGTTTACTGTAAAGCCACCGCTGGTATATATTGGAAGACGTTTTGAGGTTTTCGAGCATAATTTACAAGATTTTAGATTACAGTATCAATTAGGTTACTGTATAAACTAGCTATAGAGCGCGTGTGCTCTTCTTTGTCTATCCCAATGGACAATGATCGTATATCTTTTTAGAAAGTAATGCGATTCACCGTGGAAACATCTACGGTATCCGACCAATCAATGGAAATCGAACAAGACAAGTCGTCATTCGACCAGTATCATGGTTGAGGAAACATCGTATCAAGGGACGAGGATTCTCGTTCGCCAAGTTACACGCATTTGAGATGATTGATCGGAATGCATGTAGTGATCAGAAGAATATCAGAGTGATAACAGTCAAAAGAATTGGTGGTGGATATGAATATGGTCCGAAAAATGGTACAATTTCACAAAATAGGATATGCAAGATCGGTACAAATCCAGCATTCTCATTTTTAATGCGTGAAGTTGTCAAGGATGTTGTGAAGAAAATGAAGGAGAAGGAAATGAAGAATCGGCGGATATGGTGTAGTTACTGTAGGGCATATTGGATGAGGAGATCGAATAACAAACGAATGTTGAAATGTTGTATTATTTAGGGTTATGTTTATACAAGTATAATAAAGCTAATTCTACATATGGCAAGTAATATCACAGATCATGGTTGTTCGACTATTTCAAATGACTTAGATAAGCCGACTAGACAATTTAAGTAGTGCGAATAGAAGCCAAGGCGATATGTTCCGGTGGGAATGTTCGAGAACTCGCATGCTTGGTACTTTTGATCGCCGATGATTTGTTCGAAACATGTGGCCGCGTAGATCCAGTTGGGTGCTGAGGTGCAGTCGTCGATTGTTGACTGAAAATATAGGATATCAGAAGGATATCAGGTCATCTCGATTGCGATTTGAAAAGCTAGGCCTTTTTTTGAAATGAAAGCTAGGCCATGGTTGGAATGTCAGCCGAAAAGAGTGTTTAGTTTGTGCAAAATAGGCATATTATGCAATTTTAGTTTTCATAACCACAAAAAATTTCAAAATCATTACATTTTGCAGGGTTTTTTTGCTTATATTCGATTTTAACAACGAAAATCGCCACAAAACGCATATATTTGTGTGTATGGAATTCAAATATATGTAGAACAAACTTTGAGAGCAGAGTATATACAAATTTCCATGAACAATCTGAGAAAATCCTAATTTTTAATGAAATTTCAGCCATGACCTAACTTTTCACACGTTTCTATATAGCGCATTTGCCGAGAAGTTTTGATTTCCAATATACAAAAAAAATCACCGGAAAAACACCAATCCAATCTCGATAACTACCATGTTCCTTATAATACTTCTGATCGACTTGGAATCGACCAACCAATGGAATCGATGTGTACCATGTTGGCAAATGTTCGAATATCACCTCCCAGTGGGATTTTGGTGCAATTGGTGCCTAAAACACCCTTCATCATTTTCAGTAGATCATTAAAAAGTCCTACCGTAACCCCAAACTTTGCAATAACTGGCAAATGATCACTCGCCACCGCCTTCTTATTCGACACATATCCCATTGGTGCAACTCCCTCACCCTTGTACAACACCCTATCACACCATGATGGTGTTCGTTTGGTGTCGTATTGTGAGCAACCAACAATCATTCGATATGTTGGTGGGAAGTGTATCGGTTGCTCCTCGAAACCATCAAATGCATCCTTCTCAACCAATGCTCGTTTTAGTTGCTCTCTTGTGTCATGTAACTCCTCGAATGTCTTGTTCTTGATCTTCTCCATCACCACATCTGTCGTCTCTTCAACGCGGAAATTCAAGTCACCGAACCAGAATGTTGCTCTGAAATTGAAGATATGAATATAGGATAATGGGAATATAGGAATCTATGAATCTATGAATCTTGGAATCTATGAATCTATAAATCTATGAATCTATGAATATATGAATCTATGAATCTATGAATCTATGAATCTATGAATCTATGAATCTATGGAATCTATGAATCTATGAATCTATGAATCTATGAATCTATGAATCTATGAATCTATGGAATCTATGAATCTATGAATCTATGAATCTATGAATCTATGAATCTATGAATCTATGAATCTATGAATCTATGGAATCTATGAATCTATGAATCTATGAATCTATGTATCGTAAAACTCGAGTATTTATGAATCTATGAATCTATGAATATATAGATCAACATACCTAACACTCGAATCCTCCGGAAATGTGCAAATCCGATTTGCGTGATATTGTGCAATCCGTTTGTGATATGACAATACATCATGCACAAAATGGCTATCAACAAAGACGATCGAATATGGACTTCGTAGTTGAATGCGTACGCCGATTGAGCCTTTGTGACCGGTTAGACCGCCCATTGTGTTGCGTGCGAAACGGAAGTCGATTCGTTTGAGCTGAAAATATTTACAGTTTCTGGTGATATCTCACAATGATATTAAAGGCGCATTGTCATTTTGTTACTCTAGTTTTTCGGATATTTCAAGACGAAGAGTGTGAACATTATTTGGTTGCAATGAACTTGTTGCTATAGAAACAATTTCCCTATCATGTTCCTTTGAAATAACATGCGTGGTCTCGACACGAACAACAGTTTTCCTAAAGGTTTTTGTTTCGCTGCGAGACCAAGATTTTAAAGGCACATCACTGTTTTTTTAAAATAAGAATGCAGGTCTCAAAACGGAAGAAGTAACTTTTTTATGTTCTTTCAAAGTAAATATCTGAAGACAACAAAAACTATGACAAAACATGTTTTGAGTCTCGACACGAACAACGTTTTTGTTGAGACCTTGACTCAAAACTTCTATTTTCGCTGCGAGACCCAACCTCAGCAATTTTAATGAATGGGTTTTTACCGTACACCTCGATATTTCAAAGGAGCATTGTTTTTCTTACTATCAAAATGTTGAGATGAAGAAGTTTCTTTAAAATATCTCGTGACGGAAAACAATTTTCGCTGTGAGACCCAAAAAAGCCACTCACAAAAGCAATAATCTGCTTTTTTGCAAACACCAACATCTGATTCGTCGCCTGATAATTCTTCGCCACCAACACCATTCTATTCTCATTCATCCATCTGATAATACTATTCGCCCATGTCACCACTGCGCCACCAATCGTCTCCGCATGTGCCACTTCTTGTAATCCAATCGCCACCAAATTCGACTCATCCACATGTGTTGTCAATAATTGGGCTACTGTCGCCTGATCACATGGCCTCATTGCGACATTATATGTCACAATGGTCACTTTCCAATCCATACTGTAACAGAGGTGAATGGTGTGCTTATAATGGTGTGTATTTCAGATATCTAAAAGGGCCATAAACCTAAAAAAAGAATCAAAATAATGGTTTGTTCAATTATGACTGTTTTTATTAGCACGGTATAATTTGGTATATTTAGAACAAAAAAAACGACAAAACGAAAACAATAAGGCATCGGATAGGCATAGAATATAAAACTACTGGTTGGGTGGGTTGGGGGATGATTAAAACACATGGGGAAACAATTATAAATACTGTACATGTCTGTACAGTAGTAATCTACAAATAGCGATTATTTGTGAGAGCGAGACAGTACCCGATATGAGCTCAAGGCGAAAAAAAACGAATATTCAACTATTGACTTGTCTGTAATGCCTGGTGCATTTGAGATAAATGACTTTTTAGGGGGATGGTATATTATGATAATTAAAACTGGCGAATTGAAAATGATCTATTTTAAAGGACAGAGATACTATTTTGCTGATCTATCGACGACGTAGACGTTTGCGTGGTGGTGAGCATATTGGTGCTGGTATTGGTTCATCATCATCGGTTGTTGAGGTTAACACTGCTTCGAGTAGTTCGTTGGCTAGTTCAAATCGTTCCTAAAACAACAAAAAATGTTAGTAATTTGACAACACATTCAAAAATCTTACCTTCTTCATAGCTTTCCAATCAGCTGATTTGATAATCGTCTTATGATGACTTGTCAGATACCGTATCACAGCTGATTTCAAGATTGACGCCGAGTAAGTGTCCGAGAATATGGCAATCGTACACAAATTCTTTGGTGTGATCGATAAAGCAATCGACTTCTCGCATTGTTCTTTTAATGGCAGTACTTCGTATTTGTCAGCTGTAAAAAGCATAATTAAAATGATAAACATAACAAAAATTGACATACCAATAGCTAATACCTCGTCAATTGCATGAGATTCAAGTGCTTCTGTATTTCCCGTATACATAAATTCAATCATCGCTTTCACCGAATCATATTTCGCATCTTTGATATCAATCTCGCCCCGTTGTGCTTCAATCATCGAATCATTTGAGAACATTTGTCGAAAAACCGGCGAATGTTGTGCCATGATGCATTTGTGCGCTCTGATGATCTTATTTCCGATGCGAATCACACAATCCGTGAACAACTCGTTCTCCCACATTTCTCGATTGTTTTCTCGAATATTCACCTCGATTTTTTCCTCATAATCCTCCATCAACGTAGCATCATCGTCGACTGGCTCCACTGATATTTTTGTACCAGGTGGAAAATATTCGACCTGCAATAAATCAATAATTTTTCTAGTGATAAGAGGCAAAAAAACACAAACCTCGCAAATCAGAAAAAGTGTGCCGTCTGCTCGCAATGCTCCCATCATTTTGTCTCTCGTCACTTGGAACTTGCCCCGTCCTTGCTGATTTGTGAAATCTTTCGTGTCTCGACAAACGCTCACACGTTGACTGTTCGCGTCGACTGCATAGATTTGGAATTCTGTCATGATTGGCTCCTCGCCACGCTGCAAATGATTAAGATTATTGTTTTTCTAAGCTTGCCAGACAGCTGATTCTTGACAAAAAACGATAAAAATACATACCTGAAGCCCAACTTGACGAAGGAAAAACGAAACATTGTTAATATCCTCTTCTCGCTTGCCATTCGGATAAACATGCAGTTCCCACATAACTGTTGGCGCTTGTGGTACACTGAATTGTCTGCTGATCAGATTGCAGCCATTTTTCACGAGTTTCATCAATTTTTCGAACTGAAATAAAGTAAATTATATTATTTACTCGATAAAGAGATTGATTTCCAAGAAGAAGTGATTTTTAGTTATTTCTGAGCGTTGAAAGCGTTCGAAACACTTGAAAATAGCTCTTCTTTGAAAAATAATTGTTTTATACAGCACAATTTCGTAATATACCTTTGAATCAATATAACAAAAAAATAGAATTTTCCTAACTTTTTGTTTAGAAAATAAATTTCTACAGATATTGTTTGGTATTTGTAACAAAAAATAACAAGATAAATCACTTTTAATAAATAATAAAATGGTTTTTCAACATACCTGCTCAATTTTCCATTCTAATTTAGTCGACAAGGCGGTAACACGAGTTGCTTGTTTCGAGACAACTTCCAACTTCTTCGGCAACGGTGAACTCGAATGATCGGCTGGAAATTGGAAAACTATTGGGATATTTTACTCAAGAAATCGACAACTTACAGCGCAAACTTCGCACTAATGACTGATTTACCGATTCATTATTGCTGTGTGCATGTCTGGGATGATGTGGATTCATCTATAATCGACGACTTCCAATGAAATCGCGAGTTGTGTTCGAGTCGAGTGGGAATTGTAACGTGTTGCTGTAAGAAACACAATGAATGATGGGAATGAGGGTTTCGAAAATGGACGATTGAGAGGGAGGCGGAACGCGGAAAGTTTCGAAAAGTTGTGAAATTAACGAAAAACAACGAATACCATAGAGTTTTGCCTGAAATTTTTACTTTTTGTTGCTCTTTTCTCACAGGAAACACGTGTTTTTCTTTGTTTTGGTTGCTTTTCAACGTCACATGTTCAACTTTTTCTTCGCATCTTTTCACACGCTTTTTTGCGGAATTTTATCGATTGGAATGGGGTTTCTGACAGCGCAGTATGCGAATTTTCATCTCAGAATATCGCTGGTTGCTCGAGAACAGCAATAAATACGGGGAGCACCGTTTTTTAACCGATTTTAGACAGAATTATCGATTTTCGGTGCACGACAGGCTTTCGAATTGCCGCTACCCACCGTACTACGCACAACCTGCGCATCTAACTACTGGTACGAGACTCCGCTGTGACGGGGTTTAGCGCGGAGAAATTTGAATTTCGAAAAACGCAAGCAGATCTTTTTATGCGTTAGAATACAAAAAACATGGATTCACTGTGTTTTTAATGTTTTTATACGAAAAATCGTTAGTTTTTCTTCTTTTCGTCTTGTTTTAATCGTATTTTTCTCCGAAAAATCCATAAAAACTGTTTATTTCCAGGTATGGCCTATCAGCAAGGATTTGCTGGTGGTCCGCCTCATTCACTTCATGATTCCGTAAGTTTATTTTTCATTTCGATTTCTTTTACATAGATTTCGCGAAGAAACCATTCAAAAATTAGAAATATACCTTTTACATCAATATTTTGTAGAAAAAAATCTGAAACTTTCAGAATAACCTTGGTAGCCATATCCTCGAAGAAAAATCGCGAAAATGGAAGCAACTTCAATCAAAACGATACGCTGAGAAGCGAAAGTTCGGAGTCGTCGATGCTCAGAAAGAAGAAATGCCGCCGGAGCACGTCCGAAAAATCATTCGTGATCACGGAGATATGACATCACGAAAATATCGTCACGATAAGCGTGTCTACCTTGGAGCACTGAAATACATGCCACACGCCGTGTTGAAGCTGTTGGAAAACATGCCAATGCCATGGGAACAAATTCGAGATGTGAAAGTTTTGTACCATATCACCGGAGCAATCACATTCGTCAACGATATTCCGCGAGTCATCGAGCCGGTTTACATGGCACAATGGGGTACAATGTGGATTATGATGAGAAGAGAAAAACGTGATCGTCGTCACTTCAAACGTATGCGTTTCCCACCATTCGATGATGAAGAACCACCATTGGATTATGCTGATAATATTCTGGATGTCGAACCACTTGAGCCAATTCAAATGGAACTTGATTCTGAAGAAGATGGTGCTGTTTCTGAATGGCTTTACGATCATAAGCCACTTGCAACAACTCGTTTCGTCAATGGACCAACATACCGCAAATGGGCGTTTAGTATTCCACAAATGTCAACTTTGTATCGTTTGGCTAATCAATTGCTCACTGATTTGGTCGATGATAACTACTTCTATCTTTTCGATATGAAATCATTCTTCACTGCAAAGGCACTCAATGTTGCGATCCCAGGAGGACCGAAATTCGAGCCATTGGTAAAGGATTTGCATACTGATGAGGATTGGAATGAGTTCAATGACATCAATAAGGTTATCATTCGTGCTCCGATTCGTACTGAATACCGTATCGCTTTCCCATACATGTACAACAACTTGATCAGTTCTCTACCTGTTCAAGTATCATGGTAAAATTGTTTCTTATCGAAAATCCGTTAATTTGATATGTTTTTCAGGTATCACACTCCATCAGTTGTCTTCATCAAGACTGAGGATCCAGATTTGCCAGCTTTCTACTATGATCCACTTATCAATCCAATCGTTGTCAGCGGATTGGCTAGAGTGAGTTACAACATACTTTTTCATTGATTTTTTGCGAATTTTATAAGCCAATTTGATATATTGTTGAGAAATGGGCAGCCGAAGTTCGCTATATTGAAATATTCTGAAAAGGCGAGAAATGGGAACTTGTTTCTTATCTCTAGATTAATAGCAGAAGACAAATTACTTATTTTTATTGATTTTGAAGTTGTGAACTTTCAGACTGAAGAGATCTTACCAGAAGGAGAGGAAGATGATGAATGGACACTTCCAGAAGAAGTTGTTCCAATTTTCGATGATGTGCCATTGTACACTGACAACACAGCCAATGGATTGGGTCTTCTCTGGGCTCCACGACCATTCAACATGAGATCCGGAAGAACTCGCAGAGCTGTTGATGTGCCACTCGTCAAGTCATGGTACAGAGAGCATTGTCCAGCTGGAATGCCAGTCAAGGTCCGTGTGTCGTATCAGAAGTTGTTGAAAGTATTCGTGCTCAATGCCCTCAAACATCGTCCACCAAAGCCACAAAAGAGAAGATATCTATTCCGCTCATTCAAAGCCACCAAATTCTTCCAAACAACAACATTGGATTGGGTTGAAGCCGGTCTACAAGTTCTTCGTCAAGGATACAATATGCTCAATTTGCTCATTCACAGAAAGAATCTCAACTATCTTCATTTGGATTATAACTTCAATTTGAAGCCGGTGAAGACATTGACAACTAAGGAACGTAAGAAATCGAGATTCGGAAACGCTTTCCATTTGTGTCGTGAAATTCTACGTCTTACCAAACTTGTTGTGGATGCTCATGTACAATACAGGTAGGAAATTGTTCGAATACTCCTTTGTAAAAGTTTTTGCAGATTGAACAACGTAGATGCATATCAATTGGCTGATGGATTACAATACATTTTCTCGCACGTCGGACAATTGACTGGAATGTATCGTTACAAGTACAAATTGATGAGACAAGTCAGAATGTGCAAAGATTTGAAGCATTTGATCTACTATCGTTTCAACACTGGACCAGTCGGAAAAGGACCGGGATGTGGTATTTGGGCACCTGGATGGCGTGTCTGGTTGTTCTTCCTTCGTGGAATCACACCACTTTTGGAGAGATGGCTCGGTAATTTGTTGTCGAGACAATTCGAAGGAAGACACTCGAAGGGAGTTGCAAAGACTGTCACCAAACAAAGAGTCGAATCTCACTTCGATTTGGAACTTCGGTAATTGTTCAATCGCAATGATAAGTTGTTGATTATTATATTTTCAGTGCCGCTGTTATGCACGACATTTTGGATATGATGCCGGATGGAATCAAGCAAAACAAGGCTCGTGTTATTCTTCAACATTTATCCGAAGCTTGGCGATGCTGGAAGGCGAATATTCCATGGAAAGTACCTGGATTACCAACACCTGTAGAAAACATGATTCTTCGTTATGTGAAAGCAAAGGCTGATTGGTGGACTAACTCGGCACATTACAATCGTGAACGTGTCCGTCGTGGAGCAACTGTTGATAAGACAGTCTGTAAGAAGAACTTGGGACGATTGACGAGATTGTATCTGAAGGCTGAACAAGAACGACAACACAATTATTTGAAGGACGGACCGTATATTTCTGCGGAAGAAGCTGTTGCAATCTACACAACAACTGTTCATTGGCTGGAATCTCGTCGATTCTCACCAATTCCATTCCCACCATTGTCCTACAAACATGACACCAAATTGCTCATCTTGGCGTTGGAACGATTGAAGGAGTCGTACAGTGTGAAGAATCGATTGAATCAATCACAAAGAGAAGAATTGGCATTGATTGAACAGGCGTATGATAACCCGCATGAGGCATTGTCAAGAATCAAGAGACACATGTTGACACAGAGAGCTTTCAAAGAAGTTGGAATCGAATTCATGGATTTGTACACTCATTTGATACCAGTCTATGATATTGAACCATTGGAGAAGGTTACTGATGCATATCTCGATCAATATCTTTGGTATGAAGCGGATAAGAGACGATTGTTCCCAGCATGGGTGAAGCCAGGAGATACCGAACCACCACCGTTGTTGACATACAAATGGTGTCAAGGGTTGAACAATTTGCAAGAAGTTTGGGAGACAAGCGACGGAGAATGTAATGTGATAATGGAGACAAAGTTGGAGAAGATTGCCGAGAAGATGGATTTGACATTGTTGAATCGATTGTTGAGATTGATCGTGGATCACAATATTGCGGATTATATGACATCGAAGAACAATGTGTTGATCAATTATAAGGATATGAACCATACAAATTCATTTGGTATCATTCGAGGTCTTCAATTTGCTTCTTTCATTGTTCAAGTAAGTTTATTTCACATCTTTCCATCCTAAACTTGTTATTTTCAGTACTATGGTCTCGTACTCGATCTTCTCGTTCTTGGTCTTCGTCGTGCCACTCAAATCGCCGGACCACCACAATGTCCGAATGAATTCCTTCAATTCCAAGATGTCGCGTCGGAAATCGATCATCCGATTCGATTGTATTGTCGTTATATCGATCGAGTTTGGATTATGTTCCGATTCAATGCCGATGAAGCTCGTGATTTGATTCAACGATATTTGACTGAACATCCGGATCCGAATAATGAGAATATTGTTGGATACAATAATAAGAAGTGTTGGCCGAGAGATGCGAGAATGAGATTGATGAAACATGATGTGAATTTGGGAAGAGCTGTGTTCTGGGATATCAAGGTGAATTAATGTTTTATTTGTAAAAGTATTGTGATAGTTACGAGGTATAAGAAGGCAGATAACTGATATTCTTGTTATCCGTTGATAAATCCTCGAAAACAAATGAAATAAGCGATAACCTACCACCGGAACAGATCCACCATATCCACCGAATGGATGCGTCTACTTGTGTGGCGCACAATTAAAAATTTAGAAAAATAACAGAAATTTATCGAAATTTTTGAAATTCATAGTATAAATTTGCAGAATCGACTTCCACGATCAATCACAACAGTCGAATGGGAGAACTCATTCGTGTCGGTGTACAGTAAGGATAACCCGAACATGCTCTTCGATATGGGAGGGTTCGAATGTCGTATTCTACCAAAATGCCGTACTGCCAATGAGGAATTCGTGCATCGTGATGGAGTGTGGAATCTACAAAATGAAGTGACGAAGGAGAGAACGGCACAATGTTTCCTGAAAGTCGATGAGGAGTCAATGTCGAAGTTCCACAACAGAATACGTCAGATATTGATGTCATCTGGGTCGACGACATTTACGAAGATTGTCAATAAATGGAATACTGCATTGATTGGGTTGATGACTTACTTCAGGTGACTATTGTATTTTGATAATGAATATCAATGGATATTTTTTTTCAGAGAAGCTGTTGTCAATACTCAGGAATTGTTGGATTTATTGGTAAAGTGCGAGAATAAGATTCAAACTCGTATCAAGATTGGATTGAATTCGAAAATGCCTTCTCGATTCCCGCCAGTTGTGTTCTACACGCCGAAAGAGATAGGAGGACTTGGAATGTTGTCAATGGGACATGTCTTGATTCCACAATCCGATTTGAGATGGATGCAACAAACTGAAGCAGGAGGTGTAACTCATTTCCGATCTGGTATGAGTCACGATGAAGATCAATTGATTCCAAACTTGTATCGTTATATTCAACCATGGGAAGCTGAATTTGTTGATTCGGTTCGCGTCTGGGCGGAATATGCGTTGAAGCGGCAGGAAGCGAATGCACAGAATCGACGATTGACACTAGAAGATTTGGATGATTCATGGGATCGTGGTATTCCACGTATCAACACATTATTCCAAAAGGATCGACACACATTGGCATATGATAAGGGATGGAGAGTACGAACGGAATTCAAGGCATATCAAATATTGAAACAAAATCCATTCTGGTGGACTCATCAACGTCACGACGGAAAATTGTGGAACTTGAACAACTACCGTACTGATATGATTCAAGCACTTGGAGGAGTCGAAGGAATTCTGGAACACACATTATTCAGAGGAACATATTTCCCAACTTGGGAAGGATTGTTCTGGGAAAGAGCGTCTGGTTTCGAAGAGTCGATGAAATTCAAGAAGTTGACAAATGCTCAACGATCTGGATTGAATCAAATTCCGAATCGTCGTTTCACACTTTGGTGGTCGCCAACAATCAACAGAGCTAATGTAAGAATTCATATCTATTTACAAGTGAAACAAAAAATAATTCCAGGTCTACGTTGGTTTCCAAGTACAACTCGATTTGACTGGTATCTTCATGCACGGTAAAATCCCGACACTCAAAATCTCATTGATTCAAATCTTCCGTGCCCATTTGTGGCAAAAGATTCACGAGTCGGTGGTTATGGATCTGTGTCAAGTGTTCGATCAAGAATTGGATGCGTTGGAAATTCAAACTGTACAAAAGGAAACTATCCATCCAAGAAAATCATACAAAATGAACAGTTCGTGTGCTGATGTGCTCCTTTTCGCGCAATACAAATGGAATGTGTCGAGACCTTCGTTGATGGCTGATAGCAAGTAAGATTCTTATCAATTTGAGGGGTTTTACTTTTTTTTTAAATGATGAATGGGATATTTACTATAATCTTTTATTCAAGAATCACTTTTCCAGAGATACAATGGACAATACAACGACTCAAAAGTTCTGGCTTGATGTGCAACTTCGTTGGGGAGATTACGATTCTCACGATATTGAAAGATATGCGAGAGCCAAATTCTTGGATTACACAACTGATAACATGTCGATTTATCCATCACCAACTGGAGTGCTCGTCGCCGTCGATTTGGCATACAATTTGTATTCGGCATACGGTAACTGGTTCCCTGGAATGAAACCATTGATTCGACAAGCAATGGCGAAGATCATCAAAGCCAATCCGGCATTCTATGTGCTTCGTGAGCGTATCAGAAAGGGATTGCAATTGTACAGTTCGGAGCCAACTGAGCCATATTTGACAAGTCAAAACTACGGAGAATTGTTCAGTAATCAAATCATTTGGTTCGTCGATGATACTAATGTATATCGTGTCACAATTCACAAGACATTCGAAGGAAACTTGACGACGAAGCCGATCAACGGAGCAATCTTCATTTTCAATCCGAGAACTGGACAATTGTTCTTGAAGATCATTCACACATCGGTATGGGCGGGACAGAAGCGTTTGTCACAATTGGCGAAATGGAAGACTGCCGAAGAAGTTGCTGCACTCATTCGATCGTTGCCTGTTGAAGAACAACCAAGACAAATTATTGTGACGAGAAAGGCAATGTTGGATCCATTGGAAGTTCACTTGCTCGATTTCCCGAATATTGTCATCAAGGGATCTGAATTGATGTTGCCATTCCAGGCGATTATGAAGGTTGAGAAGTTTGGTGATTTGATCTTGAAGGCGACTGAACCACAAATGGTGTTATTCAATCTCTATGATGATTGGTTGAAGACAATCTCATCATATACTGCATTCTCGCGTGTTGTATTGATCATGAGAGGAATGCACATCAATCCGGACAAGACGAAGGTGATTCTGAAGCCTGATAAGACAACAATCACCGAGCCACATCATATTTGGCCGACATTGAGTGATGATGATTGGATCAAAGTGGAATTGGCGTTGAAGGATATGATTTTGGCGGATTACGGAAAGAAGAACAATGTGAATGTTGCATCATTGACACAATCGGAAGTTCGTGACATTATTCTTGGAATGGAAATCTCGGCACCAAGTCAACAACGTCAACAGATTGCGGATATTGAGAAACAGACGAAGGAGCAAAGTCAAGTTACGGCGACAACAACAAGAACTGTCAACAAACATGGAGATGAGATTGTTACTGCGACAACTTCGAACTATGAGACGGCGTCGTTTGCCAGTAGAACGGTAGGATTTGTGATACTTTCCATCTTTTATTGATTATTGAATTTCAGGAATGGCGTGTTCGTGCGATCTCATCCACCAATCTCCATCTTCGTACTCAACACATTTATGTGAATTCGGATGATGTCAAGGATACTGGATACACATATATTCTGCCGAAGAATGTTCTCAAGAAGTTCATCACCATCTCGGATCTTCGAACACAAATCAGTGGATTCATGTATGGAGTTTCGCCGCCGGACAATCCGCAAGTCAAGGAAATTCGATGCATTGTTATTGTGCCACAAACTGGAAACCATCAACAAGTGAATATGCCGACTCAACTGCCGGATCATGAACTTTTGAGAGATTTCGAACCACTCGGATGGATGCATACACAACCAAATGAGTTGCCACAATTGTCACCACAGGATGTTACTACACATGCTAAGGTTTGTATTGATTATTGATATACTGATAAAAAATGTGATAATTTTCAGCTTCTTACTGATAACGCAAGTTGGGATGGAGAGAAGACAATCATGATCACGAACAGTTTCACACCTGGATCTGTCTCATTGACTGCCTACAAATTGACACCATCTGGATATGAATGGGGAAAAGCGAACACTGATAAGGGAAACAACCCGAAAGGATACATGCCAACACATTATGAGAAGGTGCAGATGTTGTTGTCGGATCGATTCCTTGGATACTTCATGGTTCCATCAAATGGTGTCTGGAACTACAACTTCCAAGGACAGCGATGGTCGCCGGCGATGAAGTATGATGTATGCCTGGCGAACCCAAAGGAATACTATCATGAAGACCATCGGCCAGTGCATTTCCACAACTTTAAGGTATTTATCAGTGGTTTTGTTATCAGTTTATTGATTTTCTATTTTCCAGGCGTTCGATGATCCATCGGGAACTGCAGCAGCTGATCGTGAAGATGCATTTGCATAAATAATTTTATCATTTTTTGTTGATTTTTTCTATTTATTTTCCAAACTTTTTCTGGCTGTTATCAGCTATATCCTGTATAATTCCCCCAACTAATACCGTATCCCAATCACTTTTGTTTCAATTCTTCTTCCTTCTCCTTCCTGACTCTTATTTGTATTAGATCCTCTCCTTATATTCTCTTCCCATTATATTTTCTCATTTGGTTTCAAATTTTAATCTCATTTCTTCTTTTTCTACACTTTTCTTCGTTTTTTATTAATTTTTGTGATCACTGATGTTTTTTTTTGAATTTAAATGAATGTGATTCACTATAGTTTACTTGATTGATGATTATTAGTTTCTTTTTTGCAATCCAAAAAATGGAGTTGTGGTGTCGAAAGACAAGATTCAAATTCTTCTAATTCTCTTTGAGAATATTGATGCAACTGTATAAGCTGGAAACGTTCTCGATTTGGTCATTGAACTCGTAGGATCAATTGTGAACAGAGAAAGAACAGTAGATGAAGAAAAACGAATTCATAAAAAGAAGAAGAAGAAAGAGGAGAAGAGTATTTTGAAGATGATGACGACGACATGGACTCAATGGTGGTTTCCGTTGGCTGGGGGGATTTCTGTAAGAATAATTTTTATGTTTAGCTAACTACCATGAAAATACGGAGCATGAGGCGATATCGTTCGCCTTCAACGCGAATTTGCTCCAGTTCCCCCGCCAACATCGCCACCACCTCCTCCATTTGTTCGTATTCGTCGTGGCAAGTCGTCATCATTTCAAAATACTCCACCGCCTCCTCCAACTTCTTCTCGCACTCGCAATACTTACGATTGTAGTCGTACACTCGGCGTAGAATCCTATAAAAACGTTAATTAATGACACAGAGCACAAGGAAAACTCACTCTTCGACGGTAAGACGTTCTGGATTGGCGGCCATTTCTGAAATTTCGATATTTAGAGCGAGAAATGAGAAAAAAAAAGATAATACAGGTAAAATACATACTATTCCATGAAAAAATCGGGATGAAATCATTCAAATGGCTATATCCTCCTTTGTCGTACTTGATTATTAGCGCCATGTTCATCGGACGCCCAATCTTCCGAGTCTAAAAATAAAATATATTTCGATTCAGTTCTCAGCCAACTTCAATCAAAACTCTCAGTCTGTAAAACGATATGATTTTTATACTCGATTAGCTCAAATTTTGCGTTTGATCAGATAGGTTTTTCTTACATGTCGCCTATTCTGAACATGTCATTATCTAGAAGCGGTTCTAGTTTGAATGCATCAAATACTTCACCACAATTTTTCATCATCTGAAAGACTGCCAATGAGTTGCCTACAGTAAGATAAAGTAGGAGTAGTGTCTAGTATCTTCGTCTACAATAAAATCCTTATCTGTCAAAGCAATGGTATACTGTAGTTTTTGATTCGTCTGCTGTAGGTCGGCGGACAAGAGTCGTTCACCAAAACCGGGGAAAGAAGTATTCTATCAGTTTTTGATACTTTTGAATTGTGTCTTGTTAGGTCGTTATTAGATCGAACCAATATTTAGTTCCTTCACAACTTTCATTGAAAGATCCAAGAGAAATATAATAAATCAGTCCCATTTTTTGTAATTTTCGGTTCAAAAGTACTTCTGAAATGGTATTCATAGAATTTATTTATCACAATAAATTTCAATAATAAGATCATTCAAAAATAATTTATAGTTCCCTTACATCAGAGTAGTTCTTGATTGGCCTCTGTCTTACTTCTTCCTCCCTCTCAAACATTTCGCGTAGATTACCAGTATCCCTTGCATTGATATATAATTGCTATAAATAGATAACTGATTGGTGATAAAATGAGTGATCAACAAACAGCCTGATCAATGATATTTGCCTCGAAACAGATGAATGAAGCAATGAGTGGAGGGAATGTTGATATATAATTATCACACAAATCACCCAATTTGACACACTTCAATTGTTGTGATACTCGATATATTGAACCATATGTGAGTGAATCTGTAAATGATATTATTCATATTGATATACTGATATACTGATATGCGTATACTGTATCCACTTACTCATTATTGGTCTATTCAATGGTTCTATTGTAAATATCACTTCCATCATATCTAATATATCCACATCTATCATATATCTACTCTTCTTCTCCTTCAATAATCCACCAAAGTACTCCATCAATGTCTTTCTATATACTCGTATCATCCCACCTCGACATTCCAAATACACGAATCCCCTTCCTCTTCTATCTGGCAATGGCATTCGACGATTCACCCATGTCATATCATAATGATTAAATGTTAGAAATATCATTCTTCCATAACAGTATTCAATATCTGGCATATCATATGTAACTGTCTGCCATTCTTCACCAGACTCCGATCTCTCAATATTTGACATTGCGCTCATCATCGGAAGGTCGTTATAATGTTCGTCAATTTCCTTTTTTCCAGCGTCAAAAAACCGTAGTTGATATGAGAATACAAAATCATTGATAGCATCTGGCATCCTTCTAGATATTGATATGCTTCCACTTCGTACCTCCATCTTCCTATAATAGAAATATACGGATCAATCGATAAAATGTACTCTTACAATAACCAACTACTGAAATATCGATAGACAACAGGATTTCGGGGGGAGAAGTAGATAGATGGGCCGCTGTTTTTGACATCTTCAGCTGGATATAATCTCAATTTTTTGATGTTGGATGCGGAGGGAAGAGAACGGAAACCCTGATAATTGAAGGGTCGGCGGTAACGACGAACCATTTCGAATGGAATGAGACAGCGTGAAAGGAAAATCAATGTATTAAATTTTTTTTCCGATACTGAACGCTTGTGCGGTAAATGCGCGCGTCAGATGATCGTGGCACAGATGGTGTAATTGATGTATTACAATGGAGCGCGTCTGCTCACGTCTTACAGTACTATATCGTCCAATGGCCACCTTATATCCATCCCCAGTGTAATGGTACGTCCTCGTCGAATCCTTACCAAGTACTTCGGACTCCGTTCCCTTATCCAATGACACAAAACTACGCATGTAGGCAGTTAAGGAGGCAATAAGAGCATCACCCGAAGTGTACTTCTCACAAAAGAATCCCGTGGTGTATCGATACTTTAACAGTCGATTGTTGTAAGTAAACTGATTGATTCATATTTGTATTGATAGAATAAAGATCCTAGCTGCTACCTGTAGACTGGTGTGAACTCTCGAAGAGAAGATATAGTCCAATTCGGACTCTTTACTCATGTTTCGACGGCGTCACTCATTACCGTACCTCCGCCCCTTAAATAGGTAAGCGCGCCCCATGGAAATTCACCCAACGCATACACACCGTTCCCGCCAATACACCATTCAATATGTTTTACAATTGCTCTAGTTTTCGCCAACTTCCATCTTCTGAATCTAGCAAAAAGCTTCGAATAAATGCAGTCCATGATATTCGTCATTTTTCTCCCAAAGTAATCTTCTCAAGGAGTCATCCAATAGTTTATCGATATTTCAATAGTTATTTATTGTAAGTGTTTATTATATTGATTAGTTATGTAATGTGTTATCACAGCAAGATTGAAGTCAAAGATGATAGGTTGATGGTGTCGAGAAGGATACAGGAAGCGACGGAAGAGCTTCAGTTCGGTTTCGTATATTCGTTATATGATAGAAACAGGAAGAAGATTGATTTAGTATACTCAACTTTCGTAAATGAGATGAGGGAATTGTCACATGTTGAAAGAGCGCAATCGAATGAGGAGTGGCAGACATGTACAAATACAATCACAAAACCAGAGTATTGTTTTGGAGATTTGACTATATATGTTCGGAACTTCCAAAAATGGTCTTCTTACGATTATAGTGAAGACTATTTAAAGAAGAAGAAACCAGGATTGGTATATTTGGAATGTCGTGGTGGATTGATAAGAGTACACAAGAAAACATTATCAGCAACAAGTGACTACTTCAAAAAACTATTGAAGGAAAAGAAGAGTAGATATATGATAGATGTGGATATATTAGATATGATGGAAGTGATATTTACAATAGAACCATTGAATAGACCAATAATGAGTAAGTGGATACAGTATACGCATATCAGTATATCAGTATATCAATATGAATAATATCATTTACAGATTCACTCACATATGGTTCAATATATCGAGTATCACAACAATTAAAGTGTGTCAAATTGGCTGATTTGTGTGATAGTTATATATCAACATTCCCTCCACTCATTGCTTCATTCATCTGTTTCGAGGCAAATATCATTGATCAGGCGGTTTGTTAATCACTCATTTTATCATAATTAATTATCTATTTATAGCAATTATATATCAATGCAAGGGATAATGGTAATTTGAGGGAATTGTTCGAGCAGGAGGAAGCGGGACCTGCACAGGAACTATCATTGGAAAATGAACATGAATTGTGATATGTTATCATTTTATCATTACTTAGTGAATACCTATCTGATTGAAATGTTAGATGTTTGATGCCATGTAAAGTGAATGTAATGTTTCATGGATTACCACCCCTCATTTCCCTTTTTTCCATTGTCCAACAAATAAATAAGAAAAAAGTGTCCATCAAACTGCCACCAATTAATCACTTCATTGAGTTCCCCCTACTCCGAACATTTGGAAATGATGATCTTTTCCAAACAATGCGACACATGCGTCAGCTGTCGTGTTGCTCCGCGAGCAAATGAAGCGGCACACAAAAAACGTCCTCAATTGCCCACCTTTTCGTTCATCCCTCTAAACATTTTTTTCTTCTTTTTTCCTACATGTCTCAATTTCCTCTTTCCCTTGTTTTTTTGTTAGAGTTTCAAGAATTAGCGGAGCCGCCAAAAAAACAAAAGTTTCAGACATGTGTGTGCCAGTTTGAAGCCATCAATCAAAAGTTATTACATACCCACACACATCTTTCTCCCGTTTTTTTTCAAAGATTGGAACTTTTGACTTTTGGTGTAATGTTTTTGTTGCTTTTCTGAAATTTTTTTCATCTAATGTTTTTCGATCATTTCAGTGGGCTCGAGCTCTGATCGTTCCTCGAAAATCTGATTAAAATTACATGTTAAACCTAAGCAGACCATTCTTTGTTGTAGTTTGTAGCCTAAGCAGACCATTCTCGATTGTAGTTTATAGTCTAAGCAGACCATTCGGGGTTGTAGTTTGTAGTCTAAGCAGACCATTCTCAATTGTAGTTTGTAGTCTAAGCAGACCATTCTGTGTTGTAGTTTGTAGTCTAAGCAGACCATTCTGTCTTGTAGTTTGTAGTATTGGTCTGCCTAGCATCATGCCCTAGTGGTTAACATTCTTGAGTAGCAAACTAACAACCCAAGTTCGATCCCTTCCCACTCCAAAATATTTTTGCTCATTTCCCAACACTTTTAATCAAGCCCACTTGATCAATTTTTGATTCCAAAAAATCAAAAACGAGTCAATTTCCCTCGAAGTTCTCTCGGAAGCATCTGGAAATTGGATTCTCAGATGTTTTTGCGTGGCGCCAATTCCATCCCTTCGGAATTCAATTTCCGGTCGGCCTCAAAAATTGTAAATAAGACAAACATACCAAAACAATTGAGGAAAACGGAGGGCGTGGCCTGATTCGGATGAAACTTTTGCAGAAACTTTCTTGTGTCAGATGTTCGTTATAGGCCCACCAAAAGAGCCCATTCATCATTTATGTTTATCGAGTGTGGTCGATCCTCTTTGTTGTTTCTTCTTCCATGGCACCATCACTCGTTCCATCCCAACAATTTATGACTCTGTTTTGTTTTTCTTTCACAACTCTTCGCCCCAGCCTATTGTGTCAATTTACTTGGTCTCCGGGACGCGGCGAAGCGTTTAAGTATCAAAAACTCCGGGCAAAACGATCTCTAGTCGAGCAGCAAAAAAAGAAAAGAGAATGAAAGTGACTGAAATTGTTTTGACGGATGCTATGTTCGGACGTGAACCTTGGTGTGGTGGTCGGTTGACTGAAAACTTTTTGTTGAGAGGAGATACTTCCTTTTTATACTCTAGTTCCTAGTTCGTGTTTTAAGATAGGAAAAGTGCTACATTATCAGCAAAAATGTATAGGATCCGAACTCTGATCGTTAACCTGATACACAAGTGTGTTAACCATTAGGCTCTGAATCTGGGCAGCGACTAGATCGAGTGAAGGTATCATAACTTGCAAGATTCACAAAATGGTCTGCTTACATTTAGACTACAAACTACACTCGAGAATGGTCTGCTTAGGTAGGTCGCATGCTAAGCAGACCATTTTCGCTTGTAGTTTGTAGTCTAAGCAGCCCATTCTCATTTGTAGTTTGTAGTCTAAGCAGACCATTCTTTGTTGTAGTTTGTAGTCTAAGCAGACCATTCTTTGTTGTAGTTTGTAGTCTAAGCAGACCATTCTAGATTGTAGTTTGTAGTCTAAGCAGACCATTGTCGATTGTAGTTTGTAGTCTAAGCAGACCATTGTCGATTGTAGTTTGTAGTCTAAACAGACCATTCTTCACATGACTATAACTTTGCTCAAAATCAACATTTTCTCATGCTCTGAGAACTGAGATGGAGCGGAAAACATCCTCTATATGAGGTATTTAACATCAAAACTAGAAATCAGACTACCTAGTTATCTCCCCCGTTTCAATAGTTTTCCCCCAAAACTTTTTTTCTGAAAAAGGATTCAGGAAAACACGTGATCGAGTATTGGAAACCCAAAGTTTTCCTCCTTGCCCAATTTGCCCCCCCCCCCCAGAAAAAATGATTGCTCTGTTGATGGACTACTGTAGATTGTGTTTTTCCTTCTTTCTCCTGGTGGGGGCGTCGTTTATCTCATAGTGACGAAGACCAAAAACACACACACACAAAACAACGAAAAAGAAAGAAAAAACGCATTAAAAAATAAGAAAAAATTGTCGAAAGAGTAAGGCGAAAAAATTGGCAATCTAATAGAATTATGTGATTTGTAGACGGAACTATAATTGTTGTTTTTCTCCATCCTTCTTCTTTTTTCCTTCATCCATGAAAATTTTCCATCTTTTTTTTTGTCAGTGGATGTATGTCATACACACATACTACAAACTAAAGGAAAATAAAAATTGCATTCTTCTTTTTTGCCGAGTTTTCTTGTTCGTTTTTTGCGAGTCCTTCAATTGCATCTTCTCACAATTTTGTCGCCACTTTTTTATATCTCCATCATTCCCTCCTTCTTCGTTTTTTTGCATAAGTGACGCACAAGATAATAATAGTCTAGTTGTTGAAATTTCTTTCCTCTGACTCGAATTCAATTCCCTAGAACCGTTGAACTCATTCTCAAAAACTCATTTAGCTAGTAGTATGTGATCTACGCCATTCCAAATAATTGCAAAAAATGTTCTGACAATGTTAGGTATTGAACCCAGGTAGTTCGATTACTAATCTTGAGTGTTAGCCACTAGGACGTGATGGCGACTAGCTCGAGTCAGGGTATCATAACTTGCCAGATCCTTAGAATGGTCTGCTTAGACTACAAACTACAACGCAGAATGGTCTGCTTAGACTACGAACTACACCGCAGAATGGTCTGCTCAGATCGCAAAGTTGATGCTGTTGCTAAGCAGACCATTTTCGATTGTAGTTTGTAGTCTAAGCAGACCATTCTGCGTTGTAGTTTGTAGTCTAAGCAGACCATTCTCGATTGTAGTTTGTAGTCTATAAACTGATAACTGAACAACTAAAGTGCAATCCCTTAGCCTATTTTTGTCAATATAACCTTTCAAAACCCCATGAAATTCTAGACTGATTTCCGACATAATTCAATGATTTGAGATCCGATTTCACCTGGAAAAATCATGTATCATATTCTACCTCAAACCCGTCCCGAGGTCAAATGTCCTCGAGATGTTTTCTCCATCTTGTAGGCGTCTTACCCGTCGGACAGCTTCACCTGTCTTTCTCCATTTCTGAATCATACGTGGCTATCCTAAAATCACCTGGATGGAATAGGCCAAAAACTTTCACATTCTCGAATTTCGAATCCAATTTTCCGCTTTATTGTTAGTTTTATGTGTGGTAGACATGCACAAAAAACAACTAACATAGAACGAAAAATAGGCAATTTTCGAGGATAAACCGAACTTCACCTGGTTTGGCATGTCGAATTGAATTACGCATAATTGGCTTGAAAAACTTCCTCCCATTCTTTTTTCCTCTATTTTTACTTCTTTTGTCTTTCTTTTGTCGGTGTTCGATCATTTGTTTTTGATGGATTTTCCGTCATTTTCGATTAGTGCAATACTGTGAAAAGGGGCGTGGCTTGAGCATAGATGATTCATGTATATTAACTGCGTGTATTGGCTTTGTAGCTACAAAATTTATCTGCCTACACTAAAAACTATAAAGTGAGGTAATGACTAGCTCGAGTCAAGGTATCATAACTTGCAAGATCCACAAAATGGTCTGCTTAGCACGCGATTGTAGTTTGTAGTCTTGGTCTGCTTAGAATGCGAGTAGGCTAAGCAGACCATTCTCGATTGTAGTTTGTAGTCTAAACAGACCATTCTCGATTGTAGTTTGTAGTCTAAGCAGACCATTCTCGATTGTAGTTTGTAGTCTAAGCAGACCATTCTCGATTGTAGTTTGTAGTCTAAGCAGACCATTCTCGATTGTAGTTTGTAGTCTAAGCAGACCATTCTCGAGTGTAGTTTGTAGTCTAAGCAGACCATTCTCGATTGTAGTTTGTAGTCTAAGCAGACCATTCTTGGTTGTAGTTTGTAGTCTTTTTTTTTATCAGGGAAATAAACCGGGTTCGACCCCAAAGCAGTGCATGTATATTTTTGTCGTGGGAGTTTCATGGAACTTCTGAAACAACGTCACACACATTATCTTGAAAATTGTTCTGAAAATCGACGTCACAAAGGCAATTGGTATTTACATATACCAACCACCACTTCAACACATCAACGTCATTCGAACCCTCTCATTCCATTGTCATTTCCCCACCGAAATGTGTTGTTTCTTTTCCCTTCCTTACATCCCAATATTTTATTTTCACACCTAGTACGTACTTGAAATATGCCCTGAAAATAGAATAAATGTATTTTTTGCTTCCCTTTCTCACTCATTTAATTTCTCGCCGTGTGCTCTATGAGCACAATTCCAATTCTTTTCGTTCATCTTTGTCGCCTTTTTTTGTGATTTATGGCACCTTTCCGTGCCATAAAATTGGAATGAAATATTCAAATTGTGAGGAGCATCCGGTACATTTTTCGTCTGACACAACGTGGAGTTTTCGAAAGTTTGTGACTTTTTTGAGTACCATCAAACTATGCACATTTTTGCGATTTTATGATTATGCAAAATAGGTTAGGATTCAGAAGGAGTCGAACTCTGGTCTTCCGCTTACTAGACAAAAATTTCAACCACTAGGACACGGTTGCAAAGCGAGATAGCGCTGCAAGCGCTAAGCAGACCATTCTGAGTTGTAGTTTTTAGTCTAAGCAGACCATTCTCGATTGTAGTTTGTAGTCTAAGCAGACCAATCTGGGTTGTAGTTTGTAGTCTAAGCAGACCATACTCGATTGTAGTTTGTAGTCTAAGCAGACCATTCTGTGTTGTAGTTTGTAGTCTAAGCAGACCATTCTGTGTTGTAGTTTGTAGTCTAAGCAGACCATTCTGACTTGTAGTTTGTAGTCTAAGCAGACCATTCTCGATTGTAGTTTGTAGTCTAAGCAGACCATTCTGAGTTGTAGTTTGTAGTCTAAGCAGACCATACTCGATTGTAGTTTGTAGTCTAAGCAGACCATTCTGTGTTGTAGTTTGTAGTCTAAGCAGACCATTCTGTGTTGTAGTTTGTAGTCTAAGCAGACCATTCTGACTTGTAGTTTGTAGTCTAAGCAGACCATTCTCGATTGTAGTTTGTAGTCTAAGCAGACCATTCTGAGCTGTAGTTTGTAGTCATTCCACCGAAGTCCAAACTTAACAAAGACTGAAAATTTATGTCTCCGCTCGGACCACCCCAAAATTGACTTATTCCAGTCATATGGTTGTTTTGAACCAGGAAAAAGTTGTTTTCAACCACTACCTACAATTTTCTTGTCATCTTTTTCATCTTCCTCCTCCCTCATTCGATTTGTCATGTTCGGGCTCCGCCTCCCTCTGCGAATTTCGGAGCCGACATGATTTGGGGCGGCCGCGGTCATTCAAATTCAATTTTTTGCGCCTCACTTCATCTTTTGTGTTGTTGACGTCCGTAGACACACACTTCATTCATTCATTTCATAGATTCCTTCATCCTTCAGTTTTTGTCGTGTTTGGTGTCCCCAAAAAATATTTTAATGATCAAAAATTGTCAGAAACGGAAAACAATGCCAGTCGCGAAGGACAATCAATTTTGGGATGCGTTGATGGAGAATAAAGTGGCGAAGAAGTTGATCAAAAAACACAAGAGCAAGGTTAAGTGTGAGAATATTGATGAGCTCGCGAAACGATACGAGGTATCAAAGGCTGAGGTTGAGAAGGTATACTGTAGAACTACAGTACTCCCTAATCATAATGATACTCCAGGTTTTCAAAATATTCCAATTGATGGATGATGATGGCTCGGGTACGATTTCATCGTCGGAAGTGGCGAAGATGCTCAATGAGCTGGGAATTGATGTTTCGCCGAAAGTTGTTCAGGCGGTGATGAGGAGTAGCGATGTGAGCGGCGATGGACAGATTGATTTTGAGGAGTTTTTGGCGGCGGTTACATCGAAGATCAAGGTAACGGCGGGTACGAGGTGTTGAACTTTGGTCGTTCGCATATCAATCGGCAGGGTTAGCCACTAGGCTACGGGTGGCGCAGTGAAAATGGTTGGGTTAGACTACAAACTACAATCCAGAATGGTCTGCTTAGACTCCAAACTACAATCGAGAATGGTCTGCTTAGACTACAAACTACAAACGAGAATGGTCTGCTTAGACTACAAACTACAAAGGAGAATGGTCTGCTTAGACTACAAACTACAACTCAGAATGGTCTGCTTAGACTACAAACTACAAACGAGAATGGTCTGCTTAGCCGGCGATTAGCTCGACTCAAGGTATCATAACTTGCAAGATCCCCAGAATGGTCTGCTTAGCACGCGATTGTAGTTTGTAGTCTACCTTGCAAGATAGCCTAGTGGCTAACATCTTTGCCCTGCAAGCGAATGACCCGAGTTCAATCCCAAAAAAAGCTCAAAATAGTTTTGCACAGTATACAAATTTCAGTTAAGCACATGTAAAGCAGATGTACAAGTAATGTTGGCGAAAATGGACCAAAATCCGGAGAAAGTGGTAGTGGAAAGTTAATAAAATGGGAAAATATAGGGAGTTTTAGATCTCAGCGGAAGAATTGGTTGTCGCATGGAGTGAAACAGTATCAACAAACCTAAGTGTGAAAGAAGCATGTGCACTCATACAACAAGCTGATACACATGGACGTGGACAGGCCACAATTCATGAGTTTATAACAATGTGCCAAACTGTATAAATGTATTTGTATTCCTTCTTTTTTTTCGTCACTTTTCCATTATTTAATTGATCTCCATACAAAATGCTTTATATTGATGATAATAAATACTTTATTTTGGATCTATCGAGTCATATGAGATACAAAAAAGTTGTGTAATTCGTAACTGCTCACGAAACAGTAGAAGAGAATAGGAGAGCTGAGAAATACAGTGATTACTGAGAGAAAAGTGAAAAAGACGGATTTTCGATGGTGAAGTTCGGTGAGAACCACTCATTTTCGACTTCCTCGTTTTGATGCAACAGCCATTTTTAGCATTTTCCCCTATATTCTCAAGAGTTACTGTCCTTGTAAAAAATCCAAATTTGTGATCAAGCAGGGTTTTTCAGCTTAGACTACAAACTACAACACAAAATGGTCTGCTTAGACTACAAACTACAATTGAGAATGGTCTGCTTAGACTACAAACTACAATCGACCAAAACTGCTATCTTAATAGAATACATTGTAGTTTCTATCGAATTTCCAGCCTTTTGCTCGATGAGGGGATTCCCCCATTCCCCACAACCGTAGGATTTATTTTTATACAGTACAAAAAACAAAAAAAATCGCGAATAAAGCCGCTTTATTACTCAATAATGTTCAGTTGTGTCTTGATTATTTTGCTTCAAAAACGACCGGCAAACGGCGTACACCATCCGGTTTTGCGACGACCCAAAGATCCTTCAACAACTGTTTCGGATCGACGACCTTCGTATGATAGAATGCAAAATAATGGTTCTTCGATAGGGTCTCGAGTTTTTGTGCATTATGGTACCAGAGGGTGACGTCGATCGTTCCTTGCGGTTTCAGTGATCCGACTGGCACTTGGACACGGAATATCTCGGCCGATGTGCAGCGAACCTTGTATGAGACGACGTCGTTTGTTGGGTTGAAGATCTTCACGATGACACTGATCGGCTTACGATCATCGGCACACTTGAAAACAACCTGAAGTTGGTGGCTCATGGAATAGTTGTGGGTGACATTAGTACTACCTTATTGATGGTCAATGCAAGTTTGAGTAGTGGCTCGCCCGGTCTGTTGGGAAGTTCCGATGGTCCGGCATCGGTGACGGCGCCAGCAGTTACTTTTTTATCAGCCATATAGCTCTGAAAACAATATGGTCAGTTACTTGGCAGAGTATCAGATCAGTTAGCAGCGCACATTTGACACTCAGTCAACACCTTGAGCAGTTACGGTAGTTGACTGAGTAACAAATGTGCGCTGCTGATACATTTGATACTCAGCCACCAAAAAGAGTAAACTAACCTTCTAGTCGATCGTACGATGTATGCTCAATCCAAAATGAGCTCGATACTGATGACTGATACAGGTTGATTTCGAATTTAGTTCACGCGTCATTTTCACTTGGTCACGGATGATAAACATGTTTTATATTTTACTTATTTTTTGATAATTCAACAATTAATATTTTTTGCAACCGTTTCACAAGTTTTGAAGGATCTCATAGATGACAAAAAAGTTGAAATTTTGATAGAAAAGTGAAACTACAACGTATGCTGGTATGATAGAAGTTTAGGACCATGATTATATCAGGTCTTCTTCTATCGTGTACTTACATATATAGTAGATACTATGAGTTATTTTAATGTTTCATTTTTTTATCTAATGGTAGTATACTGTATGTACTACAGTACTCCTGCTGTTTCGATGCGGTAGACCTTATTCTTTCTTTTCGCGCCTTTCTATAGTCTTCGAAATTATGAAAGTTACATTTTAAATAAATAATTGCTACCAATATTTGCTGGAATATCTAAAAATATAAACTACCAACTACAAATTGGCCACTAGCTCGAGTCAAAGTATCACAACTTGCAAGATATCAAGAATGGTCTGCTTAGACTACAAACTACAACCGAGAATGGTCTGCTTAGACTACAAACTACAACACAGAATGGTCTGCTTAGACTACAAACTACAATCGAGAATGGTCTGCTTAGACTACAAACTACAATTGAGAATGGTCTGCTTAGACTACAAACTACAACACAGAATGGTCTGCTTAGACTACAAACTACAATCTAGAATGGTCTGCTTAGACTACAAACTACAACACAGAATGGTCTGCTTAGACTACAAACTACAACACAAAATGGTCTGCTTAGACTAAAAACTACAATCGAGAATGGTCTGCTTAGACTACAAACTACAATCGAGAATGGTCTGCTTAGACTACAAACTACAATCGAGAATGGTCTGCTTAGACTACAAGCTACTGTATTTTGCACAATAGGGTGCATTTGATGGGACTGGAAGTTACGTACGTCATCCTGAGCCGGACTAATGTAAACCCGCTCTATTGCAATCGGTCCCTTTTATGTCTATTCCTCTATCCTTGCACATGGTCATGCAAAATGTGTGAAAATTTCGGATTCCGTTCCCTGCCTACCACATCAAATAACAAGAAACTGCGACTGTATACAGTTGAAGAAGCTGTCGATCCTGCCCCAAATGTCTATCTTTCTCATAGAGATCCAGTTGTATATCGGTATTTTGATAGTTATTTGATGTATGTGTTGGTTATGTTTATTCATTAGTCATTATAATTATAGGAAAGTAGAACTACAAAATACCGAATTATTGGTGTCTAGAAGGATGGTAGAGACTATAACACTCTTTACCTTTTCATATTATCTCCGATTTTTCAAACTTAGAAAGAAAGTTGGAGAAACATACGAAGATTTTGTTACTATGAGAGCTATATCAAATATTGAAAGGGCAGAATTGACTGAAGAATGGCAAACGGTTACATTTGATATAACTGATATGGAGTATGACTATGCCAAACTATGGATCAAACCTTACAATATTTATGATGAATGGCGGGAGGATGCGCCAGACTTTGAAGATTTACCAAGAAAAAGTGGCAGTGGGTGTGTGTATTTGGAATGTCGAGGTGGATTGAAACGAGTATATAGAAGGACATTGATGGACTACTTTGGTGGATTATTGAAGGAAAAGAAGAGTAGATATATGATAGATGTGGATATATTAGATATGATGGAAGTGATATTTACAATAGAACCATTGAATAGACCAATAATGAGTAAGTGGATACAGTATACGCATATCAGTATATCAGTATATCAATATGAATAATATCATTTACAGATTCACTCACATATGGTTCAATATATCGAGTATCACAACAATTAAAGTGTGTTAAATTGGGTGATTTGTGTGATAATTATATATCAACATTCCCTCCACTCATTGCTTCATTCATCTGTTTCGAGGCAAATATCATTGATCAGGCCGTTTGTTGATCACTCATTTTATCACCAATCAATTATCTATTTATAGCAATTATATATCAATGCAAGGCATAATGGTAATCTGAGGGAAATGTTCGAGAAAGACGCTGACAATTTACGGGAAATGTATTCGAGGATGATACAACCTAGGGAAGAAGTGGCACACAATGTGGAACGTCAATTGTGACATATATTCTGTTGAGAAAGGCATACTATGTTTATATTGTAAAAAATATCTGAAAATAACTATGATTGTTCAACTGGTAAATCTATAAAATGCATATACAGTTTGACTTGTTTTAAAATTGAATTTTCAACGCGTAATCAAATGAATTATGTCGAAATCTTGAATGTGTGTATACTTTATCTTTATAATTCCACTTTTTTCCATGATTCCAAGCAAAATTTCAGCTTTAACCACAAAAATTAGCGATTCTTCGAGCGTTTTCACAAAAAAAGTGTGTTCAAATGGCCGAGAAAAACGCACTGCGTTTTCCTCGGCCATGTCAATTCGTTTTTTTGCCCAGTGCTTTTTGAATGTTTATTCATTTGTTTATAGCTTGAACTTGTGTTTTCTTCAATTTAAAAACTATAAAATAATTTATTCAACACCAATTTTATCTATTAGTAGCTTTTCGGTTGCTAGAATTCTCAAAAATTGTGTTGAAACGTCTCTTTGTCCTATTTTTCGCGGTCAGTTTGAAATAACGCTGAATTGAAGAGAAGTGCGTGTCTCATCATGATTTTAGACATTTCATGAGAAACTTATATTTAAAATTGTATAGTTTTATGGATAATTTGTCATTTCCTGCATGATTTTTGTAAGAAACACTGTAAAACTGCTCAAATTTGCGTAATGTTATCACTCCAACAAAAGCCATATAACTTTTCCCTCGACTGTTAAACAAACATTCTCTTGATGAAATTGCTCATCCTTAACATGAAAATGTGCCGTTATTTGCAGGTATGTCCCCAAAATTCGGCAGTTATTCGATCGAACTCATCGATGTTCTCATCGCTGTTTTGTTCGGTTATGCCGTTTATATTGTTTACAAGAAGATCAACAAAGGAAGTTCAACACTGGAATTTGTGAAAATTGTGAAAGAAGTAAGTTATTTTCTTAAAAATGGGATAAAAATGTAAAAAACCCTCCGATTTTCTACCAAAAAACGAAAAAATTCGTCAAATTTCAGGATATTCCGATGCGAGACTACACAAAAGAAGAATTAGATGCAGATAAAAGCCCGATAATTCTATTTGTAGATCAGGTATATCATAATAATCAGCCCTTTCACCTTAAAAATTGCAGATATTCGATGTAACTGGTCGACAAGGAACAATCGAGAAAATGTTGGAAGATATGGCAAAGCATCCGGAATCACAAGGCGATTGGAAGGATTATATTCATAAAAATTGCCGATTGATCGGGAGAATTGTGGAAAAAGAGGAGGATAAGAGGAATTATGGTGGTAAATTGGCTGAGATTCTCAAATAATTTGTTATTTCTAATAATATTGCGGGTGATTTTTACGAGTTTTTTAATAAAGACATATTCCTTCTTCCCTTTTTTTCTTATCATTCATATCGTTTCAAACCGATTCTCTATACCTTTCGTTTCCGCCTTATCATAGATTTTTATCAGTATTGTAATATCAATATCAGAATGGCATTCCTCTTCCCGTGCCATGTTCCACAACCGCCGTTGAATTGGGCTGAACACTTGTGGCTGTCCGAGATTTCGCCAACCAAGGAGGCATTCATCACAACTGTTTTTGAGCATAGGAATTCGGCATGGGTCAGTTTTTATTTGATTGCAAAGTGTGAAAGTGTTGAAATTTGTTAGAAAATCGTTTTTCTGATAAAAAGTTGACTTTTTCGACTGAGAAATTTGTTAATTTTCAAAAAATGGTTCATGGATGTTTGGAAAATGTAGAAAAACAAAATTCCAGCTGCCACTGGAGGGTTTGTAACGTGTCATGACCTGAAAAACTTACAAAAACAGGTCTATAAATGGCGAAATCTGTCGAAAAAATGTAGTTTTCCGACATTTTTCGAGTAGTTTTTGTGATGTTACTCGTTTTAAACCTTCCGGTAGCGAAGAAAATGAACAATTTCATTGTAAAAATTGTCGAAAACTTGTTTTCCGATCAAAAAGAGCTTTTCAAAAGGGTTTTTCGAATAAATTGTGCACGCAGTGCTTTGAATTAAAATGTTACGGATTTTTTCGAAAAAACTGTTTGAAAGTTGGAATTCTACGCCCATAAAATACGTTATCGAAAGATTTCGAAAGCCAATTATTGCAATAAATAAGAATAGAATGTTCCAGAAAGACCACGATCTTCTGCGACGTCTACCGGAATCAGTAGCAAGCATCAAATACGACGAATATCCACCGAAACCATCAATCAACGCATCACGAACACAACACGTCGCTGAGGATTCAGTCGAAGCATTACTACAGGAAATTCAAGAGGCAGAGGCAGGCGATCAAAATCCACCGGAACAAGATGAAGATGAAGGAGAGGAGGGAGAGGATAATGAAATGGATCATGTTGTTGAAGTTGAAGAAGATGATGATGCAGTTCTTGAACTCGCAATACCCGAACTTGACGATTAACTCACATTTTTTGTGTATATAAATAAATTATTCCATCTTTTTCGTGACCTTATCGCTAATTTTCGGCTTGTTTCCGACTTTATTCCTCTTTCATCTCCCGTTTCGCCTTTTTTAAATCATTTTTACGTAGAACTGGGGTGATATTGTTAACCAGCAACAATCAACCAAACAATTCGATAAAAATGACGAAGAATGGCGAGCAGCCGACAGGTTCAGCGGCTCCGGAAGGCAAAAAAAAGCGAAGAGGTGATAATTTTGACTTTTTTGGCTTAAAATATTGTGTTTCTTTCCAATATTTTATTATAAACCAACTAAGAACGATTCTTCAGGTCGTAATAATGGTCAACCAGCATCAGCTTCCACAACTTCGCGTGCTTCGTCGGTTTCAACTCAAAATGGCAGCAAAAAAGCGGCTGCGAAACCGCAAGAAGCTCCCGTGAAAACAACGATTCTCAAGAGCCCGAAGCAAAATGAAGAAGCGAAGAAAAATGGTGAAAATGGAGTGGCGTCATCATCAAACGCACCGAAATCACAATCCTTCGATAATAAGAGGAATTATGATGAAGAATTTCCTGATCGTAAGTCTTTATTTTGTATATTTCAAGCTATATATACCGTTTCAGACAACACTCAACGAGGTGGAAAACGAGGAGCACGCGGTCGAGGTGGAAGTGTTCCATCAACTGCACCATCGGCTGCTGCATCATTCGGGCGTGGAAGGCCGCCTCAACCGACAGATGAAGTGTCTCGGAAGTTTCAAAATAATGGAGAGCACACGGAAGAGCATGTGTCGAGTAAACAATACAATGCGAATGTTGATCAACGAAATTCATACTACTTCTCGGATAATCGCGGAACGGCACCATCAACAGCTGATTATGTAAAGAATATGCAATACGAAAAGACGAACTTTCCGCTTGATAAGAATGTCAATATTCTTATTGAAAGGCGATATAGTGTGAGTTGTTTATTTTTTTTGGGAAAAGATTGTCAATCGAGTAGCCTCACGGGCAGGAGAAATTAGAGAATAAGCTGTTTTCGACAAAAATTCAACAATTCACCTTTATGTAAATTTCCTTGAGTTGATTTTCCATGTTTTAGTATGTTTCAAGGTTTTGCGTAGTTTTCTAGCTTTTTAAAGATGAAAAACAGAAGAAAAATGCTAGAAACATTGCAAATTGTGAAAAAACAATCTAAATCTGACAATGAAACCTATAAAAAGATTTCAAAAAAGCAAATTGATTACATTTTTGTTGAGAAGCATTGAACCAATATTCAGTGAGCCTACTAAATGAGACATTGCATGTAATCGTTAGAAAAGCTAGGCCATGGCTGGAATTTTAGCCGGAAATGAAATGCTCGCTTCTCATTTTCTCCGAATGTCACACAAATTAGGTTTATTGTGTCATTTCAGACCTTTTTAGATACCAATAATTGCAAGATTATCACTTTTTGTGGAGTTTTGTGATAAGTTATACATTAATTTATAGAAAACGCCACTCTGCGCGTTTTACTCGTGTTAAGAAATCAATTTCAGTCACCTCGAGCACATTTGATGAAAATTTGAATCGACATAACCAATATAATTACAGTTACAAATATCCGCAACACTTGCCAAATGGGAAGCAGTTTATATTCGAGTAAAACACCAAACTAGTGACAATCCATCAACTGGCGCATTGATTCCATTGAATAGCACAACGGATGAATTGCGAAACGCGTGTCTTGAATCGATGGAGAATTTGGATAATTGTAAGTTATCATCAGTTATTTATCTTCATATTGATAACCACCTTCTTTGCAGACGATATCCCAGACTACCACGACCGTGCATGTGTTCGTGCGCCGTTCAGTCATTCATCGGAGAAGTTTCTCGAATCTTGCCGCATCTTTCCAGTCAAAGAGCAACTCGAAGCATTCCCCGACGCGATTTACTATTGCAAACAATGTGATTTTCATCTGAACACGATTGTTCATTGTAAAACGCATTTGGAGCAAAGTACACATTATGAGGATATTGAGGTTGGTTTCGGCATGGAAAAACTGATGTAGAAAAGGAAAAATTAGTGAAAAAAGTGGTTTAGAAAACATCCGAAATGTTGAATTTTCCAGAAAAAATGCTGATTATTTACACATATTTTTCGCAGAGAACCGATCAAAGGAAACAAATCCTGAAGAGAATCCCGCGAGCATGTGAGAATCAGCTACTTGCAGTGAATAAAGTATTGAGAGAGACACTTGATGAGTATTTGAAGGTATTTACTTTCTATTTTTATCACGAATATACGATTTTCAGGCAAAAAAAGGCGATGAAGATCTGATTGATCGAGTAAAATACTATCTATGTCTCGAGTGTTTCGATCGAATCGGCATCAAGGATATTAAGCTAGAACCATTTGGCTCGATGGCCTACAATGCTGATCTACCGGATAGTGATTTGAATATTGCGTTTACGATAGCATCGATAGAGATTACGAGACACTATGAGTTTTTGAAGAAGGTTCGCGATCAGATTCGAAGTGATGGTCACGAGGCGGAGATTGTTGAGAGTATTGGTTGCTCGGCGGTTCTTTTTGATTATGAGGTGATTAGAAATTGAAGACGTCATTATAATGAAGGATATTGTAGAATGTGAAAGTTCGCCTGTGCTGGTTCTCGCAGAATAACATCAAACCGCAAATATTGGCAACGAACTTGATCAAAATCTACGCGGAAATGCAGCCAAGAGTACTGGAATTGATTCAACTTGTCAGGTTATGGGCTGTGGTTAGTTTTTCTTATTTTTTTTTGAAATCAAAAGTTTCCCTAATTTTTCTCCTAGAAAAGTAGAAAATGTGGTTTTTATCAAAGTTTGGGTCTTAGTCGAGCATGTCTCTAGTTTTTCGACCCGAGATTTCCGTCTTCAAACAAGGAAAAAATGACTAAATTTCTCATAAAGTGAAGATTTGAGAGTGAAAAAGATTCATGAACACGAATTTTAGAAAAAAAATAATGAAATACTAAATAGAAAATAAGAAGAGTGAGGAAAATCCGCACCATTCATTTCAGTGAATTAAAAATATATGAATTCCGTAATTTCAGAAATGTGGAGTTGACTCGAAAAACAAACAACACATCGGTCTACCACGATACGGATTCGATTTAATGGCCATTCGATATTTACAACAACGCGGTATTCTACCAGTCCTACACGAAATGGTCGACGAACCCGAAACGGAAGAGGTCTCAACCGACGAGAATTCATCAAATTGCTCGAAAGCATTGTTGGAAGAGGCGAGAGAGCGACGGATTCGGATTATGTCGAAGTATTTGAAGGATATGGATAAGATTGTGAGTTGTTTTATAAAGAAAAATAGACGAATGATGGGATTTTGTAGAAGGAAAAGTTCAAGTTTCAAGAATGGGACCTTGGGGAAATCTGGATCGGTTTCTTCCGTTATTATGTGCGATTGAATCGAGATGCAGTGGTACAAATCACACAGAAGAAGGAAATGGATAAGGATGCAAGCAAGTGGAATAGGAAGACTATTCATGTTGTTGGTTAGTGTTCTTTATTGTTTTTGAATCATCAAAAATGGAATTGTAGATCCATTCCGTGGTGACAATGTGCTCTCCATACCAAAAGTCTCAACATGGCAGCCATTCTTCTTCAATTGCCTCCTTCAAACATTCACATTCTTTGCGATTCCTCGTACTCAAGATGGTCCAGTTGTCACTATTCATCTGATCCAAAGGGTGAAAGGAACAAAGAAGAGCAAATTCGCGAAGCAACGCGAATTGATAGGAACACCATTGAAACCGAGACACAACGAGATGCAACAACAGCAGCAGTCTGTTGTTGCGCAAGAGGAGAGGATTCGGAGGGAGATGGATGATGAAACATTCAATCAGGCGGCTGATGAGGTAGCAGAAGAAGATGAGGCCGAATTTTATGCTAGAAAGATTGGGAATACGCTAGAGTTTGATGGTATCAAAATGACAGCATTGAAACCGGATGATGTGGAGATTGACGATCATTCCGAGCAGAAGTACAGTAATCGGACATTGTCACGATGGAGACGAATGGATTTGGCACCATATGAGATGAATGGAAGTCGTCGAGCTATTCTCGATGCATTGTATCAAGAAATTGATTATGAAGGCAAGCATTTATGGAAGAATGAGCACATTGCTAGAAGCTGGGATATCAGGAGATTCGATCTGACGCCGGAGTTCTATTTGAGTGAGATCATCAAGGAGAAGAAGAGGGAAGAGGAGATGATGATGGAGAAGCAAAGGAAGGAGGAGAAGAGAAGGGAGGAGGTGAAGAAGAAGGAAGAAGCGCAGAAGAAAGAAGTTGAGAAGAAAGAAGCTGAGAAGAAGGAGGAAGACGAAAAGAAGGAAATCAAGGAGGAATCAGTGTCATTGGCGAATGTGATGAAGGAGAAGGAAAGAGTGGCAACTCCACCAGTTGTGAGTTTCTTGAGCTATCGAAATTTTGAATTAGTTCATTTTTCAGGAGGAATCTTGGAAATATTGGAACCAATCTTGGCACCAATCACCTCCGAGTATCAAAACAACACCACAAACTGTAAGTACTGCAGTACAGCCGATGAGATGGACAGAGGAAGACGATGTTGAAGAAGTGACGAATGGTATGGAGGCGATGAAGATGGAAGCACAATGGCCAAGAATGCAGCCTCAATCACGAAATGTTGAGCCAGAAACTCCGAAATTGCCGGAGCCAGCTGTCACACCAGCACCAGCAGCACCACCACAAACCACCGGACAATTGCCACCAACAACTGCCACCACTGCCACCAAATCAAGCACATTCCTTGTACAAACGACGCCACGAGTTGCACCGGAAAATGTATGCTATGAGGAGTTTTTCATTCATACCGATGAGAATCTGAAAAAAGATGTGATCAATAATCACACGAAGGATCTGGATATTGATGATTATCGCTTCGAATTTGCAACCAATTCATTCTCCGGTGGATACGAAATGGAGATGAAATGCACACACTGTGATCAGAATCATTGTGTTGAGGAATGCCCGCAAATGAAGATTCCGCCGATTGAGACATATGGAGTGAGAACGGATGAGGAGATTGCTGAGTTGGATGCTGTTATTGACCATTATTATAGTTGGTTTATATCATTTTTTGAATAATATCCATCTGTTTAGATACGAATGTCATAAAACCGGAACGTCTCGAGCAACTTCAGAACAAGGTGAAAGAATTGGAGCTGTTCTTGCAGGGTACAAATGGATTTAAGAAGGCTACATTGACGGTAGGAATGAACTTATTGTGGCGGCTCGATTAATCTAGGAAGTTCAGATTTTCGGCTCTGTAATGACTGGAATGAGTGTGGGCGTCTCGGACATTGACATTTGTTTCCGTTTGGGTGAAGGTGATGATCATCCGAAACCATACGATCCCGTCAAAATCATCAAACAAATTGAATCGAAATTGCGGAATTCGGGAATGGCGAAACGAGTACAAGCGATCACGACGGCGAAAGTGCCGATTGTGAAGTTTGAGTTGAAATTGTCACAAACGGAACATGTTGATGCCGAGTGAGTATATTTTTATTTATATCTAGGGAGAAATTTGAAATTAGTAATATTACTGACTAAATCGATTTTTTCGGTAAAATTTTTCATATAGTATCCAGGGTTCCTGGTTAAAAACGTTTAAAATCGCCAAAAATTCAGCTCAAAATTAATTAGATGTTGTTGGAACAGCTGAAATTTTAGTGGAAATTTTACATAAAAAAAGATCTTGAATTGTATATTCAATCAGCAATTTCTATTTACTAGGCGAAATTGTTCCGCGTGAACGTTTTTTGATTCAAAAATGGTGGTATTAGATTTTGAACATCTCCTCGAAAATATGAACCATCTTATCAATAACTTTTATTTCAGTATCTCCTGCTACAACATTCTCGCATTATACAATACTCAACTCCTCAAACAATACACACTATGGACACCAGATAATCGATTCGCTAAACTTGGATTGTTTGTCAAACATGTAAGTCAACAAATATATCAAAATATCGCAACAATAACTATGTTATAGTGGGCGAAAAAAATTGATATTGGTGATGCATCAAAAGGATCAATCTCCTCATATGCGCATGTCATTCTCCTCATATCCTACCTTCAAAACTGCGATCCGCCAGTGTTGCCACGTCTTCAAGAGGATTTCCGACGAGCTGATGATGAGAAACGATTCGTTGAGAATTGGGATACATCATTCTTCGAGGGAAGCGACGAGTTGTTGGCGACATGGCAGAAGAATAAGGAAAGTGCTGCACAATTGTTCATCGGATTCTTGGATTATTATAGTCGATACGATTTCAGGCATTTGGTGAGCTTTTTCCTTCACTTTTACATAAAAACCTGACTGTTTTTAGGTTGTCCAATGTCGACGTGAAACATCACTACCACGATTGGAAAAAGAATGGAATCGGCCATTGTGTGTTGAGGATCCATTCGATTTGAGTCACAATTTGGGGTCTGGTGTCACCAAGAAAAGTAAGAGATTTCCCCAATTTCCCCCTTCAACAACCCATTTTCAGTGTTTGTATTCATACTGAAGGCATTCATCGAATCGAGAAAAGTGTTCATGACACTGAAAAGCGAAAAATCAACAAATCCGGCGATGTATCGTATGTCATTGCTTGGAAAGTGTGCAATGGTCGGAAATGCGCCGACTGATCGACAATGTCACATATGCCAGAGAATAGGACATTTTGCGGAGAGTTGTCCAAAGAAAACGCAGTTAGTTTTTTGATATTATTTTTACAAAGAGAGGCCGCTGACCACTTTAGAAATTGCAAAAAAAGTGACTTTAGTAGATTTCTTTTTGTGGAGTTCGATTTTGCTATGAATTTTCACCAAAAGCGTAGACTATCAGGAAAAATGATATCAAGTTTTGAAAATTGGAGTTCAGTGCGTCTGAGAATGCACATTTTTGTACGGAATTCAAAAATATCACCATGGCTGAAAGCATTTTTTTCGAGAATGATATCTTTTTTGTTCGGTTCGAAAGTTTAAAAGCTGTAAATTGCTGAAAATTTTCGAAATAATGAATTTGCCGAAGGCTTTGGCTCCAGTTTAGCATGGTTTGTCCGAAAAATGACAAACAGCTAGTATCTCGAAAAATTGCCAAACAATCCCATAAAAATGTATGTAACGATTGCAGAAAAAACGAAAGGCGGCGTCAAGGAGGCGGCTCGTCAACATCGACAGTATCATCGTATCGGGGACAGACGCCGAGAAGTAGAGGGCCGTGGACAGAGAAGAAGGTCGAGCCGGAATTTATTGAATACCACAAAAGGGTTTGTTCTGTTGGAATGGTTTGACTCGACCACTTAACAAACTCTTTGTATTATCATGATCAATTGTATCGAGAGTTATGCAAAATGAGCAAACTTACTAACTTTTCCTTTAAAATTTTCGATTCAGTTGAACATGATAATAGTAAGAGTACCAGAAAATTTATAAACAAATGTGCATGTGAGCAAGAAATATAGAAAGGTTTTTCGAAAAAGTAAAGATTACGGTAATAAGACGGATATGGCAACAGTTTTCTATCCACGGGTCCCGATTTTTGGAGTTTTGAAATGATTTTGAACCGGGTCACGGACGGGTTCCAGATTTTTTCCTAATATAGGGTGTTCTACCAATGACTACGGTAGTTGATTCGATGGATTTTGTGCAATTAGAATGACCCAAAAATGCACATACCGTACATTTTTTTCCAAAAAAATTTACTTTCAAGCCTCCAAATCCTACAAACATACAAAAATAGTATATAATTGGTACTTCTGATCCACAATTTTGGCATACTTTGCTCAATTTTCGAGAGTTTTTCAAAACTTATCTAATTCTTTACACCACATAATCATACTTTTTTTGCAGACCGGACGACTCAATAAATAAGCTTCGCCCCTTCGATTTTTTATAATTTTCTTCGATTTGTTTTGTTGTTTTGTTTTTCCAATTCTTCAAACGTTCTGTATTTTTGTCCATCTTCCTCCATCCCATACCAAAAACTGTACAAATACATGTCGCCAATATTTTGCTGTTTTAATGTGTTTTTTCCCTCTCTTTTTAACCGGTCTTTTTCTTTTGTGTGCCTTTTCAATTACTCTTCTCCCCCAGTTATTTCGTCTATTATTATCCCCCAGTGTCTTATCACTTCGGTTTCATTTTTTAGTCCGCCTACCCCGGTTGTTTTTTAACTACGTCCTACTTGTCACCATTTCGTGTTATGAAATGTGTACACTCGAGTCGTAAAAATGAATAATTTGATATCTTTCAAGTTATGGTTTTGATTTGATTTTGATATTCAGAAAAAAGAGCATATTTGGTGGAGAGCTGAAGGTTGAAGGTTGAGGGTTGAGACGGCTTACTTTTAGTGTATCATGATAGGAACAATCAACAAAATTTACAATTTATTATATATATGACATGATTAAAACTTCGTTGAAAGATTCGGCCTTCTCATATACCATTTCTCGGCAATTGATAGCATCTGTTTGATTGATAATGGTCAGATTCAACCAATTTCGCTTCGTTGAACTTCTCATATAGCTTGATATCGTCGAGAAATTCCATTTCTTTTTGTCAGCATGATTACGAGCCATCATATTTGGTTGGAACATTCCGAATTTCTCCATCATCGCAAGAGTCTTCGTCGAAAAACTTTTCCATGGCGACGCTTCCAAGTGATCAAATATCCATTGCTGTAAAGCCCTGGAATACACCATATCAGTACCTTGATATGAGATGATATTACTTACCATGATATATCTCCTAATTATCACATACTCTATCTAAACCTCTTCTTGTATCCTTCATATAGCTATATATAGTTCCATATTAGTATTTATAACTGTATATATCTCCATACTTATATGAAGATAGGCTTAATTCCAGTTGGGAATATGTTACCCTGGAAGATAAGGATATTGAGGAGGCTTGAAATAATGAAAATAGGGTTAGGAGAGGGAAGGAGAGAATGGAAAGACTATATAGGCGTATGTGCATTGAACAAGTTACCATGACAACGGAACATCGACAATATTTAGGCATGCTAAACCTAAATTGAACCGGATGATTAAAAAATTACAGTATCCCTTGTCAGTTACAGTAACCAAACAATGATTATTTTGAAGAAAATCGTTTGAAAGGACAGGTTTTCTGATGAACGATTGTAGTTATTACTTTTAAACCTTTGTGGACATATCAAGCAGTTTAATAGAAACATAACGAATGGTAGGATAATATAGGTTTATTCATATTGATATAAAAATCTGAAGTGAAATCGGAGTTGATTTTGCTTCGAGGAAGTGGCACTCGATCCAATCTCTTTTTGCGCTGGTGTTGGCTGCAACTGCTGGAGCAATTGGGATCAGGTCATTTCCATCTTCATATTATCGGTTTTGGTCATCCCTTGGTTCATTGCCAGGTTGCATGCCTATATATTGTCCATGGCCATAGTCAATGACATACTTGAATGTGAAAGTGTCATACATGGCTTTGCTTCCACTCCTCATGTTGAGTGGGAACATTCCTAACTTCTCTATCCTTGCACATGTCGTCTTCTCTGATAATTTTTCGCCATATATATACTATATATAGCTCCATGTTTCAAGCATCCGAGGGACCAAATATCCATTGATGTGAAGCCCTGAAATGCACCATATTAGTATCTTGATATGAGATGATATTACTTACCATGATAGTTCATATCAACATTTATTGCTCCATTTTAGTCCTTCTGAAACACCACTAGATCATTAGAATGGAGGTAATCCTAAGCATCACATACCTTATCTAATCCTCTCCTTGTATGCTTGATATAGTTCCATATTAGTATTTATAACTGTATATATCTTCATATCGATATGAAGATAGGCTTAATTCCAGTCGGAATATGTTACCCTGAAAGATTATGATATTGAGGAGGCTTGAAATAATTGAAAATAGACAAATGAGATGAGTATATTTGTACTAAATGAAAATGGAAAAGAAAGGATGTTGCTAGGGGAGAAAGGATGAGGATAGGATTACTGGATGGAAGGAGAGGATGGAAAGAGTATATAGGCATATGTGCATCGAACAATTTGTCATGACAACAACCAACAACAATATTAGAATCGTTGATCATTTTCTTTCCACAAAATGCTAAACCTAACATGAATAGGATGGTATAAAATTGTAATAAAGCGGCACTGCAAACTCTTGCGGAGAATGATCATATCTCAGAATCTAGGGCAGCTATCAAAAAGTTGTCAACAGCAAACTTGTAGAAGAAGTTATGATCTACAAATTTGCAGTTTACTACTTTTTCATATCTCTTCTAGATTCCGAGATATGATCGTTCTCCGGTTTTAATTGAGTAGATTAAGCATAAAACAAACCCAAGATACCATAAAAAGCCCCTAAAACGGATATCCGGCTTTAATCATAAAAGCTCATATTGTTGATATAAAAATGGCAGAAACTTGGAAAGTTTCAGTCCAGTATGTTCACTTATCATTGAGAGCACAAAACAAAAAAAATTTTGATGCAAGATTTATTGAATGAAAGAGCACAAAGTATATCAATCCAGTTGTCTATGGATGACAGTTTGTTCATCTCCCGGTCCGCCTTCTGGAATCTGCTGGTCTTCTGGTTTTTGGAAGAAGGTTATTGTGAACCTGAGATCTTTGCAGTATACGAGCATCAGTTTTATGGCCATCAAACACTCCATAACTATGCCATTGTTTGCTCTCATTTCATATTGTATTTGGTCTTCCTCCTCATCCGTATTCTATAATAACATCATGTTTTCAATATTTTTCTTCAATTTACAATCGGCTTACCACTGATTGTTTTCTTTGAGAAAGATGTTTTCCACATGTCGAGCTGCTTGCAATGTTTGAAGCCATTGTTGTTGCTTTGATAGATGATATGAATCGCGCCTCAATATTACGATACGGACACCGTTTTCCAAATCGAATTGATTCGATTTGGGAAAGTTTCGAAATTGATACTTCAAACATACCAAATATTTCTCACCTTTCTTTTTTCATCAGTCGAATATTGTTCCGAACAACGGATGCTGTTTTTTCTCAATTATCTCTCCACATACCAGCTGATATTGGAATTGCTGGGTTCGCATGACACTTCTCCATATTTGTTGTGTAGTTATTAGTTGTTGATAACTGTATCTTCATATCCATATGAAGATTTGTGGCTTATGTACATAAGTAACCAAATACCCTATAATATTCAATTATTATATTACATAAAAACGGTGAAGCGCACAACAATTGATCATAAATAGTGAGAAAAAATGATAGAGTTGAGATTACATGATGGTATCAATAATATTAAATATGACAACTATATATATTTAATGATGTGATAAAGTATGCTTGATAGCGATCATAGGTTTGGAAATATATTTGAAAATATTATTTTAAATATATTTTTAGGTTTAGACAAAGAAGGAAAAAAGGGGAGAGGAACTCCGATGGAAAAGGTGCCGACTAAGCAAGTGTGTATTATCTATTATTGAGCTACTAGGTATTCGAATGGAATTATTAGCTTTTATTGGAAGCATTGATATGAAAGTTATAAATTTATAATTTTGTATAGTATGAGAAATAAAAAGGAAAAAGAATAAAGTGGAGGAAATGAATAGAAAGACGACAAGATGGGGATGTTTTTATGGTTGGGAACGTGCAAATACAGGGCAATATATCGACATATTCCATGGGAACATGCCCTGTATTTCCGTATCATCGCGTTATTTGGGACATGTTTTTGCTAGTATCAAATAGATATAAATGAAGGAATAATATTTTTTATTATAAGATGATGAATGAAAACATATATATTATGATATATTTGGCAATACTAATTGTCGGTTGTCAAATAGTCGGCGTTTCTTTGGCGCAGGATTGGTCTCAGTTTCATTCTTTTTTGGGTTCCTTGTCATATAGTCCAAGTCCGACCAGTAACTCAATATGTCCTTCTTCTGCAACAACTACCGAGCAGAATATGCCTAGAAGAAAACTATTAGACCTCGTCATGTTTACAAAAAAAAACCAACCTTTAGTCCTGAAAGAGAACATCCGCTATATTATTCATCCATATTTCCGGCAATCGGTTTTTTTGAGCTAAACTAATCATAGCAAATTGCCAAGTAACTCATCTGAGAACAATTAGTTTCTGATAAATTTGGAAATTGGTGGCTTACAGTTCAAGGGGGCACCACAACCATACAATATCTTGAAATATAGCACCAGAGCATCCTTATCGCCTCTTCAAAGTTGTTGTTACACATGGCGACAAAGTATGGCGGAGCAAAACCTAAATCAAAAATGAAGTGTGCTCCAAGTTTTGAATCCAACTTCTCTGTTGATATGGATAACTACATTATCAGCTCTAATTATGTAGTTATTGATTCCGCGACACCATCATCAGTATTTTGAAGTCCTTTGTTTTTGAACTTCAATCTTCTTGATTTCATCTTATTCGGCCAGAACAGGAGAACCATACGAATACTGGGATTGATATCCATGAGGCGATATTGCGAAATTCAGTGTAGTACATGTTGTGCCTTTTCTTTGGAATCAACCCTTTTAGTTCCAGTATCATGTTGTACTTGCACAATTTTCTCTTTGTTAGAGAAACTAAAGAGTAGCCCAACTATTTACCACCGTTGGCAGGGAACAATCGCATATTGACACTTGTATCATAATAGTTATTTGTTGTTGATAACTGTATCTCCATTATCAATATGAAGATGATTGATTTAGGTACAAATGTAACCAAATACCCTATAATATGCAATTATTATATGACATAAAAACGATAAAGCGCATAAATATGCATAAAATGATAGAGTTGAAAGTAAATAAGGATATAAATAATATTATGACAAAAGTGAGACAACTAATTGGAAAGGGAGTAATAAAAGATAACGAGCTTAGGTTAAGATACATATTTGTTTACTATAAAATCAAAAAGATGGAAATCAATAGGTTTAGTAAATGGCGGAAGGTGTGCTGATATAGGTTTAGGTTTAGACAAGAAAGGAGAGCACGGGGTGTCGCTACTAACGTGGCTCGAGAAATGAAAGAAACGAGAGAGTCAGAGAAACGTATGTGTCGTTCGGGAGTAGGTATATATTGAGTGCACCGCTGTGGCTGGATCCTACTACTGAATGCTTCATTTAGATTTTTCCACTTTCAGTGGTTTCAGTAATTACCAGATGATAGGAAATAATTTTCACAACATACAAATGAGAGAAATATGAAAGATGAATGGAAGATGGAAAAAACACAACAAGTGGAAAAAAAGAAGGAGGAGGGAGGGTGGTCAGACAAAATAAAGTGGAGAAAATTAAAAAAAAAGAAGAAGGCAACGGGGAACGACTGTTTTTATGGTTGGGAACGTTCAAGGCACAGTAAAATGCCCCCTATCAAACGAGAGAACATGCACTGCATTTATACATGTATTACCATGTTTGACTGAATCGAGAGACACGCCAAACGCATCGATAGATGTTTTTAGGGAATATTCAGAAAAGTAACAATGTCAATAGGAGTGTAACGCGTCGATTGGCACCTTTGATGTGCCTCTCGACCCATTTGAACACGATAATATTTGTGAATCATCGCGTTATTTGGAGCATATTTTTCTGGCTCGAATACATATTGTAAATCACGTTGTCTGCAATTTTGCTAAAATATCAAATGAATATAAATGAAGGAATAATACATTTATTATACGATAAGAAAAATACCATTCAATAGGTTGATGAGCCCTCTGGGAAACTTGTATCCTGAAAATATTATAGATAGATGTTATCAATATCAGTGATAATACTATCAATGGAATTTCACTTGAATTAGGTGCTGGTTTTCGGTACTCGCTCGATTCAAGTTTAGGTTTAATACAGGATATACCATGAGGGTAAACTTTTTTTTCAATGAAGTTGATTTGTGAGCATAGTAATAATCACTTTATTTCATAAAAATATAAAAAATTTTTCAGCCTTCCATTCCTTCCTCATCATTTGTCCAACCGTCGTGGCAGTTGTTATTGAAATGATCTTCCTGGAAAATGTGGTTATAAGAAAATGAAAGTATCCTTCAAAAAAACATACTCAAGCTTCTTCTTTTGTCTCCTTATTTACAAATTGTGCAACTCCTTGTCCTCTTCGTGACGCATGGATAGTCGTTGTCCTCCTTGTTCCTATCCGAATAACTTCATCCAATATTCTCATCAGTTAAGGAAATGCACGCTCCTTAGGACCTCATTTTTCATCCAATCAATTTTGAGTTGAACCATAGTTACTGAACATCAGGTAATTAACAAAAAGTTGAATGAGGAATATTTGAACAATTGTTACTTTTTGTAGAATTTCTCGCCGATATTCAAATATACCGTGCAGAAAGAGCTTCGAAAACAAAACACATACCCATTCAAACAAAAATTCTAGCCCTAATTTTCCGGATGGATCGATATAGCATTTGGCGAACATTTGGATTTACAATAAAAGAAAGCACCAACCTTCTATATACATTCAAATCCTGGTATATTTGTTGATATAATTGTTGATAACTGTATCTCCATATCAATATGAAGATGATAGGTTTAGGTACAAATGTATCCAATATTAATCCCTGTAAGATACAATACATGGAAGTCATAAATTCAAATGATCGTAATATATGAGGGAAATAGGACATTCCTCATGTGAAAAGAGGAAAAAACGCGGTGAAAATGGAACAGTAAGAAAAAAAGGGGGGGGGGGGCTTATTTGTCACCAAATTGGTTTTTGTATGACTCACCAGGAACGACCGCAAAGTGGGGAGTTTAACTTTTGCCCCACTTCGCGGTCGTTTCTTGTCGAGGTGAAAACTACAAGAGAACAGCGATGGAAGTGTTTTGAAATATGTAGTGTTGTCCCGCTATCTCAAACAGCGATTTCCTCTGGAAAAAACGCCATTCAAGTTGACGATACCCTTGGGATCTTCGTACAGACCTCTACAAACTGATACATAGATATATATTTCAGGCTACCAAAAGATGTTGAAGATATCCGATCCTAATCCTAAATAAATCGTTCTGATACCGGTGGTCAAACATGCTCCAGGTCCCGCAACTAATACGGTATCTTTTGCAAGAATTCCAAAATGTCAAAACCATGTAGTCATGTGGTGGCACATTGGGAAACTAACTCATGGGAAAGCGGGAATTTTAGGGATACGGTATTCGTCGCCCTCGACAGAGTGGGTGTTCACAAAACCATGCACGATGATGGAATCGTTTTTATTAGATGGTGCCACCACAAGTGAGGGAAAGCGGTCATAAAACATTGTTTGTCTTTGTGGTTGTACCGGTTATTAAATATGAGAAAGTTGTACTAAAACTCATGGTTTATTATAACAAAAATAATACGAAAAATGGTACATAAGAGATGAAAACCGATTGGTAAGGTACATGACAAAACAAGTTATAAGAGCTCACTGAGCATGGCTGAAGTGAACCAACCCGCCTTCTGGAATCTGCTGCTTTTCCTTAATTTGGAAGAATGGCATTTCAAATCTAATGTCCTTGCAGTAAACAATCATTAGTTTGATGGCCAGCAAACATTCCATGAAATGAAGATTATCGCCATTGTTTGCGTCAATTTCATATCTTCTGAAATGTCCAAATTTCCCATATTTTCAAATGACTATATCTTACTCGATAACTATGTCTCACTACACTACATGGCCAATTTCGTTCTTTCGTTTCTTCAAACACCACTGGGTTTGACATAGATGCAGGAAGCTGAAAGGTTTATACTACCATAAAATACCAAATACCGAATTTCCTCGAATAGAGGGTCACTTCAAACACTTCCGGAGAATGATAATATCTCGGAATCTAGAAGAGTTCTCAAAAAGTAGTAAACTGCAAGTTTGTAGAAAAAGTTATAATCTACAATTTTGCAGTTGACTACTTTTTTATAGCTCTTCTAGATTCCGAGATATTATCATTCTCCGGAAGTGTTTGAAGTGACCCTCTATTCGAGGAAATACGGTACTTATTTCTTAAAAAAATCTAACAGTAAGAAGATTCTAATTTTAGCTGAAATTTCAGCCGTGGCCTAATTTTCCAATGATAGAGCGCATTTGGAAAAAGTTTGAATTTACAATAACTCACTTTTTGTCGGCACTCAGCGTTTCTTAAAATGGGATGTCTCTGCCAGCTTCGAAAACAATGTGACAGTCCCAACACTTTCCCATTTTCTCTCCGCTTTCGTTCGAAGTAGTTTGTGTTCGAAGTAGTTGTAGACCTCGAGTTGATATTCATCTGTCAGGCACACCATCTTATCATATCTGCATTTGATAGGTATTGCATTTCAAATATCTAAAATAGTTCTCACCTTGTACTTTCTATCAACTTGGTTTGATCGAATATGACGCCAAACAGAGGGTGCTATATCTCATTGTGTTGTTCCTTTCCAATGGTCTCTCCAACTACCCCTTTTTTGATGATGAACAGAGATTGCTCTTCCATGTTTTCCCATTGAAGCTCGTATTATTGTAGTTATAGTTGTTGATAACTATCTCCATATCAATATGAAGACGAGGCTTAGGCACAAAAGTATCCAAATACCCTATAATATTCAACTATTATGTGCAATAAAACAATGAAGAGGATAAAAATTGAGCATAAATAACGATAATATGCATAAAATGGTATCGTTGAGATGACATGAGGATATCAATAATACTATGAAAGGAACTATGACAGCTAATTGGAAAAGATGATAGCGAGCTTAGGCTTAGAAATATATTTGTTTACTATAACAACAAAGGAATGACAATTGATAGGTTTAGTGAATAAGAGAAGGTGTGGGGAGAATATGTTATTTAGGTTTAGGCGAATGATTAACAGGGAAAGGAGTGGTGCGCACGGGGTGTCGTTGCTGACCTGTTTATTATCTAATCTTGAGCTGGGAATTACACTGAGATAGCCAAAAGGAGAAGGAAATGTCAATAAAAGGACGTTGGGTCTCGACACGATTACGGTTGGACACAAACAGTTCAAATTGTAGAAATATTCCTCGTTTTGCCATGGAATATGTATAACAACAAATTGATCATTTTTGGGTTGAAAGTATCTCAAATTCTGATATATCATTTCGTATCGTGTGAGAAATATGAAGGTTAACAAACGAAAATGGAGGAAATATATAGAAAGAATACAAGATGGGGATGTTTTTATGGTTGGGAATGCGCAACGCGCAGTTTAATATAGCGCCATATTCCGTGGGAACATGCATCGTTCCTTGTATTTACGAATCAGCGCGTTATGTACAAGCGGGAAGCCATCTCGCTGTGTATTATATTTCATATATGATGTGCTTTGACAACTTGTGATTATCATCAATAGTTGTACATAGCAAACATAAGAGTAGGATCAATGGAACTGCTTCCACTCGCTATGAAGTGATGTTGACCAAATGACAAAATAAAGGACGAAATGTATATATCCGTTGAAGCCACGCTTAAGATATGTGAAAGGAAATAATGAAACTATAGGTTATTTGGAGCATATTTTTCTACATCGGAATACTTATTGTAAATCAATTCATCTGTAACTGTGTGAAAATATCAAATGAATATAAACGAAGGAACAATATATTTATTGTGGAAGTACATGATAGCTCAAAAATATATGCCAGAAGGTGTTTTTCATCAATTTCTTGAAATATGATTCTGAAAATATCAAAGATATATGTTATCCATATAAATGATAATACCTTATCACTCCCTTCAATTGGTTGCACTCCATGTGATAACTGGCATGTGGCTGCAAGCCAAGTATTTTCCCTATTTTTGCCATTTCTTCGAGCGTCATAAACTTATACTGGACACATCTAAAAATTCTGATTATTTTTTAGTCTTTTGCGAAAAATAACTTAATAGGTTTTTCTTTTGAATATACCTGCTCGTTGATTAATGTACATTACTTCAATTTATTCATTCTAAAAAGTTCATAGATTCCTATATCAATCTTCTCTAGTCGGTAAATCCCAAGCGTTTTATATTTAAATAACTAACCGTCTATTATTCCTTGTCATGCTTCACATTGATACGAAACGGTCCTTCTTCTGCGTTTTGCCATTGAAAATGTTGAAATTCTCAATAATTTCTTCGTCCATGAAATGATGAAAGTGGGGTCTACGCATATGCTGATCAACCACAAATCTTTCTCCTCCCACCGTGCAGCTCACTTCGTACATGTCTCTTATCAGTTAGCTCCTTGTATCCCATCCCCAACTGTTCCAATCTATCACCTTTCGGAAGTCCTCTTTCCCATCGCCTTTTCTTTTGGCTTCTAGGCGCCAGTCACTTATCTCCTCCAATTTCCGGTTCAACTCTTGATTGGAAATCTCTGTAAATTTGTTGTTGTTGGAATGAAGCAGTGTTTTCGCGAGATTTGAGTTGATTTTTGAAGAGGTTACCCGATTTTTTTTGAATTTTACAAGCAGTTTCCGATTTTGAATGCAAAACTGACTGAAAAAATGTCTGAAAATGGGAAATCGAGTGATGACACAGGTTTTCAAGATTTTTTCAGTCAGCGGCTTGTGAAAAAAGTTTGAGTCTCTCGAAAAAATCATCTTGTTTCAAAGTTTTCAAACAAGACTTCCGACTTTTTCCAGATTTTTTCAGCAGAAACTGATTCGAAAATCGGATTCTACATGCAAAAGTATATATAACGGTGACTTGTCACCTAAATCACCTTCAGAAAAAAATCGGTTCGTCATAAGGTCTGTGTTTTGGACGTATACCTCGAGGACCTGCCGAAGGTTGTTGATACTGGACAATTGCCTTCAGATTTTTTATTCGGGTACTCCTTTTTCTCATTGTGTTTTTGTGTCGCCTCTTCTTGTCAGCTTTTAGGTGGCAATTCTCGAGCTTCTCAAATTCTTTATTTAAAAAAAGTTATTTTTAAAAAAGAAATCACTCACTTTATCTAACAGAGAATATTTTTTTCGTTATCCTTCCAGGCCAGTCCCTGATCGCCTTTGATTGACAGTCGAGCGAAATTTTGGCAAAAAGTGCACGATTAACCAAGTTCTGCTGAAATTCTAGAATATTATCATTAAAGCTGGACAAGACGAATAATGTCGCAGTTGACGAAAATGTAGTAGACCAGATAGACGATTACGTAAGAACTTGGGATTCCAGCCATCGAATTCAAAAATTTCGATCAAGCTCAATTTTACACACTGGCCTCATTATGCGTGGCCTAGAAAATGCAGATTTGAATTTGAAATTCTAGTGAGAAAAGTTTTTTCCGTTTTTTCCGCATTTTTATCGAACCATTCAGTAGTTATTCAGCCTTTCTACATGATTCCGTAGGTAAAATTGGACTTGATCGAAATTTTTGAATTCGATGGCTGGAATCCCAAGTTTTTACGTAATTGTCTATCTGGTCGAGTACTACATTTTCGTCAACTGCGACATCATTGAGCTTGCCCGGCTTTAAACTTGTCCAGGTTCAGGAGAATGAGTATAATGGTGGTGTACTCGTTCTCCTTGGTCCCACATTTTTTTATTGTGAAACCAGCTGGAAGTCACCAACCTTATCAAACATTTGGTGTTGCACAAAAAACTTAGGTTTAGTTGTTGATAACTGTATCTCCATTATCAATATGAAGATGATTGATTTAGGTACAAATGTAACCAAATACCCTATAATATTCAATTATTATATCACATAAAACTATGAAGCGCATAAAATATTGAACATAAATAGTGATAATATGCATAAAATGGTAGTGTTGAGATAACATAAGAATATAAATAATATTATGAAAGAAACTATGAATATAATATGGGTATTATTATCTTATGATATAACAATTATAAAAATATTTTATATTTTATATTTGGAGGAAAAAGTATGGGTTTCTTTGGCAAAAAGAAGACTATAACTATAAGTAACAATAATTTTTTTCTAAAATAATTTTGTTTCAATAGGCAGAAATGTATCAACAAGAAGGAAAGGCCAATCAATAGGTTTAGCGCCAGCGCCAGAGTGTAACATTATTGCAAAAGGAACGGAAAAGAGAGAGTGTGTGATTTTGGTGTTGTGTGAGGAACGAACGGAAATATCTCATGTAGGAAGGAAACAATAAAGTGGAGGAAAATCATCAGACTTTAAACAAAGAGATGCGTCACCAACAATTGGTTTATTGGCGTGGAAGGGCGTATACCAATGAAGATGGCGCAAAGTGAGATGGTTTCTCTTTCCTATTCGACAATCTTAGAGCTTAAAACTATTTGCCACGACAATAAATAACAATAATATCGGAACCACTTACTATTCTACTTTCGTGTGAGAATCACGATATGGCCCTAAATCTAACATGAATAGGAAACATCACATATAATCTATAGTATTATCAATAGATAACACGGTTAGTTTTTGGTTTCTTGATAACAAAGATAGTTCGTTATCTTTTGTTGGTTCACAATTCTGTTTTGTTGGTGCGGATTGTACGCAAAGCAATCAATTACGACAATATGTATAAGTTTCAATGTACTTTTTGTAATGCTACAGACAGTTATTTGGAGTATACTTTTTTACCTCGGAATACTTATTGTAAATCACTTCTTCTGTAACTTTGTGAAAATATCAAACGAATATAAATGAAGGAATAATATGTTTATTATGCGGTAAGAAAAATACCATTCATTAGGTTGATAGTCCCTCTTGAGAACTTGTATCCTGAAAATATTATAGATATATGATATCAATATCAGTGATAATACTTTAACACTCCCATCCATTCATAACTGGCTAGACTTGGACCTGCATTATGTGGCTACAAATATTTTCTCCTATTTTTCGTTTTTGGAACTTTGAGTTTTGGTTCATCTTTATCACCAGTAGTTACGATATCAACTGCTAATTGAGTGCGGGCAGTACCAACTGACAGTGAAAATTGAATCTCAGTTGGATGTTCCATGTTTGGTAACGAGTTCTAAAAACTATGGTGTGAATAAAATTGTCAAGTCATGATATACCATTGGTTCATTGTCATCACTAATATATGTCTCATCTCCATCACTATTATCTGACTCCTCGTCACTATCTGCCTCATCTTCATCACTCGAACTTTCAATTTCATCAGCAACGATTCTGTGAATGTGCGCACTACAATCTGATGACTCGTCATTTCTGTGCTTTATACAAATATTGATCCATTTTAAGCATGGTCTTGTCATTCTCGGAAAGCTGAAATTACTGCCTAGTAGGTAATAAAATATGCCAAAAAGTACCTTATTCAGTATGAAGTTTCCAATCCTGTTTTCCATTGGCTTTTGAGAAACATTATGGATGATTCGATAGCAAGTGATGAACATCCATAATCCAAACTCTATTCAAAGAGGCTCGGCGTTTTCCAACACAGCTTTTCCGAACAATTCACAAAAAATATTTGGTGTTGCACAAAAAAGTTAGGTTTAGTTGTTGATAACTGTATCTCCATTATCAATATGAAGATGATTGATTTAGGTACAAATGTAACCAAATACCCTATAATATTCAATTATTATGTGATCTAAAAAAGAGCATAAATAGTAATAATATGCATAAAATGGTAGTGTTGAGATGACATGAGGATATCAATAATATTATGAAATGAACTATGAATATATTATAGATATTATTATCTTATAAAATACCAACTATAAAATATAAAAGAATTTATATTTGGAGGAAAAATTTTGAGTTTGGGGCAAAACTAACAATTATTTCTCTTATTGTTTCAATGGACCAGAAATGTATCAACAGGAAGGAAAGGTCAATCAATAGGTTTAGCGCCAGCGCCAGAGTGTAACATTATTGCAGAAGGAACAGATAAACGAACGGAAATTTCTCATGTAGGAAAGAAAAAAGAAAGTGGAGGAAAATCAAAAGATAGAAGAATAAGAAAGGTGCGTCATCGCCAAATGGTGTGTTGGTGTGAAAGGGTGTCCACCAACGAAAAAAAAGGAATAACAAAAAATCGGAACCACTGGCTGTTGCTAAACCTAAAATGAATAAGAAACAACACTTCTAAATTCTAGACATATAATCAATAGTATTATCAATAGATAACACGGTTAGTTGCATGGTTTCTTGATAACAAAGATAGTTTGTCATTTATTGTTGGTTCACAATTTATGCGCATCGTACGCAAAGTAGCCAGTAACGACAATATGCACAAGTTTCAAGACACGTTTTTGTGATTTTTTCTGTTGGTATTCTTACTATTAAAAAATGTCGAAAAAAAGTTGAAAGAAACTCGAAAGTTGTGCATATTCTTGGCAAAGTATGTTGTTCGCAAATGCACTTTATTCCGGCACATTCACCATAACAATTGATTAATGACGATTCTCTCCATACATTTGAAGTGAATACTTTATTAAATAGAAATAAGTCATTGCATTGAGTGGGCTTTTCATTGTTCTTTTTGATGCTCGTCGACGGTGTTGGTGCCATTGTTGAGCTTGGCTTCAATATTTGCAAAGTTCTGATTCCCAGGCTCAGCGACGTTAGGTGGAACCTTAATGGAAGTATAAGTTTGGCGGCATCAAACGATTATCGAACTACCTCTACAGTTGCTCCAACAATCAATACTTCTTCATCACTCCCGCTTTCATGGACTGGCGCCACATGTCTTGTTGGGGATGTGGAGTCCGTTGCTCAATCAAGTGTTTCTTCGTGCTAGCTCTTAACATTTTGGAGTGATGTCTCATCGAATGTCCATCGGCCACGACGACTGCACCTATAATCTTCCTCGGGCTTCGATGTTTTTGATGGCCGGGTGGGTGTCGAACTTATGGTTACAGAGCTCACATCTCCATTGATTGAAACGCTCCGGGTTGGACCAAAATGTTACAGCATTTGGGAGAACCATCACGACTAATCTGAAAAATACGAAACGTTCAATACCGGCAATCGCGAAGAAATACAGATGTGATACCGCAGACATACTTTGACCGCAAAAATGGAACATATATCAGAAGATGGTTAAAGCGCGGGCGGTCGTCAAAATCTAGCTAACATACGGGATAGAGGCTCATCAAAAAAGGGCGCAGAAAACGAGAGTGCATGAAACTCTTCTTTTTTGCACGGCGCAGAAAACGGGACGTCCTGTATCTTACATGGTGAACAAAACAAGAGTTCCGTTCATTGAAAACAGAACAACTATAAACATCACTAACCATCTTTTGGGAACCCAAACTTTTTTGCATATGTCCAACAGTGGCTTCAAGTGTTGATGGAATGATGACCATTGCAAGCTCGCATATTGGTGGCTTTTCCACCGACATTGTGCAAGTTCATTATTCTTTGGACCGTTCGAGCAAGTTGGATCAAGAAAACTTTCAATGTAGTTGAGAATTTCCGGAGTCTCGCGATATTTTAGCAGGAACCAATTTTTTTCAGCATTTGGCGGCACTCTGTTTCCTTTTTTTGACTGATGTACTTCCAGCACGACTTGCAACAATAAATATCCATATTTTCATCTTCTACTTTGGCAGGAACAACCGCTTCTCCTACTTCCCAGGTATGGTGTATTTGATCTTTTCTTTCCATGGTAACGTGCCCAACTTGAGTATGTGTTCTGCGGCTAGCATGTCCTCTTTATCCAATGTCCGAACACATCGCGCAACAATCTTCGACAACGTTTTCAAATATGAGAACTGTTGACGAAGAGTTCCTTGGGAACAATCGGCATATTCTTCCAGGAAGTCTGATACCGTCATTTCCATTCCACTATAACTGTACTTCATCATCATATTTAGAAACTTGCGAATCGACTTACTCTGTCCATCCAATTTCATGATTATTGTAGTTGTTGATAACTGTATCTCCATTATCATATTGGGGATGATAGGTTTAGGTACAAATGTAACCAATATTAATCCCTGTAAGATACAAACATTGATATAAAAATTATAAATCTAAAATTTGGTATTGTGTGAGGAAAAAGGAAAGTTACTCATGTGAGAAGGGAAACAAAGAAGTGGAGAAATTCAAAAGAACAAAAGAAAACGGGGGTGGAGGGTGACTGTTTGTCACCATATGACTGTTTGTGTGAATGGGAAAGGACAGGCACAGTGTCAGTCTCCTCTATCACCATTTTTGGTGGACCTGTATTTTTGAATCAGCGCGTTATTTGGAGAATACTTTCTGGCTCACTAGGAAATGATATTTTTCTCCATTGCGAAATAATCTGAATGGAAACCGACCTAATTTTGCATGAGAATTTCAATTTGTGTGTAACTTTGTGAAAATATCAAATGAACATATAATTGTTTTATTGTGAGAAGGATAAATACCAAAAATATTTGAACAACTTCTTCTTGTCGAAGACATCGAATCGAATTCTGAACATATTCCAGTTATATATTATCCATATCAATGATAATACCTTAACACCATCATCAATTGGTGGGAACCTCCATGTGATAACCAGGCTGGACTTGGAATTGCTGGGCTTGTATAGTATTCACCCATAGTTTTCATGGTCTCATATTCCATATGTGGACTTGTTTCCTCGATCCTATTTTCTGAAAATATATGAATGATATGTCTTATCAGTAAGTGATAATACCTTATCATAGTTGATGGGAAGCTCCATGTAATATGCCAATCTTCGAGAATTACGTGGTTTTTCTTCCGCTACCATCATTCGCATTTTTTGTTGATTGTTGTAGTTTTGAGATCCAATTCCTTGGGGTTTAGTCTCAAGAAATCTTCATCCACAAATAGTCAGTTATCTTCATCAGATGATAGTCTTTGAAAAAACTTGATGGTACCAATTCTGGAATTGTTACACTTTAGGAGAGCCAGAAGTTTTTATTGTGATTTATTTTTAGTCTAGTATTATCGTTCCCATAGAAATCGAACCTTGTGGCTTAAAGAATTCTAAAAATATCTCGAAGCGAAGAGCTGTTTTCGTAATGTATGCATTTAATAGTATAGTACATTTAGTTACAGTATTTCTTCGAATAGAGAGGCACTTCGGAGAATGATAGCATCTCGGAATCTAGAAGAGCTATCAAAAAGTGGTCAACTGCGAATTTGTAGATCATAACGTTATCTACAAGTTTGCTGTTAACAACTTCCTGATAGCTGTACTAGATACCGAGATATGATAATTCCCCGACAGCGTTTGCACGATTAAGGCTCTATAAATCTACAACGAAGGCTCGTTTAGTAGGAAATCGACAATAAAAATTGGCAAAAAAACGTCCAGCCGACGAACAACGAGTTGGAGCTAAACCTATAGACCACGTTTCTGACTTTCAGCTGAATAAAATAAGGTAGAACTCCAAAATAGGTTTAGCGCTAACTGTCATTATTTTTGTCAGTTAGTACTTTTTTTTGCTTTGATCCACAATATTCCTTTTTTCAAATAGACTTTTTTCAAATAGTTCGTAAAAAAACACCAGTCTCAACTTACAGGTTTCCGACTTGACCGTGACCTTGTCGTTAAATGCTGCAATGATACGACACACATCAGCGATGGACCAAGCATTTGACGGTGCCATACCGACAGAGTTGAGAAGAGCCTTGAATTCAGTGGCATCAAGCAATTTTTTGTCTTGGTAAACAAAAAAAGCTGTCGGTTCTCTTGACCTGAAAAGGAGTCACTTTTACGATTTGCTCGTTAGGTTTTAGGTTAGATCTTCAGTGTTCAATAGCTCAGGAACCAACCCCCCCCCCCCCCCCCCAGTTTTTAAGACGAATACCAATTTTGTTTACCTTCTTTGTTTGTTGACGAATACAATGGGTTTTCCAAATACAGTTGCATTTGATGGGTGCATTGTGTTAACGCCAAGAAACAGAATCCAGCAGTTTTCACTAGGAGAGGTATCGATATCCTTAAACAGATCTAATTTTTAAAGTTTATTTAGGTACAACCCCGTCTGAACGTGATTTTTAATATAGATTAAGATGAACAAGTTACCAAATCTGTCGATATGAGGCACTCATGTGCCGGACTAGGCAGCAGAAAGGACTGAGCATCTTTCCACGCCATGTAACGCTTTTGTAAAAAAGCACAATCGTTCTTAGTGTTATGTGTATCAGTCTTATATGACCTGCAAAAATTTTCTGTTAGGAAGCAAGATTACGTTGACACCTACTTGACAAACTCTTGAAGCATTGGTTCAGTGTCCGGAAATAGTGCCACGAACTCTTCTGCATGTTCAAATGCAATATGCCTCGAAACGAGAGTCAGTAGAGGACATTTCTCAACGGATTGAAGCAACTAGATTGTTATTTATATGACAGATATGACAGAAATCACGTACATCTTTCAAATGTTTCACTGATTTATTGGCTCGTTGGCAAAAAGCGTTTAGTGCCGACACCAGTTCTGGTTCCTTCATTGTCAGGCAAGTAGTAAGTGTTCTTCCAGCGTTTGTACCACATGTTTGGAGGAAACAACGGCAGAGGCACTTGAAGACTTGTGTTGACGTGACTGACATTATCAAAAACTTACAGTGTGTTCATAAACTTCTGCACCTCTTTTTCCGTCTTTGTTGTTGTAGTGGATTGATTGTTGATAACTGCATCCTCATAATAATACGAAGATGATAGGTTTAGGTACAAATGTATCCAATATTAATCCCTGTAAGATACAATCATTGATATAAAGCTTATACGTTTAAAATTTTGTATGGTGTGAAGAAAACAGAGGGTGAAAACGAGACCAAAAAACTGGAGAAAACCGAAAAGAACAAAAGAAAGAGGGAGTAGGGGTGACTGTGTGTCACCAAATGACTGTACATGTGAAAATGGGAGCGTACAACACCCAGTGCAAGTCTCCCCTATCACGATTTTGAATTCGTCTTCTTGAGAGAATGTGCCTGGCTTTGAGCTCATATTTTAAATCATTACGTCTGAAATTTCGTGCAAACGTCAGATGAACCAGTCCCAAATATAGCATAAACCACGCTCCTTTCGAAATGAGTGGCCTCACAGCAGAAAAAACATGTTTAAACTACGTTACTGCCATGTACGGTAAGTGTCGTCGATTGTTCCCTTCAAGACCCAATGGGACGTTTTATGCTGCAGGGGACATTACAATAGTGATTGTCTCGTAATATATGCGTATTTTCATTTTAAAAAAACCCAACCCATAAACGAACAAACAACTGAAAGTAAAAATTTCGGTACTTCCGAGCTAGTGCATAACAGTCAACTACAGTAGGCCCAGACTGAAAAAAAGTTCTGAACAGCATCAATCAGCTTCAAAAAGGTCATTTTCAGTGTTTTGGAGTACCGTAGTTTTTGCTCGTCCCATTGTCAATTACTGTAGACCACTCTCTGGCGGATGATAAAATCTGTTTGCTAGATTTCAGCTGGATCGCAGCGCCTGTTCGGATAACTTCCTTTTCGATGAGAACGTTCTTCTGCATGATCTGTTTCCAAGATTAAAAGTGCATTCTGTCGAGACGAGATCTTCGATTTGAATATTAGAAGTATTAGACGGCGACAAAATGGAGAAAATTGCTTTTTACTATAAAGTTTCTTTCTGCTTCTTGTGAATATAAACTCATATTTATATAGTTTTCTTACATGGTTTGTGCGTCAAGAGAACTAACCCGTTTTCATGGATTGCAATTGAGCTTATAGAGCAGATAACCGGATTTGCAGTTTGTCAGAAATTTATTGAGGAAAAAAAAGCATGAAACAGAAGTTTGTTTTCAAACGATTATGATAACTGGAATTGAATGAAGTTATACATAAATACTAGGGCAAAATTTTGTTTGAAAAAAGTAAATATAAAGCATCAAAGAGATGATCCATTGTTCAATTAAAGTGATGAAAGGATAAAGCATATTATTAGGTGATAATACCTTATCAAAACCACCTTTTGGATGGATTGATGGATTGATACTTTTGTTGGGCGAATTCGTTCGCAATCTTGTGCACGAATATCCAAGCTTTGCTGAAATTCAGGAATATTATCATCGAACTTGCTCAGGTCCAGGAGAATGAGTATAATGGTGGTATACTCCTTCTCCTTGTTCCAACAATGTTTTTCAAAATCAGCTATCAATGGAAATAACCCACCTTATTTGAAATCAAATCACTAAATATATGATGATGGAAAAAATTATGAGTTAGTTGTTGATAACTGTATCTTCATAATGGTATAAAGATGATAGGTTTAGGTACAAATGTAACCAATATTATTGACCCTGTAAGATGGAAGAATTGGTATAAAATATATACTTTTGTTAGTTTAGATAAGTAGTGAGAAACCAACAGCAATTTCTCAAAAAGTGAAGAAAATCAATACATAGATATAAAACAGTATGAGGTCACCAGAAAATGGCGGGTTAATGAGGCAGTTGGTGGTGAAGGGTGTACACCAATGAAGAGGGCGCAACGCTAGCAGGTGTCTCTTTCCTATCCTTGGATATATACAAAAAATGCGGACCCCGACAACCTTCATGGAGAAGAAGTTGCCTGAAGTCCAATTGTTTCTTGATATCTGCATCACGACCCCTGAAACGGATATCGCTCGTACAAATTTACAGAACAATAATAGAGTCTAACATGTAAGTGCTACAAAAACTTTTCAAGTTTTGAAGTATTTTGTCTCTGAAAACCGATGTTTTCCTCTATTTTTGTATCTGGAAGACTCTTCTACAGTTCACATACTCGTCGCAAAAAACATGTATTCCGTCGTCTTGTAGATTTTCCAGCTTGAAATGGTTATGTGGTGCAGCTTAACCTAACAATTCGGAGCATGTTTTTCGGTTCTTTTTACTTGCTGGGAATCAACTTTGTGAAAATGTCAAATGAATATGAATTATTTTATTGTGAGAAGGATAAATACCAAAAATATTTGAACAACTTCTTCTTATCGAAGACATCGAATCGAATTCTGAACATATTCCAGTTATATATTATCCATATCAATGATAATACCTTAACACCATCATCAATTGGTGGGAACCTCCATGTGATAACCAGGCTGGACTTGGAATTGCTGGGCTTGTATAGTATTCACCCATAGTTTTTATGGTCTTCCGTTCCACATGTGGACTTGCTTCCTTGGTACAGATTATCTGAAAATAAGAGTGATATGGCTCAGTCAATGATAATACCTTATCAATGTTGATGGGAAGCTCCATGTAATATGCCAATCTTCGAGAATTACGTTGCATCCTCATTTTTGTTGATTGTTGTAGTTTTGAGATCCAATTCCTTGGGGTTTAGTCTCAAGAAATCTTCATCCACAAATATTCAGTTATTTTCATTAGAGTATCGTCTTTGGAAAAACTTTGTGATACCAATTCTGGAATTGTTACTTTAATCAGATTTTTATATTAGTTACAGAAGTTTTGGTCTTGGCGTTTTATGGGTCCAACAATTTATGGGCCCGAAGATATAATTGAATTTGTAGTGATAATTCGATAGTCGGACCCATCAATCTATTGTCGGACCCACAAATTCGACAAAGACCGACAAAGAAATTTGTGGATACTTTAGAAGAAGCCAGACGTTTTTATCGAGAACTATTTTTGGTCTAGTATTATCATTCCCATACAAATAAAGCCTCGTGGCCTAAAAAACCTAAAAATATCGCAAAGCAGAGAGTTGTTTCGAGATGTGTGCCTTTAAATATTACTGTAATTTTAGTTGCCATATTTCCTCGAATAGAGAGGCACTTCGGAGAATGATAATATCTCGGAATCTAGAAGTGATGTGAAAAAATAGTCAACTGCAAATTTGTAGATCATAACTTCCTCTACAATTTTGCTGTTGATAACTTTTTGATAGCTGTACTAGATACCGAGATATAGTCATTCCCCGACAGCGTTTGCACGATTAAGGATTCAAACAACAAGTGCTTTATTCGTAGAAAATCGACAATAAAAATTGACAAAAAACGGTCAGCCGACGAACAACAAGTTGAAGCTAAACCTATTCATGAGCCTTAGACCACGTTTCTGACTTTCAGCTGAATAAAATAAGGTTGAACTCCAAAATAGGTTTAGCGCTAACTGTCATTGTTTTTGTCAGTTAGTACTTTTTTTTTTGCTTTGATCCACAATATTCGTCTGGTTATCCTTTTTTCAGATAGAAATCACTTACATCATCGATTTTGTGCGTTTCGCATTTGAAATCGTCCAGCTCAATTGGTTGCGGAATAGGGACTCGATAAGCAACTTTCATGTCTAGTAGATAATTTTGGAGGTACAAAGAAATTTCCTCCATTTTGGAATCCACAAATTTGATCAGAAGCACTTGTACTTCCGATCAATCCCAATGCAACAATAATGCTGAATAGGGTGACAATAGTTAGCTGACAAATCAGGTCACTAGAGACAAAAACGTAGGTATAGTTGTTGATAACTGTATCTCCATATCAATATGAAGATGATTGATTTAGGTACAAATGTAACCAGATACCCTGCAAGATTGATGGATTGGTATGAAAGTTGGTATACCGTATTTCCTCGAATAGAGCGGCACTGCAAACACTGCCGTATAATGCTTACATCTCGAAATCTAGAAGAGCTATCAAAAAGTGGTCAACTGCAAATTTGTAGATCAAAACGTCAGCTACAAGTTTGCTGTTAACAACTTTTTGATAATTGTACTGGATTCTGAGATATGATTATTATCCGACAGAGCTTGCAGTGCCGCGAAATACGGTAAATTATATAGAATCAAATGGAAAAGGCCTCATTTACGAATGAAAAGAAAGTGGAGAAAATCAATAGACATAAAACAAAATGGGGTCACCAGCAAAGGGGGTTGATGAGACAGTTGGTGGGGAAGGGTGTACACCAATGAAGAGGGTGGCATGCTAGCATGTGTCTCTTTCTTACATTCCCTAATCATGTATGGACCGGCAAAATAGAACAAAGTGCGATTTTTTGTGTAGTTTATCATAATGATTTGTTGCATTTTCTGACTTTTAATATCTATTGTAAACCACTTTCTCTGAAACTTTGTGCAAACATCAAATGAATATAAATGAATGAATAATATTTTATTGTGAGAAGTACATCATAAATAGCATACATGTTTGAGCAGCTTCATCATATTGGGTTGGAACGCCTTGGCATTTTTTCTGTAATAAAAATGTTCACATCGTCATTTTATGGAAAAACATACTGTTCGTGAGTAGATACAGAAATAAATATCCAAGTGATTCATGTCATCGTATTCAATACGTTCCAACACCTGAAAACACTTTGAAATATTCGAGATTATCCAAAAAACTCACATCAAAATACCAAAGGTATAGTCCTCGTTTATCATTATCGGGCAGCCATTCACATACTCTCATTGATCTCTCCTGAAACACTTTCTAATCACCATATACTGTATTTCCTTTAATAGAACGGCACTGCAAGCTCTGTCGGAGAATGATCATATCTCAGAATCTAGTACAGTTATCAAAAAGTTGTCAGAAGCAAACTTGTAGAGGATTTTATGATCTATAAAATTGCAGTAGACCATTTTTTGATAGCTCTTCTAGATTCCGAGATATGATCATTTTCCGGCAGCGTTTGCAGTGCCGCTCTATTCGAGGAAACACGGTATATCCAATATCAAAAACTTACAGTAGTTTCCTTGTCTGTCAAGGTTGATTTGCTCATCAATGTTACATACATTTGGTTAGATCGTTCCTTCTGTTCCAGGTAGCTTCTGTAGGTGTTGGATATAACCATCTGGTTTTTGCTGCAATCGAATAATAAAGGCTAAACTAGGAATTAGTATTCTTACACTGATTGTTGAGCAAAAATAGGGCAGTCATGCTCCGTCTACGAATTTCAACCGTCCATTTCAATCTCAAACTTAAAAGGCCAAACTTTCGTGCATTGGATACTTCGGAAAAGCCCCGGACCATATGATCTTAGTTTTGTAGCACATTCAACCGCTTTTATGGCCAGTTTACTATTCCAAATCTTTTCCTGAAATGATAAGATATTTGTAAAACAAACATTACAATAACGAACATCATGTATAATGCTATGTAAATACCATTTTCTTCCTTCTATAACTTCCTACGGACTCTATCTCTTCTACGTGACTTTATTCCTGTATATATGTAGAATACTGTTTATATATACCTATGGAGATACTTACAAGCTCATGGAATTGTTGTAAAATGGACGGATGCAACTCTTTGAACTTTTCCGATTTCAATGCCGCGTTCATCACTCGTAGTTTGTGCTTGCTGACTTCTCTTTGCACCTTAAAATGAGATAAATTATAAAAAAATACCTTGTAACATACTTCAAGCACCGATCCAGAGATTTCTTTAAAAACTAAGTATTCGTTGTTGATTACTTTATCTTCATATCAATATGAAGATGATTGGTTTAGGTACAAATGTAACCAAATACCCTGTAAGATGGGAAGCTTGGTATACAAATCGATAACTTATAGTTTTCATAACATAAAATTGAAAGGAATACAATTATAAATGAGTATGATACTGAGTAAAATTTTGATGCTAGGGGATTATAAATATGGATAGGATTAGGGGATGGAAGGAAAAAAGAAGGATTTCTATGTGAGTGAAGGTGTAGTTTGAGAGGCACATCAAACAAGTGGTCATGGCAACAAACAACAATAATCACAAAGCATGAAAGTTGAGAGAAAAATGAACATAAGCGACTCATGGAAGAATGAAGCAACCAGAAAGTGGAGGATGTTAATAAGGAGGGATGACATGCAGGTGTTACAACAATTATGCTGATTGGTGTACACCAATGAAGAGGGTGCCGACTAATCAGGTGTTTATTATCTAATCTTGATAGCTGTTAATTACACGAGTGATGCCAAAAGAAGGGGGGAAAATGGTGAAATGAGCTCGTGGAAGACAAACATTGATATATAAAGCAGAAAAATTAGTGAAACACGAGCTCATAATCCGCATATGACAAAGAAAAGAAAGAAGAGTGAGTGCTGAAAATCAATGAGGTGGGGAGACACACGAGATGGCGTGCGTCACTATAGTGGTGATAGGGTGTAGATTAAAGAAGAGAGTATCGCGTGAGCACTCCTTCTTCTTTCTTAGCCTGATATTATAATATAGCCGCATGATGTTATAATCCGGCAGACAAATGGCATAATAGAGAAAGGGGAAATAGCAAAATGAAGCTGTCGGGCCTCACACAATTACGAATTACATTTTGAACAACTCGAAATTTTATGTTTCAGCTGGAGTTTGGATATATTCCAGCTCATTCTAGTTCCAGTAGGTTCCACACATAAATTGTGTGCTCAAGTCAAATTTTTGTGTAGGTGTAAAGATTTGTGAAAGAAAAAAAAACTATTATAAAACTTGAAAATATTTTTATTTGAGCAAACTGTGACATGTTAACAATTTCTGTTGGCCAAGTTCTCAAGTTGATAGTTAGTCCAGATGCTGTTTTGTCAGAATACTTGCAGATCCCTCGAGTATGTTGTTTGATAGCTCCCATCATACTGAATCTATCAGTAAGCTCGACTTTTTTTTGTTTTGACTTCTTCAGTTCGGAGGTGACAACAATACAATTATCCTCGTCTTCAAGTTCAATGGCGTAAGGTTTCTTGAACACCTGAATGTCATTGTTGCACTCTTTTGAGCATTATATCCGTGAATGAAAGGATAATTTGTCGCACTTCCGGGTACACGTCCTCATGTGTGACGACCTTCTGTAAAAACAGGCATTTTTCTCAATAACAATAGTGATCAAGAATCAAACCAACCTCAATTTTTTCCGTTTTCCCACTATATGCTCCAAGCCCTTTTCAATTTGTTTCCGTACGCATGCTGCTTTTATTTGATGTATTTCCTGTTCCAAAAAAGTCTCCAGTCCCTCCAATTTCTCTCTAGTTCGTTTGAGTGATCCTTCATCGTTGTTTTGCTGTGAATTCATCAAATTACGACAGAGCAATTGTGCATGTTCTACTGATTTTGGGCCGTCGAAATGTTGTCGATTTTGTTGATTCAGCGACTGTCTGAAATGATCAAGTATTAGTATCAGCATAATTAATCAACACCTTACTTCCGTTGTCAATATTATACTGTTGGTTTTTGGGTATTTTTCAGCCACGGTATGTTTCCAAATCTTCCTATCTAGTTCATAACTTTCGCGCCAAAACCATAATTGAGCTTCAAACTTGTAAGTCATAGATTTGTCGGCAGGCTCGGCCATTACATGTACCACACATCATCACTTTCCAATAGTTTGCTAACCTTAATCATACTCTTTGAACATCTATGAAAGCTCGAAAATATATACCAAATCAAAGTCCGACTGTGAGATGTTTGGTTCCTGTACTTCAAGTTTGCCTGTTTTGAAGACCAAGTTCTTTGTCATAGTGAATGTTGAAAACCATGCTCTGTAATATGTATCATCATTATTTACTTGATACTCAACAACTTGCATTTTCAAAACTTCTATCATTTGTCTATGGCTGTGCGCTTTTCCTCTTCGTTTTTCTCAATTCTGTTGCATCTTCAGTATCTTTACAATATTTCTTCCCAGTGAAATTGCTAGCAAAGTCGAGAATTCTTCCAGTCGGTACAAATTGATATAGCACCAACAATATCAACGTCCTTCTTTAGTAATTGGAATTTTTCCCTACAAAAAAACCTGCGTCACGAAATATAGTATACCCATTAACAAACCTTGGTTATCCTGATCCTCACTATCAAGTCCACGAATGTGTTTTTGGCAGCAGATCAAAATATTTTCCTTGTTTTCCTTAACTGTAAATGATTCTTTGAAATCAACTATCAATGGTAATCACCAACCTATCATTTGGTATCGACAAAAACTTAGGCTTAGTTGTGGCTAACTGTATCTCCATGATAATATGGAGACGATAGGTTTAGATACAAATGTAACAAAAAACCCTGTAAGATGGAAACATTGATATAAGAAATTGAGAGAAATATAAACGGAAGCGATTCATGTAAGAAGGAAAAAACAAGAAGTGGAAGAAATAAATGAGGAGGGATGACATTCAGGTGATACACCAATTATGTTAATTTTTGTACACCAATGAAGAAGGTAGCAGGTGTTTCTCATTTTTTTATCTAATCTTGATCTATTAATTACCCGAATAGTGCAATTTAGGTAGCCACACGGCAGAAGAGAGAAGGGGAATATAGGAAAAGGAGGATCTGGTGACGATAATAAAATTGGGTGGCTAAATGTGAAAAATCGACGACTGAAATGAGTTGGATGCTGAGTGAAGAAAAAGTGTTTTGCTATGGGAGAATCGATAAAATGAAAGGATTAGGGATATGGAAGGAGAGAAGGAAGGAGGGAAGAGGCTTATATGTGAGAGAAGGTGTATATTGAGAGGACACATTTGTGCATTAGACAAATCGCCATGACAACCATCGATGGCAAAATATGAGATTATGACAATCTACACTGGCTGATTGAGTGTTCGAATATTGAGGAAGTAATGATAAAAGAGCAGCAAATGTGTTCTGTTGTATTGGTTGGTACTTGTTCCTTGATATGAATAATCGTGTCGAGACCCTATGACATTACTTCCTTTATTTTCCCATTTCCCTGCCATATTAATGCATCAATTCCGTGGTGAGAGGGCAATGAGTTGATTCTGATTGGGGCTGTATTTTTCATGCCTTTTCCGACTTTGTCTATGTTTCGGTTAACAGTTTATTATCAATATAATCAGGTAATTGTGTGAATAGATGAAATAAATAGATGAATGGAAAATAGTTAGAAGATACCGGCCATCTCGAGAGAACTAGGAAATGTTTTACAACCTAAACTAATTATTACGATAACAATAAAACTACAGTTATAATATGTGTGATAAAATAAAATTAATGACCTGCCATCCTTCTTATTCCCTATGAGGTTCCCCTCATTTGAGATTGATAAGAGAAGAGTAGGTTCACAAATAAGAAAAACATTGAATTTAGAAAAAAAATAGAGAGAGAGGGAGAGAATATATGAAGAGAAATTAGCTAGAGAAAAAAATACGGAACAGTTCTGGCCCAGGGAATCTCCGAAGCAGTGGGTGCACCGTGAAACGTCGAGGTGACAGTAGTGAGGTGACATTATATGTTCGGTCCAGGTGTGCTTGCACTACCGTCATGAGATGTGGGAACAGTTTGACGAGAAAACCTTTATAAACGCCCTTCATATATCTTTCTTTCATGGCACCTTTTCTGCTTAATGGCATTTGTTACCAGAATCGAAGGCCAATCGGATCAACCATGGTGTAGCGGATTTTCCAGATTGCCCCATCTCGGTTATGGATCTGATAATGTTGATCAGCATCATGTTGGAGATTCTTAATTGCAATGCATCTGCAGTCGGTAATATTGATAATTATAATTGATAGGATAGGGATTACAGAGTAGCTTACTCTAATTCCATGAATGTTTTGCGGTGTCACATTTCTGTCGGAGACAGGTTGATTTCCTTTCATAGCGCTATCTTACATGGGTCTACCTGTGAAATGTATTCCTTCAGAACAACGAATTTCATATGAATTCGATTCGCCTGAAAATGGTAGATCAAAAATTGCATGACCCAAATTTTGAATCAAATATTTACCTGATTTTCCAAAATATTCCAGCTCGTTTATAGTTATCATTTGTGCATAACTGTATCCCCATAATAGTATGAAGATAATTGGCAAAGGTACAAATGTATCCAATATATTACCCTGCAAAGTTACAGTAAGCTTGAAGAAGATATTCTAGATAAAAGAAGGATCATGAGCAACAATAATATAGATGGAAAATTATTGGGAAACCAATACGCAAATCAATTGGCATGTCGAGAGCAGTGGTGTGTATCGAAGGTAAACAAAGAGAGGAGGGGGACTGATAACACTGATAATATGGAAGGTGATTATAGGAGAGTCAGGACAACTAATGACTAGGTCTGAAATTCGTTTGGCAAGAGAATATATATCAGATGAGCTTGACACTTTCTTGATATAGATAAAGTTTTGTTGCATTCACAGATAGTTGCTATAGCAGACACGAATGGATACGTATCCGATTGCAGAAGCAATTATATCCAATGTCATCTGTAACTTTTGCGAGGAATAATGTGATAACCACTTGTGCAAAGTTTGGCGTTGATTCATTCCTGAGTTATTAATGGAAATGTGTTGAGTTACAACTGAATGGAGTACTGTAGGTACTGTATCTCAATACAGAAGCCATCATATGAAGATCCATCTATTGTTTTTGTGATGTGACAATACCTTGTGTACATTCTCAATAAATTTTCTTTTCATCTCCAAATGTGCAAAAATAATGCATAACTTGCAGTTCATGCTATATCCAGGTTTCAAATTGAAAGAATCTTTGATGATCCCGAATTTAATTTTTCAGTCAATATAGAGAAATACTAGCCGGTCCATATTATTTTTCAAACACAAAATTGCTCATATCCCTGTCTGTTTTCATATTGTTATGCGGCTAAATTAGATTTTCAGAAATAACAATCTTTATTGTAGTGAGAATCTTCTAAATTACGGCTCCCACGTGTCTTCTTTGATTGCTTCATTGAGTTTTGACAAAGTTATTAATTATTGATTTCAATATACAAACCATCTATCAATAATGTAGGCACAGACAGGTTTTTTTCTGAAATTTTCCACAAGTTTTATTAGAGACATCTGTATATACTACCTTCACCTCCTTCCGAAATGATAGATGAGTGATACAATGGTTTCATCCTCGTTCACGCAGATATATGATATGTGTTGTCGATGATAATCATCTGGTTGGCTCCACACCAAAAATTTCTTTTATGGGTCCGCTTGGGAATGTGGTCAGTTTGAAGCTTTTTGATCACAACTGTCGTCAACTTCAATCAGAGGACAGCGATCCGATTTCCCAACGTAGTCAATTATTTGGCATTTCTCCTCGAATCGGAAGCACTGCAACGGATGTAGGAGAATGATAATATCTCGGAATTTAACACAGTTATCAAAAAGCTGTCTACAGCAAACTTGTAGAAAATGTTATGATCTACAAATTTGCAGTTGACCATTTTTTCATATCTCTTCTAGATTCCGAGATAATATCATTCTCCGAAAGTGCCACTCGATTCGAGGAAATAGGGTATTCATATTCAATCCGATGACCAACCTGATTTTCAAGTGACGCACATTGGTCACAATGCTTTCATACTTAATTATAGTTGATCACAACTGATGATAGGTTTAGGTACAATTGTATCCATCTTTCCCTGCAAGATATCAGTTAGTTATATAGTTAGAAGTTTAGAAAGGAAAAATAGAAGTGAAAAAAACCAATTGTGATGTTAGATAAGTCTAACAAGAAGAAGGGTTGGCGAACAAAATGGAACAAAAAGAGACTGATAACGGTATATGAGTACTTGATAGTGATAAAATATTATCAAATTTTTATATTCTGATTTTTATATTCTGATAGTGGTATATATCAACAAGTTAACCGTTTTTGAGTTGAAAACCTTTTACGAGAGGACCGTTCTTTCCAGGGGACCCATATTTCAATGACAATTCATTACTGTATGTATTTTCGCATGTAAAATCCGATGAACGGATCAGTTTTTGCTGAAAAAATGAAAAAAAAAGAAAATTTTTCCAGCCTATGACCGAAAAAATCTTGAAAAACATGTTTTATTACTCGGTTTTTCGTTTCAGGCAATTTTCAGCAAGTTTTTGTATAAAAGCGTCTTTGAACAATGGCGGTGGAAGTTGCAACATTTTCCATGTTAGATAAAACGTTTATAAACTGAGGACTTCTGAAAAATTGGTGTTCGAGACTGTTCTCGGAACTCGATTGAATTCTGGGAAATGCCAATGCATGTAAAGCTGCCGTCGTGACTCGTATTCATTCGCAATCAACATGTTTCTGGATGACGTTTCTTTTTGATACTTTTTCTGCAATTTATTGTTTCTTTTTTGTAAAAATAATGTAATAACACTCACTGATAATGCCTCAACGCCACCTTCAAATGCAACAAATGAAGCGGAAAATGGTGCAACTTCCATCAAAGTTGAGATGAATTTATCACAGATATCAGCTAGTTGATAACATTTGAAATATTCGGATAATCTGTGAAATGCACCAAATGTAACTCCAGCTGGAAATAATTAATAAATTGGCATTATCATATTATTATCAACATACTAGTAATTGGTCGATTAAATGGTGGTAGAAACCAAATTAATTCGCATAAATCCATCAATTGAACATGAATATAATAGTTGTTTGTATATTGTGTGAATAATTGTTTGAAATATGGAATATGATGAGATAATGTCTGTAGTGTCACTTATCAACATATCAACATCATTATATACCCTATATATACCTTCTTATGTACTCGTATTTGACCACCAATACATCGAATCCACGTATATCCACTAGTTGGTATTTGTCTCGAAAGAGTGTGTTTCCACACCATGGCACGATCAATCCTTGTCACCATCATTTGTATGCGCACATAGCCAACATCAGCCGCTGGTAGCACTATATCATTTGTCTGATAATTTCCGAAGCTGTGCACTCGTCGTACATCATTCACCAACAACTAAAACTACAAACTACAATCGAGAATGGTCTGCTTAGACTCCAAACTACAATCGAAAATGGTCTGCTTAGACTACAAACTACAAACGAGAATGGTCTGCTTAGACTACAAACTACAACCGAGAATGGTCTGCTTAGACTACAAACTACAACCGAGAATGGTCTGCTTAGACTACAAACTACAACCGAGAATGGTCTGCTTAGACTACAAACTACAATCGAAAATGGTCTGCTTAGACTCCAAACTACAATCGAAAATGGTCTGCTTAGACTACAAACTACAATCGAAAATGGTCTGCTTAGACTACAAACTACAAACGAGAATGGTCTGCTTAGACTACAAACTACAACCGAGAATGGTCTGCTTAGACTACAAACTACAACCGAGAATGGTCTGCTTAGACTACAAACTACAACCGAGAATGGTCTGCTTAGACTACAAACTACAATCGAGAATGGTCTGCTTAGACTACAAACTACAATCGAGAATGGTCTGCTTAGACTACAAACTACAATCGAGAATGGTCTGCTTAGACTACAAACTACAACCGAGAATGGTCTGCTTAGACTACAAACTACATCCGAGAATGGTCTGCTTAGACTACAAACTACAATCGAGAATGGTCTGCTTAGACTACAAACTACACTCGAAAATGGTCTGCTTAGACTACAAACTACAATTGAGAATGGTCTGCTTAGACTACAAACTACAACGTAGAGTGGTCTGCTTAGACTACAAACTACAACTCAGAATGGTCTGCTTAGACTACAAACTACAACTCAGAATGGTCTGCTTAGACTACAAACTACAACTCAGAATGGTCTGCTTAGACTACAAACTACAACTCAGAATGGTCTGCTTAGACTACAAACTACAACTCAGAATGGTCTGCTTAGACTACAAACTACAACTCAGAATGGTCTGCTTAGACTACAAACTACAACTCAGAATGGTCTGCTTAGACTACAAACTAACTTACAAAATTAAACCTTGTCAACTCGCTATGATAACAAAGTGTTTTGTTTTTTGCAACTATATCGACTGTCGCATTGCAATGAAGAATCCTGAATGCATCTTCCATTCGTCGGCCCACAGTGATCAGTGTTGCATATGTCTTCGTCTCGAGCACAAACTTGCTGCAAAAACAAATGGGAAACCAGTTTTTCAAACATATTCTTTGGAAAGAAATATTGTTGATTCAGCAGCCCCTTTACAATAATTCATAAATCTAGGCCCGTCCCTGACATAAAAGTAGCCCACGGTTGCCCATCACAGAGCTACTGTTTAAAAGCACACAACGGTATATATTTTATGCAAATTTTGGATACAATTTTAGCGCTGGTCAAGCTTTCGAATTATTGCAATGGAGCGCACTTTCGGAGTGACAAGTACAAATGAAAATGAAACATACAATAGTAGAGTATCGATATATTTGAATACTTCTGGTCTTCGTGGTGTCAGATATACTTCCTCCTGATAATAAAACTCATTTCCATCATAAGTTTTCTTGTGTCGATATGGATTGAAACGAATGGAATTTGAACTGTCGGTTGGTAGACGTGTAAATGGACGAGACATGTATGTATGCGAATCGATAGACGAACGAACAAGGACGGGGACCCGGTGTGTGAGTATGAGAAGGTCTGTAGCACACCTGTTTGCGCGGGAAGCGAAGTGGGCTACTGTACCTCAAAAGTGTGCAAGCAATAAAAGACTAGTACGATTTACGATACATTTTTTCTTGAATGGAATAAATCCCGTTATCTGATGAAAAAGTACAGTAGCATTAGTTTTTTTTTTATTCGGATGATCCTGATATAAGCGGGGTTTTTTATTGAAAGTGATGCTCTGAATGGTGCCACTTCCATAAGCCTTTCTAGTGAAGGATGACTGAGGACTCAATGCCAAGTAGAGAACATGGTTTCAGTCAGCATACATTTATTTTAATAAACAAAGAAAGGGGATTTCGTCCGGAACGTCCAAAATAAAATACAATATTAAAAGGATTATATATTCGTGATTGCGGCTGCGGTTTTGCTCCTTATGGTGGAGGTACACATCTCATCAATTTTTTCACCCAACTCCTTCAGGACGCTCAATACGTTTCTTCTACACATAGAAGAAATGACACTGTGATTTGGGGCTGTTCTTTCTTCAAGCTTCAGTTTGATTTGTTTGAATCGGAAACTGACATGTTCGAGCTGGAATTTTTTCGATGTCAAAACTGAATTTAAGAACAGAAATTGTTACAGATGTTGTGTTAGATGGTATTTGTCCCTTTATGAGTCGATCCCGTGGCGAGAGGGATCTTCCCATCGTCAACCCAGGCCAATGGGTTGAGTCCGGTTGCGACTCGTGTTATTCAGGCTTTTGTCTCTGAGTATGTATTCGAGATTCCGGTTAAAGTTTATTCAGCAAAATGATAGAAGTAAAGGCTTCTATTCTTATTCACATTCTTGTGTGGTTATACTTATTTCCTTTCTGAACAGAATAACTCATAATTTTGGCATACATCCAAATATTCGAATACCTGAAACTCTGAGAGTATTGTTATTTGTCAGACATTCTTTCCAAACTCGGTTTTTGGGGCTTTGATCTTGAGTCCTCAATTAATCGTACTTTCTCGATGGCTGTCTTCTATGCCGCTCAAACGTTAAATGTTGATTAGTTGTTGATAACTGTATCTCCATATATCAAGAGATTAAACAATGGTAATAGATAACAATCGGTAACTGATAACAGATCAAATAAAAGAAGGAGGTCCATAACTGTACCGATATCATGGATGTTATGACAAATTCTCAGAAAATAATTTTTACTGGAATGAAGTTGATGAGGAGAAGATGAAGGATGATTGAAAAAAATCTAGCAAGAAGAAAAAACATAACGACATGCGGCTGCCTCTGAATGATTATCATACATTTTTTTACCGCCACGTTTTCCTTCTTTAGTGGTTGTAAAACAACGTGGTGGCTCTGCTTTCTTACTGATAAGGCTTGTCCGGTAGCGGAGTTGTAAAAAAATTGCAGACTTATCTTCCACGAGTAGTCCATTGATCAGGATTGTGATCATTGAAGTCTATATTGAGGGGTGTGATACTCCTAAATATACATTGCCAGGCTGCTATACTTCAGAAGAAAATTTGTCAACACAAAGAAAGTAATATTATTTCAATTACAAAAAATTTATTGAAACGTATAGGCGAGGCTAATTAGTAAATGTTTATTATGAGAAATGGGGATACAACTGATGATAATGAACAAACGTATAGGCCTATTACATCCCCCTTTTCTCCTGGCCGGTTGTTATTTTTGGCGCTGATGGCAGCTTGGATCTTTGATATGTTACTGTTGTTGAAGTACTGAGCAATCACCGACATTGGTCTTGGAGCAATGGATGTTGGTCTGACCACCTCTACTGTCCCTCTTGGTTCTTGTGCCCGTAACATCCACAGTGAATGCATCCTCTTCTTGTCGCTTCCACTAGTTCGAACCCGTGAATTTTTCTGATTTTCTCGACCATTGTCCTCTGAATCTTCATCATCTCTTCTCTCCCTTTGGCTGGTGTAGCGGTTGAATATCATCAGCACTAGAAATATCTCCTGCGGAATCATAGGTGAACCTCCATATAATAGACACAAGGACTATTGATCCGAAATATTCATCCCAGTTGAGTTGAGTCGTATGTAGCTTTTTCTAATGTCCCGTGGAGTCCATCTTCCCATCATTCTTGTTGTTGTATGTCGAATACTGAAAAGATCACAGCAAACACCGGCCTGAAAAATAATACATGTTAGATTTATAGTCGACAAAATGATTGTACCACTTCAAGATTCCCACATCTGTTTCATATGAAAAAATTCCACTTGCAATCTTTTCACTCAGTTCTTTCAGATTTTTCTTTTTTGTGGTCCTCTGGTACTGAGCTTTCTATTAGTATAGTTGATAGTTGTTGATAACTGCATCTTCATAATTCAATGAAGATGAAAGGTTTAGGTACAAATGTATCCAATATTAATCCCTGCAAAAGTACAGTAAGTTTAAAGGTACATAACATTTTCAAAACTGAGGAAAAGACAAAAAGTAGTGGTAGGTACAAATATGGCAAATCAATAGAATAGAATAGAACAAGGAGGTATCTAATAGAAAAATGAACAATGATAATAGATCATAATGGGTTACTGATAACAATTAGGAAGAAGAGGACACTACTGGGTGGCATTGACAGGAATATCCACGTTTTAGTATTGAGATTCACGGAGCCATTACTAGGTTTTATTTCATCAAAAACAATTTATAATCAAATAAGAGTCAGCAAAAATGGTGGATTATAAAGAATTCCTTTCTGTGTTGATTGCTTTCTATGTTGATTATCATCTGCTCCATAACCATCATTCGTGTCCGGTAGCGGTTGTAAATTCCATCCTCATCCTGCTTGGAGTTTGTACAATTTTTTAGCTTGTGCCATCATAATCAGCTTGGTGGTTCTCGTCCAGACTCAAACTTTGATCTGAAAAATAATCGCTGTAGAAGGTGAACCGTATTTCCTTGATTAGATCGGCACTGCAAACGCTGTGGGAGAATTACAATATCTCGGTATCTAGCACAGTTATCAAAAAGTTGTCAACTGCAAACTTGTAGATAACGTTATGATCTACAAATTTGCAGTTGACTACTTTTTCATAGCTCTTCTAGATTCCGAGATATTATTATTATTCTACGGCAGCGTCTGTAGTGCCGCCATATTCAAGGAAATACGGTAGTTTGAACTATGTTCTTACCATTTCACCTTTCCATTTGGTATGGGGAGATTTGGGTCGCTGTTTGTTTGGTTGTATTCATTGTGAATACTATCTATCCAAAATATTCATCCCAGTTACTTTGAGTGGTGTGTGGGTTCTTCCACTGCCCTGTGGAGTCCATCTTCACGTCAGTCTTTCTGCGTCATATCGAATATTGATATTACTGATCCTAATCGACTGAAAACGCCAGCCTAAGAATCAATACATGTAATATTTATAGTCGACAAGATGCTTTTACCACTTCAAGCTTTCCACTTCTGTTTCATATGAAAAATTCCACTTGCAATTTTCTGACTGAGCTCTTTCAGATTTTTCATTTTTTGTGGTCCTTTGGTACGGAGCTTTTTATTAGTAATGTTGATTAGTTGTTGATAACTGCATCCTCATAGTAATATGAAGATGTTAGGTTTAGGTACATATGTATCCAATATTAATCCCTGAAAAGTTACAGTAGGCTTAAAGCAACATAACAGTTTCAAAATGGAGTAAAAGAAAAAACGTTGCGATAGGTACAAATATGGCGAATCAATAATAGAAAGTGAGAGGTTGTATCTATAATAGATGCCAAACAAGAATAGATAGCAATGTGGTACTGATAACAATTTGGAAGGAGGGGAAACTACTACTGGGTGGTATTGACAGGAAACCCCACGTTTTAGTATTGAGACAAAAATTGCTTTTTTTCAGACGGAGCTTGAAAATGCTCAAAAATGAGCCAAGAACATTCACAACTGCTTTCCGTTTATTCTGGCGTACTCTTTTCCTGACATATACTTGAGAAGGACCGACAATATGTTAATCATTATTTGAAGAATGTTCAACAACTCTGATCCTTCGATAACTTGTCAAGAAGTTAAGAGCCACTATAAGCATGACATTCATAACTTGTGCAAGAACATGTTTCAATTCCATCAATTTTTATTGAAAATATAACTTTCAGAATCAAAATAAATGTGACACAAATTTTCTTCTTTTTTTCTGACCCTCGGACTACTCCCATCTTTCTCTAATGTCCGTGGAAGTTGCTCATCTAAGCCATTGCTGGATTTGTGGTATGGAGCACCGGAGCTAACTTTGATGTTGAACAGCTTCTAGGAACATCTTTCTTCTTTTCTTCTTCCGACGTTTCATGATTTTTCCTGTTCCTTGTGAATACTTGCCTCATTTTCCGCCCCGTCTATCTCCAGCATGCGTTCCTCTCGATTCAACGTTCTGATCTTCCGGTCGTCCTGGCTTCTATCCATTCTTTCTTCCGTATGATTGATGTCACTGCGACCACTTTTTCCTGGCATCACAAACTTCCATCCGAATTTCCGCTACTTCCTCTAACCCGTCTTTCTCGAATGTCCTCATGGTTTTGCAGAACCGCCGTTGCAGCTTTGATGATGACCAGGATTTGCTCCTTGGGTTAGTTTTGTGTCTTCTCTCTGTCGAAGAGAATTATCGCGTATTGTTCCATCTGAGATGCTTTACGTGTTTCCTGCAATAAAATCAATTAGTCGTCTCCTTATTCATTAAATTTATCCTACATTCTCGTTGTTGTTTTTTCCTCTCCCTCTCTCTCAGTTTGATACGACTTGTTGCTTCTTCTATCGATGCGTGCTCCGTCGTGTGAATTTCTCTGGAATGACGGTTTTTGTCGTTGTCTTGTGGTGTCCTACACATTGATCACGGCTTCATCATTTTCTGAAACAAAATCAATAAGGTGGAACTTATTCCTTTATATTTTCTTACCTTCTAATAGTTGTAAGACCTGACGAATGTGTTGTTATTAGTTGTTGATAACTGTATCTTCATAATCAAATGAAGATGTTAGGTTTAGGTACAAATGTATCCAATATTAATCCCTGCAAAATACAGTACGTTTAAAGACATATCATTCGAAAATTGAAAAAAGACAATAAGTACTATATCTATATAGGTACAAATAGGGAAAATCGAAAGAAGAGAAAATAGGTGGAGGTATCTATAATAGAGGAATGGACAATTATAATAGATAACAATGGGTAACTGATAACAATTTAGAAGGAGAGAGGAACTACTACTGGGTGGCAATGTCAAAAATACTTCATTGTTTGAAATATCAACGTCCTCGGTTTTATCAATCCATTCATTTGCCGAGAGTGTTCTACTCGCAAAATATCTGAAATTTCCTACAAAAGTGAAAGAAGTCTGAAAAAGTGACACACTTCTAGATATACTGTCAACGATTTTACTTGATTCTGATCTCCCTTTGCTCGCTCTGAGCTACAACAGAAGATGTCTGACTATTTCATACATTTGTTTTTTCAAGCTTCTATAACTTTCAAAAAACCAGGAAGCAACTATGGTTGATTGATAATTGAGTCCGATTGAGACTGTATTGCTTTCATGAGTATATTCGATTTTTCGGTTCATGAGTTTATTTGGTTAGAAAGAATAAAATGGGGCAAAGTGAAAATGGTCAAATATGTGAGATAGGGTTTACACTTCTGTATCCCTCCGAGTTTTCTGTTTTTGGATTGGGCCGCAATTCGTTTCGATTAATTTTAAGCTGCAGCGTCTACTGATTCGATTGTCTGGGTCTTCATCATTTCTTCTTCTCTCCGCTTGAATTTCGACCCGATTTGATGGAGAATGGCATTTCTTGCAGCGTTGTTTTCCATGGGATCACTTTCATTGACAAGAAGGCTTCGGTTTTGTTTTCGCTGTGTCACTTCGAATGTCCTGGAGAGTGTATTCCATATTGATCATCGTTTACTGCAACAAAATCGATGAGTTGACTCATTTTTCATTAGTTGTGTCTCACCTTCTCCTTGTTGTAATACCGTGTGCACATTTCGATGTGATCGGAAAGTGTGCTTGGGGTGTGAAGACTCCGTTCTTCCTTGTTCTGGCCTTCTTTTTTTTCTTGTTGTGTCCCTGGTATCCACATTTTTGGCAGCTTTCCGTTTCCGTTGGTTTCTGGGCTGCGATAGATCCCTGTGATCATGGTGTTATATCACTGTAATGAAATCATCAGTATTATTCATAACACCAGTAACTAACCTTTCATCCATTACTTCGGGCTAGTGGTTCTTATCAGAAAATCTGGAAATCTTGTGATAACAAATCCCCACAGGTTTAGTTGATTATTGAAATTGATCGTTTAGTTGTGTATAACTGCATCTTCATAATAATATGAAGATGATAGGTTTAGGTACAAATGTATCCAGTATTAATCCCTGTAAAAATACAGTAAGCTTGAAGATACATAATATTTTAAAATTGAGAAAAAGACGAAAAGTAGTGATACGTACAAATGTGGGAAATCAATGGAAGAAAGTGGAGAGGAGGTATATATGATAGAGTATACACAATGATGATAGATAACAATAAGTTACTGATAACAATTAGGGTGGAAAGGAAACTACTGGGTGGCAATATCAGAAATATTGTACTATATTTCGATAATCAATTCTACTCGACTCTGTAACCAGAATGATGATTTTCCATCAGTTTTGGAATACTGTATTATATGTACCAAAGTAACGGCTAGGAAAATGACGTGTGACGAACATGTTTCAATTCCATCAAACTTTATTGAGAATGTATCTTTAAAAATAACATATTATTCAGCTGTTTCATCTAACTCCTGGATCCCTCCGAGTTTTTCGATTTCGTTTTGAGCCGACATTCTCTTGGTTTCATTTCCAGGTGTAGTGTCCACCAGTGCAATGGCCAGTCTCCCAATCAGGTCCTTTCTGTTCATGTTTCGACCCATTTTGATGGTTCAGTTTGCGTTTTGCAACCTTGGGAACACTTTCATTCGCAAGAAATCTTGGTTTTTGTCGTTGGTGTCGGAGTATATCTCCAAATGCCCTGTGGCATTTTCCACATTTCTCATCATTTCCTGCAACAAAATCAATGAGTTGCCTCATTTTTCATTATTTGTATCTCACCTTCTTGGATATACCATGTGCACACTGCGATGTTGACAGAGGTGCTGGGGCTTTTTCTAACGGGGGAGGTTCTGCTCTTTTTTTTAAATGTGCTTTTCCTTTTTTCTTTGGGTTCTTGGCCTCGAACGAGCTTTTCTTGTGTCCCTGGCATCCGCATTTTTTGTAGCATTCCGCTTCGTTGATTTTCTGAGCTGATATATCTCTGTGATGATGATATTATATCACTGTAATCAAATTATCAATATTAGTCATAGCAACAGTAACTAACCTTTTATCCATTACTTCGGGCTAGTGGTTCTCATCAGACAATCTGAAAATCTTGTGGTAACAAGTTTCCACTGGTTTATTTGATTATCGCAATTGATCTTTATTAGTTGTTGATAACTGTATCTCCATTATCAAATGAAGATGTTAGGTTTAGGTACAAATGTATCCAGTATTAATCCCTGAAAAGTTACTGTAAGTTTAAAGGAGCATAACATTTTGAAAATTGAAAAATAAATAGTGGAAGGTTCATAACTGGCAAATCAGTAGAATAAAATGGCGAGGAGTGGGCATATATACTAGAGAATAAACAATCACAGTTGATAACAATGATGTACTGATAACAATTTGGAAGGAGAGGAGCTACTGGGTGGCATTGGCAAAAATATTTCACTGCTTTTTATAGCGATATCAATTTTTAATTGCATTCTGTTCACTAAACAGCTGTAACTTTCGACAAAATGGGCGGAGCCCACTGGTTGGTAAGAGAGTCTGCACAATTTATCGGAAGAGCACCAGGTACACACACAATGCGTTAAGCTTACTATTACCGTAATTTGAATTTGAAAAAAGTTTAAACACGCGCTTTTTGTGCAGTTTTTTGCCATTTGAAAATCGCAGGTATTGTAACAGTCGCTCTTCCTCCTGTCAAAAGGTCAGCGTACGGTATTTAATGTAATTGCAAACGCGCTCCATCGACCATCAAAAGAACACGCGGTAAATCAATACCGTAGGGAGAAGTGTGGTAAGCATTGTGCAATGGCACTATGCGACCAAATATTAATATTATGCACCATCATACTTCACAATCCCCTACTCTCCATGTATTTAAAACCATTGGAAGGACACGATGCCACTTGGTTAATGTCGCTTTCATTTGTTGTTTGGGTTTACTTCCTGTACAAACAATCAACAACAGTTTCGAAGTTTGGACGTCAGAATGGTTTAGTAAAAATTGAAATAATAACAGTATGGCAGTTGTTGAGCACTGTTGCATTCTTTCTAACCGTATCCGTTACAGTAAGTTGACTGACACGGAAGTACAAAAATCGATACATGTTTCAGCCACTTGTATTCTATGACTCTGAAATATCACGTATTATCAATGGACTAGTATTTTTGTTCGCCTTTGTCTACATGTATGCCGCTTTTAATCCATCAATCGGAACATTTATTGATGATGAAAATGTGTGTCATATGGATGATATTATAATGAAACAATTCGATAGGAATATGGCTGACTGTCCAGTTGATATATTCTCGAGGAAAACATTCAAAGGAGTTGTTAGATATGTTGCAATGATCATTGTTATATCACACTTTGATTTGGTATGTTTATTATCATATTTTATACTAATAGGGTATACTGTCTTGAATGCGCATACGAAAAAAAAAAGTTTCTCTTTGAGGTTCCATCACCCATATTTGGTGTTCCAAAAATGTACTGTATTTTAAAGGGACATAGTAGCTTTTTCTTTTTAACTAATATCTCTAAAAGATAACCAAGGGAAACGCTGGAAATTCACATTGCGCGGATTCTGAAAGCAAATAAAATATATACCATGTAATGCTCCTTTAAAGTACGGTATATTTCCAGGAATACCTGGAGATTTTTCTATACGAGTAGTATCAGGCTTAGATTCCCCAGACTTTTTACCTCTATCTACGATACCAATACTTCAAGTTTTTTTTCAGGACAATGGAATAAGTGATACCAATCTGCACTCCCTTCTAATCATATTCATAATATATCCAATTTATAACATTTTTCATTTTTTTGGATTGAATAATGACTGGAAAACATTCTATGAGCAACATAGACATTTGCCTATATGGGATCCATATTGTGAACCAATATATGTGTTATGTTCATATTTATTAACAAAGAAGATGTTGGTAGGACACTTATCAGTTGCCGTATTATTCATTTCATGTTTCGGTTTCAATTCGCATATGTTTTATATACCATTTTTAACTTTATTTATCGACTTGTTATTTGTTGTTATTAGTGGAAGAAAAGCTTTTTCGTAGTTGTGAAAATAATAAATACATTCCATTTGTGAAGAGGTTTAGCAATGTGTGATTCTTATATGATGACAATAAGATCGAGAGAGCTTGCCAGAAAAATTGAAAATTCTCCATATTTCTAATCACATTATTCACCTGGTCAATCGTCTGTTTTTTTCAATTCAAACCTACACATACACCGCGGGTAAATAATACAACTTTATTCATAAGATAATTATAAAAAACAAAAAATTGTCACTGAACGCCACTCTACCAAATGACCTGTGTATCCAAACTTGTACCCATTTCTACCATGGTAGAGCATGCTGTTGTCTGACTCTGTCAACATTATATAATTTGTGAGATAATTAGTTACCTCACCAAGTACGTGCTCGATATGCTTCAACTAGCTCTGCATTGTTGGTTGTTGCATCTTTTCAAATATGGCAAATTGTCTTCCTAAATTGTTATTCAAACCATAGCTTGAAATATTTAGTCAATTACCAGAACTTGATGCTGAACACCGCTTGAGCAACTACCTGATATCAATATTTCCGTCCAATTCTCTTTTATACAACTTGATAGGAAGTGATAACCTCATTTTTAATTTTTATCAGTTTTATATAACTGCATCTTGATAAGATGATTGGCCTAGGTACAAATTGTAGCCAAATACCCTATAACATGGTGATAATTATTGGAATATATGAAAAAGGAGCAGAAAAGCAGGAACAATTTTGACAAATAATATAAGATTGATATGAAGAAGGATAGGGACGTATCCATAACAACGAGATACAAACAACATGTGGGAGTGGGAAAATTAGTGACGGATAAGGCGAAGGGTGTGGGAAAGTTTGCCACCAAAGCCAGCTTTTATATGAGTTGTGATCAGGAATTGGAGCTCGGGCACTTGTATCAGTGTTGCTCTATATCAGAAGGCTCCAAATCAAATAGGAAATGGTTTTTTTTTATTATCTTGTGACTGTATCAACTTCAATCATGCTGGAAACCACGGTACTCCTGTAACATCCAGGACCGAAGCAAAAAATCGAGGACCCAAAAATAAAATTGAGGAACGAACTAGTAAAATACCATACAAAAACAGCCTTTGGGTCCTCGATTTTTTGCTTCGGTCCTGGATGTTACAGGAGTTTTCGAGTTTATGTTATTTCTATGGCTTGTATTCATATTCATGAACCTCCTGGCTTTGAGCAAGGAATATGTGGAACTGAAAACATAAAAAGGCCTCTAGTATATTCATATCAGCCTTCTCTGTCACACTTACCTAACTTAAGTAATTGCTGGTCTAGCCGCCGTTTTCCGATTCTCAAAAAGAAGTGTTATATTTCAATTGTTCCTGGATCACAATGTCCCTTTCCGTACTTCTTGTGTTTTTCCCGAAAAATTCATGCTAAATTTCCGCTGTTATCTTTTCAATTGATCCTTCTCTGTTAGTCTTCAAAATTATAATGGTGTTCGCATTATTAACTTAAAATATGCGGGACACGATTTATTAATGACAAATATATAATGAAGTGATAAACAAAATAAAACAAATGGGGAGGGAACCTAATATGTACAGTTATATTCAATCAACTATATTTATATCTACACTATCATTCCCGCCCATAAATTGAAATCTACATTCCTCAAATTAATATCCCTAGCCTCTTGCTCGGTCTTTCCACAGTCTCTCTTTAGATCTTCCCATCTCCTCGATCTTGTCCTCCATCTCCTCTTTTTTGCCTGTTGCTCATCCGGTTTTGCTCTCCAGTTTCCTGATTTTTCGTCTCCAGGAAATGATCCTCTTCTCTGTATTCGTGTTGTAATGAGCTAGAGCTTTTGGGGCTCCGGCTCATCCTTCAACGAGGCATGTTGATATAATCAATACACAGTGTTACGGAACAAGATTTATTATAGTACAGTATATAAGTGTCAAGGTGTACAAATAAGATAAGAGGGAATATCCCCGGGAAGAGCCCCGATCCCAGGGTCCAGCCTCGTTTTATAGGGGCCCGGCTCTGGGGTGGTGACTCTTCACGTGCTGGTCAGGTGGTAGCAGCACGTGTTCGGTTTCGCCAGAGTGTCTCTTCATGTTTTTCATCTTCTCCAAAGGCGGCGGGACTCCGGACACGATATTCCTGCAAGATGGAAAGTAGCTTTTTCCTTATATCACACATTTTAACTAGACTTCTATTATTCAAAACATTGTAGATTACCGTTACTATATTAATTTGAGCTCTAACTGTCATAGAAGGTTTCCGTTGAAAACATAATATCATATCATCCAGAACAACGACTAGAAAAGAAGCCAGTGCGCTTTTTTCGTAAACTTTGATTTGAACTTTAAATACAGTATCCAAACTACAAAAACGCGTCGAGAACAAGGTCACACTTTCTTAATTCCTAGTCATTGTTTTGTCACGATCATGATACAAGTGAATATCAAAACTAAAATAAAAAAAGTTATCCATACCTTATCTAACTCCTTTTTCCGTCTATCCTCCTCAATGTCTCCATGATTCAGAATTCTAGATTGATAGTTGTGCATAACTGATGATTGATTTAGATCCGAGGATCAATCTTACCCTGAAAAGTGATTGATAAAGTTCAAATTAACTGCAAAAATGATAGCAGATAATTATGGTTAACGGATCGAGGAACAACTGGAAAATGTGTGAAAAAAAAGTCAAATGCTGAGAAGCGATTAACAAGGAGGAGGAGTTGATGTTATTGATAAGTGTTTGGGCATCAGCTGTTATTTATTCGGGAGCCAATTGTTCGAAAAACAATTAGTCCAACAATTGGAAGAGATTATTGATTCTAAAAACAACAGAGAGCTTTCAGGGATCCTTCAGAAATCGAAAAAGTTATCAGTTTTGAAACATCTGAAACGCAATCAACAGACCATTCTCGATTGTAGTTTGTAGTCTAAGCAGACATAATTTTTCAAAAAATATTTATTCTATCAGATAAGCATTCAACTATTTATAATCGGTATTAAAAATAAATGTGGCACTATGCAAACGATCTGTTAGTATGACATAGAAAATAGGAGGTAGGAAATAACTTCAATCCAATCCATCGTCAGCAACTCTTCTTTATGATTTTGTGAACATAACCAGTATATGGTATAGCGCTGAAAATATAACTGATATCTTACCAATAATAGTTGTGTGATCACTAACCTCCAATTACCCTTTTATCTCTGGTGATGTCATCTAGGTCTCTATTATTATCGGTATGGTTTTAAGGTTGACGAATAGCCTCTCCTCAATTCTTCATCCAAAAGTTGTCATCTTTACTATATTTTTAATGTTGTGGTCGATATCCATCTGATATTTCTGGTGAATTTCTGCCATTCATTTTCGCAGTTTCTTCATTGACAACCACGGATCCACCTGATAAGATAGTAGTTGTCATATCAGATGTCATTACTTATCACTAACCTTCAATCCAACCCATTGAACAGTCCATTTTCGTGCTACAGTCCATGAACACCTCTGGGTGGAAAGTTGAATAAATCCTGAAAAAAATATAACTGATATCTTATCACCTTCTATCACAAACCTCCACTTATCCTCCTTTTTTCTGACATCTCATTTTGAACCAAAATGTGCATCTTCCCTTCATCTTTCTACGGAATCTTGTCAAATCTTCGTTTATCTTCTGTTAAGTTGGCTCCATCTGATACTACGGGTTAACCCAGTTATGGTCGTACTGCTTCTGATAATACAACTGATATCTTATCAGTCACTATCACTTAACACTAACCTATACTTTCAATCAACCTTCATCATCATTCGGAAAAGCGCATGTCATTCCAAATTCACTCCTGGAAACCTGTCCATGCTATCGTTGTCTTCTTCAGTGGTTGAATTGGTTTCAGATGATTTCTTCTTTTAAACCTTCTCTCTGGACCGTTTCATTTCCTTTTTTGAACTATTTCCATATGGATGGTTTCTACTACGTATGAAGTAGTTGATGATCATATTCTTTCTAATGATATAACACTTATCATATCAGTTATCATTTCTTATCACTTACGTTGTCGATATCATAAACTAGGCCTCTTGTTATTTTCCTTCATCATTTCATTCGGTGTTTGCATCCACTATGGGTACTCTAAAACGTCAAATTTATTGTGTGATAGTTCCTGTTAAATGATTGAATAATTGAATACCTTCAAGAACTGTCTTACCTTTCACATTGCTTGGATGGAACGAGATGCATATTGTGGTGTTCTTCTGATGGAAGTACACAAGTCACGAATCACACTACTTCATAAACCTCTACCTGAAAATAATTCAAGTAACTACTTTATTTTGTACTATCTCACCTTTCAAATCATATCATTGGATTTCAGTATTGTTGCCCACATTCTTGTGTCATTCTCTGATGGTGTTTGATATCATTATTATAGTATTTATAGTTGTTGATAACTGTATCTCCATTATCAATATGAAGATGATTGATTTAGGCACAAATGTAACCAAATACCCTATAATATTCAATTATTATATCACATAAAACGGTGAAGCGCATAAAATAATGTTATAGAAAAAAGTGATAAAAAATAGTATGAACTCTGCTGTGAGGAAATAATTATTTTTTAGAAGACTAAATTACAACTATTTTATGGTATAAGGGCGCTATAACTGAAGAAATAGAAGAAATGTAAATCAATAGGTTTAGTGCCATCGCCAAAGTGGCAGAAAGAATGAGAAGATAGTGTGTATTGGGAAGAGACCACCCGCATTGCTCGGAGATGGGCGGTCTGGCTCGGCGAGCGAAATGGAAAAGGGGAGGGAATGAAGTGAGTGTTCTTTGGAACACGGAGTCATTATATGTAGGCAGTATTTCAGTTGGATTTCAGCCCTGATGGAATCTAAAATATGAAGAAAAAAGTGTGCAGGAGCTCGTCGAGTAAAATGGGAAATAGCCCAAAAAAGAGCCATATATATATTGTCTATTAGTCGATTATTAGCCATGAATGGAACTGAAAAGTGAGGAAACAATGTGAATAATGAGTCAAAAATAGTTCGCAGCCAAATTGATGATTTGTGGTGTAGCGGCTGGAAAATATCTGAGTCTTATCAGCGTTTTATCAGTGTGTTGAAGATTATGCATAAAACATTGTATATAATAATAATACTTTATTTTTCTTTGATGTCCGGAGGTTATAGTTTCATTACCCGGAGATGCAAATCCATACAATTATTTTGCGATATCGCTAGAATTTGATATGGGGAGCTGTTTCATTGGGTTGGAATTTCAACTTTTCTTTTGTTATCCTGCATGTGGTTTATTATTGCTGTATGTGACTTTCTACCATGGCGGAGGATACAGTGAAGGATTGTATACATCGGTGCGTATCCTTGCAACCATCATTGTCTGAAATGATACTTTTACTCAAAATAGTTCTTGTCTATGGAATTAAGCTTACTTTTTGCATTCAGCAAGAACACAGGTCTGCACATCAGATCGGTCATACATCAGATACCCCAGTGTAAGTTGCTCTGCATTGATGTTGTTGGGTCTTCTGAAAATACTCATTCATAATCATCCACCTTTGAACATGTCTCACTTTTTCATTCAGGTGTGAAATATGACACTGTATACTCTCTTCACAGCAGATCGATCTCTGAACAGACATTCCAGGAGAATGAGACCAGGTGTTTGTTAGCTCCAACTCATTTCTACCTGGAACGAACAGTTGCGTAACTATGTAGATGACTTTTAACTGTCTTACCTTTCAAACAGCCTTCCATTTTCATCCACCAATCCACCACTCGGCCACGTTTGTTTCATTGGTCTTTCAACGCTTTGCATTGGATTTGAGATGTTGTTCAGTGCTCGGAAATCAATTGTCAATCTCGATGACAGCATTCAAAGGTATTACGTCGTGAATTCCTTGCTATCCTAAAATATTCAATAGTTGTGTAACAAGCTTACTTTTGAACTGTCTCACCTTTTCACCTTTCATGTCAACGTTCATGATCAGTTCTTTTTCCATTCGTCTTGCTTGGCCTTGGGTTTCGACTTCTTTTCTGGCCCTGAAGTCGATCGTGAATCTCCATGATATTGTGCTCAAGTTTTTCTGGAAAATAATATTTGTATAAAGCTACCTGATTTGGAACTATCTCACCTTTCAAATCAAATCATCGGAGCGAGGATCGTAGACCACATTCTTGTGTTATTCTGATGGCATTCCATTACCATTATTATTGTATTTATAGTTGTTGATAACTGTATCTCCATATCAATATGAAGATGATTGATTTAGGTACAAATGTAACCACATACCCTATAATATTCAATTGTTATATGACATAAAAACATCAAAAGGCATAAAAATAAAGCAGAAATGTGCATAAAATGAAGTATTGATATGACATGAGGATACAAATAATTTTGTGAAAGAAACTATGACAATCAATTGTATAATATAGGAGTAATAAAGTATTTAGGTTTAGAAACATATTTGTTTACTATGAAAACGAAGAAATGACAATCGATAGGTTTAGTGAATGGCGGAGGGAGTGGAAGGAGGGGAGAGAGGGAGGAGAGGGAGTGTAGAGTGATAGAGAAGGATAGAACTGGGCCGAAGACTGGGGGAGGAATAGAGAACATCTTGAGCAATTTTGGATAGATGGAAAACTTGGAATCCCAGAATTATTTATTGTTTCTTCAACAAGCCATTCAGAAATTTTTCACCTGTCAACTTATCTAACATCATCAATTATCAATTTAGGATTCGAAAAAATCTAGAAACTGGAAAGTAACACATACACAATCGTCCGATCTTGCAACTTACGCAACCTTCACTCGAGCTAGTCGGTGGCACACAACATCCGATCTGGAAAGTTATGATACCTTGAGTCGAGCTGGAGCAATGGTAAAATGGCCGATAAGCAAAATAGGGAAGAGCCATATTTAATTTGTATTACAGGCAATTTTCAACTTTAAATTGAGCTCAAAAGTGAGGAAACACTGTGCATCATGAGTCATAAATAGTTTGTAGCTCAATTGATGATTGTGGGTTTGGCAATTTTGAGAGAAAAATCTGAGCCGTATCAGTGTCATATCAGTGTGTTGATGATAATGCATAAAACAGTGTATATAATAATACTTTATTTTTCTTTGGTGTCCGGAGGTTATTGTTTCATTACCCGGAGAAGCGAAGCCAAATATATGTTTGCAATATCGCGAGGATTTGATATGGGTAGTTGTTTCATTGGGTTGGTATATCAACTTTTTGTTGTCTTGCAGAAGGTTTATAATACTGTCCCTAGCAGATGGTGAAAGCTCTTATTCATCGACGTGTATCCTTGCTGCCATCATTGTCTGAAACGATACTTTTATTCAAAATATCTGTCTTTTAAGGAACTAAGCTTACTTTTTTCATCCCAATCCATTGGTGCTCACAACGATTCTAATAATATTTGCCAATTTGTTTTGGGTTTCAAATCTGAAAAAAAGGCTACTTCATAATCAACTTTTAACTTGACTCACTTTGGAAGAGAATACTGGAAGAGAATATTCAGGTATGGAAGAGAATACTAAACATTCTCTTCAAATCAGGTCTATCTCAGAGCATACATCCCAGGCAAATGCTGCTAGGTGGTTATTTGCTCCAACTCACTTCTATCTGAAACGAGCAGTTGCATAACTTGCTGACTTTGAACTGTCTCACCTTTCCAAGCAGCTTTCATTTTCATCCACCAATCCACCATTCGTCCACATTTGTTCCATTAGTCCTTTGACGCTCTGCATTGGTTTTGTGATGGTGTTTAATGCTCGGAAGTCAATTGCCAATAAAATCATGTATACCTTTCCATCTTAAAATATTTGATAGTTGTATAACCTGCTGATTTTTAACTTGTCTCACCTTTTCAACATTCATGTCAACTTTCATGATCAATCTACCATAAGTTCTTTTTCCATTCTTCTTGCTGATTTCCTATCTCATTCCACATACTTTGCAATTGAAATTCGTAGAGATATTTGTTGAAAAATCAAGAGTTGTGAATCGGCTTTCCTCAGCAGAGGTCGATGATGTCGGCGATGATTGGTATGACACTTGTCGTTGATGTTCTGCTCGCTTTTTCTGATTCTTTTGCATCTCCATGATATTGCGTGGCTCCCTGGAAAACAATATTTGTATAAAACTACCTGATTCGGAACTATCTCACCTTTAAAATCATATCATTGGATTTCAGTATTGTTGCCCACATTCTTGTGTCATTCTGATAGAGTTTGATATCATTATCATAAAATAGTTGTTGATAACTTTATCTCCATATCAATATGAAGATGATTGATTTAGGTACAAATGTAACCAGATACCCTATAATATTCAATTATTATATCACATAAAAACTATGAAAAAATAGTGCATAAATAGTGATAACATGCAAAAAATGGTAGGGTTGAGATGATAGGAGGATATAAATAATATTATGAGAAGGACTATGACAACTTATTGTATAATATTGGAGTAAACACGTATTCAAGTTTAGAAACATATTTGTTTACTATAAAAACGAAGAAATGGCAATCGATAGGTTTAGTGAATGGCGAAGGAGTGGAAGGAGGGGAGAGGGAGGGAGAGGGAGTGTAGAGTGATAGGGAGGGATAGAATTGGCCGAGGACTGGGAGAGGAACAGCGAACAACTTGAGCAATTTGAAATATATGGAAAGATTGGAATCCCAGAATCTCAACGAGTCATTCAAAATTATAGTTCCCCAGTTTTTTCAGCCGCCAACTTATCTAACATCCTCAAGTATCATTTCAAGACATTCCAGATTGTTCAGCGAAGATTTGGAAAAAAACTAGAAACTGAATCATCCGATCTTGCAACTTATGCAACCTTCACTCGAGCTAGTCGGCGGCACACACCGCCCGATCTGGCAACCTATGATACCTTGAGTCGAAATGGTGCAATGGTAAAATATCCGATTTGTAGGCGAGAGATCAGAGTTCGACACCCATATAGGGACGATACATTTTTTCAGATGGTTTTTGAATGGTTATTATGTTTTGAAGCATTGAAATATAGAGAAAAATCGAACGATCCAAGCTTTCAGACAAGAAAATGAGAACTATCACATTGAAATATAGCAGTTAGTCAAACTCCTTTTTTTTGCGATTCTGACTTTCAAATGAGCACATCCAACTTGAACTAGAAACTGATGAAAGTTTACAATACAGAATTACACAGTTTTTTTCATATAAGAATTTATTCGAGCTTTCGATACTGTCTTTGTAGATTGTGGTTGGAAGATCCCATTTATCCAAATACTTCTTTGAAGTTTCGATCAGTGTTTGTCCGGCGGTGCAAAGTCTACAATCGCTGCGTTTTTCGTATCTTCCCACTTTCCTGAAATCAAGTCTATTTCTTATAATATTTTCAAGATCTGTAACAAACCGGCTTTCTTCATGTTGATCATTAATGTAACCAAAACTAATTGAACAAGGACCAACATACATCCTTTTCTCAATATTTTGGATGCCACGCTGGATGGTATAATATGGATCATTTTGGGGCCGACATTTTGATTCATGATAATATTTCATACTCGTAGAATTCGATAATGTCCGGATTTCCTTGTCCATCGTGGTGGCATCTGAACATTTTAAGAGTTTTTTCAACTAATATCGGTTTCAAAAATCTCTCATCGGTTTTATACCTTTAAACAGTACCCCATGGGCTTCACAAAACAATAGATGAAGCTAAAATATTTCATCAAAATAGGTATCAGTCAAGTTGGTGTTGATTGTTCTTTCAACTCCGGACCGTATACCTATAGTTTTTTTTTGTTTGGAATACGCTCGAAAGCAGTTGAGGTCCGATTGCTCGGATTTCGGTGGGCCCGAAGGCCCGATAGTGCTTGTTTCTCGGGAGTTTATATATAGTCGTATTCCGTATGTACCGACACCTCGCGAGTTTCGCCATCCACTATGCGTTGTGTGTGAGGGGGCGGGGCTTGAGGATTAACTTCGTTTGGCGCAAAATTCAAATATATATTTGAAGGTCTGAGAAGTTAGATCATGCGCCTTTAAACAGTAACACAAAACCTAGTTCGTCGTGTTCCTGTATGCGCCTTTAAATACCGTAGCCGAAAACGGAAATGAAATCATCATATGGTATTTAAAGGCGCACATTTCAAAGTGATTTTCGTTTCAAGAGTCTTGCTGGGTTACAATAAGTACACGAATAGTGTGGTATTGATGCGCCTTTAAGACAGTATCCCTTGTTCTTCTATATTCTATGCTACGGTTTAAAGGGGCAGAACTGTAATGGTTTCGTGAGGCTAGATTCGTATGAAACTGATTGTAGATGAACATATACATAATTTGAAAAAAAAACTTACTTAACGTTGTACTTTTGTTGATCCAGTCTTCCACAAAGTCGAATAAAGTTGTGTTTTCTTCTTTCCATCGCATTATCCAATAACTTCAACATGTCCATCGGTCCAACTCGCCATTTTGCGACACACTGAGAGCATGATCAAACACTTTTGGGGCAGAGGTTGCTATGAATATAACTGATTTCTTATCAATAAAAGTTGATTATCACAAACCTATAATTTTTCAACTATTTTTGTAAATTCTGATGCGTATCCTGATTCTTCATCTTCATCCAAAATCATATCTTTCTCTAAACCTCCTCTCTGTACCGTATCAACTCATCATTTTCAATCCTTTTATCGGCAAGGCGTCTATTTTTCATTTTTCCACTACGAATTGACAAAGTGATGCTATTATTTCTTCTGATAATATAACAGTTATCATATCAGTTATCATTACTTGTAACTGACCTTGTCCAGGATCATCATAGAAGGAGTCCTTCTTCCATTATTTCATTATTTTGTGTTATAGTTGTTGATAACTGTATCCCCATATCAATATGAAGATGATCGATTAAGGTACAAATGTAACCATATACCCTATAATATTCAATTATTATATGACGTAAAAACGGTGAAGCGCATAAAAATTGAGGATAAATAGTGTTAATATGCATAAAATAGTGGTGTATAAATAATTTCAGAGGAACACACGAAAAATTGTTTCAAGTAACGATAATGTATAAAAATGAAAGGAACGACAATCGATAGGTTTAGCGCCAGCGCCAGAGTGTAAGAAGGAACAGAGGAGAGAGAGTGTGTGTTGTTGAGAGTGCTCACTGTCTGGCAGATAGGCGCTGAGTTGGAATGGGAAGAAGCAGAAAAAAGTGAGTGTTCTTTGGAAGGAGAAGTCATTTGGGATTGTTTCGGTCAAATTCTAGCTATATATGAAGATGAAACATGGAGAAAAAAGGTTGAGAAGAGCTCGCCAGGCTGAATACACGGTCATACATGTAATCACGTTTTCTAGTCAACTTTCAGCAATGAGTAGAACTTGGCTCTAAAGTTCTACCAAGCAAAGCCGAAAAAAACACAGATATCTTGGCTTTTTTCTAGAAGAGTAGATGATGAAATCAAATATTTCGATTCTGATTATTCCAAGTCCTTCTACTACAATACCTTCCAATTTAGACTGTCAACTTATCTAATATCAATTTCATTCTGGTCAAAAGTGTGCCATGATTACTAGACTTGATCCAATTTTGTATCAGCTGTCGTTTGTTCCCCATAATAATTCTTCTTTTGGTTGCAATTTTAGCCAATTCAAATTGTTCCAATGGAGTGCATTTGACAAAATTTGAGATTTTAGAACTGACAATCATTTTTTAGGATTGACAAAAATTCAAAAAAAAAAGTTGTGATACGTTGTTTACAATAATTTCATGAAAGAGTTTATTAAATCTTTTTTCATTGGAATGTATGATGGAATTCACTGTTTGTTGGAAGATCCCATTTATCCAAATACATGATTTGAACGGCTCGATCAAGATTTGTCTGGCGGTGCAAAGTCTACAATTGCGGCGTTTTCCGTACCTTCCCACTTTCCTGATATCAAGATTTTTTCTTACAATATTTTCAAGCTCTGTAACTAACCGGGTTTCGTCATGTTGATCATTAAGGAAGCAAAATTAATTGAACAAGGATGCAGATATCTCCATTCTTAGTTCTTTGGATGCCACGATGGCTAGGATAATATTGTGAACTTTGGGACCAACACTAATTGATGATAGTATTTTATATTCATATAGTTCGAAGATGTCCGGATCTCCTTGGCCATTATGGTGAAATCTGAAAATTTCAAAAGTTATTTTTCTATCTATTGTCGGGTTCACACGAAGCATCTCAGTGGTTTTCTGTTATGCGCCTTTAAACAGTATCCCTTTCTGCGCATCACAAAAAAATAGATCAAGCTCTGTTCCCTCAAATATTTCATCAAAAAATGGATAAGGCGCACTTCGTGGAACTAGATTTGATTTGTACGAAACCGATAAGAAGGGAAAAAATTCTTTTAAAAAAGTGAACATACTTGACGTTGTACGGTTACATCGTTATTCTTTTCCATAGCCGAATACACAAGTGCTTGCCTTCCGTTGAAAATTTGAAACAAACTCAACATGTGTCATCGGTCCAAGAGGCAACTATGCAAGGCGCTCCATTGTTGTACAGTTTGCAAACAGTTCTGGATTCATAGCCTCGATCAGTTACTGTAAATATAGCTGATATCTTATCAATAATAGTTGATTATCACAAACCTATAATTTACCATTTGGTGTGGAAGCTTCTCTTCTTTATTAATTTCGGCTGCTGCTACCATTTCCCAATCCTCCATTTTCATCCATAATGATATTTTCCTTTAAACCTTCTCTCTTGCCAATTCCAGTGTATCGTGGAAATATCCTCTATTTTGAACTGCCTCCTTGTAGGTTCTACAGCGTTGACTGCTTTGATTGTACAATTTGTGGTTGAAGTCATCCTGATAATACAATAGTTATCATATCAACTATCATTACTTATAACTTACCTTGTCCAAGACCAGTAGAGTTGCTTTCTTCTTTCCATTATTTTGTGTTATAGTTGTTGATAACTGTATCTCCATATCAATATGAAGATGCTTGATTTAGGTACAAATGTAACCAGATACCCTATAATATTCAATTATTATATGACATAAAAACTGCAGAGCACATAAAATATTGAGCATAAAAAGTGATAATATGCATAAAATGATAGTATAATTTCTATCAGAGGAATACATGAAATAGTGTTCCAAAGAACGAAAATGTATAAAAATGAAAGGAACGACAATCGATAGGTTTAGCGCCAGCGCCAGAGTGTAAGAAGGAACAGAGGAGAGAGAGTGTGTGTTGTTGAGAGTGCTCATTGTCTGGCGATAGGCGGTCGGGCGAAGGAACAGAATGGAAAGAAGCAAGAAAAAAGTGAGTGTTCTATGGAACTTGGAGTCATTTGGGATTGTTTCAGTCGAATTTCAGCCCTGGATGAAGCTCGAAGATGGAGAAAAAAACTGAACTCACCGAGAATCATGGAAGATGCAGAGATCATAATGAATCAAATATTTCAATTGAATTTCAGCTCTGAGATGAGCTTGATTTCAGAGTTATCAGGTAGATCAAATATAAATAGACTCCGCCGCCTTCTCACAAAATCCACAGTGTATGTCGAAACCCGTGATGTATCGGTACATGATAATGTGTATATATACGTGATATGAGGTGTATATTGAATAAAGATACTAATCAGGGCCTTGATCAAGACCCGCATATCAGACTAATTTTGTAATCCTACTTCCGATAAAGAAATGGGAGTAAACTGTTGAATTCGAGAAATGTGGAATCTGAATCATACATAGATTGCGTATCAGTTGATGATTATGCTTGAACAGTTTGTAATAAATGTTTTATTTTTCATTGAAACAAGAAGATACAAATATTGGTATTTGGGTAGAAGTTTCGCTTCACCTTCATGTTCTACAGCTCCATTTTTTCCTCGTAGTTGATGTTGCAGTTAGCAATTGTAGAAGGCAGATTCGTTGCGAAAACATTGTGGAGCATCCTCTTCTTCCGAGTTTTTCATACATTTGGATCCCCTAGAAGGTTCATTTTATAAACGATCTGAAAAAGTAAGAAGTGATTTGAATCAACACGTTTATATTACCTTTTTCCAATAACATGGATCTCAGATCCGCATTCCAAACAAAAAATCAGCTTAACGTTATCCCGTTTGACTTCACGGAAGATTTCGAGTGAAGTTGGCTCCTGAAAATTGATATTATGGTCAGTAAGTGGTTTTGATATCGATACTCAAATGAAGCAGTCGATTTCAGTTGATACACACTCCTTTCCGGCCGAAAACGTGCACTGCAATACTTGCTTTAGAACACGCTTGATATCCCTAATCCGATAATCGAATGGTACCTATATATATCCAGGGTAGAGTGTTTTATACTGCTCCACATTTTCGATGGTTGAATGAAAGATGGAAGTGGCTGGTGGTCTAGGCTGATCTGCTGCTTGGACATCTATCTGATTCCGATTTTCGTATGACAAAAAATTGTATTGACTTACCTATTCCTATTTTCCCGCAATATTGTGCAAATCACGCTTTTGGGTCCCGAGCATCATTTTTAGACAGGGTTATTGCAGTTGATTAGTTGTTGATAACTGTATCTCCATATCAATATGAAGATGATTGATTCAGGTACAAATGTAACCACATACCCTATAATATTCAATTATTATATCACATAAAAACAATGAAACGCATAAAATTGAGGATAAATAGTGATGGTATACATACAATGGTAGTGTTGATATGACATAATATTTAAATTATATAAAAAATATTAACTATGAATTAGTGTTATTAGGTTTAGAAATATATTTGTCTACTAAAAATAGGTAGGAATGACAATTGATAGGTTTAGCGCCCGAGGGGTAGAAGGAGTGATAAGAATGTGTGTATCATAGAGAGACTGTATTGATTGGAGATAGGCGGTCTGGCTCGATGCTCAGAATGGAAAGAGGGAGGAATCAAAGTGAGTGTTCTTTGGAACGTCATATAGGGTTATTTTTCCAGTCGAATTCCAGCCATAGATCAGGTTGAAAACTGGAGAAAACGGTTTAGGTTCAGCGGAGTGTGCTCTGATTTTGAATGAAGGCAGTGATATACTTGAAGTTCAGTTTTTCAGTAGTTTTCCAGCTCTGAGTAGAGGATTGCAGAGTCTTACGACAAAAACCAAGTAGATCAACTATCAATAGACTCCGCCTCCTTCCAGACACAATACATATTGCATACCGTGATATATCGGTACATGATAATGTGTATATACACGTGATATGATGTGTATATTGTATAAACATACTAATCAGGGCCTTGATCAAGGCCCGCATATTAGAATAATTTTGTAATCCTAATACCGATAAGGAAATGGGAATTAACTGTTAATTCGAGAGATGTAGAATCTGAGCAGTGAATAGCTGTGTCATTTGATGAGGATAGGCTTGAGTTATGATAATAAGCATCTTTATTCCACGTATAACGATAATGTGATTGTGAAAACTAATGGCAAGAGTAAGTTAAAGCAACAATTATGACTGAACAACTCAGTTAACCTAGTCGGTTCTTCGTCGTTTTCGAGTTCGAAGTGCCACTGGAACGGTTGCATTTTCATCCTCCTCAGCCATGACACCAACCTTCAATTTCAATTTTCCACATCGATAAAACAACTTTTCATGCTTTTTTTTTTGCTTGCACAACATCGGATGGGATGTTCCTTCAAAAAATAATCATTGACACTTCTTGTCGACTAACAGAACTAACCTTCAACTCTTCTAGCTTTTTGCAATATTATGAACCCACAATTTTGGCAACCGCGAGTCTTTTGCGAGATCAGTCGAAATATCTCAACAAATCAATGAACGCGTATTTGTCTGCTAGAATAGGCAGACTTCCGAGCAATTGATCTACAAAAAAACTTGATTACAAAATTCTGAGAATATCTTACAAGTAAGAGGGGCTCCACTTCCGTAAACGATTATGAACATCAAGCGGCTGATTCACATATTTGTTTTGTTGTTTCATTCCCATATTTTTCACTGTGATCAAACGATCAGTATCCTTAAAAACTATAACTAACCATTCGTCTCCATATCCTGGATCCTGGATGATTATCTTAGTATAGTTGTTGATAACTGTATCTCCATATCAATATGAAGATGATTGATTTAGGTACAAATGTAACCAAATACCCTATAATATAAAACTCTGAAAAATAGAGCATAAATAGTGAGAATATGCATAAAATGACGGTGTTGGAATAACATGTGGATATAAATAATATCAAGAAAGAAATTATAATAACTAATTGGAAAGAAAATGATAAAGTGTTTCGTTTGAGAGCTTAGGTTTAGCAAAATAGGTGTTTAAAACTAACGAAAAAAATAAAATCAATAGGTTTAGTAAATGAGAGAAGGTGTGAGGAGTATAGGTTTAGGTTGAGACAAAGAAGGGAGACAGGAGAAAGGGACAAGGAGAGGGGTGCGCACGGGGTGTCGTTGCTGACGTGGCTCATAAACAGATGGGATGGTACTTGTTAATGGCAAATGTGCTCCATTGCTAATATGTCAAACATCGCAGACCTACAAGAATATATTTGTATTTCGCGCCAAACGAAGTTAATCCTCAAGCCCCGCCCCTCACACACAACGCATAGTGAATGGCGAAACTCGCGAGGTGTCGGTACATACGGAATACGACTATATATAAACTCACGAGAAACAAGCGTTTGCGGGCCTTCGGGCCCACCGAGATCCGACTTCAACACTCACATAGTTCTGAGACCGGAACACGGGTCCGGAGTTGAAATAATAATCAACACCAACTTGACTCAAATTTTAGCAAAAACTGGGCTCACTGTGCTTCAACTAATGTTTTGTGAAATAAATCTGGCAGCAAAATTTCAAATAAAAACGATGCTTTATTTGCACAATGTTTCACAACATGTTTCTCTACAAGAAGGATCTTTTTCAGATCCTTTGTTTCAGCCAGAGCAAGTTGGTCCTCAGTATCTGATTCAGATGCTCCGTGAGCCCGAGAGACGCAGACAAGAAGCCGGCTTCAACTATCTCATTGTCAGGTCTGATTACATAATAAGTGTGTATAATTAGATTCAGGAGAAGTTCAGAATATTGGACTATCTTTTCAATAAAAACAAAACAGAGTATATTGGTAAAAACTATTTATTGAATATGTTAGATCTCGTCTGTATAAAGAGCATTGCAAAACTGAATATTTCGGATTAGTGATGTCCGAAAACCTCATGCTCATGTAGCTGGAAAATATCACTCTTCAACGATGTCACGCTTGGCGACTTGTGAAACTGATAGTTTCATTCAGTTTTTCCTGGTATCAACAGTGAACTGAAATATGATGTAAAATTGTGGATTATTATCACTTTTATATGTACCCGTTTCATAGTATTCGTTTTTTATTGTTCTTCATCTATCTGTCCATTAGCAGAAACTGGCACATTTCAAACTCTATCACATATTTCTTCTGAAAATATCAAAAGTCTTATCATATCAGTGATGATTAGTTTATCACCAACCTTTTCAAGGCGATGGAACTTCCATGTAATATAGCTAGACATATCTCAATTTCCATACTACGATCCTGGAAAAAAAAATGTTTTTTCAAGGTTACTGAAAATTTTATCAAATGTGTTCCATTGCAAGAGTTTAAAAAGTTAGAAGATCTGTGACACAAAGTTTCAGCCATGGCTCAAATTTTAAATCCCACAAAAAAAATGATAATTTCGCTGTCTACAATGGCATAATGAACCTGCCGTATATCCTCAAATAGAGCGGTACTGTAAACGCTGCAGGAGAATGATCATATCTCGAAATCTAGAAAAGCTATCGAAAAGTAGTCAACTGCAAATTTGTAGATCATAATTTCCTCGACAAGTTTGCTGTTGACAACTTTTTGATTACTTTACTAGATACCGAGATATGGTCACTCTTCGGCAGTGTTTTCGTTGCTCGAGGAAATACGGGAAATAACTATGAACGGATACTCTTTCTCGGCTTAAATTTTGAGCCATGGCCTATTTTTACAAAATATTGCAATAAAAAGCACTTGATAGATTGTCAATAGGCAACTATTCTCACCTCTCTGTTTTTTTTCAATTCGCACTTTATATTTGATTGTTGGAAAGTTGCAACCACTGGAAAACGCCTAAACCAAGAGTCTCTTGCTTCAAAGACTGTCAAAACCTCACATTTTCACACTTCCTTCTACTATTGGCAAGAGCATTGTATCGAATATAAGTGCCCATGTGATTGTCTTCATTTTGAACTCTATGAGCCCATTTCTGCTGAAAATATCAAAATAGTTACCATATCAGTAATGATAAGATATCACAAACCTTATACCAACTTGGTGGAACCTCCATGTGATAGGTTAGTTTTTCAGTTGCATATTCAGAATTGTTCATTCGGGCTCAATCTGCCCAGCCGATATTATGATTATTGTAGTTGATTAGTTGTTGATAACTGTATCTCCATTGATCAATATGAAGATGATTGATTTAGGTACAAATGTAACCAAATACCCTATAATATTCAATTATTATATCACATTAAAACGATGGAGCGCATGAAAATTGAGAATAAATAGTAATAATATGCATAAAATGGTAGTGTTGAGATGATATGAGTATATAAATAATATTACGGCAAACTTGTTGTATTATGTTTTTGTAAAGAAGTAACAAATTAATTAGGTTTAGAAACATATTTGTTTACTATAAAAACAAAGGAATGGCAATCAATAGGTTTAGTGCCAGGCCGATGGCAGAAGGAAGAGAGGGGAGAGAGTGTTTTATTGAGAGACCACCCTGTTCGGGGAAGGGCGCTCTGGTGGACCTCCCCAATGCAGAGATGGGGCACGTTCTTTTGGAATATCATATGTGATTGTTTCAGTTGGTTTTCAGCGTTTTTTTACCATAATAAACTTATACTGTAATAATTTACGATGAAGCATGAGTTGTATGAAGAATATCAGGATAGGGCGAGACTTTTTAGGTGGATCCCTGTTTGTTAGGCTTGTCAGATCGTGGAACGTTGCAGTCGAAATTGAGCAGTACACATTTGAGTGTGACAAATTAGGATTCTGATGGATATGCGGTTGTATCGTTTTCTGGTGAAGGAATTAATCGATCAGGCATTTCGTGCCGGTTAGGCTTAATAGATCGGTGATATCGCGTCTGATTCTCGATAGATGATAGGTGTGAATATTGCAGGAGTCTAGAATATTGGAATATTTTTTCGATTGGTAAGAAATAGAACATTTGACAATTAAATTTATTTATTATATTAGTACTGATCTCATTGAAGACCGGATGGCTTGAAACATCATTGCTCCTGTAACGAAGCTCAACATATTGTTGTTTTTCAATATGAAAACTATCCATCAACTGAAATATGATGTAAAATTGTGGATTATTATCACTGTTACTACTTTTCTCGCAATGATGGATGTGTGTTGAACTACTATTCGTGCTTTTTCAGGAAATTTTGGATAGTTCTTCTGAAATTATAAGATCATATCAGTACTGGTTAGTTTATCACAAACCTTATCATGTAGATAGAACCTCCATATAATAAGCCAGCAACTCCATTTTGATACAACGACCACCTGAATCAATTGATTTTTTCAATATTTCTAAACCATTGACAATCCAGATTTTGGGCAAATGCGCTCCATTGCAAATACTCAAAAAGTTATGTCACTTGAAAAATAAAAGTTCAGCCAAAAGAATTGATAATGTTGCAATTTTTGTGTTTAACGAAACCTAAAATATCATAATATACCTACCGTATCTCCTCGAATAGAATGAAACTGCAAGCGTTACCGGAGAATGATAATATCTCGAAATCTAGAAGAGCTATCAAAAAATGGTCAACTACAAATTTGTAGATCAACATTTTTTCTACAAGTTTGTAGTTGACAACTTTTTGATAACTGTACTAGATATCGAGATATGGTCATTCTCCGACAGAGGTTCCGGAGTTCGAGGAAATACGGGAAATAACTATGAGCGGATACTTTTTCTCGACTAAAATTTTGAGCCATGCCCTAACTTTCCGAAGTATTGCAATAGAGCGCATTTTCTGGATTGAGAATATACAATAATTCTCACCTCTCCATTCACAACACATACACTTGCTTGTTTTGATGCCATAAAGGTGCAATGTTGTGTTTTCGTATTAGCTCTCCACACCAGTCATTATTGCGTAAGTTGACAATTTGTCCTTTCCAATTTGCACAGGATTTTACCTTGCTTGATCTTTTTGACCTTCTTCTCCGGCTGTCATATAGATGGTTTGCGATGCTGAAGACACGCTCGACACTCGCTGACGATAGCATATGACGGATGACAGCAGACCCCAGGATTCTCATCTGCCTCCGAACAATCATTTTTTTTCTGTAAAACATGAAAAGTTATTATCACTTATCACAAACCTTATCAAACTTGGTGGAACCTCCATGTAATATGATAGTCTATTATTTGAACATTCAATATATAGCCATCATATGAATCATAGTTATGCACACAAGTCCTAGTTGCAGACAAAGCGATGTCGACTGGCAACTGGCACATTTCGGATGTATACAAAATGAGCAATTTGAACTTTTTCGGCTACTTCTCCGGGTATCACACAATACTCAAAACATTGTCCACAGTAGCTGAAGACAGCATGTGACGGATGACGGCTAGTTTCAATTGGAAATGCTTATTTTGAGCAATGAGCATTGCCAGCATCAAATATCGAGATTGACAACGTTGTTCGCCTCTGTTTTATGCTGAAAAATATCATTATTTTTGGAAAATTTTTGGAACTGTCTTACTCTTTCCATCCGATTTTATGATGATAGTTGATTAGTTGTTGATAACTGTATCTCCATTATCAATATGAAGATGATTGATTTAGGTACAAATGTAACCAAATACCCTATAATATTCAATTATTATATGACATAAAAATCATGAAAAATCGAGCATAAATAGCGATAATATGCATATAATGTTGAGATGACATGAAAAAGTAAAAGTGAAAGTTTTATGGTGAGGTAACAAAATATTTTAAGGACGTCTTTAGGTTTAGAAACATGTTTGTTTACTATCAAATCAAAAGGAAGGAATGACAATCAATAGGTTTAGTGCCAGCGCAAGCATGGCAGAAGGAAGAGAGGGAGAGTGTGTTGTTGAGAGACCACCATGCTCGGGAGGGGGCGGTCTGGAGCACCACCCCAAATGCAGAGATGGGGCACGCTATTTTTGGACAAAAAAAATCACATAAAATTGTCCTAAATGTAGTTTCACTAGACAGCCGGCTCTGTATTTTTACCCACCACCCCAACCTGCAAAAAATCTCATAAATCACTTTACCAACCAAAAAAAATGTATAGCCCCGCCCCTTTTTTTCTGACTGAGCTGGTTCTCAAATAATCTTCCCCCTTTCCCTTTTCCCTTTGACTTTTGAATGTGAAATGTCGAAATTGAACAACACACAAATAACGAAAAACTCACTTTCAATTCTTTTCTTCTTCTTCTTCTTAATTATGACTAATAATGTCAGTTTCTTTTGAGCGTTTTATCCTATTTTTTTCTTTTCTTGCTCGATTTTTCTCATATCTCCCCATACCATCCTAATTGCCCTTACTGCTTCCGTTGTCTCCCTTTCTCCATCCCATTTTTTAATTGACTAATTATTTTTTATTTGCACCACTGGTTCTTCTTGTAATAAATGTCGAGCTGGAATATGTGTGTTTTTATTGGGGGAGAATGATTTGGTGCGAGAATTTTTCAGGTATTCGAAGGAAATGGAGTATCAGTCTGATGAAACATTTTGCAATCATATATTCAGAAACTTGCTGAAATATGGAAAATAGGTAACACAGATCATCGTTGTTGAGCCATCGAACGATTGTTGATAGAACTTTTGAGCCATTTCAACAAAGAAAAAGATAAAAAGAATGATTATTCTACGTTTCTGGAATGAAATATATTGAATCTGGAAAGTTGGAGCTGATTCCATGTCTGAATCTGCTTCTTTTTGGGCCCAAACACGAAAAAAGATGATCACATTAAGCCCAATGTTCTCAAAGTTTCAGCAAAAATATGAGTCAAGTTGGTGTTGATTGTTAAGTCAACTCCGGACCCTTCAGCTTTTTTCCAATTGCTCAATGGCAAGGTCCGATTGCTCGGATTTGGTGGGCCCGAAGGCCCGAAAATGTGAGTGAATGCGTGAGTTTATATACAGTCGTCATCCGTATGTACCGACATCTCGCGAGTTTCGCCATTCACTATGCGTTGTGTGTGAGGGGCGGGGCTTGAGGAGTTGGCGCGATATTCAAATATAGTTTTTGTATCGAAGGGAACATCAAAGGCGAAATTACTTGTATTTTGTGGAATATCGTTTGATATAATGAATATTCGATGAAATTAATCAAAACTTTAAGGATAACGAGTTCTGAAAAACATTATTTGACTGAAATTTTTGTTCCAAATCGTTGAAAATCCAGGGAAACTTGCACAAAGACCAGTATTACCTCAAGCGAAAAAGTAACACATAAACGAAATGAATCAGTGATCGATGAGGGAACTGGAATGTGTGGCCCATTACTTTCCTCCTCTAACTTCTCTCTTTCTCCCTCGATATTCACCAGACCTATTGATTTCTGTCATCTCCCTTTTCCTAACTATACACAATTGTTATTATCACTATCAAAACATTCTTGCTGCTCATCATACAACTATAGATTTTGTACTATTTTTTGGCATCACCGATTACTTGGTGAATTTTATAATTGATCAATATTTCGATTATTTTCAGTACTTTTCAACCGATTATTCAAACAAATGTACCGCATCATATTCGTTTATTTTAGAAGTAAAATTGATCCTATAATTAAATAAATATACAAAATTGATTAGTTCAACATATGATAGGAAAACATACAATTTTTTCAAATAATTGCCGTATTTCTCACCACAGTATTTATTTCGATCTGTTGAAATCTACCATGTTTATGTCACATAATTGTTAAATATTGGAGTGTAAAAAGCAATGTTGTCATAGTTTTGCCATAATATTATTTATCATATCAACACTTTTATTTTATGCATGTTTATGCTCTATTTTTCATAGTTTTATGTGATATAATAATTGAATATTATAGGGTATTTGGTTACATTTGTACCTAAATCAATCATCTTCATATTGATAATGGAGATACAGTTATCAACAACTAGAAATATGATATTATTGAGTTCAAACGAATCGACACTTCGTTGTAGATTTACGAAGTCATTAGCTTCTGTGTGCCTTGAAACCGCACTCTAAAACGCCACTAAAATTGGTGGTACGGTTTAAAGGCACACATTTCAAAACAGCTCTTCGTTTCGAAAGATTTTTTGGTTTTCTAGGCCACGACTGCCTATCCGTTTGAACACGATAATAATAGTATCATGAAATCTGATGATCTCGTAAAACACACGGAGTTTCCTGATGCAGTATATTATGATGGAAGTAGGAAAGCAATCCTACGAGTGAGGTCTATGACAACGTAAGTGATAAGTAAATATAACTGATATGATAACTGTTATATTATCAGAATACAATCACCGATGGCCGACAACATAAGAAGGTTTTCCAATCGATAAGCTGATACATGATGAAGTAGAGGTAGATATACCACATTTCTTCATACCAGTGGTGTACTATTTTAACTATTTAACTATTACTAACTATTTTTGGATTGATAGTGATAATAACAATTGTGTATAGTTAGGAAAAGGGAGATGACAGAAATCAATAGGTCTGGTGAATATCGAGGGAGAAAGAGAGAAGTTAGAGGAGGAAAGTAATGGGCCACACATTCCAGTTCCCTCATCGATCACTGATTCATTTCGTTTATGTGTTACTTTTTCGCTTGAGGTAATACTGGTCTTTGTGCAAGTTTCCCTGGATTTTCAACGATTTGGAACAAAAATTTCAGTCAAATAATGTTTTTCAGAACTCGTTATCCTTAAAGTTTTGATTAATTTCATCGAATATTCATTATATCAAACGATATTCCACAAAATACAAGTAATTTCGCCTTTGATGTTCCCTTCGATACAAAAACTATATTTGAATATCGCGCCAACTCCTCAAGCCCCGCCCCTCACACACAACGCATAGTGAATGGCGAAACTCGCGAGATGTCGGTACATACGGATGACGACTGTATATAAACTCACGCATTCACTCACATTTTCGGGCCTTCGGGCCCACCAAATCCGAGCAATCGGACCTTGCCATTGAGCAATTGGAAAAAAGCTGAAGGGTCCGGAGTTGACTTAACAATCAACACCAACTTGACTCATATTTTTGCTGAAACTTTGAGAACATTGGGCTTAATGTGATCATCTTTTTTCGTGTTTGGGCCCAAAAAGAAGCAGATTCAGACATGGAATCAGCTCCAACTTTCCAGATTCAATATATTTCATTCCAGAAACGTAGAATAATCATTCTTTTTATCTTTTTCTTTGTTGAAATGGCTCAAAAGTTCTATCAACAATCGTTCGATGGCTCAACAACGATGATCTGTGTTACCTATTTTCCATATTTCAGCAAGTTTCTGAATATATGATTGCAAAATGTTTCATCAGACTGATACTCCATTTCCTTCGAATACCTGAAAAATTCTCGCACCAAATCATTCTCCCCCAATAAAAACACACATATTCCAGCTCGACATTTATTACAAGAAGAACCAGTGGTGCAAATAAAAAATAATTAGTCAATTAAAAAATGGGATGGAGAAAGGGAGACAACGGAAGCAGTAAGGGCAATTAGGATGGTATGGGGAGATATGAGAAAAATCGAGCAAGAAAAGAAAAAAATAGGATAAAACGCTCAAAAGAAACTGACATTATTAGTCATAATTAAGAAGAAGAAGAAGAAAAGAATTGAAAGTGAGTTTTTCGTTATTTGTGTGTTGTTCAATTTCGACATTTCACATTCAAAAGTCAAAGGGAAAAGGGAAAGGGGGAAGATTATTTGAGAACCAGCTCAGTCAGAAAAAAAGGGGCGGGGCTATACATTTTTTTTGGTTGGTAAAGTGATTTATGAGATTTTTTGCAGGTTGGGGTGGTGGGTAAAAATACAGAGCCGGCTGTCTAGTGAAACTACATTTAGGACAATTTTATGTGATTTTTTTTGTTCGTTTGATGGGCCAATATGTACATACATTAAGGGGAAGAGAGGTGATGGTGATGGTGGTAAAACATAATAATGATTAAATTTACAATTCACACCCGGATTTTTATAAACTTTTTGTTGTGGGGAAGATTAGATACATATGGGAGGAGAGAGAGATTCTTTTCCAATAAAAAAGAATAAGTGGTGATTATGATCCACTTGATGTGTTGCTCACACTTGTCGATTGGCTCACACTACGATCCCGAAATTGACGAATTGGTGGTTGTTTGACCATTATGCATTTGTGGAGTAGGTATTCCTATAAATAGACGGCATAATTCTCATAAAAGCGAAAAGAGTGCTTACTCCAAATGCTCCAGCCATTTCCGAGTCCATTTCCGAATTGCGTTTCGATCCATATTCATCAACATCGAACCCGTAACTCGACAGGAATTCCGCGCGTAGATGTCTATTCGTGAATACCTTCTTCGAGTGTTCCATACAACTTCGAATGTAGTCGAACACTGAAAAATGTCATCAATCAATTACTAATCTTCTATAGAATCAACATACTTTGCGAGTCAATTCCTTGTGCCAAATTGTGATCCGTCTCGAATGGGTCCGCAATGCACATTGGATATTTCGCCCATCGATCCGGCTTGAATTCCAATCGTTTCGAGACCATTTGAACAACGTTTTGAGTATAATCAAAATACGATGAGTAATATTCGAGGAAGCCAACGAACAAGTCGAATATTGATGCACGACAGTGTCGACCGCGATTCGCCTAGAAATATTCAAGATATTGATGGATATATGACAGGAAAACACTTACATCGACAAACTTCCAATAATAGACGTTATAACCTTGCACATAAACATTCTCATTCTTCAAATGGCTCATTTCTTGTAGACACGGCATGACTGGCGATGGCTCTATTTGTTGTAGATAATGGATGAGCATGACAATCCACGCATATGAGGATAATGATCCTTTTGAGGCATCACCGATTCCCAATCGCTTTGACCACTACAAGGAAAATCATTCATTTGGTAAAATATTCCCAAAACTAACCGCTTTAATCCAAACACCGAGTGTCGGAAGTCGTTCGGTATCCCATTTGCAGTATTGTTGCAATAATTGTGTATTATGAAGTGCCAAATCGTTCTTGTATGAGATACTGTAACACATATTGTTATATATTTCCATTTTTCCATCACTTACTCAGCCTCCATATCCATATCACTGCTACGAAACCTGACAATCGGAACCTTCGCATTCACATATCGTTCGTCAATGGCTTTCGGGAAATCGACGAGCGCTTTTGCGACTGCTCGCATCACACGATCCGAGTTTGTTGCCTAGAAAAGGGCAAATATTGCAATGATATGATAAGATAAAAACACACCCAAACAGGTGGAGTTGGATAGAACGACAGGCTCATATCAACATCACACATTCGTGTCCCAAATCCGTTTCGAGTGGATCCATAGATCTGAAAATCGGAAAAATTATACATTGATGAGTCATTGAAAACATACATCAAGCACAACTCGACATCCGAAACACGCGCTCAAATGAACTTGCATTTCCAATGCGAATCGATGTACCAAGTCGAGTTGATCGGGCTCCAAACAATTGTTCACTGCAAATAATCCATCATAAATCGAATGTCCCTTTCCTGACAATGTACTTACACCAATACACATTCATTCCAGCAATAATATCCTTTCTGTTCAGATATGGCATCGCAACATATGGATGTAATGCATCGAATAATGATCTGTAAACGACATATATATATTGCAATAACACTATAAATAGATGATAACTTACGTCATTTGGATATTTTTGAGCGCATGTCCGTGTCCAACATCATTCGCCATTGACACTGTTGCAAGGCCTGGAAATACATATAAATTATTCATTCAATTTCTACAAAGAAAGAAAAATGACTTACAAAATGCGGCTGGTGGTCTCAAATGAGCCGGGCGTCGTGTGACTGCCAAATTGCCGAAACACTCGACAAGCGTCTGCTCGGGCATCATATATGACGATTCGTCTTGACTGTAATCACCCTCACAATAGCCGCTACTTCCGCTGTTTTGGCTGAGTTTACACGGCGATGTTGGCACAACATCCGCGTTTGTTGTCGCCGCCATCGCAACATTGTTGTTGTTGTTGTTTCGATGCTTTGGCGACGTTTTTTGAACGATTTTCTGCAAAAAGTTCATCGTTTGAATGGTTTTTTCGTGGAAAAATTGTGGACAATGCGTGAAAATTGCGTGTAAAATCTAATTTTACACTAAATTTTCCACCAAAAAAGACTAGACATACCTGTGTGAATGTCATTAGTAGATATTCAATTCCTTGTTTGTTTGGTTAAATCCAATGAGTTGTAAATATATGTTACACGTCTGGGTTTCAGCACTTCATAACTGCAATGAAAAAATATTTAGAATGGATAAAATGGAATAAAAGACACCCGAAATAATCGCGTGGCAAAAAAAAACGGACGGGAAAAATGAAGAATGGAGAGGGGCGGAGCAAGAAAGGGCTTAAAGACTTGAAGAGGGGTGGGGTGCAACTGACAATTGTACATTCCAATATACATTATGTATTCCAAGGAATATATGTACTCGTGCTTTTGCCCCTCCTCCTCCTCATCGTCCGTCCCAAGTGACTGGTAGTGTCTATCAGTGGAGAATGAAAAATGGAGGGAGGAGGAGGAAGAACAACAGAACGCATTTGTGCTGAAAACAGCACATTTTGGGAGAATAGAGGGGGAGGTTAGGTTTAGGAGAAATGGAGGAGAGTTGAAGAAAATGGAAAGTTTGATGGATTGTAAGCTTAAAACTTCACTTCAGGACAAGAATGAAGTGCAAAAATTGTTAGTCATGGTCAATTACCCATGTAACTTTCAACTTTCTCACGTTTTGAGCTAAAAATGAGTTGCTCAGATTTTCTAACATCTTTTAAGAAGCTCGAAAGAGCATTTCTAGCCAGACTGTTCTTCGGGGAATTCTTATGACGATATCTAACAAGTCATCCTTCCTTGATAAAACTAGAAAACTTGGTGATTTGTACTTTGCTACTCTAAATTGCAGATCAAAAAACCTGCGAATCAAGAGTAACACGTCATTTCTACTTTTGCAAACACAATAATATTCAAAAAAGAACGCAAGAATCGCCGAGTAAGATATACATTGGAGGGCTGTCACATCTCTTCTGCATAAATCCATAAATAATTCGAAGGCCCCGTTTTTCTCTTGATTTTTTGCCTGCCCGTCTCCGAGACTTGTTATTCTCCTCCTTTCTTATACTTCATGCAAGAAGACAAGAAAATTAGTCATCTTTCTTGGCCCATTCTTTTCAGAAATTCACAGCGACCGACCGACGACGACGACAAAAGGTCAAAAAACTACGAGCTGAATCGAGGATATCCAAAAAAAAGTGAACTAACGTACGTCTGGGACACACGGTGACACACCAGATATGTACTAGAAAAGGACAAATGCACACTCTCTTTTTAATACCCGAATTGGAATTCCATTCAACAAAATGTGGTAGCACCGACGACCACCCAATGGGAAAAAACTGGCGAGCCACATTTTGTGTTGTTATTCAATGAATGAAGTAAAGAGAGGGAGAGTGGACAAGAGGAAGAAATGGAGGAACTAACACAAGTGTTTTTTACAACAATATGTTTTCATTTGAAGAATGGGAACATGGATATTTGCGGGGGAGAAAATAAGAGATTTACAAAGGAAAATAAAAACTTCCGGCTATTTTCTTAAAAACGAAAAAGAGCTGATCAACTCAATTTCCGTAGAAAATCGCACTAACGTAAGTTTTGACAACATTATAACAACAAAATTGCGTAAATTCGTAACTTCTAAACATAGAAACCCACCCGCAACTACAAAACAATACATATTTGTTGTTAATCTAAAGATTAGAATCTTGTAAACAATAAATTATGATATAATCGACTAGCTAGTGTGAAAAATATGATGAGATAAATGGTTCCGCTCGAAAACTTTTTGCAAATCAAAAAAAAATTGAACTTGTCATATGTCATACACATAAATTGAGCAGTGAACGGTGAAGAAAAGATATTTGGCAAGAAAATGGAAACGGGATAAGGGGAGAGTGGAACCAATATAAATAGCGCGCGTATAGTAAAACGCCCTCTCCCGCCAAAACCATCACCATCTGTTCACACCAATTACACCCATGACGTAGGAGGAGGTCAATACATTCTTCAAAAAAAAATTTCAATGAAACGAACACATAGGCGGGTGGGTGGTGGTAAAAACAACCAAAATGTGCGTGTTTGTGTCTCCTGACCACTGCAGCAGCAGCAGCAGCTCAGTTCATCTGTCGGACTGCATGACGGAAGAAAATCGACGGAAAGGAAAGAAGGAAAGCGAACAAACAATGGACCAAAAACGCGTCTAGTGTCAGAGAAAAAAGTGAACAACGCGCAGAAATCGAGCCACAGCAGCAGCAAGGAGGAAGATTCACTTAATTATAGAGTTTTACGGCGTATTTGTCTTACACCTTAGAAAAAAAATATTGGGAGATTTAATTAAATATATGATGGGATAACAACAACAAAAATCAGTGTAATGACGTTTTGAGAGCAATAAAAATGGGGGCAATAAAACCAAGTTTTATGCGAAAAATCCATGAAAAGTAGCCACATAAATCAAAGTGAGACGTGCAATACGGGTAAATATACCCTTTCTGAGCTCTAAAACTACGAAAAAACCCCAAAATCCACTATACAAGGGAAAAAACTAATCAACTTTATGATTTTTAACTCGAAAATAGAGAAAAGCAATTTTGAAGATGGATATTGAACGGATCAAAGGTGATCAGAAGACGGAAATGGTTCAAATGAAAGCGAATCCCAAAAAAATATCGCGACAAAAAAATCGACGACGAGAGACAATTGTCCTTCTTGTTCTCTATACCTATATACAATACGTTCAGATGGCAGAGAGACGGCACAAAACAGACACCTCTCAACAATTTCAATACTATTTCCAGTTTACCGTCTCATTTTTTTCAATTTTGCCTTTGTTCGACAACTTCCTCAACAACAAAATCGTTCTATTTTTTCGCAAAAACTGTGGTTGAAAAGGTGTTCAAAAGGGAAGATTCTCTCAAAATCTAAGAATAAACACAGAATAATCCGTTGAAAATGGCGATGCGATCTATTCATAATTCTGTTCATTTACGGAAATTTCTATTGAAAGAGAACAAAACACGTTTTCCAGTGAACATGTGGGTTTAAAAAGCTGAAAAACCTAGAATGGGAAAACGAGTTTTGATCTTTTGGTGTTATCTTTCACCGAATTATTCTCGGCCGTTTTTCGTTGAACAGAACATTGATAACAATCACTGAACATGGCAGTTTTTCTGATAATTCTCCGATTTGCGGTAAAAATCGTTTCGAAACTTTTCGACAGAGTTATTTCAGGGGAACGAAAATGGTTGAGTTTCTGATTTCTGAGGAAATCTACTTAGAGCAGAAATATCAAGAATCAGAGTTGTTGGAAGAGAGAATTCAATCAAGATAATAGGAAAAACAAGTGTTTAGAATAATCTTTTGGCGAGATTAGGGCAAAATAAAGTAGTTCTATTCCAAAAAACGGTAGATTGTGTTTCAAATGAATCAGATTTTGACATATTTCAAAACAAATAATGAGTCAAATTGACAGTTGGAAATCTGACACTGAAAATTGAAAACAACAGGCTTAAAATTGAAAATCTACGTCAAAAAAATGGGAAAGCAGGTGAATATTGTTATTTGTTTGAATAAAATATGATTGGCTTCATATATCTATTCAAAAACCCATCGAAATATTTGCAATATGTCCTCGGCGTGCATCCAGGAAAAAATGAAAACGAGGCGAAAAAACATAAATAATATTTCACACATGTTCGTTTTTTCACTTCACACAACAATAATTATAGAGAAGTCTCGAGGGAGAAGAAGAAAAAGTAATTGAATATCGAGGCACAAAACGCGAAAAATAATAATAACAATTTGAATTTCGCGCCGTTAGAACTGCAAACAATTTGCGGCCTATGGCCTAAAAACGACAATTTCATTGGGAAAAACTGGATTTCGACGGGCTAAAAACACACAAACTGGTCAGTTTTCGAGTAGTGATGTAATATATCAGTCATATATGGCAGAAAAATGGCGGAATCGCCGCAAAAAATGAGGGAAAAAGTGCGGTCGACACTCGCGGGGCGATTTTGATAACATTGGAAATAGGAATGAGAAGGGAGAGGGAGAATGGACAATTGAGAGGGTTGACAGAGAGAAATGAACGAACGAAAATGCATTATTGGGAAAAACGAAAAGAGAAAATAAATGGACGATCGGAGGGGATGAATGGTGGAATTGGAGGAAATTAGGCAAAACCCGCGAACATTCGGAGGTAGATCAAACCGTTTTGGCAAGTCTGGAAGTGGAAATGGCGTGTTTGAAAGGAAAATTATTGTTTTCCCTTGAAACCACATTATATATTGCATAAAAAGTATCAAATAAAACTACTGTAATGGGTTAAAGACTAGAAAAAAACATAAGAAATTTACAAAATATGACGCAATCGGTCGATTTTCGAGGAGGAAAAGCGCGAGAGAGGGAAACTGCATGTTTTGTACACCACGCTTTTCGTCCGCGCTCACTCTGTCTGCTTCTTCTCCCTCTGATCATCGGGCGCCCCGCAGATCAATCCACGAAAAGGATAACTGGATGGCATGGAGGATCAGGAAGGGGAAGAGATACGAAACACTCCTATTGGCACTATTCTATCTCGATAGCTATATGTTTTATATTAGTAGAAGAAACTGCTTGAGGAAAAAAGTGTTCATGGCGTGGGTTGATGGCAGCGGATGCTTATTGATATCAACATTAGATGGAAAGTACAGAAATCAGGGGGACTTTTACATAGGGAAACGAGAGAATTTCATAGAAAAACGAGGAAAAACAAGTTTTTCTTACGGGAATTCGAAAAATGCGCTATTTTTAGAACAAAAGAACATTGTGGAAAAGTATTAAATAAAATTTCAGACACTTTTCTGAAAAATTAATTAATATTGCGTTGGAGCGCGTATGCAACAGATATTGCGCGCCAGTTCAAACGCATTTTTTCACAGTTTTGGAAAAAATCTTGGTAAAGTGTTTTTCTTCCAAATTTGTGAAATTGCGCAACTGTCAATCAACAAGATATATTTGAAATTAACAGATGTGCGAAATTTGCATAAAAGAAATGTAAATGAGGGTGGGCGAGGTGGCGGAAAGATTGATTTGGTCAATGGAAAAATCTCATTATATTTGGGCAGCTGTTGGTGGAATATCATACTTGGTACGGACAAAAAACAGTGTTTTTTGGGGATAAAAGTGAGAGGAAAACATGCGGATGGCAACAGAAAACTGAACAAAAAACACAATAAATACTTGAGTGATGTCCAGTTTCTTCTCTTCGTCTCATTCCATTAATTCTATCGGCAGTTATTTTTAGGGAAAAAAATGTATTAAAAATCACATTTTTGGCCTAAAAATGTGATTTTTTTTCGCGATATTTGCACACAATGGACTGTTTTTCTCGCTATTTCTTTTTTATTTGCTTTGAAAGTGCATTCCTTACAAAATTTCGATTTGAAATGTGAATGATATGACGGAGAATGGAGCTGGAAATAGAATCAAGACTCAAAATTCGATCCCTCACCAAAACAATGGGAGTACTGTAGTTACCGTATCTTCCTTTATCAGAGCATATTTCAAAGAACCATATGTAAGTTTTGTCGATAATCATATGAGGAAGCACAAATCTCTTGAAACATGAAAAATGCGGTATAAAATGTGGCAATTTATTGAGACAGACAGTAATAATATACATATTCAAGATAGTTAGTTCAATGAATACACTAGAATATGAACATTTGATGAAAAAAGAGACAAAAAAGAGGTTAGTAAAGAAAAAACTTGACAAGTAGACAATTTGGAGCTATAAAATTACATTATTAACAATAAAATACTAGAAAAACCAACTAATCCTCTCGTCTACATCTGCTCAAAATGTTGAGAGGTGGTATATATGATTTATACCTTTCTACCAAATTAAGCATATATTGAAGAAATCCGCTATTCCGCCGCTGATCTGCTTCTTCGTTTTGTTCTACTGCATCATTTCTAGCTTCTGTTCCCTTCCAAGGACCGTTTGTTATAGTTCTCCTAGGAAGGGTAGCCAACTCATAGGCATAGACGCTTTTTCCAAGGCCACTCGCCATATATTCTGCCACTTTATCGAACAAATTCTTCAAGTGGGTTCGGTTATTTGGACTACCAATTTGCCAATATCGCATGTAATCCATTTGAAACTTCATCGACTTTTTTCTCGATTTTATTCTGTATATCTGAAATCAATGATAAGAGTGATAAACTGATAAACACTCACATAGATCATCTTCCTGGCATCTTCGCAAAGTCCATGATCTTGCCAATACAACATCATCTTCGCTCCTTCTTTTGACTCTATCATATCCCTCACAACTTGTTGCTGAGTTTCATCTTTGTGATTACCGCATGATTCGAATGCTAGTTTCATACCATTATCTGGAAAAATATCAGTTGCTGGTTCGTCAACTTTTTAAACAAACTAACCATTAATCCTTTCATATGTCAAATACTGCAATAAGGTGCGTAGCTCCTTCGGCCCCTTTCGATATATGACGAGACTTTTGTCATCCGCATCTATTTGGAATGGAGAATTTTGAGTGTTCTCATTTATCACTTCGAGCTTGTTGAAATCAATTAACTGCAAATTTTAAACATTAGGAATCAATTCCAATAACTAACCTTACAATGAACCGATGTTTGATATGTAGTCTCATTCGATTGATATTTGAATATCATTCTTTTACCCTTCTTTGACACCGTTTTCACTTTCATCGGATTCCAATCCTCGTCCAGTGATGTTATTTTGATTCTAATACTATTCGAATGACATTCATCGACTTGTTTTATGTCTTTTGTACTGACAGTTTCAAGCAAGTGATGCTCCTCCCAAATATCTCTAGGATCTTGGTCGTACCATTCGAGTCCTTCGAATCGTTTTACAGTCAGATACATTGGATCATATTCAAAATTGTCACTCATATGTTTTACATCGATTTGGTACTTCAATTCTTTCACTACTTCTCCTGGTCGATACTTTATATAGAGACCTGTGTCCTTTAACTGTATATCACTAAAATGTATAAAATTATAATCTTAAAATGACAATGTAAACTCACAATTGGATGCCACCGACAAATGCCGTTGTTTTTGTGTTTTTCACATTCACAAAACATTCCTGCGAAAGTTTTGTTTCATAGTGATAGTTTTTACAAATTGGAGCATTCGTTCTCCTCCGGGCGGTATTGCTCTGTGTGTTCCTTCTTCGAGCACTTTCAACTTTTTCGGCGTTTTCACTCTGATTAAGCTTGAATGGGTAGACTGATTTCACTGTCTCGAGGTAAAAGTTATTGACATTTGTAATCAGCTTATGTGCTAGAAACTCCTGCTGTATCACAGATGAACATTCTTTCGTTATTTTGCTCAACATTTTCCGGCAAGGAGATTCTTCGACTTGCTCGAGTTCGACCACTCTGTTTCCCTGAAAAATCGAACAACTTTCAATCATTTTTGTCACTGAAACTCACTAATAAATGTAGCCATAGTAGGTTTCTGGCACATGTTTCCTCGCAAAATGATAAAAATATGCCGATAAGTGGTGTCTTATCCCCACCGTGCTTTTCTATATGTTGAAACAAATGGTACATCATAGCAACTGAATATTCAATAGTTTTTCGGTTTGAGGAATATTATTTACCACTAGGTTCTTTGTATGTGAACAATTGCATAATTAGGAAGAAGTTATCTTTCATGTTGCTCGTGTATTTCGTCTCTTTCCCTTCAACCAATTTGATATAGTTAGCTTTTTCCAAAAGATCAAGACGAACTTTACTGGTAATCTGGAATAATTTTTTTGAAAAATGTCGGATTCAAATGTTTACTCACAATTCCTTGGACAAACACCTCAAACGAATCAGCAGGTTTCTCGGAATTGAATGTGATTCGAATAGTTGGTGTCACTAATTCGGTATATTCGCATTGAGTATTTCGTTTAACTGTCAACTTAATTTTCGCTTCAGTCACCACATGAATCTTATCCGTCTCGCTTTTTCTGACAGTGCTCAATATTCCCAGCTTTCTTATAGTAAGTTGTGCCACATCTGCGAATTTTAGTCCTTCGATCGGTGATATTATGATTGAAACCGGCTTGTATTTTTTATTTGGTGGTTTTAACTCGATAACTTCGATTTCTAGTTCAAATTCTTTGGCAACTAGATCCGGGAAGTATGAGAGATAAAGTCCATCGTCTTCTAGTGTGAATGTGCTGGAAAAAAAGCTTTTCGACGGGTTTTGGGCAAAAACTCACAAAGAAACAGATTCTAGCACAGCAATGGCACTATCCTTTGCTGGGGAAACTTTAATTTCTCTTTCTTTGGGGAACCAATAGTCATAATTGATCAACGGAACATCCATCTGCAAAGTTTACATTACAGATTTGACGAGTTTACGATGTTTTGAGAGTTTTTAACTCTAATTTTTTGAGATATACCATCCTAATTCGACTTTCTTGCAGAAATTGAAAAGAATTAACGAGATTTCGACAATAAATAAATGAAAATTCAAAAAGAATGCAAAATTTTCACTTTTTTTCAATTCACACGCCTACAGTAATTTATCTGCGCTTGCAATGAGCTTGACGACAAATCGCAGACACTCGTTTAGAAATTGGAGAATCGTTTCAGAATGGTTTTCTGGTTATAATCCGCTTGAAAAATTACGATAAAAGAAAAAATAAGAGCAAAATTAACAAGAAAATCGAAAAATTGACCACGTTTGGCAAAAAAAACTACAGAATTAAAGCATATTTGTGTGGTTTTCATGATAAAAAATAACAATTATACATTTATTCCAGAAAAATAACACTTCAAGCTTTAGTTTGTGGTAAAATCGCCGTCAATCGATCATTCTCATTTGCAGCATCCGAGCACATAATAATCATCATCAGCATCATGATCCATAACAAACATATCAATTGAATGTGGAATAATGGTGTATGATCAACTTGTCCATTTTCCTGATGTATCATTCTAGTATGATTTATCTGAAAACTATCAGTAGATAGGGGTATCAATTGGTATATTTACATTCTTGACAACTTCATAGTTATCAATATGGTGTATCACATTTCTGATAGCTTTGGCACACTCCAATGTCAAGTTATTATCATCGTATTTCAGACAATCCTTCAAGTTATGTCTACACTCGATTACCGGTGTACCACGATGATGACATTCATCATAGGAAATGGAGCAAGATGAGAATGTACCTGTCATTTTTATGCTCGATATTTTATTTTAGTTGAGCTCTTACGTGATCTATCAGGACAATGAGCCTCCAACTGCTGATAAACATCATCAGCTTCATCAATATGTGCTGGTGATTTGATAGCCACAGGCTCAGAGTTGTTATATGCGATATGTCCAAAGTGGATAACATGCATACATGCGATTTCGTTATACATGAATGTACAGTTTTTGGATCCAAGTTTGGAGTTTCCGATTTTCTGCAAAATAGTTAGACTACAAACTACAATCGAGAATGGTCTGCTTAGACTACAAACTACAATTAGTTTTTAAAAAACGTACATTATTACAGTCACAAAACTGTTTATCACAATAATCTTTCTCATTTTTCTGGGTATAACAGTCATCATGAATTGCGCAACAATGATTTAGCTCGACTGAATCAATCATTTTTCCAGAATAAAGTAGTTGAAAACTAACATGCAGCATTCGGACAATGATCATCAACCAGTTCAACACTCCTCTCTGCAAATGGTGTACTCCGTCCACAGTACCAATTATCTTGTTGAATATTGAATCTTTGTAATGAATCAATCGTATGATTCCTATTTGTGGTATTCAATTGTTGTTGATCGAGTCCATTCGCGAATGATGATAATAAATAAGAGATGATCCAGTGAATAATTGCATACATTTTAAAGTATATTCTAACAATGATTGGTAACTAGTTGTCTATATGACACGTTAAATAACTGAATATATTGTTTTCTATGCTGAATATGGACACTTTATTAATTTTCTTATAAATTTTGCACTTATTTTTCCTTTTATCGTGATTTTCAAAGCGAATTATAACGAAAAAAAATATTCTAGAACCGTTTTTTCAACTTCTGAACGAATGTCTGCGACTTGTCGTCAAGCTCACTGCAAGCGCAGATAAATTACTGTAGGCGAGGGAATTGAAAAATTAAAGAAAACAAACTACTTTTTAAACGAGTTTTCATATGTTTCTTGCTTAAAACTTATTAATTCATTTTGAATTGCTGTCATAATGTTAATTTTTATATGTATTTCTCAAAAATCAACGTAATAACCTTTCAAAACATCGTAAACTTGCCAAATATGTAATGTAAACTTTCCAGATGGCTGTTCAGCTCTCATCGCAAGACAATTATGACACTTGGTTCCCCGAAAAAGTGAAAATTGAAGTTTCTCCAGAAAAGCATAGTGTCGATGCTAGGCTAGAATCTGTTTCTTTGTGAGTTTCTGCAGAAAAAAAACCTTCGAAAGAAACAATTTTTTTTCAGCACATTCACACTAGAAAAAGAAGGACTTTATCTCTCATACTTCCCGTCTCGAGTTGCCAAAGAATTTACACTAAAAATCAAAGTTACCGAGTTAACAACACCAAATACAAAATACAAGCCGGTTTTAATCACAATATCACCGATCGAAGGACTAAAATTCGCAGATGAGAAACTATTAGATATTGAAACGAAGTTGGGAATATTGAGCACTGTCAGAATAGACACGAACGATGAATTGCATGCGGTGAATGAAGCGAAAATTACGGTTAAAGTGAAACATAGAAGTAGATTGATATGTAGCAAGAAAGGGAAACGATCCATTCATATTAAATTCGAATCTACGGACAATGAGCCTGGCAAAATTTTTAACGGAGTTGTGAGTAAAAAAGTTCTTCTCAAAGTATTCAAATAAAGTTTTAGGTTGTCAATCAAAAAATTCTTGATCTTTTGGAAAAAGCTAACATGATCGAACCAATCGAAGGGAAAAGGAACACATACAAGGGTAACAAGAAGTTTGGCCATTTTTTCATAATGAATTTGTGCATAAACAAAGAACCTTGTGGTAAATATCATTCCACAATCAAAGAAACAATTGAATTTTCAGTTGCTGTGATGTGGGGTTTGTTGGATTATATAGGAAAATTACTTACACAAACGCCCGCTGATTTGAAGGGTCAGAAACCAGTTATCGACTTATTTTTATCAATTTGCGAGAAACGATGTGCCCGAAACCTCTTATGGCTTCATTTTTTAGTAAGCTGTAATAAGTAATCGAAAATCTTATCTTTTTTTAGACACACAGAGTCATCTACGAGAACCAGCAAAACTCTCCTCTGCAAAAAATGTTGAACACATTAACAAGAACAAATTCATCTGTAATACAACAGGAATTTCTTGCGAATATGCAGACGAGACGAGCCAAAGACACACGAGCCAATGACTTTTATCTCGAGAAAGTGAAATCAGTCTATCCATTTGTGCTTAATCCGGATGACAGGATCGAAAAACTTCAACACGTGGAAAAAGATAATAATTTTGTGATAGAGAATGAGAATTCTCCTATTTGTGAAAATTATCACGATGAAACAAAACATGAGCAGGAATGTTATGTGGATGTGACTGACCGGGAATCATCAGCATATGTCGGTGGCATCCTATTGTGAGTTGATATTGTCATTTAAAGATTATAGTTTCAAATTTTTCAGTGATATACATTTACGAGACACCGGCCTCTATATAAAGTATCGACCAGGAGAAGTAGTGAAAGAATTGAAGTACCAAATCGATGTGCTACAAAGTTACAAGTTGAAATATAAACGAATGTACCTGACTGTGAAACGATTCAAAGGACTCGAATGGTTAGAAGATGCGACTAGATACGGTTGGGAGGAACATCACTTGCTTGAAACTGTCAGTACAAAAAACATGAAACGAGTCGATGAGTGCCATTCAAATAGGATTAGAATCAAAATATCATTGGCCGAGGATTGGAATCCGATGCAAGTGAAAACGGTGTCAGATGAGAGCGACAGAATGATATTCGAATATCGATTTAAAAGGAAAACATATAGAACGATAGTTTATCGCGAGGTTAGTTCTTGTCCTAATATTTAGAAAACTGCTTCGTTTCCATAAAAATAATGAGCTTCAATCTTATCAAACTGGTATATATTTGCAGTTAATTGATTTCGAAAAGTTAAAAATGATACGCTTATACAATCGGAAGAGAGAATTGCGAATGAAGGATGTCACCAGCCATTTCATCAAATATCGAAAGACGCCTTATCAGCTACGCACATTATTACAGTATTTGACATATGAAAATGTCAATGGTTAGTTTGTTTCGAGATTGTCGAACCTACAACTAGTATTTTTATAGATACTGGTATGAAACTGGCATTCGAGTCATGCGCTGGACAGATACTGAATGATCTGGTCAGAGAAAACCAGAAAAAAGTTATAAAGAAATGGATACAGTCGAGAGAAAAAGAAGGTGCGAAGATGATGTTGTACGGCCTAAAGCACGGTTTATGCGAAGATGCCATGAAGATGATCTATGTGAGTGTTTTTCACTGTATCACTCTTATCATTGATTTCAGATATGCAGAATACAATCAAGAAAAAATTCGATGAAGTTTCAAATGGATTACATGCGATATTCGCAAATTGGTACTTTGGCTGACCGCGAGGAATTGACGAATATGTTCGATAAAGTGACAGAATGGATGAATGATCCGACAGATCCGATAGAAAGGGCCAGGCTGACTACTCCTGAAAAAGCAGCGATTAGAAACAGACGTTGGAACGATCCTAGTAGTGAGATGGACAGCAGTATGGGAACAGGAGAACAAGACGAAGCAGCATATCAGCCAAATAGACTGTATCAAAGAAATGCTCGGTCAATTTTCAATCAAGGATCAAGGAGCTTGATTAGATTGGAAAAGAATAATTAGTCCATTTTTACCACGTATATTTAGATAATAGGGATAATTGGTTTTTCTAACATTTTATTGTTAATAATGTGTAAATCATTGTCTAGAATATACTTTTATAACTCCAACTCGATACGCCACAAGTTTTTTCTTTACTAACCTCTTTTTTGTCACTTTTTTCCTCAAATGTTCATATTCTAGTCTATTCATTGAACTAACTATCTTGAATATGTATATTATTACTGTCTGTTTCAATAAATTGCCACATTTTTTGTCTTTTATTTTCCATCTTGAGCCATAATACGGGTATTTTGCACTGATTTTCTCAGATTTTACTGATTGAGATGACAAAAATCAATCAGCATGGAGATTATTGTACGTTAGTCTGAAATGATTTATAATTACTGTACAGTAATTATCGAATGAAATTCCTGGATTTTCACAAATCATCATTCTTCCAAAGAAAGCCATAACCAATTACAAACATATTATGCATTTTTCATCAATATTTCGAGCAATTTTCTGATTTTTCTCCAACATTATTGACTGACATTATGTATTGAGTTATTGAAGAAGTTGTAGTTTGTAGTCTAACTATAGTTATACTTTTTTCAACGTGAACCGCTATTGAATCCACGACAAACACCATATTATTATTCCCAATACTGACCATTTTTCTTCAAAAAAATGCTACAAATCAATCGACTTATCTCATCCAAGGAACGCGGAAAAAACGAGGAAGAGACCATTTGTAAGTGTGCTTCATCGCACATTTGCTCTCATTTTTTTGCAGCTCGTCAATTCGATGAAACATCGACCGAGTTGAATTTGACTCGTTTGCGTATTCAACGTGTTTCGGGTTTCGAGAATCTTCCCAATCTACAGTAATCCTTCTTTTTCGTTTCAAGACCCAAACCCTTTTTGTAGAAGTCTAACCATCAGATGGAATTTGTTGAAGAAGATAGATAGTTTCCAGTGTTTGGACAAGTTGACATATCTCAATTTGAATGATAATCAGGTAGATCAAACAATGTTCGGTGGAGCGCATTTGCATTTTAGATTGGAAAACTAGAAAATCTAGAAACTTTGGTGAATTTGGAGTATTTGGATGTGTCATACAATCGAATCGCCAAATTGGAAGGACTCGAAACATTGGTGAAATTGAAGGAACTGCATACGGTACACAACAAGATTACGGTACTCGAGGGACTAGATACGGTGGCCTAGAAACACAAATAAGGGAATAACTCGGCCATATATTGCAGTTGACACAATTGGAATACTTGGAACTTGGTGATAATCGGATTAAGAAAATTGAGAATCTGGAAATGTTGACAAATCTGAAACGCCTGTTTTTGGGCGCGAATCAGATTCGAAAAATTGAGGGACTTGACTGTTTGTCGAATTTGGTGGAATTGAGCTTGCCGGGGAATGCACTTACAGTACTTGAGGGTCTCGACACGCTTCCTAGATTACGGTCACTTTCGGTAGCACAGAATGGTGTGTCGAAGATTGATGGGTAGGGATGGAATAGGAAGGATAGGTTAATGGATAGGTTTAGACTTGGTAACTTGGTATCACTTGTATCTTTGGATTTGAATGATAATCGAATTGATAAGATGGAGAATGTGGAACAATTCAAGAATATCAATAATTTGATGATTAGGAATAATAAGGTGAGTCATAGATTCATAGATTCATAGATTCATAGATTCATAGATTCATAGATTCATAGATTCATAGATTCATAGATTCATAGATTCATAGATTCATACATTCATAGATTCATAGATTCATAGATTCATAGATTCATAGATTCATAGATTCATAGATCCATAGATTCATAGCTTCATAGATTCATAGCTTCATAGATTCATAGATTCATAGATTCATAGATTCATGGATTCATGGATTCATAGATTCATAGATTCATAGATTTTCCATATTTTCAGTTTGACAACTTTGAAGAGATCCATCAACTATGTGTCCTAAAAGATCTCAAATCATTGAGCATGGAGCTAAACCCATTATACAAGAAGCCAGAATATCGCGAGCGTATTCTTCAAATTTTGCCAAATATCAAAATACTTGATGGCATGCCAACTACTTGGATTCCAGGAGACCCTTTTCAAGAACTTCCTAAAGACTTTTTTGATACTCTCGACGTTTTATTACAATGAAATTTGTGTTTAATAAATTTTTGGCTCTTTTTGTGTCAGTTGTCGTCGGTTATAATGCATGCGGACTAGGAGTGTGTACGCAAACACTTTGCTCTTTTTCAAATTTTAGTTTTTTTTTCATCTGCGCTGAAAAACGTTTTATTAAAGAATTTTAATAAAATTTCAATAAAAAATAAAATATTTCAGGTAAATGGTGACATTTATTGTCCCACCATTTGTCAATCATGATGGTAAGCCTCAAAAATTGCGTTTTTACTGTTAAAAATCCCGTTTTTTTGCAGAAGGAGCGATTTATTCGATTCACTCGCATCCCAGCGGCGAGAAATTCTTGACTTGTGGACAAAGAGAGGTTAATTTCATCATAATATTCGAAAAATAACGAAAAATCGTTTGCAGCAGAGCTCATCGGGTGTAATTATGGTATGGAATATGGGACCAACACTGTCCGAGAAGTTATACAAAGACAAAAGTGTACCCAAATTGTTGTGCCAGATTAATACACAATGTAAGTCTATTTTCGAAAGTGTTGAAGTCGTCTTTTCCAAGAAAATTGGGTCTAAACACTTGTTTTTAGCCGGAGCAAACTGTACGAGATGGTCACCAGATGGAAAACGATTCGCAGTTGGATTTGATGATTATTCAGTGATTGTCTATGAGTATTGTGAGTTTTTATCGATTTTTACAATGAAAACGAACCATCTTTTTTCAGTGGGTAGAGTGAATTCGGCGGGAAGTGTGATGGGAAAAGCGGCGAATGTTGAGAGATATAAGGAAGTTGCGAATTTACGAATGCATAGTATGGAGGTAAGCTGATTTACCATTAATAATAACAAAAAACCGCTAAAATTACAGGTTCTAAGTGTTGAATGGTCCCAAAATGGCAAATACTTGGCGAGTGCCTCAATGGATCATAAAGTAATCATATGGAATGCAAAGAAGCTTCCTGATCGTGTGACAACTTTGAAAGACCATGAAGGACCGGTGAAAGGCATCAGTTGGGATCCGATTGGCAAGTATCTTGCGACAATATCAGCTGATAAAACACTCAAAATCTGGCAGACTGATAATTGGCAGTGTGTTGAGAGCATCACGAAACCATTTGAGAATGTAAGTGTGTTTTTACTTGAAGAAAATAAAGAATGTTGAAATTTATAGAGTGGAAATACTACAATGTTCTCGAGAATGGACTGGTCACCAGATGGAAAGTATCTATTTGCACCGACATCGACGAATAATACAGCACCGACTGTACAATTGATTGAGAGACAGACTTGGAATACGGAAAGGGATTTGGTTGGACATCGCAAAGTGAGTTTTGAGCTAGATATTTTTCGGGAAAAGATATGCCGATTAGCTGAATGATTTTACATTAAAGTTCTGATCCTGAGCTTTAAAATTTCTAAAAAAAATGACTAAAAACGAGAAAATCTATAGAATTTTTTCTGGTCAACGGCTGATTTTAAAAAATCGCATGACATTTGTCAAAACCAGAGTTTAAAAACGCAAGAAAACTGAGCCTCTCACTCAAGAAACGTTGCCGAAAAGTTTTGAACCGAGTTTCGACGTTCGTCAAGTTTTGTCAACACAAGCACATTTGAAAATCGGCTCCGATAAATTTCGCAGCTACTGAACAGCTTTAAAATGGAGAATGAGGCTTTTGTTGTGAAATGTATCAGATCTCCTATTAAGTTTATCAGATCTCGTTGAATGTGTTTTACATTAACAATCTTTAAAATTCTTTTTTTCAAACCTATTCACCAGCTGCGAAATACCCGTTCGGAAAATGTCTCGTTGCGAAATGTCCCGGTACCCAAAAATCAGATTCGTCGCTCAAAAATACGCCTAGCTATGAATTTTCAGCAAAATCTTGAAAACCCTTTTTGAAATAAATCTATCTTTCGTGAGAAGAGTTTATAACTTTTTTCCAGGCTACAACATGCGTCCGAGTGCTTCCCAAAATCCTATGCACCGAGTTGAAAAACGGCAAAAAGATGCAATTGTCATGTGTGGCGATTGGCTCGAGAGACAAAGGTGTTAGTATTTGGTTGCTGCCAGGAGTATGTTATTCTTCTTTTGATTCTTTTATAGTCATTTATTCAGATTAATCGCCCATTATTAGTGCACAATCGAATGTTCTTACACTCAGTCATGGATATGAACTGGTGTGGAATGAATCTGTTGATTTGCTCACAAGATGGTACAATGGCTGTGTTGCAATTTGATGATAAAACACTTGGAGAGGCGTTTACTGATTCAGCTATGGTAAGAATCATACACCTTCTCTGGTTTGAAAAATAAGATTTTCAGAGTGATCTATGCTACAAAATGTACTGTATTCGACCACCACAATATGAAGATGAAAGTAGTACAATTGATGAGGATACGAATGGATTTGGAAATAATGATTCGATAAATTCGTCGTTTATGACATGTCCGGAGGATGTTTTGGCAAAGAGAAAGGTATATTTTTAATTAAAATCAAAATGAGTCTGAAAAGGAACATATTTTTGCCGAAACTAGTAGGAAAAATTTAGAATACCGCATTTTCTTATAATTTTATGCGAAAAACTAACAAAAACCTAACAAACATGGCCATTTCAAAATCAGTGACTCATCAGATTTCATAGCAACACAATTCTGTGTTCTTTGTCTTGTTTTCAAACTATCATCATCCATCAATTTCAGAAAACAGTTGAAGAATCAAAGAAGGATACGCAAGAAACATCAGAAGCAATGGAAGTGGATTCTGAAGCAGAAGTCACTCGAAAAGAAACGGAGAAGACGAAGGAGAAGCAATTACAAGAGGAACGATCACAACAAGTTGAGGAGGTGAAGAATGGGAAGAGGCGTATTCAACCGATCTTCTTGGCATCAACATCAACGGATGAGGTACCAACAATGGTAATGACAAAGAAACCACCGGCGAAGAAGATTGTGGAGGAAGATGAGGAAATGGAGGAAGAGACAAGTAGTGAGGAAGATGAAGAAGATGATGAAGAGGAGGAGTATAGTACGGATGAGGAGGATAGTGTGAGAAGGAGAAGGAGTGATGATGGACCGAGAACTGGGGATGGAATGTTGGCGGCGGATTTTAAGGTATTTGCTATTCGTTTTAAATGTAATTTGATTTGGATTTTAGAAGCCAAATCTGCGAGGATCGGAATTGCCAAGCATGAAAGTGACACCAGGGACAGTTGTGATGGATGCACCGGAACAACTACAGACACTAACACTCAATATTGGTGATGTAAGTTGTTTCATTCATTTGAACGGGTTTTTGACGTCTTTTAGTTGCAGAAGAAGGGATTCGCAGTTGAAATTGATAACAAATGGAAGCATGCGGGTATTGAGACGAGTAGTGTTCGAATGATGAAGAAAAAGACGGGAGTGGCATCATCGAAAGAGGCACAAGATGGTGATGATGGAGAGAATAGGAAGAACACGGGAGAAGTGTTGTGGATGGTTGTTGTTGGAGCACCGGTGTTGTTGGTTGCGGCGAATAAGTAGGTTTTTTATTGGTTTACGGAAGAATGATAGAAATCTTAGAATTCTGGCTTCCGGTTTTTCTTGAATACCAGTACGAAATTTACGCTACATATCAGTCAGTGTCAGTTTAAAAATGTTCCATTCCAAATGATTTGTTTTTGAAACTATCACTACCGAATTTCATGACAATGTGTGTTTTTTCAAACAAAAATCCACTTTTTGTATTTTCGAAAAAATTTGCATACGACCCTCCAAAATTATCTTCTAATAACAAAAACGAGTTCCTTTTTATTTTGCATAGGGTATGTAAAAAGTTGGTGATCAAAATTCATATTTGACGGAGCTTATTCGACGTATGGGAATGATAATTGAAAAACTCTTCACAACACTTGATAATATTCACGCTTCATTTGTGAAATATAATATAAATATATCGAAACGTATCAATACCTTGTTCCAGACACTTGGTCATTCTCGGATGTGCGGATCGTTGCCTTCGTGTCTACAAAACATTCTGTGGTAGTTTGGTGACATCACCCAAATTGGACTCATTGCCAGTCACCATTGGTGTAAGAGAACAGGCGGTTTATGTGTTGACCGAGTATGGAATGTTGTCTACTTGGTATGTCTCTAATAATTCTGATTAGAAAAATAACAAGGTTTTCAGGGAGTTGAAGAGTCAGAAAGTTGTTATACCTCGTCAAGCAGTATTCGAATGTATTGAAGCATCAAAGGATAATAATATATCATTGGCGACATTGGATGTATCGGAGAATGGAATTCCATTAATGGTACTGTCAAATGGATCGATATTCACATACAATCAAGGACTACAATGTTGGATTCAAATAATGACAATGAGTGTTGTTTCGAAATTGACTGCACCATTATTGGAGTCACAATTATCGAGTGATGGGCCATTGTGTCGAGTATTGAAGAGGATGAGAAAGCAGGCAACTATACCGAATATCGGGGTGAATGTGACGAAGGCGGTGAAGGAGTCGCAGTTGGAGCAATTGGTCAATTGTGCGGAATTGTTGGGCAACTCGACGGATTATCAGACGATGTTGACGTTGTATGCGGAGGCGATTAGTCAACATGGTGAGGGGTTTTTATTGGAAATTACGAAAGTTGGTGAGAAAGACTATGTATTTTTCTTTTTGTGAAAATGGAATTTCTAAGTACAAGAAAAGTAAGACTGCCCGACAAATGATATTGGTGCACACACCAATTTATGGAGTTATTGAAAAGATAATCACCATATCGGATGGTGCCAAATTGATAATATATCAAGGATGGGTCCTTATAAACCTAAATTTAAAAGAAGAATTTCTCTAATCGGAAGAGATTCGAAGAAAACGATCTGAAGGCATGTCAAAAACGACCAATAAATAGGCAATCTGCCTGTAAAATCTGAATTTTTATTCAAATTTTCGGAAAATTATTTTGAACAACTGAAATATTGAATTTACACATTTTACTGTGATGATTTCAACCGAAACATGCCAAAATACGACTTGTCGGGCTTTTTTTTCACACTTGAAGGAGACTTATTTGCCAGAAAATTGAACATGAACTCCAAATCTTCATTTTAAAAATCTATAAATGTTGTCTTTTACTAACCAAACTCAAACAATTTCTTTTCTATCAATACTCAATCCATCATTCCTCACTTTTTCAAAAATAACAATACCATTTCATTGTCTCACATCGACCGGAAGTAATAATAATTTCTTGCAGGCTCGGAGAAAAAGATGAAAAATCTAATATCAGAACTATCTCGAAGTGTTCCAATAATGTTGGTCGGTATCCGTCGTGCCGCCCTTCTCGATGATGTCACCAAAATCTTCCAAACGAGCCAACCGGCGATCATGACACGAATAACGAGTGGTGTTGGAAGCAAAAAAGGAGCATTATTCTAATACATATTTTATTGGTATTTCTAACTGGTGATTTCTTAACCATTCACAATATTTTAACTTTTTCTATTGATCTCTTATGTGAAATCGAAATTCCTGACGAATATTTATATTTATAAAGTTTTTTGCACTAAAATTCCTTATTTTTCCTTTTTTTGAGCGGTTTCATCGCCATTTTATCGTTTTCCCATCGAAAAAATGAAGAAAAACGGAAAATTTAGATGGTAAAAGTGCGTGTATTGTTTTATGGTGAGCCAGTTACAATTATTGGAGCTAGAGAAATGGAGGTATAACTGAATTTCATCAGTTTTTTGAATTTTGACTGTTTTAGATGGAATTACCGCCGCTTTTGTCGTTTGAAACGTTGAGGAATGCATTTTTTACGGTATGAATGCTTTTTGTTACTTTTGAACCAATATTATGAGTTTTCAGAGGTTCCAGAAGTTGATTCAGTTTAGAGAAGTGGCACAATTTGCAGTTGATACAGTGTGAGTTTGATTTTTTTTATTTTTAGGCGAAATAATAGGATTGTTAAATATTCGGAGGTTCAAGGGAAAAGAATATGCCTTAGAATTGCACAATATGACAAAACCCTATATTCAACCACGAACTTCGACATATAATGAAATTAATCTAATATCAGAGTAAGAGCAGAAAATCCTGAATTGATGTGGCGAAATCGGCTCGTAATAGATAGTTATAATAACCGATATTGCCGAACAGCTTGCCTGAAACGGAACGAAGATCCTGTAACTGTGACACAAAATATTGCAATTTTTGTGATTCCGGGACTCTTTGCAGCCAGACGTTTCGCAGCCACCGAAATGCTCAAAATTAATCAATTTTTTTCGTTCTTCTACTGATTGAAAGGGTTTTCAAGAGGTCGATCAATTTCAAGAAATTGATCAGACCAAGAACGAAGTAAATTGGTCGAGTGTGATCAAAATGACCCAAAAGAAACACTTGTCGCCGGGTGCGAAACGTCTTGCTTCGAAATGTCCCGGAGCCATTTTTCCATTTCCTGCCTCATTGTTTGACTTTCTCCGGTATCATCCGGTTATCCATTTTCCAGAATCACCTCCTATTCTTATTAGCTCCATTCACACTAAGGCTTTTTAATAGTGAACAGAAAAAAACGAGATGACACCTGACCATGTGTTATATCACCAAATGTAGTTAGAAAATCAACGAAAAATTATAAAACACAAGTCATTTCCTCTAAACTTGAAATCTAGCATTGCTAGGCCTATAATGAATTAAACTGGCATAAACAGGTTTCAAATAATCTATGTAATTCAATAGCATAAAAAATTGATCAAACATTCATAAAATGCCCCTAATAATCCATAAATGTATCAATATACTTTCAGTTTACTAACCGCCGATGATCCACCAGTGCACATCAATCATCTCACCGAAATCGCCTTGATTCCACCATTGAGTGGTGGATAAATATTATCAATTATTGTACATATTTTGCCAGTTTGTTGCTCAATTATTTCATTCCTTTGCCATAGGTTTTCAAATAAATCATGTATATTCTATTTTTTTTACTATGCGTTTTACTTTGTGTAAATTGAAGTTGACTGTGTCACAGCTGAATCTTCTGAATATCAGTCATTTTTGAAAAAAAATTAGAAAAATTCAGTTTTTTGTTGAAAATTACAGACTTTCGTTAATTATTTTCCCCTGAAAACCGCCGAAACCTCTAAAAAATCGCGATTTCGGAAGTTTTTAATGCAAAAACTCAATTTTACAGTACACTTTAAAGGCACATGTTCTGCTAACAGTGATGTTTCTCGCCACGAATCAACTACAGTATTTTCCAAGCCCCTTGCTGAAAGTTAGAAGTTTTTCTCACATTTTCTTCGTTTTTAGTCTGAAAATACTGTTATATTTCTAAATTTTCAGGACAATGGACTGTAAATATCCAACAGAATCTCATCCAAATTGTGCAAAATGTAATTATGTGGATGACAGAGGCAAGCTAGCGTGAGTTTTTTCTTTTTTCTTTTTCTACAAAATGTGTGATTTATAGGTACCAAGCACTGGGTTTTAGGCATCTAAACCTATACAGAAGCCTGATTAATCAAAAAATCCAAATGGCTATTATGGCAGAGTTAGTTTTAATCCTAAATTAGTTTTTAATCCATGTTTTCCAGGCGAATTCGCGAAATTGAGGCTGGTCGCCCGCCAGTAGTGCGACAAGAACCAAATGTAACAGTTGAGGAGAAGCTACAAGAGCTGAGAGGTCTTTTGGAAGAAATAACACAACTTCATTTATGGGATAATGCGAAACAACTACTTGAGAAGTATATCAAGGCGAATGAAGCACAAGAATTGCGAGATGAAGCGGTTAAACAACTTTTCATCTATTATGACAAGTTGCGTATTTATGCTGTGGCGTTGAGATATAATATTCAACAAATTGAGGTAAATTTTAAACGGAAAAACTGTTATATTTTAAAAATTCCCAGACAAACAACGCAATTGGAAACGAAAACATGCAAGTTTCGTCACTATTTCCTGGGCCATTCGCCGTGACGCCAATTCCAACATTGGAAGATATGCCAGAGTATTGGGACATGTTTCAAATACACACTGAAGCATTACGCGAAACTTATTCATTTAATCAGTTGCGTAGTGCTACTGATGTTTATCAAAAGTGAGTTGATACTGTTTTGGGTCTCGGACGTTTCAAAACCAAAAAAAATAAATTTTTTTATAAAAGTGAAAGAGAGAACCATGTAAAATGTCTATTTTCTTGCGTTTTTAATGAATATTTGTTTTTCACAAGAACAAGAAGCATAAAAGGTATCTCAAACAAGGTTTAACAACAATTTTCGTAAAAAAATACTGACAAAACTTACATTTGATGCATTTTTCTAGCGTTGATCTGTAAAAACGCACTCTATTTCATTAAAAAAGCTTAGTTTCGGATGTTTTTGCATCAACATGACCGATTTTCTACCTCAAACTTCCTTCATTTCAGGTTCCTCAACATTATCGCATCCCCTGCAAAACGACAAGCAGCAACAAGAAAGTATGAGGCATATAGACACAGTTACAATGCATTTATCTTCATTTTGAGAGAAAATATTAGTATCATTGAGGTATTTTGCATCATAATTTCCTTCAAAATAACTAATTTTCCAGAATCAAATTCCATTAACCCAACTACTAACCATTCCGGTGTTCCCCGAACCATTTGTGCTCAAATATGAGGATGATAATGATCCACCAAGACGTTTTCAATGTAATCATTGTTGCTGTTTGGATTTGCCAAGTCCATTGTAAATTCTTATTTGTATATATTGACAGCTTTGTGCCGAATGAAATTTGTAGAAATAAAAATTCACAAATCTATTTTCAAAGATTCATTTCTCAGGAAAAATGCAATAGTTTTTTTTTACAAAAGACGGGGGGATGGGTAGGGCAAAAAAGATTAGTGGTGAAGTTAAAAAATGGAAAACATTGTGTTTTTATACCCGAATATCGAATGATGGGATTTTGGGGCTAACTGTTAGTATCACAAAATTGCAAAAAAAGTACTACTAATGTCAAAAAAATTAGATAGGAACAAACACAAATGGGCGAATTATGACCAGACATCAGCTTGATATCTCTTCGTCTTTTCCATATCTTTGAAGTATGCTTGTGCTTCGGTTTCGGTTTTTCCGCCGAGTTCTCGGAATATTCTTTGAAGGGTGGCTTGCACATCACGGGCCATGTTACGGGCATCTCTGCAATTGGGAAATATTACTTTCTGGAGAAGATTAGCCTTTTTGAGCTGCTTATTGTATATGAAAACTCAAAAATGTTCGAAATTTTCTTTTTTTGTGCAAAAACGTTATCAAAACGATTCTTTCAACAAATTTGTAAGTCCAAAAAAGTCATAGGTAGCTCTTTTTCACAGCAAAATTCTTGAAACTCCAATTTCTCATAAAAATGAAAAAGAAAACATACCCGCAAATATAGACATGTGCTCCTTCCTGAATCGCATTCCACACTCGTTCCCTCGTCTCCCACAATCTATCTTGCACATAAATCTTGTGTTGTTGTGCTCTCGAGAATGCGCACTCCAGATGGCTCAACACACCATCATCAACAAATTGTTTGAGCTCATCGCGATAGATATAGTCATGATCCGGATGGCGACAACCATAATACAAGTGCATCGCTCCGACTTCTTTTCCAGCCGTCTTGTGGAATTGACGATCTTGAAGGAAACCGCGGAATGGTGCGAATCCGGTTCCTGGTCCGATCATGATCACTTGTGTTGTTGTTCGGTGTGGCAGTCTCATTGTTGATTTACGCACGAAGACTGGCGATTTTGTGCCGACGTCCTGACAAAAATATGCATATTTTGAGGGGGAAAAGGGTGAAATACCTTGGTGGTGAGATATCTAGTACAAACACCATTAATCAATCGATCGCCAATCGAATATTTGGTGACAACCGCGCAAATTGCAATCTTTTCCTCTGTCAATCGTGGTGATGATGCAATACTGTAGTATCTTGCCTGAAAAAGAATAAAACAGTCAGATTTTGAGGATTTTTCAGTTTTTTTTCGATTTGAACTTGCTCAATTCGATGTTTGAAAAAATATAGGCTACTTTAATTGTTTCTTCATCATAAAATTCAGTTTTTCCGGTTAAAAATATTCACAAACCTGTAGTCTCGGCAACAACTCCAAAAGATACTCAATTGGTGGCTTACAGCTCTTCTGATCCGTCAATACATCAACAATCGATCGTCTCTCTTTCAATATATATGTTGCATATTCTTTCTATAATAAATCCTTTAATTTAAGATGCTTTCCTTTTCAAACTAACCAATCCTTCCTCAGTTGCTGTCGACAACAATGCCAAGTAGTTCTTCTCACTCTCCTCACTACAATATTCACTGATCGCTTTGAGCACATGCGATTTGACCGGCGCACAAATATCAACATAATGCAACAATGCTGTCTTGAATGTTGTCGGACATGGGAATGGATGTCTCTTCGATGCATCCTCATCGACATTCACCAATCGGAACGCGTGATCCGGCTCGAATTGCAACATTTCGATGAGGCGATTCACGAGCTTCTCGTCGTTTGTTGGGAACACTGCCAAATGGTCACCGGCTTCGTATCGGATGCGGGAACCTGGAAATAACAATTTCAAAAGGAAATCAGGCAAAAAGATGATACCTTCAACAGAAAACTCGATATGCCGACAACTTCTATCCGACTCATCCGTATGCAATTCATCATTAATCACAATACTCGCCAAATATGGATTCTTAACATCAAATGGTGGTCGTGGCCTCTCATATGCTCCCAATCGTCCAAATTCTCCCTTGAACAACGCCTTGCCCTCTTCCACCGGTTCCAATGTATATTGTCGCATCGTCTCCGCTTCCGTATTCAATTCCCAACCGAATTCCTCGGCGACTTTTGGCAAGAATGCTTCCCTCCATCTCATGAAATCCTCCTCCAAATTCGCGTCATCATCACCGAGACCGAGCTGGAAGATTCGTTTGGCGCCGAGTTTCTCCAATTGCACATCCAATTGTTTTCCGATCTCGTTGAAATGCTCATATGTCTTGTTGCCAAGACCGAAGACGGCGAAACGAACACCGGTCAAATCACAATCACCGGCGTTGAGGTATTCAACAAGTGATACGGAGTTATCAGTCGGATCTCCTTCACCATATGTTGCCATACAAAGAACGAGAAGTGCATCTTCGACTTCTACAAATATTCTCGTTAAACCTAAGCTTCCCAGTGTCCCTTACCATTCAATCGATTCAAATCCTCGCATTCAATGTCCTCCGGATCAACAACAACCGCCTTCTTCGAATATCTCGTCAAATCCTTTGCCAATCGACCCGACATTTCTTCAGCTGTTCCAGTTTGTGATCCATACATAATCAATACCTGAAATTCGTTTTAATTATTATCAGTTACTAATCGAATTAGTTTTACCTGTCGATTCTCATTTTTCATTCGATCAATGAACGATTGATTCGATTTGTTGATGGTTGATGGTGTGACGGATGTGACTGTTGGTGAATATCTGAAAATTGAACGGTTAACTTTATTTGGATATTTAATATGGCTTCTAAGCCGTTTTTATGATTTTTTTTACTTCGAAACGTCAGTTTTTCAGACGAAGAATCGAGCTAGCGAACTAATAATCAATTCTATCGCATCAAAACTGTACTTTGTTTCGAAAAAAGCAGAATTACAGACGATATTGAACGGGTATCATCATTTATACGCTTTTTGAAAGGATATGAGTAGTTTTATGGATATTTGATACAGAAAGACAGTTTTTTTCGGAGATACGATATTTGTTATGAAATAACTAATTTTCTAACCTTCAAGATGTACTTTGTTACGAGAAAATAATATTTCAGAAGGTATTTGAGCTAGTGAACAAACATTAGCGCATTCGTCTTCATATTTTTCCTTGTTTTTTGTTATACAGAAAGAAAACTGCAGTTTCAGACGGTTTTTATGTGCTTTTCTGCTATCTTGTTTTTTTTCAGCGGAATTTTTACCAGAATTTCATATTTCAAGTATTTTCAAACATTAACGAACCTCGACGCCGTCTGCTGTTGTCCGACAAACTTCATGACAATAAACACAACAGCGGCTCCCCCGATCAACGTCAAAACCACCAAATCGGACGTGTCGAGGCTAGACATCAACCACGACAACATTCTCTGTAATATGGAATAGTAATAATGAAGTAACATTGTGACAAACAAAACAATTGTACGAAAAGTGACTGTCTGGAAGAAAAGGCAGAAGGAAAAGAGGGAGGGAAGAATGTTTGTTTGCACACAAAAACTTCGGGGGACAAAAAAAAAGAGTGTTTGATCATAAAATAGTCAAAAATTGGTGATAAAATGGTGAAATGAACCTCATAACAAGGAGATTAATTATAAAAAAGTCAAATATGGAGAGAAAAGGGCATAAAATGGATGGAGGTGGGCCACTCAAAGATCATCCGTCGGCCACTAATATAACCAGTTTTTGTGTTCACTTCCTCACGTATTTATACTGTGTTTTGTGGTCATATTCAACACAAAATATGATGTAAAATATTTAACTAATGATAACGAGAGGCATATTGATTTCCATTTTTTGTCATAGCCTTTTAAAGCGAAATTGAAGGCGGAGAATGCCTCCAAACTACACTTATCGGGTCACTTTGACTAGAAATAATGTAAAGTATAATACGTAGTCTTGATTGTTATCACGTATTGTGATATCGATAGATAAGGCGGAGAATGGCGAGGTTTTTTGAGGGGGGAGGAGAGGGAGGGAGGAAGAGGATGCAGAACTTTGATTGGGGAATTGTTTCGAAGGAAAATCAGGAAGTTTGCCTTTAAAATAGAGGAAGCTGAAGTGTTTTAGGCTTTAAAAACTATATCTCCTTCTTAGAATACACCTAGCCGCATCATAATCGATTCTATTAGTTTACCTTACGCACAACACTAAAATCTTGCATTTCAGACGGAAAACAGTACAATAATGATCAAGAAAGAGGAAGAATAGGAAAATAGATAGATGGAGGATCGCAGTGGAAGATTTCAAGAAAATTTAGGTTATAACAGCCAAATTATAATTGTTTTATACCTTGAAGTCCAGTAAATATGATGTGGACCATAGAGTCAGAGAGAAATATCGAGAACAATATCGAGAACAATTCGCAGTGAAAACAGTACTTTGTAGCACGACAGTAGAAAACCAAACCACTATGAAGTATATTTCAATAGTTTGATCTGCATTAAACTTGAAAATATAAAAGAATAGGTTTAAAGACGAACATCCTTTTGAAAAGATGGGCAAGAATGCAAAATGCGTGTTTTGTGCGGAAAAATACAATGATAACAGTAGACTAATTGTGTTATGAAATATATTTTCATAGGTCTACCTAAATTAGAGATGAAACGACACAAGAAAGCACGAAAAACCCTATATTTCTGCTTGCGAACGAGGAAAAAGGTACAAAATGTGTTTTATGCAGAAAAATCAATTGATGACAGATAACTAGACATTTCAACTATTCAGAGTTTCACAATTAGAAGATTTGAACGTTTTCAACTGTATTTAAGCTTGAGAATTATTAAAAACACTTCTGTTCTAGGATTAACTGCTTTTTCAGCTTGATTGAGAAGAAAAGTACAAAATGTATGTTTTATGCAGAGTAATATACTGTTAAAAGTATAATAGAAATTTCTCGAGTCATGCTATTCATTTGAAAGCAGTTTTAATCATTTCAACTTCATAAAAATCTGGGATACCTTCGATAAGATTATTCCTCGGACAAAATGCTTTTTTTCAGTTTGAAAAAGAGAAAAACGGCGCAAAATAAGGATATTATGCACAAAAACTACAAAATTAGCTCTTGTTCTATGAAATATAATCAATTAAATTCAAAAAAACACAAAATGATCTCGCCTAATCAAATCACTCTCGTGACGACAAACCAACAAAAAAGTGAAAATGGGTAGACTCTAGTCGAGATCAAAAGTTTATTTGTTGAACAAAAAATGCGAACAAGAGGAATTTTATGAGAAGAAAATATTCGAATGAAATATGCCATTCATTTCCTATCGAAACTGGATATTTAGATACTCATCTAGCCAGAAAATCAGGAATATTCGGGTACAAATCTTGGATTTTCATCAAAATGTGTGTAGGAAGATGCGATTTTGGCGCAAATTTTTTGTCAGGGAAAAATATTGTATTTGGCATTCATATCAAACTATATATTTGAGGGAAATTAAGTTTTATCAATTAAAATCTGTGAATTAAATCGATTTTAAGCTTGAAAAAAATGAATATTCAGTGAGTACGGTATGAAAGCAAGCTCAAATGTGTGCAAACACCAACACGATATCCTGCAGAAATTTAAGATTTTCAGCAACAAAAACTGAAAATTCAATGTTTTAGAGGCTACGAAAAGCGAAAATAATGCAAAAATCGAGTTGCCATGGTAATTTTAAGCCTAACATGTGATTAGAAGACGAGAAAATTGAAAAATATGCAATTTCCTACCTTAAAAACAAAAAAACCTAATCATATCACTCGTGAGTCACACAAACTACGTTTCAGTTGAAAAATTATAAACTAAATTGAAACACACAAAACCTGACTATTTGAACAGAAAAAGTGAGTAGAGAAGAGGGCACGAGACGGCTAGAAATCACTACAAAGTTTCGTGGTCTGTGCTTTTTGTTATGAAATGATATGTCGATGGGGGAACAAACCACAAATGACGCAAAAATCATAAGAATAATGTGTATAATGTGAACACTTTTACGGGGAGAGGAGAAATGGCCGAATGGACACAGACGGCTGGCGACGACGACGATAAAAATCAATTCGAAAATCGGCGGCGATGCGATAACACAATTATACGGTTGAAATCCGCCTGATGCCTTCAAAACACCTTCAATGAACACTTTCTTTTTCGGATTTCTCCGGACTTTTTTATTCATTTTTTCAAGAAGAACAAATAAATATGTGATAATAATAAAAAGAGTACCCTGAAGAAATCCACACTATAAACTAGAATCATCGAAAGAGATCAATTATAACCCAAATAAATACCATACATCGAGTATAATTCAGAAAAAGAGGCAAATGATAAAGAGACAAAAATAACCGGGGAAATAATATTTGGGGGATATATGACTATTATTAACATATAAACTACATTATTCACACGAAACTAACATTTTTTTTGAGGATTTTTTGTAAATTTTTTTGATTTTTTTGTGATTTTAAAGTTTTTTGAAACAATTATTACATTTTAAACTCCATTAATTCATTATTTTGCTTGACTTGGAGCTGCAACGACTTGAATTTCATCATCAATATAGTCGACAATTTCTGGCGTTGCTGATGGAGCTTGGCGCTGGAAAAATCATCATTTTTATAAATCATCCACTCGAAAAACTTACAACTCTTGGAGTATCGCTCTTTCTTCTCCTATTCTCCACATTCTCACCATTGCTGATATTCACCAATCTTTCTGGGCTTTCACTCGGTTGTTGTTGTTTGACTTTTTCAGCCAAAAAGTGTTTGCGGCACATCTCGTAGAGGTCAGTTTTTGGGATATCAGCGACTGGCAACTGACACATAACTTTTGCTTCTTCACATCCATTTGCGACGAGTGATTGGAGCAAGTCCATTGCCATGATTCCAAGGTTCTGAAATTGTACTTGTTTGATAAAAATAGGAGGATTTTGAGCTTTCCAGCTGATTTTTCACTAAATCTTTCAAAAAAACTTACATTAACCTGTTCCTCCTCCGGCTCCACCACGACCACACTACTCGAGCTCTCAACTGGTCTCGAAATCGGCTGCTCAATCGGCGCAGCTCTCGCAACCGGTTCAGATCGTTTTGGCACCGTTTCGACTTCCGGTTTGACTGCAATTCTTCTCGATGTCTTCTCAACTTCCGGCTCTACTACAGCTCTTCTTGGCGCCTTTTCGACTTCCTGATCAAATCTGACTCTCTTCCGTTGCTCCTCCGGTGCTCGATTCAACACAACACCAGTCCGACGTGCCAAATTCGACTTCTTCTTCGGAATTGTAAAACTCGAACTTGCCAATGATGAAGACGATGTTGTTGATGAGACAGACAACATTCTCGCCTTTTTCGGCGACACAACTGATTCCTGGCTTGTAACCGATGTTGCACTTCTGCTAGAGGCTGATGAATCTTCACGATTTCTCTTACTTCCTGATGGCACATTTCTTGGTTGCTCAATTGACTGAAAAAACACCAACTTGAGGGAAGAACTATAAAAAACACTTACTTCTCGTCTTTCCATGGTCTCAATCGGTCTATTTGGCATCTTCGGCTTCACCTTCTGCTTCTCCATCACCAATTGTGCTTCCTTCAGTGCATTACCCTTTCTCGATTGTTCCTTGACTTCAGCAGTGTTACAGTCTCCTCTGTAGAACTTGTTGGTGCAAACGAAATATGATCCTATGCTTCTTCGCGCATCATTATCAAGTTTTCTCCATTTCAAGCACAATTCTGCAATTAACATTCATCTCTTATGAACAATTTTTCTATAAAAACAACTCACGACATTGAATAAAATGATCCAACTTCGAATTGACATAATTCTCACAATCCTTGCTCGGCGCCTCGGAATATTTGGATGCATATCCCATTTTCTTCCAAAATTCAGGTAGACCACCTCTCTGACTCTCATATCGAAGTCCAGTCCAATATCCTTCCAAAAGCTGGTTCATTCCACTGACCAATGTTTCGAACTCTCTGAAATTGACAGTTTTCGAACAATCATCGATTTAAAACTTACTTTTGATCTCTGAATCCACTCTTGTTGTATGTTGGCGACATAACAGAGTACGGAACATCGACGATACAAACGACACCAAGATAATCGCTGAAAAATAATAATTTTAAACTGAAAAACGATCGATAACTTACAGATTTCCTTCTCTCCCGTTCTTCACTTGCAATGGCATCTTGTGGAATGCCTTGATGAGACGGCCGTTATTGTAGAACATGCAACCGTAGTTCTTTCTGAAAATTAGTCTATTTTTAAGCTTAAACCCAAAAAACCATACCTTTTCAAGACATTGATACCGAAGACGGCTTCCAACGGAGATGGATCTTTGATGTTCTTGATAGCGGTCTTCATTCTTTCTTGCATATTCTTCAGCTCAGTTGTCGCAATGCTAATTGCCATATCACGTTGAAATCTATCCCTCCTTACATCCTTATCGACGACACTTTTGTCTACACCGTTGAATTGTCCCACATTGTTACTCGCATTAGTTACGTCATTCTTCTTCTTCCGAATCTCCTCTTCTAGCTCTTGCACCTTGCGTTTAGCACAGGCAACCATGAACTTTCCGGTATAATCGTATTGAACTCGATCGATGAGTTTTGATTTGAGACGGACTGTGTTAACAGCAACATCACGAAGAATGATCTGTAAGTTATTAAAATTATAGTGAAAATAAAGATTGTGAAATACCCTCATTCTTGGAACCAAATACAACACCGACAAATACTCTCTCAATGAATTGAATGGAATTCTATTGATGTGACTCGCTGCTTTTTCCTTCAATGTTGTGTCTCGTCTCACACAAATATCGGTTTCATCACTGCTGAAATCGAGCTCATGGCATCCTTCAACGGCTCGTCTGAAACATTTTTTTGTGTTTTGTTATTCTTCTAAATCTACTTACTTCAATCCATACAACACAATAAGAGTTCCCGATTCTCCTTCGATTTTCTCGAACTGCTTCCACAAATCAGTCGATGTTTTGAAGGGGCTTTGTTGAGAGATGATCTTCATCTCTACCATATGCTTGTCCTCGTCCTCGAATATACGATTGAAATTTCCTGCTTCGAATGATGGATTGATGTAGAGAATCTGAAAATAGTTATTTGAATGATGAAATCGAGTAGAAATTACCTCATCGGTGAGCTTTTCGGTTAAATATGTGTTTGATAACATCAAGATTGTCAGTTGATCGTTCTTTTTGGTGAAGATCATGACGTCATTCGAAAGTCTGATGGAGCCACTGTAAATTTAATAAATAATTTATTAAAATGGGCAAAAAAAACTTACGATTTCAGACCATTACCGTATCTTCCGATTTGATCATCCCTTGTCCTCTTTGTAGAATGACCAAAGTTGAACACATTCTTGGTGTCATCTCGTGTCATTCCACAGCCATCATCCAGGAATGTGAGAAACTCATTTTCAGCATCTAAAAATGGAAATTATTGCAATTTTTATAACAAAAAAGGGCTCACCATAGTCAATTTCCAACTTTCTGGCTTGTGCGTCGCGAGCATTGTCGACCAATTCTGCGATAGCACCCAGGATTTGGTCATGCTGGGTGCTGAAAATATTTTCGCTTGAAATAATTATTTTGCAATGAAAAAATACCTGTTCGCCTCCAAAAACTCTCTTGATACCTTCGCTGTGCTCAACTTCTTGAAATCATCCTGGTCTTGCTGTGCCATCTGTCTTGTGTTCATTTTTGCTGAAATTCGAATTTCAATAAATTGAAATAAGGGGAAAATAAGGAATAAACGGTATTCAATCGAATAAACGAGTTTGATGAGTTGGAAAATGAGAAAAATGGACGTGAACTTTATGCAAATCGGGAAAATGGTAATGGGCCGGGCCTGAAACGTGTCATTTCTTTTTTTTAAAGAAACGTGTAGCAAGGATTTTGCATGAGAAATGATTTGATGTTTCTTTTTTCTTGATTTTCACGGGGGATAGGATCCGTGTAACTTTGAAAAAGAAACAAGTGTCACAATTTTACGACTTTTCATAATTGCACAAACATTTTCAGGCCCACAAATATAGAAAAACCCGTTACCACAAAAAAGGGACTACAGGAAGAAGTTAGAGAAGGATATTATGAATATTTTTAAAACAAGGGATAAAATCACAGAGCACACAAATCTATAATTTAGTAGCAATAATGAGAATAAGCACGAAAATGATGGCAACTGTCAGCATACAGATGCAGTGCATCTTTTTATTATTCCTTTGATGTCCTTCCGCCTTTATGACATCTTCAACAGCTTTTGACAGCTTGATCGATGTTTGTTCAACATTGTAATCGATTCTGTAATAAATGGATTGTCACATTGCTTATGATGATAACAAACCTATCAATCACGCTGCCTTGGTCGACAATCATTTCTGAGAGATCTTTGAACAGCGTGTTCAATTCTCGAATAGATGTGTTCACCGCAACCACTTCCTTCTCCCTTTCTCTCACTTCCTTGTCGTTATTCATGAATTGTTCCAGCTGTGACATTGTTAGCTCGGTTGATGGTGATACTTCCAGTTGTTCCCAGTTTGGAGCATCGATCAATGGATCAGTGGAGATCAGGAAGTTATCCACATTTCTTGAGCGGCTCTGAAAAATATTACGCATACTTAAATATATCAAAAACTAATTGAATAATACCTTGATATCATCCAAATACTTCAACTGTCTGCTTCTGAAGTTGTCGGTTATTTGACTGAGTGTCAAGCTCAATGAGCTCGACGCGTTTTCTCTCAATCGCCGAGCCATTTGTTTTTCTTTTTTGTTTCCTGGATTTCCCATCATCCTGAAATTCGATCCTTATCAGTACTTAAGTCTAGTTTTCATAAAAAAGCCAATTTCCAGTTTCTTACCTCTCGTATCAACATTTTGAGCTCAGTTTTTGAACTAAAAAATAGGCAAATCCTGCAGGATTATCAGGAGATAAGGTGGTGCCGGTGTGGTTTCAAAACTTTTGGATAGTTCCCGAGAAAATGGATGAATTTAATGTAAAACTGATATGCTAGTCTGATTCTACGTCTAAAACGCTATAGGAACGAACATATTTGGAAACATGTTATGGATTAAAAGTTAATCCACACAAGATTTGAAATCTTAAGCCCCACCGAAAAGCCCCGAACACGTGTTCGAAGAAAGCAGCAACTAACGCGACGTCATATCAGTGCATCTTACCGTCAATTGAGTTGTTCGCTTTTCTGCACACACTCAGCTCTACGCGCAAAACTAGGTGGAGCGCGTTTGCTGCGAGAGATGCGAAAAATGTACCTACCTGATAAGTCGCTGACAATGAGTGAGCATTTGAGTGATTTGTTCCGTCGTCGCTTCCATTTCCTTCTCCTCCTGCTCAAACGCATCATCTCCAAAGTTCGGACGAGAAATATGTTTCCTCTGAGCTTCACTCAAATCATCCAGCCGTCTTCTAACTCGTTCAAACTCAAATTCAACTTCATCAGCAGTATGAATCCACACAGGCTGCTCTTCTGGTGTCTGACTACGTCCATCTTCCAAATCCACCAAAGCCATACGTTCTTCTGCAAATAGTTACATGAAATATTACGTCACATGATGAAACGATACCTTCACCACTTCTAACAAATACATCCGACTCATCCGTCTTGTAGATTAATTTACTTTGTTGCGCATTCGATCGCAATAACATGAAAACTTCCGTTAAATTGCGCGTTGTTCCATATTGATCATTTTTCGATGATGCCGTCGACGTGGAAGCCATGCTGAAAAAAGATTATATAAATTTCATAATTTTTATTATAAAGCTAAACGAGAAAGAGACGCAGGGCTGGGAAAAGAGGAGAGAATGCGGGCAGGGTGGGCGCTAGAGAGTGAGAGAGACAAGAGATGCAGAGACATGCCAAAAAGGGTATTCAAACATCGGGCAAGGCTTCTAGCCGTATGTGAGTTCAAGCATAAGGTTCGGAGGTTTCCATTAGCATATGGACCGGAGGTTATCGGTAATAAGCATATGGTTCGGATGGTTTTCATATCGGTTCCATTTGAATCGAGCAATGGGCTGGAGAGCAAGAAAATCTGGAGAGAGCCCGAGCTTGACTCAAAAGGAACCAATATCTTGACTAATCCGCTCTATCCAAAACAATGGCTCGTTTTGATCTTGGCGAAAATTGAAAAAATTGATCAAAAGTCTTTGCAGTTTCTGAGTAGAGCGAAATAATCGAAGCAAGAGGTGTTATAAGCATTAAAAACAATTGATAGTGCATTATGAATCCAATCTTATCAGCACCCGTTATATACCGCACAATTTGCAAACGTGGACTCTTATCTTTGAAATGTTAGCCTGAAGCGACAGTTATATGACAGTAGTGTTTATTATGAATTGATAAGGCTTTATAAACCAAATGCTAAATATGTATAGTGGGAAAATTTTGCAGCATGTGGAGACTACATTCTAAAGAGACGATGGAGAAAACACGTGATGTAGGCAGATGGGTATGGCGCAATGGAGCGAGAGGCAGGCAGCTGTTACTTTTATGTTATTAAACTAGGGGATTAAGGTAGATAGCGGTCAGCAGAGCTATATTTGTTATTACACTTGGCATGGGAAAGGATAGAAGATATATTTCTAAGCGAGGCTAACACACAAGATAGACATAACTAAATGAAATTCAAACTCTTGACGACCTTGAGTTTTACTTTTTCACGGCGGGCGCTAGATTGAAGTTCTGATAAACTTTAACTGACCGAAAAGTGGAAAAAAAGAACAGCGTGGTGTATATTACACTAAGTGGCCCCAATCGACTAGCTAGAGAGGTTTAGAGAGGAAAAACATGGAAAATAGTGAGAGAGATGTTCTCTCTTTTCCTGAAAGTGTAAAACTATCTCAATTTTTGCCCGACGAGCCGAGTTGCAGGGAGAAGGAGCAAACAAGTTCTATCGCAAGACTCAAAGTTCGTGGAACTTGGAAGTAAACAAAATTATTTGCCAGTAAAACGAACCTCTAGTCGATCACTGCTCCAGTGTTTGCCATCCAATCCATTTTTCGTCGTTCCATTGCCATTGAGAAGTGAAGTTGGGGCCCCAAGGCCCGTCGAACTGAAGAATCGTCCCGAGAGCTGCTCTTTTATACGGAACCACGTGTGGGCGGAGTCATAACATTCTTTGGTTCAACATAACAGAGAGATAAAGTGAACGGAAGAGGTTGGCGAGGATCATAGGAAAATGGGCGGAGTCTCCCCGGCAAAATGTTGCAATATTGTTATATTGGCAAGACGAAGGTTTGGTACAATGGAAAAGATGTTTAAAGTTTTCTTGGTTGCGAGTTTTTTCAAATCGAAAAAAGTGATGAAAATCGACGACGGGAAGAATTCGAGATGGCAACCGGTTTGAAAACTGATCGGGGAAGGTGTCGGGGCGGAGGACGATCAGGTATTAGATAAGAAACTTGCAGAATTCAAAAAGGCGCGATATTTCTCTGTCAAACCTGGTTTATCGAAATTTTAGCGGTCAGATAAAGTTTGATAATGCGATGAAGGTCACAGGTGATCGGGGGATTGTAATCGCCAACAAAACAAATAATAATAATAACAGGAAGATCCGACAAAAAGATAGTTTCTCAGATTCTTTAGGTTGTGAAACCCGGATTATGTAGAAGATACAGTCTGAAACTATATATTCTGCAATGATAAAAAAGGTTTCGTGCGATCATATCTCTGCATTTTTAAGATCGAAGTTGCTTTTGTGGGACTATAATTTTCGGAGTTTCTTAAAATTTCCATGTCGTTGAAATATGACCACCTAACCTTGAAATGTTATTATTATTTGCTCAATTCTTATCACTATTGTGCCATAATGGACTATACAATTCACATTGACCTCTCTGACTACTAAGGTAATAAGCGTATTGACCCCAATCAACGTGGGTCATATGATATGCACTGATAATAGAATAATAAATTACATTCTATTATCAGAGCATGTAATGGGTAAACAAAGAATGTAGTAGTCGAAAAATAACAGGGGTGTTTACGCGGTATCAGGCCGCTATATACTCTCATGTGTAAGTTGGTGCCATCTTGATGTTTTTCAGGAAAAAAATGAAGATACTGAGTTAACTAGGGTACAAATTTTGACATATTGGCCCCAATCTTGGTGCAATTTTCTTTCTGACAAATTGGCTCCACTACAATACGATATCATCGAAAAAACTTTTCGATCATTTCGAACATCTCAAGTACTTGATATCTGTTCGTTTTTTTTTCTTTTTCTCGTTCGTCAAACGAGAGCAAAATCTTGAGATGAACAACATTTTTTTCCCGAACAGTTGCCATTCTTTTTTCTTTTTTTCACTGAGTCATGTTATATAGAAACAATAAATTATATGTGCCAAAATAACGGGTAGGAAAACAACAACTGCTCTACAAGATCTCCTCGCGCCTGGGTTTGGTGTGGATTTACGAACCGATGGTGAAGCATGGAGCCGTAAATCCACACCAATCCCAGGCGCGAAAATCTTCAGTTGACGAACGGGCGAATGAAAAAAAATGATATCAAGCATTGAGGGGCTTCGACGGATAGAATTTTTTATTTGATGTGTCCCGCCAACAATTATTTTTCCTCCAACAGTTGTCTTCATCAATATTTTCGTTTCGTTTCTTTTTTGTTTTTTTTTTCTGAATGTGAGTCATCTTGTTTTGATACAAGATAAATGTATGTGGGTCGAATATATTTGATATCTCTCAAGTTCCACAGAATGGCTCCGACACATCAAAAAAATGGATCCCTCAAAATAAATCCATCAAGAACTTGATATCCCTTCTTTTTTTCTTTTTCCGTTCGGCACACGTCATCAAAGTTTTATGCTGAGCAACAATTTTTTTCCCCGAACAATTGTTTCTTTTTCTCATCTGAGTCATCTTGTATTGAAACAATATTCCGCTCCGCACAAATTTTATGCTGAGCAACAATCTTCTCCCAGAACCGGTGCCGTCATTATTTATTGTTTCATAACAAGATGAATCAGATAAGAAAAAGAAACATATATGCAACAGTGCAACCGGATGTTGGGGTCATGTAGATTTGACCTGTGTTACTAATTATGGGAAGATTGAAAACATCTGTGTCTGTTGCTAATTAGTTTCTCTGATTGTGTCGAGATGCGGAGACAATTTGAATCAAGTGAAATTGAAAAGAACCAAACCAATAAAAGGTGTGAACTTATTATACCAATATACATTAAAAAACATTGTGGTGACTGTCACCATGCCTGGTACTTTTCAAACATTTGTTCACATATTAGTATTATTCTTTTGTTCGTAGAGTATGACTCAACGTGGTCACTACCAACATATTTACATTCTATTCTATACATTTTGTCCAGAAACTCCATCACAAGATTTATGAGCCACATGACTGGTCACAAGGCGATTGGAGGGAGAGGAGAGGGCGAAGAGCAGTTGGCACGAGAGGGGCCCTGCCGCGGGGGACCAAAGTTTGTCACCTCTCTCGAGAGGGGGACCGGGACCAAACATTTTTTGTTGCTCAGCTTAAAAAATTCTTTGACCTTTTTGCGTGCAGAATGCGAAAATAGAAAAGGAGCTTAGAAATGTACTTTGTACTTTCGGGGTTTGGACGAATAGAAATGTGTATTTTTTGCACAATGTATCGTATTTAGTTACACTTTGGGGTTACTGTATCAAAGGCACATATGACCACATAAATCGAGACCCAATGTTATTCGAGAGTACTGTATATATATAACAATAAAAAGCAGAAGTGTCATATTTTGCTTAAGGTTATGTTGTTGAATCGTGTATGTTGCCATAAAAATGTATTTTCTTGCAGAAACATCAAATGAATCATCAGCAAAATATATTATAAACATCTGAATTCTAGATGGCAAGATGTATCATTGACATTGACAGCTTGGAGAAGTGCTTGGAAATGTTAGAGGAGGACATATGATATGCACTGATAATTTGATAAACATGAGGACAAAAATAGTAAACAAAAATATGGGGAAAATGTTTAGGAAAATGTTATATGAACCCCGATATCATGTGACCGTCTAGGCCATATGATATCCTTTAAGAAATGGACAAGAAATGGCAAAATGTACTGGGATCAAATATATTTCCCATAATCATGTGCCTTTTCGGGGAAATTTCTTGATTTGAAATGTTGCTCAATGTTTTTAGGATTCAGAGTGTCGGATAAATTCTTACAGTTTGATATGCATTGCAATTATAGCGTATGGTGAGCTCAAACACTTTGTGATGGAAACTGATAAATACTAAGAAAAATCAAATCAAAGTAGAAGAATAGTTCATCGAAGCTTACTTTTTTCTGAAAAAAACTGGCTGAAAACATCATTACACCCAATCATTGTAAAAAAATGACTTGATAGGATTACTTGCTAGATTCTTATCACCACTATCACCCTGATACACAATACCATCCACATTAACGTTTCCAAATGTGAGGTTAGAGGGGTCCTTTCCTCCCAAAAATTTGAGACGCGTCATGCCGTGCCGAGGCCATATGATAATAATATAAACATTGTGACTAGCACTAATGACCAAACTATAGACAAATGTTGGTACATGCATGATAAATGATACATGACCAAATATAGTATACACATGTATACAAATTCAACTGATTGGAATACACAATTATGTGCATATTATTCCCCAAGTGCAAGTATAAATGAGCAAAAGAATCAGATAATTAGTTGACAGGGTCAAGATCTTGAAACCTTGATTGGAACATGGATTTTCTCTAACCCTCTGATCTTGCACGCTATTTTGTAACTTGATACAGCATAGGTCAAATATTGTCTGGAAACGAGGGGGGGGGGGTCTTAGGAAGTATGACGCAATTTCATGGGATATGGTTATAGGTCTTGTTCAGCATGTGCAGAAATCTGACAGGCATGTTTTTCAGGTCCACACATGACCGGGTTCTGGATTTCTGAACATCACTTGATCAGAAGAACATCTCTTTAAAAATACCGTATTTCCTCGAATAGAGCGGCACTGCAAACGGGGCCGTATAATGCTCATATCTCAAAATCTAGAAGAGCTATCAAAAAGTGATCAACTGCAAATTTGTAGATCAAAACTGCAGCTTCAAGTTTGCTGTTGGCAACTTTTTAATAAGTGTACTAGATTCTGAGATATGGTCATTCTCCGGTGGCGTATGCAGTGCCGCTTTATTCGAGGAAATACGGTAGCCGTTTTTATGTGGTTAGAGCCATAAATCAGGAGCCCAATCATGTACGGAACAATGCCTGGCAGGTTTCTGCACGAGCTAAACAAGATGTATGTAGTCGGGTTCCGTGAAATTGCTTGGTTTTTTTCTGACACCCCTTCCTAATTTTCTGCAGGACTATTCGATCTATGTGACACAGTGCCGTGCCAATTGTTATTTCTCAATTGTCGTGACGTAATCAATTCTCGATTTGCATGAATGAATAAAATTACCATAACAATACAATTCAACAGCTGTTTCTCCATGAATGTCCTTGAGAATTTGATAGTTTTGAAAAACGAAGCAGGTGCGAATTCTTCATAATAGGATGAAGGATGGAATAATAGGATAAATGAAGTGAGGAAAATTTCTCGATTTCAAGGAATCTTTGTTGATTCCATAACTACAGGGGGGCGCTGGGTAGATATGAATGTTTAAATAAGTTGGGTAGATCCAGCACTTTCCCTCAAAACTTTCGTATCAATCGGAAAATTAAAATCCCAAAATATATGTTTGAAAAATTTTATTGTGGTCTATACTAACAAAAAATATAGTTCTCCAGTCTATACACGCCATATTTTCAGAACTAGGGCTGAAAAGTCACTTGATTGATTGAAAATATCCTAGGTCTAAATAAACACTGTTTTGGAGGGATTGTTGAGAGTTTCGATACATGATAATGTGTATTGTATAAACATACTAATCAGGGCCGTGATCAAAACCAGCATATCAGATTAACTTTGTGATCCTAATTTTGAAATGGAAATGGGAATGAATACGATTTCTAGAGAACAACAATTGAAAAGAGATGATTGTATTGTTTTCATGGTAGATAACATAATAATTAAAATAACATCGGTCAAACATGTCATGTACCTACTGACAGGATGATGGGATAATTGGAGGTTGAACAATAATTGATGTAATACAAGAAAAATGACAATTGAGGGAGAATAAAAGGGCAACATTGTCGACGAATTTCTATTTTGGACTGGTTTTCGACAGATCGAGAAGTGCGGTAAGGTCGTGTACATGAATGGAATATTTGACATTTTTGGATGGGAAGACACAATTGGAATGAAATTGTTCGGAAAGTAAATGAGGGAAGATAAAACACGATTGAATCAACTGCAAAGTTCAAAAGACAACAACCAACGAAATTGGTGGTTAGCTCGAGTCAAGGTATCATAACATGCAAGATCACTAAAATGGTCTGCTTAGACTAGAAACTACAATCGAGAATGGTCTGCTTAGCGCGCTAGTGTAGTTTGTAGTCTAAGCAGACCATTTTGGATTGTAGTTTGTAGTCTAAGCAGACCATTTTGGATTGTAGTTTGTAGTCTAAGCAGACCATTTTCGATTGTAGTTTGTAGTCTAAGCAGACCATTCTGTATTGTAGTTTGTAGTCTAAGCAGACCATTCTCGTTTGTAGTTTGTAGTCTAAGCAGACCATTCTGTGTTGTAGTTTGTAGTCTAAGCAGACCATTCTTGATTGTAGTTTGTAGTCTAAGCAGACCATTCTCGTTTGTAGTTTGTAGTCTAAGCAGACCATTCTCGATTGTTGTTTGTAGTCTAAGCAGACCATCCTTGATTGTAGTTTGTAGTTTAAGCAGGCCATTCTCGATTGTAGTTTGTAGTCTAAGCAGACCATTCTCGATTGTAGTTTGTAGTCTAAGCAGACCATTCTGTATTGTAGTTTGTAGTCTAAGCAGACCATTCTCGTTTGTAGTTTGTAGTCTAAGCAGACCATTCTCGATTGTTGTTTGTAGTCTAAGCAGACCATCCTTGATTGTAGTTTGTAGTTTAAGCAGGCCATTCTCGATTGTAGTTTGTAGTCTAAGCAGACCATTCTCGATTGTAGTTTGTAGTCTAAGCAGACCATTCTTGATTGTTGTTTGTAGTCTAAGCAGACCATTCTCGATTGTAGTTTGTAGTCTAAGCAGACCATTCTCGATTGTAGTTTGTAGTCTAAGCAGATCATTCTCGATTGTAGTTTCAGATGCATCGTGTTTCTACCGAATTGCGTGCTCAAAAATATTGGTCTATATATATTTGAAAAATCATTTATTCAGTAATAAAAAGCAGCAAATCAGCAACAGTATTTTCAAGAAAGCTGATAAATGTTATTCAATGTGGAGTCGTTGAAGATATTCTTTCCAACTTGGTACATTCACATGAAAAATCAAGTCCCTTTCTCTAAGAATGAGAAGGGCTTTGACACCGCTCTCGTGTCTCAAATCAGCTCTCCATTCAAAACCGTCCTCCCAGGTGCGTTCTTGTATCTGCTCAATCGGCAACGAGTCAAGTACAACGTCTTTCCTGTATATGTCACCTTCTTTATGAATAAATGAATAAGATAATGCAGTTGTTGGTGGATTATTAAACCATTTCAATATCTTTTTGTTCATTACACTATCACTTAAAGTGGTTTCAACCAAATCAATGTGTGTCGCTTTCATTGATAGGAAGCATTCATCTGTCAAGTTGGGTAACGGAAACAGACAATATATTGATGGCAAGTTTTGGAAGAAGACGGATTGGAAAAATTGAGTGAAAACTGTAAATGGTTGCATATATCTATCGCAACCTATGCTCAGGCTCAAGGATTTGATATCCATCCGCGACTTCATCGAATCATAGAACTCTCGATACATCGATTCACTGATTCTGACATTTAAATGACTGTTCTGCATGATTGGTAGATCCATCAATTCAGAAGGCCATTTTGTAGTATAAATTCCCACTTTTGTATCGTTTCCAATTTTGGCATATTGAAGATGGTTTTTCACATAGTTGATGGCTGCATCTAATCCATTTCCATCATAAAGAGGGCCAGATATATTTGGTCTAGAAAGTTATTATATGGATAACTATTCAAAAGATCACTGACCCTAAACCTATCCTATGTTGATTATCACCAACAGTCTCGAAGGAGATGTCATATGCCATCCGTAACGGTTTTTTGTATGATATCGTAACTCTCACTCCTTCCCTTTTGTCTAATCGCTTTTTTGAAGGACTCACCATATCCTCTAGCGTGATTGTATCAGGGACATATATACAAAATGGTTTGACTTCGGAACTACACAACTTGGAGCAAGGGGCATAATTGGATAATGTCCTGGGGCAGGAATAGGATAGTATGTGATGTCTTAGTTCCCGTGGTAGAATGTTGTATTTGGAGAATATGGCCATCTGGAAATATATAATAAAATTTATGAAGAGAAAGAAATAGAACTCACAGTTGCGTCCATTGTCAAACGGATCGATATGAATGGAGGTAACGAAACATGTGTGCATCATGATACCAAATATCACCTGCTCAGAGGTCAAATGTAGATTGGAGCGCGTTTGCATTTTATGGCTCCAGCTGGTCCATACATTTTTATGGTTTGCTTAGATTTCGTCTAAGCAGACCATTCTTGATTGTAGTTTGTAGCCTAAGCAGACCATTTTGTGGATCTTGCAAGTTATGAAACTTTGACTCGAGCTAATCGCCATGGCACTTTGTAGCCTGAGAGCATCGAACATAACTAATCAATTCTTATCAGCAATATGAGTCATGTTCATCAATAGAAATTACTCTGTATTTGAATAGTGAAAACATTGATGCAGACAAATTTATTGAAAATCAGTTATTTATTTCCGATGTAACGGCAATATCCGTAAGTTCCAGGAGCAGCGGAATCGCAGTAGTGATCAGAGTTACAGTCGTGATTGTAGTAACAACCAGCACTGACCATGGTGATGAGGGAGACGAGAAGAAGCTGAAATGGATGATTGAGTGATTGATATGGCTGGAATAATACCAGGAACAAGACGATGTTCATTGTTGAAATACAACAAAATGGGTATGAATATGGGTGGTTGTGAGGGTGTATTTATACTGATTCGATCGAATTACGAAGAAAAATATACTCTGATAATCCCAAAAATCATATTTTTTTGGCATGGGAAATAACCAGAATTGTGTTCTTTGATTTTTGACCTGATAGAACATCGATCAGCGCACGGATGCTCCTCCGAAATCCTGTTAGAGTGACTCTAAAACTGACTAGCTCGAGTCAAGGTATCATAACTTGCCAGATCGAAAGAATGGTCTGCTTAGACTACAAACTACAATCAAGAATGGTCTGCTTAGCGGGCAATTGTAGTTTGTAGTTTAAGCAGACCATTCTCGTTTGTAGTTTGTAGTCTAAGCAGACCATTCTCGATTGTAGTTTGTAGTCTAAGCAGACCATTCTGTGTTGTAGTTTGTAGTCTAAGCAGACCATTCTCGATTGTAGTTTGTAGTCTAAGCAGACCATTCCGGATTGTAGTTTGTAGTCTCTCAGGGTGTCCAACAACCCCTTGATTTTGTAATTTGTCAATTACTCATACAATTTCTGGTGTTACCCCTCGTCTCATCATTTGATCTGATTAACTAATCAGCCCCTCAAAAACTGCTTCAAACTATGGAAAATGACGATATTTTAATACCTATTACCTGACAGCTGAAATACTTGACATCATTTCGAGAAAGAAAGACCAAACAAACTGAACTCGCGGATTAAATTTCGTGTTCGAAATATTGATGAACTTCTGATTACAGAATGGTATAAAAGGACAAAAAAAGTCGAAAAAAGAAAAAGTTTTATGGTTTTTTCGGGGAAACCGTTTTTGCCAATACCACTGGAAAAACATGTTTTTTTTTTGAAAAAAACATTTTTTCAAATACTTTGCACTATGATACTCGCTCCATTCCCTGCCTATTGTCTAGTATAACCTCCTTCTTCTCATCCTTCTCCTTCCCCGACTCATCCGGGTGTCCTCCCTCCTCATTATGTCCGTTTTCCATCTCCGTCCTAATTTGTGTACGTGCTGTGTTATCAATTGTTATCAGGTATCAGTCTGATAACACAAACCTTTATTAATGATGTGCTTTTTGTTGAACTTTGTCAAAAAATGTTTGTTTATTTCGATACGAAATATAAATTATGCAATAGACAAAAAAAGTTAGTATGACAAATAATCACTTTGGCACTTTTGAAACATCATCAGTCAAGAATGGAACATTCAAATAATCACGAAGCCATTTCTGTTGCAATTTGTTGTTTGTTGTCCACACACCCAAATTGATATTATTTGCGACCGCGTCGGATTTCAAGAAGCTGCAAATTGTCGTAAGATATGGTGTATTGTGTGTATATATACTCACCTGCTCGCATCATTCACATGATAGAATATCATATCAGAACCAAGGAATTTCGGCATAATCAATGATCGAGCCAATCCGTATACACAAATATCCAAGAAGGATGCAATTGCATGAAGAACACCAGTGAAACGATTGATTGTTGCTGCCTCATCAGTTGTGCTCAATTCCCAACTACGCCATGTGAAACCTATTATCATTGATATCATATCAATTATCAATCTAATATCAATACCTGTTAATATCTTTGGATCAGCCATTTTAACCATATATACATCAATCGGATTGAAACCAGATACCAATACTTTCGAGTATAAATCATATGTTCGTATTTGTATCACAAATTCCTTCAATAGTGCCTCATCAACATTCTTCACATCCCATATCATCATTATATTATTATCCACACAAAATTTGACTGCTTCACCAAATGTTGGTAGTGTTATATTTGTGCCAGTGAATGTCAATTGTTTGAATTCGGCGACTGTCATTGATTTGATATCCTTATCGATACCAGTTGTGGCTACTGTAGGTATATCAAGTATATCAGTCAGCTGCGGAGAGCGCTAAGCAGGCCAACAGACTACAAACTACAAGCGAGAATGGTCTGCTTAGACTACAAACTACAAGCGAGAATGGTCTGCTTAGACTACAAACTACAATCGAGAATGGTCTGCTTAGACTACAAACTACAATCGAGAATGGTCTGCTTAGACTACAAACTACAATCGAGAATGGTCTGCTTAGACTACAAACTACACTTGGGTGCTAAGCAGACCATTTTGTGTTGTAGTTTGTAGTCTAAGCAGACCATTCTTGATTGTAGTTTGTAGTCTCAGTGATCAACTTACACACATTACTATCATGACATATCACTGCCACTCCATCTGATGTTATTTGTATATCCATTTCAGCCAATTGTCCTCCCTCGTTTTTCACCGCCATAAATGCTTCCAATGAGTTTTCGGGTATATTTCCATGCACACTTCCTCGGTGACCACCCACTTTCCATGTGTCGAAGAATGCTTTACGATGTGTTTCGGTTGGTGATAATTGTGGAATTCGGAAGATGAAAAATGCCAACATGAATAGGATTGGGATGAATGCAATGAATGCCAATACGAATCGAATTGTCTGCAAATTTGATTTCAATCAAAAAATTTTTTGAGTCATATATACCGTGAATTTAAGTGCCAATAATGTCAAAACATAAATGAATCCAATGATAAGAGCCCATGCCATAAATGACAATAAATCCATGTTTACCTGCAAATTCTACAGTAATCCAAGGTAGATCAAACGGAACAAATGGAAATAAGTACTAGTATAATGATATTTTATACATGCCACCGATACGTGGGAAATTTTAAATGCCAACTAGCGGGAAATATGATTATGACTTGATTATATTATAGCATAATTATCCTTAGTTCAATGTCACAAAAAAACGGAAAAGGCGGAAATATTGGGGAAAAAATGTCGTGTATTTATATGCAAATCTACGTGTTCAAAATGATATTAAACGTTTTTTTCGCCCTTTTTTATGAATATGTCGTCGATTATTGTGTTTTGGGTGCAAACACCAGATTCATAGATTCATAGATTCATAGATTCATAGATTCATAGATTCATAGATTCATAGATTCATAGATTCATAGATTCATAGATTCATAGATTCATAGATTCATAGATTCATAGATTCATAGATTCATAGATTCATAGATTCATAGATTCATAGATTCATAGATTCATAGATTCATAGATTCATAGATTCATAGATTCATAGATTCATAGATTCATAGATTCATAGATACCGTACCTTTTTCGGTTGTGTCACCAACTTTTGTACATCAAACGTATCGCGAAACTCATCACGGCTCATTCGTCGAAGCTCCAAAAACGAGTAGATGGCGCCGGACATTGCCGAGCTTGTTGGCCACATCTGGAACATTTTCGCTCATACAAAATGATGATAATTTTCAAATTTATCAAGGAAGAAAAGTGGGGCGGAGTCAGTCTGATAAAACAACAAAAAAACGCCGGGATGGGAAAGTTCATTGGCTCCACCTTATCAAATTATCAGTTGATAGTTATTTTAATGATGGTAATTTTACGAGAAAAAAACTAGTTTTATGTGTCTTTTTTGGTTCTAGTGATAGGTTTTGAACATGAACAAAAGTGTGAAAACGAAAAATCGAGAGAAATGGGGAAAAATGGACAATAAATAAATATAGATCAAGGGATTGTTGTGTTGATAAAAGCCAGTTTTTGGACGAAGGAGGGGGAGGAAGGTGGTAGATCAAAATAACATTTGTAGTGCAGGTTGAGAACAAATAATGATGGATTCTGCAATTTTGGGAAACATGTCTGAAAATATATTACAGGTCTGAAAAGTGTCCATTTCCATGAAAGTGCGACTCTAAAAATAGTCTGGTTAGACTACAAATAACAAAGTGATTCCGTGACTAGCTCGACTCGCGGTATCATAACTTGCAAGATCACTAGAATGGTCTGCTTAGACTACAAACTACAATCGAGAATGGTCTGCTTAGACTACAAACTACAATCGAGAATGGTCTGCTTAAACTACAAACTACAATCGAGAATGGTCTGCTTAAACTACAAACTACAATCGAGAATGGTCTGCTTAAACTACAAACTACAATCGAGAATGGTCTGCTTAGACTACAAACTACAATCGAGAATGGTCTGCTTAGACTACAAACTACAATCGAGAATGGTCTGCTTAAACTACAAACTACAATCGAGAATGGTCTGCTTAGACTACAAACTACAATCGAGAATGGTCTGCTTAGACTAAATATAAGTTTATTCGGGATAAAATACTAAGAATTGGAAAAAACGTGAAATTTGCCGTCAACGTGATCCATATTATTCAATCAAATCTAGCAAGTCGAATCAGTTTTAAAAGAAGAACAACTTCGAAATCGTTTGCCTCTCGTCAATTCGTGCCAAATTTGGGATTTGTTGAGAAAATGAGTGAGAAGACAATTCATATGGAAATGCAGATGGATAAGAGCGCGAATGTTGACGAACTATCGATGGAGAATATGAGAAGAAAGATGGTATTATATACTTGATATGCTTGACATGATACATCCTTTTTGGCAGATTCTAATGGAAATCGCGGAGAACGAAAAATCGCAGTTCGACGATGATCTAACCTTCGACGAGTCGGTGGATTTTGGCGCATGGCAGGAAACCGATCAAACTGTAACACAATCGGAAGATATGATAACAACAAGAAGTGAGACATCGATGGGTCAGTTGAGACGACAACAGTCGGCTGCGTCGATTACATTGATGGAGGATCATGGGCAGACGGCACAACCGGTATACAACAACAATAATATATCGGCACCCAAGTCGTATTATCAATTGATGGAATTGAATAAGGATCCGGTTGATAATACGGTGAGATTGGCAAGAATTCCGTCACAATATCAGTTGGATGCGTTGTCCGAGATGTTCTTGTTTGATGTTCCACAGAATTTTGGGTAAGTATTATGTTCACCTACAAACTACAACACTGAATGGTCTGCTTAGCATACGATTGTAGTTTGAAGTCTAAGTTGACCATTTTAGATTGTAGTTTGTAGTCTTTCTTCAAAATCACAACTTTTTCGATAGCCCAAATGAAAAATAAGATTCAAAATAAACGTAACACGATAATAAATCATCCTTTTTCAGAATCCGATGCCAAAAACCAACAGAAATCAGCGACATCGATGTCTCACAATCACAATCACCAAGTATCACCCAAAACGACTTCAACCACATTCACCACCATCACTACGATGATGGATTGACACCATATTTTGTCAATTCGGAATATGTCTCAGAATTGCTCATCTGATAGATCCGGCGTGTTTTCTTCATATTGAACTTGTGCCGCTCGATTGTCAACACACTTTTCACCTCATCTCATGCATTTTTCGTCGCCTACTAATTGAATAAATTTTTACTGAACCGATTTCTTTTGTATTTGTTTTTTGAGAACCATTGGGAAAAAGATATTGAAAAAATAGTTATACATCTTGAAACTATTGACAACAAACTACAATCTTTCTCTAAGCAGACCATTCTTGATTGTAGTTTGTAGTCTAAGCAGACCATTCTCGATTGTAGTTTGTAGTCTAAGCAGACCATTTTCGTTTGTAGTTTGTAGTCTAAGCAGACCATTCTCGATTGTAGTTTGTAGTCTAAGCAGACCATTCTCGATTGTAGTTTGTAGTTTAAGCAGACCATTCTCGATTGTAGTTTGTAGTCTAAGCAGATCATTTTTAACTGTAGTTTGTAGTCTAAGCAGACCATTCTCGATTGTAGTTTGTAGTCTAAGCAGACCATTTTCGATTGTAGTTTGTAGTCTAAGCAGACCATTCTCGATTGTAGTTTGTAGTCTAAGCAGACCATCCTCGATTGTAGTTTGTAGTCTAAGCAGACCATTCTCGATTGTAGTTTGTAGTCTAAGCAGACCATCCTCGATTGTAGTCTGTAGTCTAAGCAGACCACTCTTGATTGTAGTTTGTAGTCTAAGCAGACCATTCTCGATTGTAGTTTGTAGTCTCTCAGCGTGTCCTAGTGGTCTAAAGCGCTGCCATTGAAAAAAATTTGCTCACTGGTTCGATCCCCATGGTGGTTCATACTTTTTTTGCAGAAGTTCTTGTTCGAGTTTTCATATCAGAAAGAATCTATTTGGCCATATTTTCCGAACGAAAAACCACATAACTCCAAAGTCAATTGCCCACCCAAAAAAGGCAAAGGAATGTTTCCAAAAAGATGCAAATCTATTGTTGTTCTCCATCTTAAAAGTGAAATATTTACATTCATTCAACTGTTTTGTTTCTTCTTCAAGCCAGAAAAAATAAAGAGTGTGAATATCGTTGGTGTCAAACATTTTTATCCAGTTTTGCATATCTCTACATTTTCGTGACAAGTCATATTTTGTGGCTCCTTCGCCCATTTTGGTGTCTCCAGGGAACACCACCACATTTCTTCGCCCAACCGGGGTGTATGTAACGTCTTTTGACTGGAGCTATCATTATTCAAAAACAGCAACAAGAAAGAATGAAAGTTTTTCCTTCGCCACAACTTTTCTTCGACGAGTTTCACTTTTTTGTGTTGTGATTTTTTCACCTTCTCTTCTCTATCTTTAGAAGTTGATGTTTGAAGATGGAGATAAACCTAATTTAGGTTCACATTTCGACGACTTCTCAAAATGGTGTGCCACCACCAAATGTGACCCCGAGTGGCTCATAAATCATTTGAACGTCTAGCTCATCAATAGCTTCCTTTTCCCGTCCATTTGCCTTCTCTCATTTTCTTTATTCATTGCATTCTTCCATTTTTCCCGTCAGAATTTTCAGCAACTTTCAATGAATTTCACATAGGATTCGAGTGAAAAATCGGAGGAAAATGCGATTTTATCTCTTCATTTTTGCGGTTTTGGTGAGTTTTGGTGTTGAAGTTCTTGTAAAAAGTTCTCCTTCTAGTGAGGGGTTGAACTTAGTTTAATGTTAACCACTAGACCAGAGACGCGAAAGCGCTGGAATAGACTACAAACTACAACTCTAAATGGTCTGCTTAGGCTACAAACTACAACGCAGAATGGTCTGCTTAGACTACAAACTACAATCGAGAATGGTCTGCTTAGACTACAAACTACAACCGAGAATGGTCTGCTTAGACTACAAACTACAATCCAGAATGCTCTGCTTAGACTACAAACTACAATCCAGAATGGTCTGCTTAGACTACAAACTACAATCTCGCGCTAAGCAGACCATTCTAGGTTGTAGTTTGTAGTCTAAGCAGACCATTTTGTGGATCTGACAAGTTATGATACCTTGACTCGAGCTAGTCGCCGCCTTTCAAATGTTGTTTTAGCTTAGGCAAACCATATTTAAAGCTGATAGTAGCAAGTTTTGAACTATCTATAACTAATATTTCAGACAAATCTGATCCGATGTGAATACAGTGAATTGATGAATCAAGAGATTGGTGTTCGTGTCGAAGCTCTCAATATCGTCTATGAGAATGCATCAACAATCACATCAACCGGACACCCGAGATGTCGATTAACACTGCATAAGTCAGGCTGGGATCGGTGATTTCTATCTTTTTTATGTTTATTTAGTTTGTTGGTTTTAGCTATTAGTTATTCCTATTTTCATATAATTATTAGTAGAAATAACTAAATCCAATAAATTTCCAGAGACACATGTTCAAGTCCACAGTTCAAATTGAATGATACATTGTCATGGTCGACGAGAGTTTGTTATAAATGGGTTTGTGATACGAGTAAGCTACTTCAAATGAAAAAAATCAAAAAGTTATAATATTTCAGCAAAATACGCAATGAGAGTAGAAAGTTGTTGGATTGGAACACCGAAAAATCCGGTATTTATTGTTCGAGATGATGGTTGCACAATTGAGAAGGCGATTTTGACATCACCAGTTTACACTTCATTCAATCGAGCAGCGGCGATTGGTTGGATGGCTGTACGACAGAAAAGTGAGATTTTTAGATGTTTACATTTCACTTATTCGTTATTGGTATAGATAGTTCCGTAGATCAAAAACTCGTCCACATAGCAGTTTTTAGACCAACAAAAATGTTGTTTTTGAGCTGAGTTATGAGTGAAGTGGTTTTCCATTGTAGAACTAGACTACAAACTACGATCGAGAATGGCCTGCTTAGACTACAAACTACAATCGAGAATGGTCTGCTTAGCATTCGATTGTAGTTTGTAGTCTAAGCAGACCATTCTAGTGATCTTGCAAGTTGTGAAACCTTGACTTAAGCTAGTCGCTGCATTAATTTGTACAAAAAAAGCTTTGTAGTTTGTAGTTTATGAAGACCATTTTTCGAACTGCACTCCTGCTTCTCGGCTATATTTTTCCTTCGAATATTCAGAAGACATACATCGATACGAATCTATGTTTTAACTTTCAGATATGAAATATATGCATGTCGGATGTACCATAAGACTATGTCACCTATGTGATCCATCGTGCCAGGATATCACTGTAAGTCAACAACTTTATATTTCCAAAAAGCAAATTTCCAGCCCCCACGAACATGCAATGATTCCCGAGAAAATGATTACGATGCGATGTGGAATAGTTCCTCAAGAGTCAAATCATTGTGTTTTCCACCTCCACCATCATTGGATACTTTAGAAATTGGAAATTCTGGAATTGGTGTTAATTGTTTTTTTTCACTTATTTGTTTTCTTTTTATCATTGTATTTTGCTCAAGATAAATGGGGTTCTGGACTACAAACTACAAGCGAGAATGGTCTGCTTAGACTACAAACTACAATCGAGAATGGTCTGCTTAGACTACAAACTACAACCGAGAATGGTCTGCTTAGACTACAAACTACAATCGAGAATGGTCTGCTTAGCCTAAAACAACAGCATGCGCCCAGCTGTCTCGTCTATTGCATAATAATCACACGAATCTGCTTAGAAAATGTTTCAAAGCGTTTTTTCAATATTCAAGGGCAGCAAATAATGAAACTATGTGTATTTCATCGTATTTTGAACTGATTTTCTGTTTTTTAGCCAATTTTTCGAGTGTTATTTGATTCGTTGCAATGACGATTGTTCTAGACAACGGTTTCTTATTGAAAAAACACCACTTTCGATGCTAATTAGCAATAATTGACCAATTACGCCGCAATCATTTTTCCCTCACGCGCTGGCCTAACAATTCACCGCAACAAAAAATATCGGCCATTGCGTAACTGTTGCTTTCAATCACCACCTGTTCCTTTGTTTTGCGTATATTCTTTCTTTTTTGTTATTTTAATTATGCAATATCTAAACTTTAAAGTATTTCATAACCCGCGGCAAAATATTGCACCAAAAAACCACATAAAACACGAAACTTCCTCCCAAAAAAGCAAAGAATATGCAAAAAGGGCACCCAAATTGGAATCGTTGAGTGTAATCGCCTCTATATAGAGAAGAGAGCCTTCCTTATATTTTTTCTGTTCTTCTTCTTCTTCATCTTTTCTATTTTCCTCCAACTGCAGCTCTTTTGGCGAGCCAGAGCATACACACACAACATACGGCCGTTCTCTGCTCTATATACAGAGAAATGAGAGACGAAACTTGGCTTCTTTTCCATTTTTTCCTCAGTTTTTTTGCTTTAGTTTGATATTCTCGAACCTCTGGCTCTTAGTCTTTATCAAAATGTTAAATAATTTACACAAGTTATTCTGCAAATCACATGAGTTTCGATTTAAAAAACTGATTATCGATTTTCGTGACGTCGCGCGTTTCACAATAGTTCTTTTTTTGCATAAAAGTCGAATAACACAAAGAATAGTGCGTTTTATGACTTGACCAGTCACTTATTTATTGATTTAGAGTCGGAAAATTGTTGTGAGTCATCGATTCAACGTTTTAAAACTAGATTTTTCCTTTTTTCTTACTTTTAAGAATAAAAACTGTAGTTTTTATGTGTTTTCCTATTAAAACTGCTCAGTTTTCCGCTCAAACTGCATATTTTTTATTGTAAAAGCTGTCATTTTAATATATATTTCATATTGTTCCAATATTAATCCGCGCAAATCTCTCTCTTTTCCCCCGCAAAATGTGTCAAATATCGTTTCGATAAAATCAATAATTGTTGGTTACAGTTCGATTGGCTCCGCTGCTCGCCAATTCATTTGCCCAATAATGGCATTGTCGGATCGGCAACGAGAAGAATTGTAAGTGAAATATACGTCATTTTGTGAGTCGCAAAAGCGAGAAGAAGGGAGAAAATTGCATTTGATGAGCCATGTTTATGTGTCAGCTTCTCCCCCTTCTCGGAATGAAATTGCATTTTGTGGGCCCGCGCAAGAATTTAGAAGGGATTAAAGTATCAAATTTTTTGCAGTAATCGTGCGATCGCAGAATATCTCCAAAATAACGAGTACAATGAGTCGTTTCAAATGTTTCTCAAGGAATCTGGATTGGTATGTTTCTTAGTTTATTGCTTATGAGAAAAAATTTTAGAGCGAGAATGATATCAAACCATTGGGCGGTATTCTGGAGAAAAAATGGACGACCGTTTTACGACTTCAACGAAAAGTTATTGATTTGGAGGCGAAGTTGCAAGAATCTCAACGGGAAATTAATCATGGCGCGCCGACTAGGTTTGTTTTTTCTTACAAAACAAAAAAAATGCTAAACATTTTCGAAAAATACATAACACTTCGATTTTTAAAGCTGATAACAGTATTCTTCTCAACTTTCAAGTGTTATCCTTCAAAAAAAACCATAAAAATGTAAAAACTACCTAAAATATAGAAAAATGATTACAGAGATAAGCGACAAGCATCTGATTGGATCCCTCGACCACCAGAGACACAAAAACTAGTCGGCCATCGACTCCCAGTCACTCGAGTCATCTTCCATCCGTTATGGACAATTATGGCGAGTTGCTCGGAAGATGCTACTATCAAGGTTTGTTGTTTTCAATTAGTTTTGTTAAAATATAAGGAGCTGAACTTTAATGACGATTTCTGGCTGTCTTATTGATTGAAACTTTTGAAATAACTCTCATGGAACCGGTGTAGAGTTAGGTTTTCCTTTTCGGATGAAACTTACTTTTTGGATAGAGCGCAACTTTTCATAGCGATTCCAAAATTTATAGCTGCGATGAAGATGTTTGAAAAAATCGAAAATTTTGAGTGAAAAATAATAAGTTATTGGGTTTCCTCCATTGAAAATCCATTCACGTAAAATGTTCGCAATAGAAATTAGAGAGAACAAAGTCAAGGAAAGTACTCAAACCGAAAAGATTTTTTTGAAAAAATATGTCAGTTGATAGATTTTTCCGCTTTGAATCTAAGTTTATTGTCAATTTTCGCCGGTGAGACGCTGCTAATGGAGAAAAAGTGCTAGGAAATCTATTTTTGTGTAAAAATGCGAGATTTTTAGTATTAAAAGCGAAAGTTAAGAGGAAATTCGGGTTCAACATAAGAAAAAAGTTATACGCAACTTTATATTTTATAGATTTGGGACTATGAAACGGGACAATTGGAGAAGACATTGAAAGGACACACGGATGCAGTCAATGATATTGCACTCGATGCATCTGGCAAACAACTTGGTAACAATTCCACTTTTTCAAACCTATAAAAACGTTGTTTTTAGTATCCTGCTCCTCGGATTTATCCATCAAAGTATGGGATTTCGGACAAACATACGATTGTCTGAAATCATTAAAAGGACACGAGCACACTGTTTCATCTGTCGTCTTCCTACCAACTGGCGATTTTGTGCTTTCAGCATCCAGAGATCATACGATTAAACAGTGGGATGTAAGTATTCTATAGTTTTGTTATCACTGATAACTAGATACGTTTAGATATCAACAGGATATTGTGTATTCACATTCCGTGGTCATAACGATTGGGTTCGCATGATTCGAATCTCAACAGATGGTTTGTTATTCGCATCGGCGTCGAATGATCAGACTGTGACTGTATGGTCATTCGCGACAAAAGCAGCGAAATTGGTACTTCGAGATCATGAACATGCGGTGGAATGTGTTGAATGGGCACCTGAAACGGCATATGCCAATATTACGGGACAACGTGAGTGATTTTACTGAAAATTGAATGAAAAGGAGGTTTTTACAGAGCCAGAAGGAAATTCAACAAATATATTGTTCAGTGGATCACGTGATAGAACTATTAAGGTAAACAATTCGAGTTTCTTATCTATAAAATAATGATAAACTTGTAGGCATGGAATATCAATACTGGTGATATTATTTTCACACTTCAAGGACATGAAAATTGGGTTCGAGGATTGGCATTCCATCCAAAGGGAAAAGTGAGTGATAAAAACTCGAAATTTAGAATTAATGGGGATTACTTTCAGTATTTGATATCAGTGGCTGATGATAAAACACTAAGAGTATGGGAATTGTCACAACAAAGGTGTATGAAGACGATTGAGGCACATGATCATTTTGTGTCCACTGTTGGTGAGTTACATTTTAGTTAATAAAAAGAAGAAGAAAATTGATCGTTGTGGGAAACTTTCGAAGCTAGGCTTGAGCAAACCTTGAAAAATAACGCAGTTTCCGAAAAAGTTAGCGTTCTTTGAGGCTCACTCACATTGAAACAGTCATAAAATCGCTAAGAAATACGATTAAAATAAAAAAAATGATTTCGCTGAAGAGCAATTCAGAATTTGCCCTGTTGATGACTTTTGAATCCCGAAATAACAAAAAAAAAACACGGAAATAGAATAACTAGAATCAGATTTCGAAAAATAGTGTGTTTTTGAAGCTCAATCATTCACAACGAAATAGTAGTAAAGAAGAAACGATATGCGATTCAAGTTAGACGTTTTGGTACTATAAGAATGGAAAAATATTAAATTTTTATGACAACAAATGAAGTTTGAAAATAGACAACATTTCTGAAAATAACGTCGTTTTTGAGAAATAAGTGTCTCGGAGCTCAGAAACATCAAAATAGACATAACAAAGCTATGAAATTGATTGACCAACTTTTTGTTAACATAAAAAATTGGAGGAAGGTTTTGTCATCACCCCACACAGAGAAACTATTACTGCTTTTTCTACCTCAAGCTATTAAAATAAACGTTTTCTGATGCTTTAAAGAACTGGAAAAATGTATTCTCAAAAGCATTCTGAAAATCAAAAACCCCCTATTCTTCAACTAATCATGTCATATTTTCAGCATTCCATCAATCTGCACCATACGTAATCACAGGAAGTGTCGATTTGAACTGCAAAGTATGGGAATGTCGTTGATTGATCCATCCATCAATTCCCATAATTCTTCATGTTTTTCTCTCGATTTTAGTCGGTTGTGATACAATTACTCCCTTCATCCGTCAACTGAAACACATTTGCATATTTCACGCTTTTTCGTTGTAGATCAAAATTCTTCTTTTTCTCGTTTTTCGTTTATTTATCCATCTCTTGCTTCGTCTATCGCCCGCCCTGGTGGTTGTGAAATTTCTTCTTTTTATTATTATTATCTACCAAAAAATCACCATATTCTTCTCCTTTTTCTCCCAAAATAATATCGTTGCAAATTTTGAGCCGCCCCCTCCTTCTTCCCCCTTAATATCCATATTTTTGTGCACATTTTCGCACAAAAATCACCGTCCTGTTTTCTTTTTTTTTTCTTGACGATTCTCGTGAATTTTTTGAGAAGCTTTCTATGCATTTTTTCTCTCTTTCTCCTATATAATGTTCTTTTTTTCGAGTTTGTTGAATGAAATCTATATGCTTCTTTGTTCACGCCTCCAGTTAATTTCCGGTTTGGAATTGAAAATATGCCCAAAAACTCACACTTTAATCATTTTATCACGAGTTTCTGGTGATGAGGCAACAATTGATTTGGTGTATATTGCCAGGTAAGTTGATCTACAGTACCCCAAACATGTTTTTTCTCGTTTCTAGTCATTTGCTACAGTATCCAATGCTGGAATTGTGTTGGTATAGATTGTAATGAGTATCGAAAAGATTCCAAGAATTGGAGATTGGTCAATTGTCCCGAAGGAAGTGTTTGTCAGGTTTTGATCTACCAAAAAAATCTGGAAAAAAAACGTTTTTTTTCCTCCAGAAAACCGACTTCACATTCTACAGTAATCAGAAGAATCAGTCGTTGAAATCGTATACGGCTAGAAGTTGTTCGTATGAGACAGGTACAGTAGGAAGTACCGTAAGACATATACAAATAGTAGTACTGTAGGTTGCACATGGGATCGGAGCAAGAGTTGCCAGAAGAGTGCGGTACAGTATGCTGGAAAAGGGTGTACGGACAGATTCTGTTGCGGAAAGGACAAGTGTAATGTGGCGAATATGGTGAAGTGGTGGATGGTGCCGGTTATACTATGGTGTTTTGCATAATTGTTGTGGAATAAATATATTATTCCTTGTTTGAAAATTAGACTACAAACTACAAACGAGAATGGTCTGCTTAGACTACAAACTACAATTGAGAATGGTCTGCTTAGACTACAAACTACAACCGAGAATGGTCTGCTTAGACTACAAACTACAACCGAGAATGGTCTGCTTAGACTACAAACTACAACCGAGAATGGTCTGCTTAGACTACAAACTACAATCGAGAATGGTCTGCTTAGACTACAAACTACAACTCAAAATGGTCTGCTTAGACTACAAACTACAATCGAGAATGGTCTGCTTAGACTACAAACTACAAAACAGAATGGTCTGCTTAGACTACAAACTACAATCGAGAATGGTCTCCTTAGACTACAAACTACAACACCGAATGGTCTGCTTAGACTACAAACTACAATCGAGAATGGTCTGCTTAGGCTACAAACTACAATTGAGAATGGTCTGCTTAGACTACAAACTACAATCAAGAATGGTCTGCTTAGACTACAACGTAATATAGATGTAATCAGCACGAGAACATGTATAGAGACCAGCTGGAAGAATAAAATGCAACTGCGCCCCAATTTACATTTGACCTCGGAGCAGGTGATATTTGGTATCATGATGCACACATCGTTCGTTACCTCCATTCATATCGATTCGCACTACAATGGACGCAACTGTGATTTCTACTTCTTTCTCTTCATAATTGACATTATATATTTTCAGATGACCATATTCTCCAAATACAACATTCTACCACGGGAACTACGTCATCACGTACTATCCTATTCCTGTCCCAGGACATTATCCAACTATGCCCCTTGCTCCAAATTGTGTAGTTCAGAAGTCAAACCATTTCATATTTATGTGCCCGATACAATCACGCTAGAGGATATGGTTAATCCTTGTTGGAAGCGATTAGACAAACGAGTTGGAGTCAGAATCAAGATGGAGTACAAAAAACCGATAGGGATGAAATATGACATCTCATTTGAGTCTGTTGGTGATAACCAATATCGGATAGGTTTAAGGTCAGTCATCATCCAGGAATACTTTCTAGACAATTACAGGGTGCGACATAATTACCCGGACAACTTTGAATTGTAATTTTTCAAAAAGTAGGATTTGTATGAAGCTGGAACTCAACGAATAGTTTGTTGGTATCATAACTAAAAGATTGAATATACTCTCACTGGATATGTTTTCCTTTCTGTGATATGGCGTCCAGGGGAAGTGGCACAGTCGTTTCGCCCTTTGCTCGCACGTTTTCGGCGGACATATTGTCAAATTCCGTGACCAGTACCTTTTTAAACATCATCAAACCAAGGTGAATTTATGCTCAGATATAAGTTCTAACACTCTCCAAATGAATAGACCGAAAGACTTTACGTCTGTCAATCTGGCAAGTCAGTCAGAAAAAGCGTAAAAACCGAAAAAATCAGTGTTGAAAGTGTCATCTACCAACTTTGCTCTATTAGCCGAAGCCCCGGCTGTTTGTGTAACTCAATCTTTGCTTTTAAAGTTGGAATTGGTCTATGTCAGCACTTTCTTTCATTAAACTCATAGACGTAAGCTTATTTGTTGATTTTGACCCTCTGATCCGCTGAAATCCTCGAAATGCAGACAGTATGAGAACTCTTGGGCTTGGAAGAGTAACAGACTTAGTCGGGGGCTCCAACTTTTTTCATATCATCTTTCGAAATACTAGAAAACACCCTATAATTTTGGGCGTCCAACTTGACCTCCACGGTTCACACTATCACCTCGTAAGAAAAATGTCAGCTCAGCGAGCGAACGCGAGTAATGCGCGTTGAAAACCCTCAGAGATTACCAAGGTGTAATCACTCGGCGGAGAGACCGGATCTCATGAGAATGAATATGATCTCTTATTTATGGTACTAATTAATTATTCGTCAAGTCTCATTTTCATACGAGTCCTGTTTTCTGAACTATAACGGCTTGAACCATAACTACTGTTGTCCGGGTAATTATGTCGCACCCTGTACTTTTCAGTGGTAAAATGTCTGACCCACTATATGATGGAAATGGATATGATGCAGCTATGGAATATGTGAAGAACCATCTCAAATATGCCAGAATTGGAGAATGTACACAAGTGGAAATTAATATGCCTATATGGCCGACTGAAGTAATGGACCTACCAGTCATAAAGAATAGTCCGTTGATGGTAGAAATCAGTGACACGACGTATCAAGGGTTCTATGAATCGATGAAGTCTGGAAACGGTATCAAACACTTAGAGATTCGCAAATCTTACGATGAGGATAAGGAACCGTTCACAATTCCAACTCAATTCTTCCAATCCGACTTCTTCCAAAACTTATCAACATTCGATTGTTTGTCACTATTACCTGAGATACCTAATGACTGTTTTCTATCAATGAAAGCGACGAAAGTCATGTTGATGGGCACAACATTGAGTGATAGACTGATAAACAAAAAGATACTGCAATGGTTCAACAACCCACCAGTATCTCCGTTAAGTTATCATATCTTAAACAGAGAAGATAAAGTATATAACAAAGAGGTGATGCTTGATTCGTTGCCAGTTGAGCGTCTTTATGACACGCATGGTCTCTGCTTTGACTGGATTGTTCATTTGAGACACGAGACTGGCGTCAAAGCCCGTATCGTTTTGGGAAAAGGAATTGTAATTTTTGCAGTGAAATAAAAAATTGGTCCGAAATATTGAAAAAATACTCTAAAAGATTCAGTGATTGACAACTTTCATAATCTAACTTTTGCCTGAGACTACTATTGTTCATTTTTTGCTTTTCCCTTTTCGCTTTGAATAAATCTTTTTCAAATTCAATCGTGGTTTTTGCGCACGAAATAAGTACGCAACAGCAACTACAAACTACAATCGAGAATGGTCTGCTTAGACTACAAACTACAATCGAGAATGGTCTGCTTAGACTACAAACTACAATCGAGAATGGTCTGCTTAGACTACAAACTACAATCGAGAATGGTCTGCTTAGACTACAAACTACAATCGAGAATGGTCTGCTTAGACTACAAACTACAATCTAGAATGGTCTGCTTAGACTACAAACTACAAATTGAGGCGGCAACTCTATTTTTCCTGTAGTTTAGCTGAAAATCAACATTTTTTCAGTTTTAAAAACATAATCATATATATTTTTTGTAAGGTAAGCAATCTAGTTTCAATATAAACATTTATTCAACAAATAATTAGGTAGTCTGTTTCCGTATACTCGCCACACATCGTAATGTATGATCATCCTGATCCGACGGAAACAAGTCCGGCTCAGTCGGTGGTCCCTTATCCTCTTCCTTTTTCTCAACTTTCTCATTCTTATCATTTTTCGATGGCTCCATACACGAAACGGTTGACGCTTTTGTGGTGCTCGCTTTTTTGTTTGGTGATGGCTGCAAAGTGATGATTTGGTGGTTTTTTTTCTGGAAAATATGGGGCTTACCGCTTTAGATGGATTCTTGTCGGATAGTTGAACAGCTGTTGCGACTGCATGATGTGACTGAAAATATTTTTGATCCAAAAATCCTTCCTAAACCTATCCAACCTCTCGTTTCCTTCCCATTTTCCTATCATGTGACCTAGTCTTTTTCTTACTCGATTCCTTCGTTCTTTCCTCTTTTTTCTTCTTTCCATCTTGCGGTGGAGCATCACCTACATGCTTATTTTCCTCTATTTTCTGTATTTCCATCACTTTTTCAGCCGTCACTTCTTCCAATTTTTCATCGATTTTCTTCACAACTTCCTTCACTTCTGCCTCTTTTTGAGTCGGTTTCTCATCAAAATGTGCCATTTTTGCCTCAACTTTTGGCGTTTTTGGTGTCTGAAAATCCACCTATAATACCGAGGTAGATCAAAAAATCTTACTGTAGCACCATCATCCACCGACTTTGTCTGTGATGGTGTCGTCTTGTTCTTCGAGACACCTTTCTTGATTTCTGGTCTCTTTTTCGCTTTCGAGCATGTTATTACAGTATACAATATTAGGTTAAGCACGAGAATAAATATTGAGAACTCGGTCATGTTTGTTTTTCAGTCTGCAGAAATACAATGATTCTGAGTTTTTGGACATTTTACACATACCGGGCAAATCCGGCGACTTTCAAAATGATTCATCATTCATTTCTCTCTCCCCGATGTGCAAAAGTTCACGTTCTATGAGGAAGTTTTCGAAATATCAAACTTTTCGGGAATTATACTACAAACTACAATCGAGAATGGTCTGCTTAGACTACAAACTACAATCGAGAATGGTCTGCTTAGACTACAAACTACAATTAAAAATGGTCTGCTTAGACTACAAACTACAATCGAGAATGGTCTGCTTAGACTACAAACTACAATCGAGAATGGTCTGCTTAGACTACAAACTACAACACAGAATGGTCTGCTTAGACTACAAACTACAGTCGAGAATGGTCTGCTTAGACTACAAACTACAATCAAGAATGGTCTGCTTAGACTACAAACTACAATCGAGAATGGTCTGCTTAGACTACAAACTACAACACAGAATGGTCTGCTTAAACTACAAACTACAATCGAGAATGGTCTGCTTAGACTACAAACTACAATCGAGAATGGTCTGCTTAGACTACAAACTACAATCGAGAATGGTCTGCTTAGACTACAAACTACAATCGAGAATGGTCTGCTTAGACTACAAACTACAATCGAGAATGGTCTGATTAGACTACAAACTAGAGAAGTTGATATTCGTAATGTTTTATTGTATAAATGAAAAAGTACATATGAAAATGAAATCAAGCATTATTCGCTGCTTGTATTTGTTCATCAACCGTCTGAGTTATCATACTACTCCCTTGTGTTCTACCAGTTTTATCCAATTGTTGTGTCGTCGCCGCACTTGCCTCTGGTTGTTCCACATATTCCTTCGTCAATATTTCCTTCTTCGCCTTTTTCGATGCCTCCTTATTCTTGAGTGCCATCATCTTTTTGTATTCCTCCACTCCATGAATATACTTCAATAATACCTTAATCATCAGATTTTTTCATCAAATTCAATTATCAACTCACCGCTTCCTGCTCTCTCCAATCTTTTTCTTGCTCCCCTCTCGCCGACGAAATGAAACAGTTGATGAAGCAGATGATGGCAGAAATGAACTGATAGTCATTCTGTACCAGTTTATAGCGTTGATTTCTCAATTCTTCAAAACACACTTCTGGATCTTGTCCCATTTTCACTCTATTTATCATTGACTCAACGAGCAGATATGCACCAGTTCGACCAACACCACCAATACAATGAACAATAATTCGTCTGAAACAATGATAGTGATAACTATTAATAACAATCACTTACTTTATCTTTTGAATTTCTTCAGGTGGTTTCTCAGTTGCAGCAATGATCGCCGGTATTATATTAAGATCAGTTGGGGCCGAATGCTCAGGATAATTGACATATTGGTAGTGATCAAGCACCCAAGTTTCCGCTTTCGCGTTCCCCGTCATTTTCACTATCAGAAGTTTTCGTTTGATAACTTCATTCTTGAATGGCTCGCCAGTTTTTCGTTCTAATCCTATACACTTGATACTCAAGCCAGGGAATGACCGAATCTCTCCATCCTCCCTAAACATTGATTTAACAATATTTCAATCAATATCAAGCCAACTAACAATGGAATATATGGATAACACTTGTTAACATCTTCAACAAAATTGCATAACATCACAATAGATGTTGCATTAAAGTCAGCAATCATTTGCCAGAATGCGTTAACTGTGTAGTCTGTTGGTGCCTCAGCTGCCACATGTTCCGTGTCTTCCTTCTTGATATCGATTCGATTCGCATTCAGATAATAATCGTTCTTTGACTTGATCGTATATCGAGTTTTTTCAAGCAATTGAATTGGAAAACGGTTGAACAGCATTCGGGGATAGGGAAGGGTTTGGTTGAAGAATGTTTGGCACTCCTTGATTGTAGGCTATGAATAATGATATGTAACCAAGCAAATTATATAGTACTTACTACTTTTTCATTTATCTTATCAAACCAATCGATAATCTTTTTGAGGCCACCATCAAGCACTAGATCGAGGAATTTTTGGTATACTAATTCGAACGACTGGAAGTCTATTGTATTTGATCAAAACTTAGAAAGTTGGAGTTACTCAAATAGAATGGTCTGCTTAGACTACAAACTACACCACAGAATGATCTTCTTAGACTACAAACTACAACACAGAATGGTCTGCTTAGACTACAAACTACAACACAGAATGGTCTGCTTAAACTACAAACTACAACACAGAATGGTCTGCTTAGACTACAAACTACAACACAGAATGGTCTTCTTAGACTACAAACTACAACACAGAATGGCCTGCTTAGACTACAAACTACAACACAGAATGGTCTGCTTAGACTACAAACTACAACGCAGAATGGTCTGCTTAGACTACAAACTACAACACAGAATGGTCTGCTTAGACTACAAACTACAACTGAGAATGGTCTTCTTAGACTACAAACTACAACACAGAATGGCCTGCTTAGACTACAAACGCCTGGATCGCATTTGTCAACCTGCTGGATTGATAAAAATCATCTATGACATACCGTATGATCAACGGTCGTTACAGTACTCTTTGCAGTTATCTCTTGTTTCACAGATGGTTTCTCCTTTCCAACTGCCTTCTTATCTGCCTTCTCTGACGATCCATTCGGCTTCACATTCTTCGGTGCTTCTTTCTTTTTCTCGCGCCTCTTCTCAACTATCACTTCTGAAGTTGAAATCATCGATTTGCGATGTTCTATCATCGCGTTATCGAACGGCGGATCCTCGTCAAGCCATGCTTCCAATACTTCTGATTGTTTCGTTTTTTCAGCTGAGTTCTTGCCATTTGTCTTTTCTTTCTTCTTTCGGCAAAATTTCCACCAGACAACAAAAGCAATGACAATTAGGCATATACCACCAAGTATGCTCGAGACAAGAATAATCCAATCTATAGTAGACCATCCGCATGTCTTGGCACATTGTGCTGACTTGTTCTTCTGCAACAACTTGCATAAGATTAGGCATAGGTTAATAGAGATACTAACATCATTACAATCACACTTCTTCAATGTAGTCGTCTCAATCATCGGTGTAGTCTTGACAGTTGGTACTGTAGGAGTTGGCATGACAAACATCCATTCATCACTAGCATCGTATTGGCACACCGTTTTATTCAGAGACTTTTTTGCAGTTAGGGCAAATGCATCCCAATCACACATATCACCACTACATCCAATTTTGTCTGATAACACTTTCAATGGACCGGTTGATGTTTTCGAGTAGGACAGCTGAATGTAAAAATATATTTAATCTGACATTACAATTACAAATACCTTCAATTTAATTTGAGTGTCACTCTTGTATACAGTAGCGTGCAGTAGTCATGCATATTTTGGTTTTTCGGCCGTAACTCGGCTCAAAATGGTCCGTTTGAGCTGAGATTTGACTACGTTACGTAAAATATACATTCTCACATATTAATGTCGAGATTTATGACAAAACTCCAGATTTTTGAAATTTCACGATTTTTTCGAAATTTTCGAATTTCTTGAATTTTGAAAAAATTTTCCGAAGTGTCGAAAATTTTTTTTGAGGATTTTTTATCGCAGTTAGGCATGTTTTTATCGTTTTTGGTGTACATGAGCATTGGATCAAGCTTTCATGACCAAGTTTACTCGTCTAGTACTTGTCTGATAGATGGCCGAAATGATCCTACTCCTAAAACTTGCCCTCATCGAATTGAGAGAGTTGCAAGTAGAGTTCCGGATGAGCACCAAAACCTAAAAATCAATGCATGAGTAAAAATTACGCCAGCAATCGTTTAGGATAATCAAAAATTGCGAGCGATGCCCAGGTTTTCTGAAAAATGCCCGTTTTCACATTTCTAGATGTCTAAAACCCCTGATTCCTCAACTTTATTCGTTAGCCTGACACAGTGAAATTCCCCCTACAAACAAGTACTGAAAATTTGTCCAGTGGGAATTGCCTGAACTAGTGTGCGACGAGATTGCAAAATAGCGTGCCCTGGGTTGCAATTCGAGGCCACGCCCCTCTTTTTCAAGTTCTCAGCCTAAATTGCTCGTTTTCTGAGTTGACGGTGTTTTAACGAAATTCCAACACGTCTCAAGTTTATATAAAACCATTTAAAAGGGTTATGGAAAAAAATGGTAGCGAAAATATCATCGTCCAAAAAGTTCGTGAAGAAAAACACTTTTTTCATAGATTCGGCAGTATCTTTTTCAGGAAACAATATTTTTGCAGATATCTGCCTATAAATCGTTCTCCTCGGTGGTTCGGAGTTTTCTGTTGTGGCCGATTTTGATTCTTGCGTCCCACAAATTATATTTTTGACTTTTTTAAAATCTCAAAAAAATCGTGTGGTCTCCGCCCACTTTGCAAGTTAGGGCACGCTAGTTTGCTGAGTCAAGGCACGCGGTTCTCACGGACAAATTTCGTAGGGGGAATTGCATTGTGCCTGAAGCCAGATATCGTGAATTAGTCCTGTTTTTGGTTTTGATTTACAAGAATATGATACTCTGATTAGTTTTCATGAGTATCGGCAATTCTGTTGACCAAATAAAATTTTGTTCAGGCAGTAATTGGCGAATAAAAATCTTCTTGACGTACTTCATCGAGTGGCCCAGTCTAAATCATCTCAATTCTTGTTCGAAGCGGTCCGTTGAATGTTTCATTATATCGAATCAGTAAAATTAAACTTAATTTATCAAATAGAATACTAAAAAATTAGTTATCCTTCCTTAACCTAGATCTAGAAACGATCGACTTCAATATTTAGCTTTTATTTCGCTTTTATTCACCAATTACTGCCCGTGAAAAATTTTATTTGGTCAACAGGATTGCCGATACTTATGAAAACTGATTAGAGTAATATAGTCTTGCAAATCATAACCAAAAACGGAACAAATTCCCGATATCTGGCTTCCGGCTAACGAATAAAGTTGGGAAATCAAGGGTTTTAGACATCTAAAAATGTAAAAACAGGCATTTTTCAGAAAAAATAGGCCTCGTCCACAATTTTGGATTATTCCACACGATTGCTGGCGTCATTTTTACTCATGCATTGATTTTTAGGTTTTGGTGCTCATCCGGAACTCTACTTGCAACTCTCTCAATTCGATGAGGGCAAGTTTTAGGAGTAGGATCATTTCGGCCATCTATCAGACAAGTACTAGACGAGTAAACTTGGTCATGAAAGCTTGATCCAATGCTCATGTACACCAAAAACGATAAAAACATGCCTAACTGCGATAAAAAATCCTCAAAAAAAATTTTCGACACTTCGGAAAATTTTTTCAAAATTCAAGAAATTCGAAAATTTCGAAAAAATCGTGAAATTTCAAAAATCTGGAGTTTTGTCATAAATCTCGACATTAATATGTGAGAATGTATATTTTACGTAACGTAGTCAAATCTCAGCTCAAACGGACCATTTTGAGCCGAGTTACGGCCGAAAAACCAAAATATGCATGACTACTGCACGCTACTGTAGTTCATAAATAATATGTGCACCTTCTGATGGCAGATGTCCATCCTTCTTTCCGGCTTCCTTCTCTACTCCGATCATCATGAGTAAGGAGTATATTGTGGATGGAGTGGTGGCATAGACGGCCAGTTTGTGATTCGACACGAGTAAGTCACAACTCGGTCTTGCTGAGCAATCTTGTTTCTGTTGCAAGATTCCCCAGATAAACTTCATAACATGATCAATGTAGGATCTCCTTATCTCTGCACCAATATCAATCCCATTCATGATTATATCCTGATCAAACACTCCCATTTGATATGCAACCGATCTTGGAATATATCCATCAAATTTGTCTTGTAATCCTTTTATCGTCGCTTGATTTTTAGTGAACAACTTTCTCTCAACATCCAAATTCCTCAACACATCCAAATAATTATCATCTGTCACTGTTGTATTTGTAAAACGACCAACTTCCTCCATCGCTTCTTTGAACTATAAATCTATATTGGTTTCAATCATGAGAAGATATAATCACTTTCGCATCACTCAACAATGTCTCATAATCCTTTGTACTTCTTGTCATCGATTGAAATCTTTCACGACGATCACATTTGACGCCAGAATCCAATTTGAAGTCTTCGATTGTATCATGTTGAATAGTTTCTAAATCATAGGATCAGTCGAGTGGAATAAGATTCAAATATTACGTTGAGGATACATTCCTTTCCCAAATGCTGTTATAGACTCTTTGAAGGAGTCACCCTTACCAACACAACCGAATGTTAACTGTAATAATATATTCGACAACTATATCACTAATATACTACTAACCGCATTCGTATCATACGTCGTTATTCCGAGCTTACTACCATAATTAGTCATAATTAAAGTTCCAAAATCCTTCATTGCTGTTTGAGAGTCCTACAATCAATTGATACTTTGTTCGACAATATCCATATCAACTCACTCTAGTCAAATGCCCATACGGTAATGGAATCCCATCAATTGTCTTTGTCTTCCATGCAGCTTCGTCCTCTCCATTTGAATATGTTGAGGGAGGTACAGTATCACCAGATACATACAACTGTAATTATTCACGATTGTCTTGTATGATGTATATCACTCACAATGTATGCATATTCCAGAGTATCTACACTAGCAATAATATGGAATAGTTGCGATATTATGACTATCAATAGCCATATTTTCATTTTATATTTGAAAATTGAATTGAGTAATGATTTGTTTTTGGAATGAAACTAGAATGTTACGTGTTTGAAAAGTTCACTTATAAATTGTCTTGTTTTTTTCACTTCTGGAGAGTTTTAAAACCTTCACTAAAAATACTCTCTCTCATTTCGTAGTTTGTTGTCTACTTGCCAGATCCACAAAATCGTCTGCTTAGACTACAAACTACACTCGAGAATGGTCTGCTTAGCTCCCAATTGTAGTTTGTAGTCTAAGCAGACCATTCTCGATTGTAGTTTGTAGTCTAAGCAGACCATTCTCGATTGTAGTTTGTAGTCTAAGCAGACCATTCTCGATTGTAGTTTGTAGTCTGAGTAGATTATAGATGTTGTGTCAGTTCAAAAACCAAAGAGCACATTTGCATTTGTTTCCCAAGCCAAAAAATATGATTTTTGGGAATATCAGTGTATATTTTTCTTCCCATTTTCGATCGAATCCGTATAAATACACCCTCACAACCACCCATATTCATATCAATTTGTTGTGTTTCAACAATGAACATCGTCTTATTCCTGGTATTATTCCATCCATATCAATCACTCAATCATCTATTCCTTCTTTTCAGCTTCTTCTCGTCTCCCTCATCACCATGACCTATGCAGCCTACTGTCCCATTGATGATAGTAGAGGTTTCACAGAGATTAGAGGATTTCGTAACTGTACTGGAGACTACTACTGCTATTATAAGGACCCACTTGATGCCTTTGGAACTTGCCGGCTCATCGGTTATTGGGTTATCTTTCAATAAACCTATCCGAACGTATCTGGCTGTGTTCTCTTCTACGTATATACTAGTAATCAGCAAATCCAAATAATGTCATCGGCTTAGACTACAAACTACACTCGAGAATGGTCTGCTTAGACTACAAAGTGGGAAAAAGAAGGCATTTATTTCAGAAGTTTGCAATAAATCGTGATCAATAATCATTTATAAATATCATAAATTGATCCTTGAAATGTGCCAACCGGGAATGATTCCATTGCTCCATTAACAATATCATGATATACAAATGTCTCATAATGGCGGATAAGTGTTTCCATTGATAAGAACTGAATATATCTTATCATATTATCAGTATATCAGTATGATATCATACCTCAAGTGAATCACCACATTCAACTTTATAAAATGTTCTGTGCATTTTCCCCCTTGCATCATAATGTTTTGTTTGGCTGATTGGAAAATGGAAGTGTGAATTATTGGATGATCTGATAATAATGATAAACTGATAACAACTGACAACTGTATATACCTATAAGCCAAATAAAGTGAAAGTGTGAATGCGATTGATCCATCATCCGGCATTTTATAGTAGATCACAAAACTACGGTATCCAATTCGTGTCTCCGCCTCGGCTGATGTCACTCCACCAATAAATGCATCGATATCCGAATGAGTTGGTGTCTTATCACTTGGATCACTGATTGTTTGTATATCAGACACATATGTTGCACTCAATTCATTATCAACTGGGAATACTTCATCGAATATCTTCTTTGATATCGCCTTTTTTGATGGCCATATCAATCGTTTCTCCTTATTTACAAGTCGACCATATCTATCCTCTTCTACTCGATATTCTGGAACTGAATCCGTCGATGAGCTACAACTTTTATTGATATTTTATGGAAATGGGTGATTTGGTATACCTTGTTTTTTTACATCCTCTTCTCTCCATGATATGCGGTAATGACTAATACCAACTGATCACAATATATCTATCTAGTACACGCAAAGATTTGTAAAACTGATAAAGTTTTGCTATTTTTCAATCGACGTGAAAATAATGAACAGCTCGAGTCGAGGTATCATAACTTGCCAGATCCACACAATGGTCTGCTTAGACTACAAACTATTTTTGTCGGTTTTTGTATTTTTTCAGCTTTTTTCCTCCATTTATTCCCTCTGTTGGTGTTTTTGTCATTTTATTTTCTTTCATTTTTCGTTGGACTACTGTAGTTACCGAAGTGTGCAACCACCGCCTCTCGATTGACGACATATTGCGTAGTCAGCAAAATCCAGCTTTTTCCACTATAAAAACGTGGAAGTGTATCAAAATGGGTTATATTTATGCATTTTCGTACAATTTTAGTTGTTGTAATGTAATTTTGATGTCTTTCTTGCTCTTTTTCACCTTTTCGTTCGTTGTCTCATCGATTTCCCACTAAAGTTGTTCGTTTTTCAGGTCATGACAATGTTTTTGTCACTTGGATGATTGTTCGAGTGCTCAAATCGAACGATGAGCAAGTGGTGCTGTATTCAAGGTATATTTGACTGATTTTATACATTTTATTCAACATAATTGTTCAGAATCCCCATTTTCACTGGGTTGAAAGAAGCAAAAGCCGAGAAAACGGCGAATAATGATGACAAATGCAGTGGCCGCGGAAGGAAGAAAAACGATTGAAAAGAATCGTTTCAAGTCGAAAAGAAAAACAATCGACAAGGAAAATTGATGAAATTGAAGGAGAAATTGATCATATTCAAATGTAAGTTTTATATTTTATTCATAAAATGTAAATTATTTATATTTTACAGAAAACTGATTATCATTATTGACAAATGATCAGAGAATGAAGAAACACGAAGAGTGAGGATTGTTAAAGAAGAAAAGAAGAATATTCAATGGATATTTGATAGGAAAAATCAACAAAAGACGAAGAAAAATGGATTGAAAAGCAAATGTCGATGAAATTCCGAAGAAAGATATTGAAGAGGAATGAGGCATTTTGAGTTGATTTGTGGTTGATAAGTCATTCAAAATTGTAAGTTTTAATTGGAAAAATACAAATAAATTCAATTGATTCGTTACAGAATACTCAAATATGATGGAATGACTGGTGGAAACACAATAATCGAATGGGAATAATGTGTAGATGAAGAAGAATGAAGTTGTATGCGAAGGAAAGAAGAAAAAAGAGACAATTGATGGAAAAAGGACAAAAAACGATAGGAAAAGAACAAAAAAGAGCAACAAATCAGTAAGAAATGGGATAAAAATAGAATAATTATTGAATTTTATAAAAAGTGTATATATTTATTTAGTTTCTCTCTTGTTCTATTGTATTGCAACCGGTCCTCTCTCCCTTCCTCTCCAATTATAAACAGCTATTTCCCCCTTAAAAACAGTCAAAAAATCATAATTTCCCCTTCCCTTTTGCCCTTTTATTATAAAAATGTATCCCTTATCTTGAGAGAGGACCGGTCGATTGATATTCGAATATTTGGGAGGTCAAGAAAAAAGAATGAAAAACAGTATAGACTGTTATATAAATAATACAAAAATAAGATGATAATATTGACTGGGGCAGTATTAATTAGATATTGAATTGAGTAGGGGTATATTTAATTAGTCATGTACGGATAATAGCCTAATCACACTGATATACCAATTGATCCTTATCATAAATATTATCCAATTAGGGTATATCAGAAATATATCAGATATGATTATATTTTTCTGGCTAATATAATTGTATCTGATATACTTCTGATATACTCTTATTATGGGTAATAGTTATTTTATGGATCAATTGATATGTTGGTGTGAATAGGGTAATATCCTTATATGAATATTTGAATATATTTCAGTTTTATTCAATATTTGATTGATACTGTATATTGATATCCATCCTATGGTCTTTGTTATCATTTTATATTTGTATTACTTATATAACTACCCCAAAATATCGAAAATCAATCGAAATATTGTATTATTCATGTTATATTGTGTCATATTTGTATAAAAAAGTGTAATAAAAATCAATATTTATATGTTATTTCATTCATTTGTGTTGGTTTTATACCATTTATGTATCTATATTATCCCTTTCCTCCCTCTTTTAACTTAATTCTAGTTATTTGATATAGTTTGTATAGCCGCAAATATCATTTATTTATATATTTTATTGATTTATTGCTCATTCCTTGCCAGAAGGGAGTGAATAATCTATCAATTTATCATATAAATCAATGATATAATCCATTTAGTAATGGATTTATTGATATAATATGTCAGAATATTAACAATTTCGATACTTTTTATTTGGATATTCAGTTTTAAGTGAGAATGTGCATTTTGATGATTATTATTCAATTATAAGGCTATACAATCATTTTCTGTTTAAATATTAAGATTGATAGGGATTAGGAATGAGGAATATCAACTGATAACGAGTATATTGGAAATAGATAATCAATGAATATAGTTATTCTGACATATTTAGGTGTTTGAGTGAATAGATAGGAATCCCTCGGTCTAATATTATTATAGATTGATCAGGTAATGTTGATATGTGGATATGAATCGGATAAAAATGGACAAATATCGGGATGATTTGGAGGAAGAATCGATGGATTTTGGAGTGAGATGAGGAACAATTGATGAAGAATGCAACGAATCGATGGAAATAACAATATAAATCAGAATGGGAGATATCTGATTATCACTTATCAGTTTTTGATAAGATGTATTGTTTATTTTTAACTTTATCAATTAATAATTACATTATTTTTAGGTAAAAATGTATTGAATCCATGCATTATATTCAATATTGGTGAATATTCGAATGCTGAAATGTTGAAAGCATGAATAAATCACTGGTTATTCATCTATCAGGTAGTTATTTCTTATCATGCCGCTTTTAGCATCTAAATATTATTTTTCAGCATGTAATCAATGTTATCGACGTGATCTGAGCAGTTTCAACGAAAGAAGGGACGTCGGAAGAGGATAACAACAATTTCAGTAATTTTTGATGAAATTGTTGAACTGTAAAACTGATTTTCTCCTATTTTTTCAATTATTTTGTATTCAGATGAATCTGCAACACGGTCTTCAAACTGACGTTTGATAGCGCGAAAAACGCATAGAAGAGCATGACGAATGTTGGGAATGAGGAGACAATCAGAATAAAGTTGATTCTCCTTTTTTATCGGTTAGAATATGTTCTTTTATTGTTTATAGTTCATTATTATTCAGATTGTCGATGAGAAATCGGCGACACCGCTCGAAATGCACAAAAGTCGGTTTCATTCGCATCGGATTATGGTGAAACATTTGAAATAAACATCAATAATATCCTCGTTTTCAGATGATGTTGATGCTTTTCATCAATATTTCTTCTATTCGTCGCCGTATTTTTGCGAATTTAGCTGTAGGCTATTGTAAGAAATATTTTTTTGTGGTTTTTTCATACAGGTGAATTTTTGCAGATTAAGACGAAAATCCACGACGAGAAAGATGATTCTACACAATTTTATGAGTCCTGGACATGCGATTCAATTGGTAGTGCCATTTTGGACCGAAAACCTCACGATGAAAAGTGCTCTATTTGACCGAATCGAGCAAAAGGTAAGAATTTTGTAGTATTAATTGGCAGTGCAACTTTCGCTGACGGTGTTCGTGGCGAAACCATATTACAAATTGATGCTCTGTGCCTTTGATACGATTACGGTATGCAAGTACGTGAACACCGTCACGAAAACTCACACAGTTTTATGAGAAAAATGGACAAAATTGTTCAAAAAATTGGCATTTTTAGAGGTTTTTGGTTTAAAATTGAAGAAAAACTACAACTTAACTGAAAATTTATTAGAATAACCATGATATACATGAATAGCCGTTTCAAACGTAATATATACATGTTTTCAGGCACAAAATGGAAGAACATGTGCGAATTTTGGGTCTCAAGTGATGCACAAATTCAGTTTATTCCGAATAGGTATGTCTATTTTCCGTTTGTAATATTTATTATACTTTTTAAATGATAAGCTCCATTCCGTGGATCATCCGAAGATAGCATATTCACGGTTATGATTGAAGTAGACCCTTAAATTGTATCTAAAATGCCGATATATATGAAATAGTTTCAGACTCTGAGCGAGGTGCATTGGTGGATGTTTCTGCGATTGGAAGAACACGAGCAACAATGGCAACGACAAATTAATATAATTTTGTATAATATTTAGTGATTTTGTTGTTTTTTGCCACTTTTTTTCAGAATTTCAGGTAGAATCACGAAGAGAAGGCACCCAGGCTATTTAATAATTGTCGTATAAATCGTTTTTCTTTGTGTTCATTATTCCCTGGGTGCCTCTCTCATTTGGAATATAATCAAGGAGAATTCTAGCCACTTTTGGCACCGGATTGTCAAGGTTAGTCATTTTATTTTATACCCTAAAATGAAACCTTGCGCGAAGCTCACGCCCAATTTTCATTTTGATTTTGGGGTATAAAATAGGAAAATGACTGCTTTGTACAAATTCGTGTCAAAAGTTGCTAATATCGCAGGTTTGTGATTATTTTTAACGGTAAGAGCTTGGTTCCGCGAAGCTCACGCCCAATTTTTGTTAGAAAATAGACGAAATTCATCGTTTTCGATTTGAAAATTGTCAATTTTGACAATTTATGTTGTTTAAAGAACGCTCGTACCTTGAGCAGAAAGTATAAAAATAAAATATTTCATGATATTTTGAGTCAAATTAAGTGAAAACTAATCACTTTTCCAAGGAAAAATTTTGAGAAAATAAATAAATAAGAATAAAAAAGTTCCTTATTTTTTTTGTGTCTATTTCTCTCTAATCTTCTTATCTCTCACTAATCTGTGCAATCACGGCGACGCACATACGCACAATTTCGCATTAAAAGGGAAAAAAATAAGGAACTTTTTTATTCTTATTTATTTATTTTCTCAAAATTTTTCCTTGGAAAAGTAATTGGTTTTCACTTAATTTGACTCAAAATATAGTGAAATAATTTATTTTCATACTTCCTGCTCAGGGTACGAGCGTTCTTTAAGCGATTATTCGAGCTTACAAGTGGCCGAGGACCACTTCCTATTTCTGAAAATGCTATCATTTTGACGCTCTGAAATATAATTTGTCATTTATAATCACACGATTCACATTATTTTCACGGTTTACGGTTGGTCAGCAGATCAACCGAGTTGACAAAATCACACAAAATTTGTATAGGAGCACATATACATTTCACGCCATATCCACATTCATAATATTCCGCGAATCATAGTTATATTGCAAGAAAATTACCTTGTTAAACAATTGTTCAAACAACGTATATCAACTGCAGTAGTCCTCATAATTGATTGCAAATAATAATAATAATCGGAAGTAGGTCTTCTTCCAAAATTTCCCCACATTAAATTCACCAAATATAATCGAATACCAACAAACTTTGAATTGCGTTAATTCATAAAACAAGAGTCTTCCACGACTGTTCAATATGCTCATCACTTCACATAATTGAGGATTCGAAATTTGACATTTGGGAAATCATATAAAATGATTGAATGACAATAATATTATGAACACCAATAATAGTCTGATGTTCAAAATATAATGGATGTACTTACTACAAAATATCGGTCGAATTTGAATAAATTTACGACCTATGACCACTTGAAATTACTTTTTAGTGATTTTCCTCCAAAACGAAATGAAAAATTGGGCGTGAGCTTCGCGTAATAAAGATTTTTCTGTTAAAAAATAATCACAACCTGCGATATTAGCAACTTTTGACACGGATTTGTACGAAGTATAGCCATTTTCCTATTTTATACCCCAAAATCAAAATGAAAAATTGGGCGTGAGCTTCGCGCAAGTCTTCATTTTAGGGTATAAAATAAAATGACTAACCTTGACAATCCGGTGCCAAAAGTGGCTAAAAACCTCCATTTTCGTTTCTTGTTCGCAATCTTAAAAAGAGAAGGCACCCAGGGAAAAATGAACACAAAAAAAAACGATTTATACAGTAATTATACAAAACCCTGGGTGCACTTCTCGTTTTCCTGAAATTTTGAGAAAAATCAAGCAAAAACAATATAGAAATCTGACAAAATTAGAAACATTATTATTATTCCTTTCCAAAATCGAGAGTTGTTGTTGAGTAGATACACATTATTGAGGAACAACTTGATATTCCAACTGAAAAATATGTAGTTTTAAAAAATTTCGAACATTTTAAGAAAAAGTCGACATCTTGTTCTAACGAACCAAAAAAAGAGCCTGTACACTTTCCGAATGTGCTGCCAACAAAAAAAACTATTATAAACTTACTGAATCAGAGACTGACAAACAGGAAGTCTGATGACGACGGAACTGGTTGATTCGCAGTTTTTCCTGAAATAAATGCATATATTTATGGACAAAAAGTTATAGGTTTGATTGAAAATCAGCTTTAAAAAAGTCGTATTTTGCCCAGAAAATTTCAATGAAAACATACCAATTTGGAGTAAATCCACAATACTTGTCATCCAGCACAATCTTCTTATTTTTGAAGATTTTCCGTTTTGAATCTGTAATATAAACGTTTTTATCACTTATTGACAGGAATATGGGCATTAATTAGAATTAAAATGAGGTTTTCTGAATTTAAATCAATTATTCAACACATTTCTTTCGAAAAAATCAAAAAATTTATGATTTTTAGACCTTTTTCGTCGAATTTCAGAAAAAATTGAGAAAATCTGTGAGGAATTACGTGGTAGTGTTCACGTATTTTGTAGACCGTATTCATTAAAGGCACATGTCCTCAAATGGTAAATGGGTCTCGCCACGAACAACGTCTACCGTAACTTTAAAAAAATTTTTTTGGGCTAAGATTTTTCGAACATATTATTCGAATAAGATGGCATTGAGGGCAATACCGATCATATAACTTACCGATTTTCGGCGTGTTGGCAACGGAAATGAGGCAAAATGGTTGAATATCCATTTTCAATGTCTGAAATGCATAATAGAAATGAAAAAACAACGAAGAAATTTACAAATTGCACAAAGTAATCCACCATTTCACACCTTCCAATCGATTCATCGCAATTTGAAGCGAATTTCGAGCATCTGCAAATAGAAATATTGAATTTTTGAAAATTTATATGATTTTCTACGATTTTAAACTTCGAAATCGCCATAAACTGCTCAAATCACGTCGATAACATTGATTACATGCTGAAAAATAATATTTATATGCTAAAAGCGACAAGATAAAAAATACCTACCTGATAGATGAATAACCAGTGACTAATTCATGCTTTCAACATTTCATCATTCGAATATTCACCAATATTGAATATAATGCATGAATTCAATACATTTTTATCTGAAAATAACAAAATATTGATTGAAAATGGTAACAATATACGATACATCTTATCAAAAACTGATAAGTGATAATCAGATATCTCCCATTCTGATTTATATTGTTATTTCCATCGATTCGTTGCATTCTTCATCAATTGTTCCTCATCTCACTCCAAAATCCATCGATTCTTCCTCCAAATCATCCCGATATTTGTCCATTTTCATCCGATTCATATCCACATATCAACATTACCTGATCAATCTATAATAATATTAGACCGAGGGATTCCTATCTATTCACTCAAACACCTAAATATGTCAGAATAACTATATTCATTGATTATCTATTTCCAATATACTCGTTATCAGTTGATATTCCTCATTCCTAATCTCTATCAATCTTAATATTCAATCAGAAAATGATTGTATAGCCTTATAATTGAATAATAATCATCAAAATGCACATTCTCACTTAAAACTGAATATCCAAATAAAAAGTATCGAAATTGTTAATATTCTGACATATTATATCAATAAATCCATTACTAAATGGATTATATCATTGATTTATATGATAAATTGATAGATAATTCACTCCCTTCTGGCAAGGAATGAGCAATAAATCAATAAAATATATAAATAAATGATATTTGCGGCTATACAAACTATATGAAATGACTAGAATTAAGTTAAAAGAGGGAGGAAAGGGATAATATAGATACATAAATGGTATAAAACCAACACAAATGGATGAAAATAACATATAAATATTGATTTTTATTACACTTTTTATACAAATATGACACAATATAACATGAATAATACAATATTTCGATTGATTTTCGATATCTTGGGGTAGTTATGTAAATAATACAAATATAAAATGATAACAAAGACCATAGGATGGATATCAATATACAGTATCAATCAAATATTGAATAAAACTGAAATATATTCAAATATTCATATAAGGATATTACCCTATTCACACCAACATATCAATTGATCCATAAAATAACTATTACCCATAATCAGAGTATATCAGAAGTATATCAGATACAATTATATTAGCCAGAAAAATATAATCGTATCTGATATACTTCTGATATACCCTAATTGGATAATATTTCTGATAAGGATCAATTGGTATATCAGTGTGATTAGGCTATTATCCGTACATGACTAATTAAATATACCCCTACTCAATTCAATATCTAATTAATACTGCCCCAGTCAATATTATCATCTTATTTTTGTATTATTTATATAACAGTCTATACTGTTTTTTATTCTTTTTTTGTTTTTTCTTGACCTCCCAAATATTCGAATATCAATCGACCGGTCCTCTCTCAAGATAAGGGATACATTTTTATAATAAAAGGGCAAAAGGGAAGGGGAAATTATGATTTTTCGACTGTTTTTAAGGGGGAAATAGCTGTTTATAATTGAAGAGGAAGGAAGAGAGGACCGGTTGAAATACAATAAAATAAGAGAGAAACTAAAGAAATATATACACTTTTTATAAAATTCAATAATTATTCTTATTTTTTATCCCATTTCTTACTAATTTGTTGCTCTTTTTTGTTCTTTTCCTATCGTTTTTTGTCCCTTTTCCATCAATTGTCTCTTTTTTCTTCTTTCCTTCGCATACAACTTCATTCTTCTTCATCTACACAATATTTCCATTCGATTATTGTGTTTCCACCAGTCATTCCATCATATTTGAGTATTCTGTAACAAATCAATTGAATTTATTTGTATTTTTCCAATTAAAACTTACAATTTTGAATGACTTGTCAACCACAAATCAACTCAAAATGCCTCATTCCTCTTCAATATCTTTCTTCGGAATTTCATCGACATTCGCTTTTCAATTCATTTTTCTTCGTCTTTTGTTGATTTTCCTATCAAATATCCATTGAATATTATTCTTTTCTTCTTCAATAATCCTCACTTTTCGTGTTTCTTCATTCTCTGATCATTTGTCAATAATGATAATCAGTTTTCTGTAAAATATAAATAATTTACATTTTATGAATAAAATATAAAACTTACATTTGAATATGATCAATTTCTCCTTCAATTTCATCAATTTTCCTTGTCGATTGTTTTTCTTTTCGACTTGAAACGATTCGTTTCAATCGTTTTTCTTCCTTCCGTGGCCACTGCATTTGTCATCATTATTCGCCGTTTTCTCGGCTTTTGCTTCTTTCAACCCAGTGAAAATGGGGATTCTGAACAATTATGTTGAATAAAATGTATAAAATCAGTCAAATATACCTTGAATACAGCACCACTTGCTCATCGTTCGATTTGAGCACTCGAACAATCATCCAAGTGACAATAACATTGTCATGACCTGAAAAACGAACAACTTTAGTGGGAAATCGATGAGACAACGAACGAAAAGGTGAAAAAGAGCAAGAAAGACATCAAAATTACATTACAACAACTAAAATTGTACGAAAATGCATAAATATAACCCATTTTGATACACTTCCACGTTTTTATAGTGGAAAAAGCTGGATTTTGCTGACTACGCAATATGTCGTCAATCGAGAGGCGGTGGTTGCACACTTCGGTAACTACAGTAGTCCAACGAAAAATGAAAGAAAATAAAATGACAAAAACACCAACAGAGGGAATAAATGGAGGAAAAAAGCTGAAAAAATACAAAAACCGACAAAAATGTGTGCTGTGTTGTCAATTAATTAACAATTGTTTAGGAGCATCATGGAGAATCCACAAAGCAAATTAGTAGAGTTGTAGTTTGTAGGCGGTGCTCCTACTTCAATCAAAAATTTCTGCCAATTATGCATACTATAAACATAACACCCAACCATTTCCTTACTTCTTCTCACTCCATCCAATATGTATTTTGTTGACAAGTGCCTCCAACTCGACGATAATATTCGAAAAGAGTTTGACATCGGATTGATATGGTGAGTATATCAACCATATCAGTGATATCACTGATATACACCCAGGGAAGGCAACTACTGGGATGATCAGGATGTACACGAATGTTGTGATGTTGATTGGGGTACTTGTGATATTGTCACATGGAAAGCCGGTCACATCATTCGCCAACATATCTACCAAACTGGCGCCAAAGTGTTGATCTACCTGCCTAGAGTGATGCGTGTGGGTATAGTGACCGTTGTTATGGTGTCTCTTGATGTTACCAGACCCATCTCCCATCTGCTCATTTTAATCACCTCATGATTGTTTTCATTATTGTATCTTCCATTAATCGGTTTGTTTTCTACGATTAGCTCGAGTCAAGGTAGCATAACTTGCCAGATCACTTATTGTTAGAGCTGCACATTTTGCATTTCAATTCCACTTTTGGATTCACTTCTTTCCCCATTTCCAGATTTTCCATTCTCAACGCCTCCGCAAACACCCAGACGCAACCGCGCACACACCTGCATTTTAGTTGACGCGCATTCAAAATAATTTTTTTTCGGAAAATTAATTCACCGAAAAAATGTTCGTCTACGAAAATTACGAATGGGCAAGAGATGAGAAATTCAACTCATATTGGGCGAGTTTCGAAGCGTCGGAAAAATGGAGAAAATGTCACTCAAAAGCAGCGAATGCCGTTGCAAAGCTGGTACCAGGTATGTCCTGGACTGAATTTGTTTTTATTTTCAATTTTGCATTGTTTCAGATTCTCCAAGTACATCAGAAGTCACAACAAAATACAGAAGTCCTCGAATTGAGCCGGAGATGATGGAAATCGACGAGGAGCCAGTTGAAATTGAGCAAAAATTGGAGGATTTCGAGATTTCGAATGAAGAAATGAGCGAGGAAATGAAGGCGTTTTTCGAGAAAACTATTGAGCATCGACGACTTCGTAAGCTAGGATTGCTTGTTTTTAAACTATAAAATGTTGTTGTAGGAGAGAAAATGAAGGCGGAAAAACGAAAGCAGGAGGAAGAGGATTTCAAGAAGAATGGAGAGGAGTATGTGAGTGTGGAGAAGAGTAAGTTACTTTTGTCTTTATCCTGTTAAAAAAACATTGAAATACAGTTTCGAAAACGTGTGATAGACTTGTAAATGTCCCTGAAGCTGATGAATACTTACTTTAGCTGAAATTTCTGTACAAAAGTGATATAAAAGGCAAGAACAAGTCCCATTTTTGTCATAGAAGTACGTTTTAGATTTCTTTTGTCTTGTGAATGTTTTGAAACTGTAATAACAGTGCCATAAAAGCTTCATCAGCTTTAAATATTGCTATCTGCAAGCTCACAAATACAGACTTGAGCTGAATTACTTTGTATAAAAGTGAGAAAAGCACCACTTGCTAGCATTTTCGCCATAAAAGTACGTTTCACAGTTTAAATAAAACACAAACGACAGATAACTTGTTTGTTATGTGAGCACCGTCAACATATTTTCATAAAAACTTGCAAAGCTCTAAATGCCGAGCTTTCCAAACCAATTTGAGCTTGAATTCGTGTAGAAAAGTTTGAAAAGCATAAACTTGTCGCGTTCTAGCTGTAAAAGTACTTTCAAAGCTTCAAATAAAATCCACAAATCATAAATAACTTATTTATTATCTTTATCATATTGAGAAGCCTTGAATTTCTAGATTTGACATTTCAAAACCGATTTGACCATAAAAATTGTAGAAAACTGAAAAGAAAAAGCTCTTACTAGTTGTTTTTCCATCTTTCCGGCATTCAAATAGTTCTAATAAACTTCAGAAATTATAAATAATTTTTAATTGTATGAGCACCCTCAATTCAATCAATTTTCCAGTAAAAGTTCGTGGCCGTATTCAAAAAACGAAGGAGCATCGTGATGAGCAAGCAGCAATGATCGAGCAACGTGAAAATGCTCGAAAACTATATGGAGATGCAGCGGAGAAATTGTCAGCAATGGAGTCACGATTGAATATGATATTCGAGAAGGAATACGCTGAAAGTGGTGCTGAAATGTGGCCAAATATTCCCATTCGATTCTAATTCTTCCATATTTTGTTGTACATTTTGTTCTGTTGCATTATATTTCAAAATACATGGTTTCTTCTCACTTTTTGCTTTTCTTTTCTATTGTTTTTTGATGGTTTAACACCATTTTATACTGTAAAAATCAAGACATTTTAGGAAAAAAATAACAAAAATTTCAGAAGAAATGAGAAAAAGAAAAGAGGTCGTTGAAGTTGAAGTGAAGGAGGAGGAAACTGTTGTGGAAGATGAACCGGAAAAGGTGAGTAGAATAATGGAAGAACTCGGAAAAATGAATGGTTCCAGAAAAAAGAGAAGAAGGAATATCATTTGGCAAAGTATGGAACAAATATTAGGAATAAGAAGAAGACATTTGCTGATGTGAGTTGTCTTTTTCGAAAGGGAAACGTGACAGGCTCACTTGTTTGGGTAGTGACAAACTGAAGATTTGTTGTAAAAATGAATAGTTAGCAAAAGAAACTTGAGAGAAAAAAGTGAAGTTATGAATCGAAGTATGAGGTATAATAAGCTGAAAGTTTCGTGATAAATCGTTAGAACTTTTACTTTCTTGAGACAAAAATCCTCGTCTTGAGAAAATTTCCGACACATCCCATATGTGGATTTTAGAAAATTATCTGAACGATTAGAAAAAATTTTTCCATTTGAAGTCGAACAATTTGTGCTGAAAATCTTTTTAAAAAACCACCCAATCTTGTGGAACGCATAGGAAACCCCTTTTTAAAAAATTCCGAAGATGTCTATTTTATCTGCCACTTGTGCTTTTACGATCATGTTGAGAAATAGCGAGAAAAAAACATGTTAATATTTGAAATTTTCAGAAAAATTGCATAAAATGACAGTTGGAGCTTTCGAAAGTGTTATAGATTGATTCCAAGTTAAAATTAACCAAAAAACTCCAAATCGAACTGTTTATAGCTGCCATAACTTTCTTGAAACGCTAAACTTTCCTTCCATGAATTTTGGACATCCATTAAAAAAGTTTAGGAAAATTTTATTCGGTGAACAAAAAAACCTTCGACAAGTCTAATACTTTAAGTATAAAACAGCGAAACCGCTCAATCTCATAGAATTTCCGTTAAAACCCTTCATAAATTCCAGAAATTCTTCATGACCTACGATGATGGTGTTCGTAAGATCGCTGAGCTTCGCGGCACCGGTAAAGGTGGTCAAATCGTTCAAAAACGCCTACTCCGTCACATCTCACTTCCCTATCATATGGCATCAAAATCAGCGATGCAAGAGGCAACAAATTGGATTGCACAGAATACAGTTGGCAAGTATCGGAAGGAGTTCAATGGAATTGCGGTGGCTGTCGGTACAGTTGATATCGTATCACCGCCACGTGTCATTGGTGATCAATTCACATTTCATATGGATGTCGCAATTAATCAGATTGTATTCACACCAAAAATGGGCGACAAATATGAGGCGAAAGTGAAATACTCACAAGAAGGATTGATTGTTGGTGTGGTGATGGATATGATTACATGCCATGTTAGAGTTAATAAACAAACTTCTGGTATACCCCATATATATCATCCTGATATACCTGATATACCCATTTTTGCAGATGACAATGTATTCGATGAAGACGTGATTCTTGTCAAGTACACCGGAATGAAGATCAAAAACTCATTGTGTCATTTGCAAGGAGATTATGTGAAAATGGTCAAAAAGTTGGATTTTCAGTTCCTTTTTATCAAATTACTGTATTTTTTTGCAGAGCTGAGCCAAAAGTTGAGCAATCTGAAGAAGTTGAAGACGAAGATGAGGCTGAAATTAAACAAGAAGAAGAATATGCTGAATATGAAGAAACTGAGGAAGTCGCAGTTTCCACTGAAATTGTCAAGGATGAAGTTGATTCGGACTCCGATTCCGACTAATTTGCTTAGTTTTTTTTTGGAATTTTTGTTGATTTTCACTGTTATTGTTGAAATTTTCTTTATAAATATAAAAATGTTGCTTTCTCAATGAACAAAGTACAGAATACGTGGAAGAATAGAAAAAGTTGAGATCGCACAGACAAGCGAAGAAAAAAAAGAAATATGATATAACAAAACGATAAATTAATTGATAAAAAATCGGAAAGAAAAACGGGGAATGACAGTTAGAATCCGGTGTATGAGAATACATCTTGTTGTCGTGCCAATTCAAGAAGCATCGGATCGTCGAAGAACTTGTTGACGGATACATCCTCGGATAGTCCCTTGCGCCTTCTGAAAACAAATATTTATTAATTTCTGATATTCTGCGGCCTTTTCTGACAAAACTGATGAAAAAGGTGCAATTTCCTTTTCTAATATATGAAAGATCTCGATATTCTCATGCTCATTCCCCCAACACAATACGATTCCACCCAATTTGTTTCAATCGCCCTAATCCAATTACTCATCCATCAAAAAAACTAGGTCAGTTTTTTGCATGTGTGTGTGAATGAATGATGAACTAATCTAACAAATGGGAGGAGAAAACCTGGACAAACTTCCTCCTAATTGTTGCGTATAACAACAGGCAAGAGAGATGGAAAAACGAAGAAAAAACAACACAATAGGTGGTCGACGGAAGGAAAAACGGCTTGTTTCGAGTGTGTATAAGGGGTGGAGTGTACTCACACACTCTCCATTTTTCTTCTTTCCCAAATTCGTAACATTTTACAAATAAATCTCATATGTTTTACCACCTGCTTTTTATGGATGAATAATCCATCATGGACTTCTCTCTTTTCGCATCCCTATAGAAATCTCATGTTTCCCTATGCATTTGCGAGCATATTTCTAGTATTAGCTATAGTTTTATGCCATTTTTTGGTTAGAAAGTTACATTTGTTTGAATGAAATGATGGAAAACCGTTTGATTTCGAGGAAACGCTTGCCTATTCGAAAAAAACCAAACATTTGAAAATTCATACTCAATTTCCAGAGTCGTTTTGTTAAATTTCTTTCATTGAATGAAAAGTGAAGCCAGTCATTTCATTTTCATTCATATTTGAAACATATTTCTCCCATTTTTCAGCTCGAAACATCAATATTTCATAATAGTCAACTCAAAATGCAAATAATCCGAATCCAAACAAACATTCGGAATGTTGACATTTCGGAAAAGTTTGAAGTAAGTCAACAAGTTCAAAAAAGTTGGTACAACTCCAAAATTTCAGCATGAAGTCAGTTATAATCTCTCGAAAGTGATGGATATTCCATCTGATAAATTCATTGTCATTATAGAGCCCGCATTGAGGATAACGAGTGGTTTGGGTGCCAAAAATACACCAATTGCTGTTGTAAATGTTAGTTTCTTTTTCGAAAACTTCAATACTTCAACATAGAGCATTTCAGTTGCAAACTACCCGACCCACATCTCAAAGTGAAAACGACCGAATCTCCGAGACACTGAGCCAAGTATTCCGGGAATTTCTCAAGCTAGATTCATCAAATCTACTAATTTCATTCGATTACAAAGATGCTAAGAACTTTGCAATTCAGGGAAAAACTATCGCCTCTCTCTATTCATAATTTGTACATAAACAATTGCTTACCTTGTCTTGATCATGAATTCTCTTGCCAAATGTGGAGTTGGTTGCAATTCCAATGGCTTGATGACAATCGATTTGTCCAATGGATCTCCTGGAACAAGTTGCCAGTGATGGAATGCCGACATGCAGAATGCTTGTCCTTGTGTGTGCGTTCGTAGATCTGTCTCGAATCCGAATGAGTCCATCACAGGAAGATAGGCCTGAAATTACAATATAAACAACTTATTTCAAATTTGAATAATTCTTACATTGATAGAATACAACGGCGATCCAGGAATCGGTGCATCAGTCGTGACGTGACCTCTTCTCTTCGCCAGCACCGTATAAACCGCCGAAACACAATCTGCTGGTGCAATGACTTCAACCGAATAATATGGTTCCATGAGACGCGGCGTGGCCATCAAAAACGCCGAATATGCACATCGTCTGGCTGTTGGAATCATTTGACCACCACCACGATACAATGGCTCTTGTGCAATTGTGGCGTCAAGAAGCTTGAATTTCACTTGACGAATCGCTGAAAAAACATCATTTTTCCTCTAAACTATCAATAATCACTCACGTTCTTCACACAATGGTCCTTCTCTGGTCGCCCATTGGAATCCTTGTACCAACGATTCTCGAACAGTTGACAATAGATTCTTATCAACTTCTGATGGTAGAGTATCATCCAGGAAGATGTTCGGCCCAGTTGCATCCGGTCCGAATGCCCAAATCGATCTAGCCGCCAACAGATCCCACTCATATTTCGATTGGAAGAACTCGCCAAGTCGCCGACGATTCCATCCGATTTGTACCACCTCATTCTCGATATCTTCATCCAAATTCTTCTCCAATGGTTCGGCCATCATTGTGATTTTGTTCTTCTTGTTTGGTGTCTCAGCAAAACATTTGAGTGTTGATGTTTCGATGACTGTCTCGTTGAATGTTACTACCGGATCAGCAACCTTGATATCAATCTCCGAAAACACCTTCCTCATATCGTGCATCACACAATCCATATACAACTCTCCGGTTCCCAACAACACGTGTTCACCTGATTCCTCGACTCTTGTCGTCAACAACGGATACGATTTGTTGACTTTTCTCAATCCATCCAACATTTTCGGCAATTCCGATGGATTGATCGGCTCAACTGCCAGTTTCACACAACTTCTCGTGTTGAATTTCAGCGGACGGAAAATGTACACGTCCTCATCGTATTGTAGTTCAGCAAGTGTTGCTGTTTTCACAATCGGTTGATCGATTCCTTCAATGAGTACCCAACAACCAGCTGGCACCCGGGATACTTCGATTTGATATCTGAAAGCAATAATGTAATTGTCATTCACTGAAATTGATTAAAATTACCTTGCAACATGCACGAAAAGTCGTCCAACCGTCATTTTTCGGCAATCCTCCTCATCTTGAATACTATAATTCTCTCCGAGAATTCGAACATCGGCATTTGCTTCAAGTGTTCCACTCATCACTCTTCCCAATACACGGAATGATGTTGCATCGGCGACTGGATAGTTCTTCGTTGTGTGCACCATCAGTGGACCATCTGCATTACACTTGTGCATCTCAACCGCCAATGTACTATCCGCTGGTCCGAGATATGTCTGCTCAATCTTGGCCTTTGCATTCTCCAACGGTGATTTGCAATTGTTGACGACAAGATCGGTGAATGCCGTGAAATCTCCAAAGAAACGCTTGCAAATCAACGCGATCAATGGGCGAACATTCATCTTTTGCTCTTCTTTCGACAATCGAATGCTCAATTCAGACATCATATGAGAGAGGCATGTGTCGACGTCTCCAACAACCTACAAGTCAATTCATTATGTTAGCTCTTCAAATTTTCGATACCTGCGAGAAAATCTTGTACATTGGCTCCAGAATATATTGCACAAAAGTGCGTGGTGCATCACTGTATGGTGCCGATTTCACGAACTTTCTCGTCTTCTTGTCGAGATAGATGTCACCCCACAGACGACGAGCAAACTCTTTCGGATTGACTTTGCCAGCTGAAAATAAGATATTGATTGAAAAGAGAATTTAAGAACAAAAATATATCTGCGTTCGGGGGGAATCGAACCCCCGTCGAATGCTTGGAAGGCATCCATGCTGACCATTACACCACGAACGCGTCATATCTTCGAATGGATTATTTGAAGGGATATGAATCAAGTTTTCTTCATCAGAATGTAGATTTCCCTTTTATATCCCTTCCAATTATCCAAGTAGAGATATGACGCGTTCGTGGTGTAATGGTCAGCATGGATGCCTTCCAAGCATTCGACGGGGGTTCGATTCCCCCCGAACGCATATGTTTTTCAATGACTATAACTAACCATATTGTTTTGCATAAATATTGGCAAACGACATCAATGAGAAACACACATTGAAGCGACCAGATGAGAAAATCACGTTTCCATTCAATGGCGACAGTTTTTTGCCTTCATCTTCGGAGAATGTACTGAAAAACAACTATGAATGAATGAAAACAGAGATAGAACATACGCCAAAATATTGTTGACTTGATCTATAATAAGACGAAGCTTGAAATATGCATCAGCTGGTGGGAGCTTCAATTCCAATAGAAGACGATCGATCTTGGTGATGCAAAGAGTGATGGAGAGACGCTCTTGTACGGCATGACGGATGGCTCGTTCCGTGTTCATCATAACCTGGAAAAAAACATTTACTACATCAAAACTGCTGAGAATAAACTCACGCCTTCATGAGCATCAACAAGAATCACAACACCATCAGCCAAACGGAAAGCGGCAGTCATTTCATCGGAGAAGTTGACGTGTCCAGGAGTATCAATAATATTCAACAAGTAGCTCTTGTTGCGGCTATCCTGTGCAACAATCGACACCGGCATCGCCTTGATCGAGCATCCTCTCTGTTGTTCGATGAACAATGTGTCAGTGTATCTCGTGTCCGCATCTTCCGCCCGATAGAATTCTGGATGGCTTTGCTCCATCAAACAATCCAGGAAAGTCGTTTTTCCGTGATGCAAGTGTCCAGCAATCGCAACATTCCTCATTACATGTGGGCAATCCATCAAATCAGCCAAATACTCCTTTTTGTATGTTGTTTCCGGTAGTTGATACTCGGCAGCTTGGAACTTCTTCTTCGACACTGGCTTCACAATTGGCTCGGTCAATGGTTGAGCATCTTCCTCCTGGACAAGTGTCTCGACATCTTCACCATAGACTTCGAGAGCCGATGCGTAGTATTTCTTGTCCTCATGAAGTACGATTTGATTTTGAGGCGCTTCGGTGTAATCCTCATCGTCCATTTGCTCCGGCTCATCATCCTCATCGTTGTCGTCGTCGTTTGGAGCATCGTCGAGCTCATCGGCATCGTCGTCCGAATCAAGCTCGGGACCGATGTAGTTTCCGAATTCGTCATACAGATCCGAGTCCATGCTTTTTGAGATGGTTTACTGGACCTAGCTGAAAAACCATGACATTAATAACATGTCGGAGAACAAGAATACGTTACAACGAGAGAATAATGACAAAAAACTAGCAAAGTGTGCAAAATGCAGTTGAAATCTAATTTAGGCCTAAATTTCAGCATTCTGACGGTAAAAACATTCTAAAACGATGATTTCTCAAGATTTCAACTTGAAAATTAATATTCTAGAACAAAAAATCAGAGAAAAACGAGAAATTCGCGCAAACCGCCACAATGAATTCAAAACGCAGCCATTTTCGAAAATAAAAATCCGCGAATTTTGTAGTTGTCATTGGGGCGCGTTTGCAACATTAGCCTTTCTGAAACGCTAATTTTCATCAAACAGCTGCCATTTTCAGGTTTTTCCCTCGATAAACTGCCATTCATCTAGATTTTTGCTTTTTTGCAAAAATATTGGATTGATTGTTGAGTTTGAGCCGCAAAAACCAAGGTGCCCCTTGCGTATTCGTCCAAAACGACGCCCCAAAAAGCCATGGCCTCAACGAAAGTAAAAAAGGAGGAAATCAAGGTATTTTATGTTTTCTGAGTGTAGATTCATATTTTATAATTTTAAGAAAGAATTAGAAGACGATGAAGAAGATTTCGACGTGCCACCACCGTTGTTGGAGCGAGAAGAAGGTATTTTACGCGTTTTCGCCTAAATATTGATCAAAAGTGACATTTTCAGCATGTGAAGGTCAAGACGAAAGTGATGCAGAATCGAGAAAGGTTCGTAGTTTCTAAATAATTTTGGTTTTTATAATTTTTGCCAAGAAATTACAGAGTGACGAGTCAGAAGAGGGTGAAGCGGCACCAGTGTTAATGCCAAAACCATCGACAAATGAGGAGACTTCTGATGATGGTCCGGCAGATATGAGCAGCTTTAATATTGCTATGGCTCTCAATGAAAGTGAGTTGCAATCATTTTTAACAAATTTATATAAATTTAAACGATGAAAATACAAGTTGATTCTTCAGTCGTAAAAACCACGTCGCCTCTCACTCGGTCAAGTCTTCCATCCTCAGCGTCTGCAATTAAACGAAAGAAGGAGACTGAAGGAACACGGTACAATCCATTGGCAACATCACCGGTATCCAATATAAGTATGTTAATCTTCAAATATTTTAAACTAACTGAAATGAAGAACCTCCAGGTGCAAGAATAACTCGATCTGCTCAACGAACCTCGATGCCAATTGTTAATTCACCAAAACCGATTAATTCACTCGCAAGTATGACAAGAAAGAAGCCAGGACTTACATGTAAGCCTTATTATTCTTATCACTTCTTATCAATTTATTCCAGCAATTCGTGCCGACTCCCTTCGCCCAATCATGAAATTAGACACACCGGCGCAACGTCTTCAAGCTGCTCGCAATTACAGCCTTCAAAATGAGGCGAATAGCATTTCGCGGCTTCTACAAAAACAAAAACCGATACGGGTTGATGTGGCGGTTGGAAATGCTGGAACATCGGGTGAAAGTACAAGTGGTCCGAATTCGGATGATATTGAAGATCGAGCAAGACATGCGTTGAAGGAGCAAGTTGTTGGGAATCATTTATTGGATGGGGTATTGCAAACGGCCAGCTCACATAATCTACTTCTTGGTGAGCCGATTTAGAAGAAAAATTGTGTGTAAAAAAGGTTTTTTTGCAGGATGTATGCTAATAAATGGACTGACAAATGTGCAATCTCAAAGTGCCGTAAAACATCAAGAATTCACAGCAGATCTCTTCGCCCTTCTCACCAAATATGAAGTCTCCTAATTGCCTTTCGCCCTTCAACAATCTTTCACATATCTCTGTTTTCACTTTCATCTATCGAATCTCCCAACCTCATCATTGCCTCTTTCTTTTTCTTTCCCTTCCTCAAAAAGTATTTTCAGGGCCCAATGTACAATTTTACATCTAATCTCACCCTTTTTACTGGCCAATCTTTCAAAAATTGCGTTTTATTATCTTCCTTATACTCTTACTCCTTTTATATTTTAATTTACTGTCGCTTCTTGTCCCATATCGGTTTTTATCAGCCATGTCGTCATTTATTTATCTAGATTTACCTATTCTCTGAAGATTGTTTCGCTATCTATTGCGCTTTTGTGTCTTTATTGATTGTTCGTTGTTTTAATATATATTTTTATCAGATAAATGAATTGAAAATAATTGTTCTCCAGTTCCATAAAGGAAAAAAGAGAATGATGTTCTATGAAATAAAACCTTCGATCATGGCTTGTTATAAAACAAGTTGGATGATACTCTAAAAAAACACTTGCAACTAGTTGTGATGGAACTGCTGTTTTGCACTTATTAATCATCCGTTAGCCAAGAATAGAAAGAAAGCGAAGGTCAAAGTAGCTTCAAAATTGGTCAGACTACAAACTACAAACGAGAATGGTCTGCTTAGCAGTCGGTTGTAGTTTGTAGTTTCGGTCTGCTTAGCATATTTGTAGTTTGTAGTATTGGTCTGCTTAGTGTTAGCATTAGATTGCAGTTTATAGCCTAAGCAGACCATTTTGTGTTGTAGTTTGTAGTCTAAGCAGACCATTCTGATTTGTAGTTTGTAGTCTAAGCAGACCATTCTGAGTTGTAGTTTGTAGTCTAAGCAGACCATTCTTTGTTGTAGTTTGTAGTCTAAGCAGACCATTCTTTGTTGTAGTTTGTAGTCTAAGCAGACCATTCTGTGTTGTAGTTTGTAGTCTAAGCAGACCATTCTTTGTTGTAGTTTGTAGTCTAAGCAGACCATTCTGTGTTGTAGTTTGTAGTCTAAGCAGACCATTCTGTGTTGTAGTTTGTAGTCTAAAGTCTAAGCAGACCATTCTTTGTTGTAGTTTGTAGTCTAAGCAGACCATTCTCGATTGTAGTTTGTAGTCTAAGCAGACCATTCTTTGTTGTAGTTTGTAGTCTAAGCAGACCATTCTGTGTTGTAGTTTGTAGTCTAAGCAGACCATTCTTTGTTGTAGTTTGTAGTCTAAGCAGACCATTCTGTGTTGTAGTTTGTAGTCTAAGCAGACCATTCTTTGTTGTAGTTTGTAGTCTAAGCAGACCATTCTGTGTTGTAGTTTGTAGTCTAAGCAGACCATTTTGTGGATCTGGCAAGTTATGATACCTTGACTCCACAGCTTGTCATTCACGATTCAACAACACTGAAAAAACGTCAAAAAAGATCAAAGGGTGCCGCCACCCGATGAACCGCTTTACGCATGAACGCGACGCGAGTGAGAGAATACAAACCGGAAGTGGTTTCGACCGTTTTTATTCAAATAATTCCGTAAAATAATTTTTTTATTCGATTTCTGTTTTTAAAAATTGAGCTTGACATTCTCCTAGTTAGTTGCGAATACGGAACACAAGGTTTTCATGCGTTATTTGAATAGAAACGGTCTCGATCGCTAATGTCTGGCAGGTTAGACAGTCTTTGCTATCTCGCTCGCGAGCGGTCACGCGAATGCGTGTCCTCGTTGGCGGCGCCCTTTGACCTTTTTTGACGTTTTTAAATCGTAATCGGCAAGCTGTGACTCAAGCTAGCCTTACTTTGTCAAAGATCTAATAAACATTGTTTCAGCTATAACTATCCTCAAAATAAACATTCTCGCAATGTCTAAAAACGAAAATGTAGATAATTATCCACTCTTCATTTATGTTCTTGAAACATTGATACTTTGGATCATGGACTTCTCACTGCAAAATTGAGGAAATGTAATTTGCATAAAACTGGAAATTGAGAAAAATTGCATTTTTTTTCCAATGCAAACACTCAATATATCCGTTGTTTGGTGTTGATATTTTTTGTGCTCAAGGTCTCCAAAGAACATATACATTCAAAAAAGAAAGCGCAAAGTGATTAGTCACTGTTTTCACACTCATACATATTCACCTCTTTTGTTGTTTCTGATGTTGTATATATTGCACTTCTCTTTCCCCTTTCCTATATTAACGGAGACGCAGCACACTGGTCACTGAGCTAGTTTGATCGGTCAAGTTATGGCTCAAAGTGATGAGGACGTAGTGGAAGGAAGGGGGGAAACGAGAGGATTGGGTTATGAGTATCTTTGGTGTACTTTTAGCCGCCTTAGTTGCCTTTCTACCTAATTGAATTTCCAAACAATTACTTTTACAACACAATTTTATTGCTTCCGAAAATAAAGACAAGAATCACAAAACGAAAAGGTGGATATATTAATTAAATTACTATGAAAGATTGTTTGATCCGAAGTGAAATGTGGGAACATAAAGGCAATCGAAGAATGTGTGGAATGAACACTTTTGAGTGTGTTTTGGAGACCCGTCTTGATTATTTATCCTGCTTGAATTTGTCCATGTCGACCGATTGGGCGATGATGTGTCTCTTGTGGATGCCGAGACGAAGACCGAGGCGTTTGCGGTGTCCCCACTGAAAATATATCAAGTTATTCTTTGAAATCATATATTTTTACTGAAATACTGTCTTTTGTATCTCTAAAAACGAATCATGAGCTCAAATCTAGGTAACTCGCTTCAAAATTAGCTTACAATCTAAAAAGTGGGAAAGTAACTAGCTCGGCTCAAGGTATCATAACTTGCAAGATCCTCAAAATGGTCTGCTTAGACTACAAACTACACTCGAGAATGGTCTGCTTAGACTACAAACTACAACTCAAAATGGTCTGCTTAGCTTTCGGATGTAGTTTGTAGTCTAAGCAGACCATTCTCGACTGTAGTTTGTAGTCTAAGCAGACCATTCTTGATTGTAGTTTGTAGTCTAAGCAGACCATTCTTGATTGTAGTTTGTAGTATTGGTCTGCTTAGCGCTCGCATAGCCTAATGGTTAACAGGGATGACTAGTAAGCGAATGATCATGGTTCGAGTCTCTTTGAGTGGAAAATGATTTTTGCTAATGCAAAAAGTTCAGCTTTAATGTTTTCAACTGAAAAAAGAGCTCACCTTCTCCAAAACCGTAACATCATCATACTCATTGATGCAATAGAAGTTGATACAAGTGACAGTAATCACACCAATAATGGCGAAGAACACGCACCAAACAGCGACGACACCAAGCAAATCATCATAACCGAACTCTTGTTTTGGCATGGTTTTACTGGAAAAAGTGGGTGTTTGGATAGGGATTTGAAATGAGAAAAATAAGGGGGAAACGGCTCATTAGATGGATAGAAAAAACGAGTTGATACACTGAAATATGATCCAAAGATGGAGAGGGAGAAGATGCTTGAATGAATGAAATAACAATGAGCTTCTTCCCCTCCTCGGCGGCTTCCCCCATTAGGCTCCGCCCCCTTTGGCGTCTGTTCGTCTGCGTTCCGTATGTTGCTCCTCGTTTTTGATCGGTCAATGCACGAATCAGTTGGAAATTTATGATTTTTCAATGATTTTCCGTGAATTTATCAATTGTTTGATATGAATCAACCGGAAAAAGACGCAGAGTTGATTGCTTTATAAAGAGCATATTGTAACGGTTGACATGATTCGTTTTTGAGCTATTGGAAACTGATCAATGATTTGAGAGAGCAATGTGGACAAATACATACAACCATATATAAATATACACCTTTTTGTGTGAAAAAGTGTGAACCAATATCCAAAATACACATAAATGCAAATGTTGAGTGAAAGAAGACCCCAAAAAAAGATAATTTCTCATTGTTATTCCGATGATGTTTCATTTTATGGCTTCTAAAACAAACGGGGTGGTTTTTCATCAGATCAAATATGCAAATTAGTCACAGTTTTTTGAGCTTTATAGAGGAAGTTTTTAGATATCGTTTTTTACTGTGAAAAAATGTTGATTTTGAGACGAAGACTAGCTCGAGTAAAGGTATCATAACTTGCCAGATCCACAAAATGGTCTGCTTAGGCTACAAACTACAATCAAGAATGGTCTGCTTAGCATTCAAATGTAGTTTGTAGTCTAAGCAGACCATTCTCGATTGTAGTTTGTAGTCTAAGCAGACCATTCTAGATTGTAGTTTGTAGTATTGGTCTGCTTAGCGCTAGATTGTAGTTTGTAGTATTGGTCTGCTTAGCGCGCGATTGTAGTTTGTAGTATTGGTCTGCTTAGCGCGCGATTGTAGTTTGTAGCCTAAGCAGACCATTCTGTGTTGTAGTTTGTAGTGTAAGCAGACCATTCTCGAGTGTAGTTTGTAGTCTAGACCATAAAAACGAGATACATATGTTTTTTTTCTTCTTGAAAATGTATCAGTTCATTTGCATAGCACTTTGAGAATCGAATTGTCATTCTGAAGATGTGAAAAATGCCTGAAATTGTGTGAATATGCTAATTCTTGCAGCTTCCAAAGATTAAAACATTGCAGATGATTGATGGATCATTGGAAAATCGAATAAATTTGAATAGTATACTATTAACAGGGATAAATACAGTTTTTTCATAGAATTATGCAAATTGTTATCCACAAATTTAACCTAATGATCCATAATCCCTTCTGTACAGCTGTATTTATCCAAATCCTCGGATAAACACCCTAATTGCCCCAAACGCCCACCAAAACACCCTCCTCACGTATGTTCATGGCCGTGGAACGAGCGGCAGTTAGGCCACCGAAATAGGCGAAATTTTGCGGAACGGAAATTGAAAAAACGACGCAATTTCATGAAAAATGGAGTTGAAAATCGAATTCTCCGTATTTTTTTCGAGGTTAATAAGCTTTGACAGACAAAACTGTTTTCAAAAATGTGTTTTGGGAATTTTTCGGCGATGGGAAACACGAAAATTTTCGTTCTGAGGGCTTGTACCACAAATTATGCATTTATTTAATTTCCAAATCGCAAAATAAACATAATTAAGCATCAAAAAGCACTCAAAAGTGTATACTTTCCATAAAAACTCGAATAATCTGAAAAAAGAGGTTTTCGGTGTGTTTTTCGGGTGTTTCTTCGTCATTTTGGCATCAATTGTGCTCGTTTATATCTCAAAAAACAGGTATTCGCATCAGAAATCCATTTTTTCGGATGAAAAAATTTAAAAATGTCATTTTCATGGTTAATTCGTCGTTTTAAAAGTTCATTTTTTTGTTGGATTGCGAAATTGTGTGTGAACACTAGGCTACGCAAGCATACATTTGCGCACAGTACCGCCAGTTAACCGTAAACACGATTGCCGCGGCCAAACATACGTGTCCTCCCTGCCCATGGCCTAACTTCCCGCCTGTCTGCGTCTCTTCCATATCGTCGGCATTTATTACCGTTTTGCGGGCCACCCGCTGTCTTTTCTTTCTTCTAATCTGCATAAATATATCTTTAAGACAACAAAAAGATGGTGAAACCGAATCGATCCGATGCGAAACCCGCCGACAAACCGTCAAATCCACCGAAAGTCGACAAAAAGTAAGTTATTGCCCCTTTTCTTTTCGAATATTTGTATTTTAGGAGGAAAGCGCGAAAAGTGAATTTCGCACAAGCACAAGAGGTGTTTTTGAAAATTCGACAAGAAAAAGAAGAAGAAAAACAGAAAGCACGGGAAGATCGAGAGAAAAGGTATATTTTATTGAAGTTTTCATTAAAAATTATGCGATTTTAGGAATGAAGCCATCCAAAAACACAATAAATCGAGAAAAAAGATGAATCAAGCATTGAGTAAGAGGAATAAAAAGGGACAACCAAATCTCAACGCACAAATGGATGTTTTACTCGAAAGAATACAGAAAAGAGTTGCTAAAGATTGATTTTTATACCGTTTTATTGTTGATTTTTGTTGTTCTTAAATAAGAAAATTGTTTTAAATCTTTTACTTTTTTCTTCTATTCTTTTCATCGTTGATTCGATGTTCAATATTTTAAAATCACCGCTTTTTACTCTAATAACCTTCAATTTATAGCACAAAATGAGTGAAAACAATATAAAGCGACCGTTTTTGAAACGAGGTGATGGAACCGCGAGATTCACAAGGGTTAGTGGTTTTTATCATTATTTTTTTGAATAATAATTGTTCTTATAGAATGTAAACATGCGACAGAATCCTAACAATATGCAAACGGATAGTCCGAAGATTCAGTTGAGGCAGTTTACGATTCCAGTGAGTTTTTCTGCTGTTTCATGCAAAAAATTTAGAGCAAAGGTCTAATTGATGGTAAAAATTCTTTAAAAAACGAATGAAATGTGTTTTTCTGTTCTTATTATAAACCTCAAAACGCATTTACTCCTCAAAATCTGTGAAACAAGAAGATTTTTGAGCCATTTTATGTTCAGTAAACGCGAAACGTTCGAAAAATAAATAAAATAATTGTGTTATTTCCAGAGTTCGATCGCAACCAATCGCACAGAGCCAATGTCAGCTCGAACAGTGGATAGCGGAATATCGAACACCGCCTCACCAATCGATGATTATGCGACGCGACCACCCACCGGCGAATCATTCACATCACGACCGATTGTGTTGGAAGTGGAAGATGACGAAGATGGTGATGATGAATATGTGGGAGAGGAGATATCGGCACGTCGACTTTATGAGAAACATCCGACATTCATGCCCGATCCAGAGAGTACTGCTGAAAGTCGAGGAGGAGAAACGGAAGAATCGGAAGAGAGGAGCCATCCCGAACCGAGTCCAGCTCCGAGTAGTGTGACGGCCGCCACCAATTATAGCAAGGCGTCGGATAATGCAAAAGGGGCGAGGACGATGCCACATAGGGTGATTAGGTTCGCAGATACTCAAAACTCTGTAAGTTATTCATTCTTTAACATCAAGACATCGATATTTTCTAGGTATCGACGTCAGCATCACCCGGATCCACATCATCTGATATTGTCGAGCCACTTGGACAATCTACTCCAAAATCCAGCTTTTTTGGCAACAATTATCAGGAGTTGAGCGCACAATCAGTGGATTTATCGTCAGTGACACCGGTGACAAGACCGTTTAGGCAGCAGAATATTCCACAAAGTAAGTGTTTTTTAAAGAATTGTGAGTGCTTATAAAAACATTTTCAGGTGTCAATAACGTTGCGCAGACTGGCATAAGTATTCTGAATCCACCGACGCAACCAGCCGTCTACCAGGAGCCGGAGCCGATTTCTCGACGGCCATTGATCAGAAAACAGCCACAACAGAAGGAGAACATCCCGAATCGATTGGCATCAATATACGAGGAGCCACGATCAACATCGAGGCATAAGGAGTACACGGAACTGGAATTACAGTTATGCCGACAATTGAGGGATACACTTGCACATATTGATTATGCTGATGATCAATTGAGGCGATCTGCGAAACGGTTCCATGAGGAGACGAAGAAATACCGTGAAAAGCAAGAGGAGAATCACCGAAAAGTTGTGGAAAAGTTGGAGAAGGAATATGCGAGGAAGATGGAAGAGGTCGAGGAGAATATGAGAATGGAGAATGATAGGTTGAAGAGGGAAAGAAGGGAATTCGAAAGGGAGAAGAAGCAGAATGATGGAAAGATGGATGAGGTGAATAAGGAGCAGGCGAAGACGGTAAGGGACTTTTATAGAGATTGATGGAATATAAAATAATTTTAGATCGAAACCCTGAAATCCCGCATAAGTGATCTGGAGACGCAAGGATGCAAGAATCGGACAGAGATCCGGAGTCGAGATGAGAAGCTCAAGGCCAAAGACGAGCAAATCGAGAAGCTGACGAAAGAATCAGAAAGAGCCAAGCGAAATTCGGATATGTTCGAGAAACAAGTGAGGAATTTGAAACGGGAGAAAGAGCGGCGAGAGGAGGAGGAGCTCCATTTGAATACGGCTGCGGTGACTCGAATGAATCGGAATAAATTAGCGAATAGTAAGAGTATGGGATCATTGACAAGGAATGAGGAGGCGCCGAAGAAACGGTCGATCAGTTGGGCACAACCGCCAGTGAATGAGGTGCAGATTGTTGGCGAGGAGGAAACGGCGAGGGATTTGGAGCAATTGGTGTTGCAGCAACAGATGCAACAAATGCAACTCAGGGAGGAGATGGCTGCTCAACAGATTATGGTATAACAAGTTCAAAGATTCATCATTATCATCATATATATTCCAGCACCCTGTCAATCGAGTAATGTCCCAATACGGCCCAATCGTCGCATGGCGTAATCATATTGGTGACACGTGTCAAACAACAACAACACTGGATAATGGAACACTCACCGAATTTGGTAACGGTGATAAACAATGGAGAAATTTGACGAAAAGTGTATTGGTATGTTATTTGATTGTTATGATTAAATGATAATTGTTTTATAGTGGTATTACTTCGCAATCGACTCGACAATTATTGTGTATCTCCATTATGCTGAGATTATGTTCAAGTTTCATTGGAATCGACAAGTATGTTTATCATATCATTATCAGTCTCTTATCATTTGATTTCAGCTCGAAATTACTCGGCCAGGAAACAATATTAGTCTGATCAGCATGAATCGCGATGAAATTCGAACGGAATTGATCAATCGAGGTGATGGAAGATTGATAACGGAATTGTGAGTGATAATGATAGTCAGAATGATGAAAATAAATGATTACAGATTTGATAAAGGTGGTGATGTGATTACGAAAGAATTGGGTAATCCGGATATCAAGAGAAGGTAAGAAACTATTGATAGAACATCAAATGATAACAATCTTACAGATATCAATGTGGTGGTGATTACACAAAACGAGACAACAATCGACTAGTGCATGTCAGTCGATTTGATGATTTTGAGTATGTTGAGCCAGAGTTTCGAGTTAGTTTTCCACCATTTTATCATCATTTTCATCGATTATTTTTGCAGCTCCGATATTATCAAGGAAAAGCAATTGTTTGTAAAGTGTTTGGAAGGCCGAATACTGATGAGAAGGTGTTGAAGGTATATTTATCATTTTATCACTTCATCTATTGTTTTTGTTGCAGATTACAATCGACACCGCAACTGGAAGTGGCTCAATCGAATCAGTGGAGAGTAAGATGGTCAATGGAATCGCACAAAAGAAGACCGTCTTCAACTGGTCCGGTGTCACCAGATAATCTCAAAAAAAAAAACTTGTTAAACCCTTTGTATTTTCATGTGTATCTCGCCCGACTACCTCATTGATCTTTGTGCCTTTTATGTGTGTGTTTTTTTTATTTATTTGATTTACAACAAATCGTTGAATTATTGTTTATTCCCAAATACAAGCATAACATCACGGAAATCAAATATGTGGTGCATCCCTATAGAATCACTTTCTAAAAAGTCTCATAATCTTCCATCCCTTTGACTTCTTCTCCTCCTTTTCCGGCCCTACTGTAGCAGTTGAGCATGTTGTCGATGCTTTCGACCGTTTCCTCGCCTCTTTTTCCTCACTTTTCTTCACTTTCTCCCTTCTCTTCTTCTCCATCGCCCGATCCTTCTCATCATTTTTCGCCACTTTTTTCATCAATTTCTGTTTTCGTGTCTCTGGCACTTTGTGCTTCTTGTGCGCTTGACGTCGTTTCTTTCGAATTCTGTAATTTTGATGTATAACTTCCCTCTTTTAGGTTTAGGTCCAACCTATCCGGAGCATGCACAAAAATATCCTGTTTCTTTGGTGGAATTGCACCAAAATATGAGCCCACCAATAATGGGAATCCTTTGACTGTCACCAAATATGTAAATGGTGAATCCATTCGAACCGCATATGGTGTCGATTTATTGAGCAGCGTCTCAGTCGCCAATCGACCATGACAATCATTCGATGATTCACTTTTCTGTAAATCTCGAGCATAATGCAATCGTGCTCCATTGTACACTCACATTCTTGCTCTTTTTCACCTTCTCCTTCACATCTCGTATACCATCACACCCAAATGACAACGAACACCAATGCCATAATGATGCCATTGCTGGTGATTTGTGTGATTCACCCAAATCCGGCTGAATACCATGTCGCAATAGATTCTTCCACAAATCGTTGTTTGTTGATATCGAGAATGCTGGCAACATCAATTTACCACCAACTGCTTTGGTTTTGTCGAGTTTTGCCATTGTTTGTTCCAATATTTCTTGTGTTAATCCTCGATTTGCGTATGATAATTGACCGAGATAGTGTGGACGAAAATAGATGACCGAGCCGGGTGTGTGATGTTTGTCGCTGGTTTTGAACTGGATTTCGATGACCTGCAAGTGGAATTTTTTGATGGTGTTGTATGCCATTTGGAAGCTCAGAAATTGGGCTTTCTGATACTTTTTAGAACATCAAAAAATATCCACTTTTATCCGAGATATGATTGCTGAAAGTGGGGATATCAAAAAATGTATCAACTTTTTCTGCCAAAACAACTATACTTATTTTCCGTTGGTTTTCAGAGTATGATATGTCATTTTGAAGTTAAGGAAATGAACTTTTCAACAAATTTTATAAATTCCAAAAATGGCAATTTTCAGCCAAGTTATAATGTCTGAAAGTGGGACATATCAAAAAACTCTCTCTACATTTGATCTCGAATAACTATGATATTTTCTACAATATTGTTACGGTAGCGTATGTCATTTTGAAGCTTGAGGTATGTCCTTTTCAAAATTTTTCAGGTATTCAAAAAAATATCCATTTTCAGGCAAGTTATGAAGACTGAAAATCGAGAATCTCAAAAAAAGTTGTTAACTTCTTAACTGATATTACTTTCAAATTTCTGAATAAACTTTCATGGTATGATACGTCATTTTGAAGCTAGAAAAATGATGTTTCCAAAACGTTAGGAAGTCTCGAAAAATATACATTTCCAGTCAAGATATCATGGCTGAAAGTTGACTATATCAAAAAAAAATCTCAAAGTTTTTGAACTGGTATAACTATAATATTTATCGTTAGAATTTCTATGGTGTTGCATGTCATTTTGAAGCTCAAAATACATTCTTTCCATAGCTTTTCAAAATTTTGAAAAATATCAACAATCAGCAAAGATATCATGGCTGAAAGTTGATCATATAAAAAAAACGTTGTTAACTTCTGAACTGATATTACTTTCAAATTCCTGAATAAACTTTCATGGCATGATATGTCATTTCAAAGCTTGAAAGCTGCTTCTTTCCCAAAATTTTCAGATTACAGAAAAATATCAATTTCCAGTCAAGATATCATGATTGAAAGTTGACTATATCGATAAAAAAGTTCCCAACTTTTTAACTGATATAACTACTATATTTATGGCTAGAATATCCATGGTGTTGTATGTCATTTTGAAGCCCAAAATACATCCTTTCCAAAACTTTTTAAAATTTTGAAAAATATCAATTTTGAGCCCAGATATGATGGCTGAAAGTTGACCATGCTGAAATTTTTTTTCATCAACTTTAAACTAAGATAACTATGCTCATTTTTTATGGATTTTCATGTTGCTGTATGTCGTTTTGAAGCTTTTGAAGAGCTCTATTCAAGTTTTCAACAAATTTTCAAAAATTGTCACTATCCACCAGACTACCGTACCTCAAACTCATCCAACACAACTCTCTTGAACTCCGTGTGCAACTCGAAGAATGGTTCCATCACCTTCTTCGTATACGTCGATGCGAATCGTTGTTTCCCAACTTTTCGTGTTTTTCCGTGCCACGTGGCGACCAATCCACAACTACCGTATCCATTTGTTGTCAATAATGATGGTCGTGGTACACCGGATGGTATTGTTGCGAAACTGATATTCGACAGATATTTGATGACACGTGATGGTCGAATTGTTGAGAATACTTGTTGATGTGCCAACTCGTTCGAGTTCTTCATCAACTGTTTGCTCACTGTTGTTGTTCGTTCCTCGTCGACCAGGAAGCGGACGAAGAGGAAGAAGCCGGTTTTAGTGGTGAGCTCGGTGAGCTGCTTGCACATTTCGGCGATGTCTGTAATTGGGTGGATTTTATACATCATATTTGACGATAAAATGCAGATAGTGTACGGTATATCTAGTGCATTATTTCGTCAACTGTGGTGCATCCTACTGTAGCTATATTTTCCCGTAAAGTCTATTGCATCTAGTGCAATCAGTTTATCTTTCATATCGGTGTTTGCACACTATTTTCTCATAAAAAATCTGACGAAAAATTGCAGAAAGTTTGAGTCTGCATTATTGCGTCAAATATAGTGCATTCCCGCTTTTTCAAATGTCTGCAACTACTCGTAAAATCTAATGTATTTCTCAACAACTAGAAAATTCGTGCAAACAAATATGGTGCATTCAACGAGTCAGGTTTTTTGATCTCTAATGCGCAACTATTCGGAAATCAGTGCAACGTGTCGTCAGATACTGTGCATTCCAACTTTCTGCATTTTGTCGTCAAATATGTTGTATACTCACCATCAACATCCTTCTGTTGAAAAGGGAACAACTTCTGAATATGCTCCGTCATACTATTATCCGATGAATATTGAATGATAAGGAATTGAAGGAGTGAAGTGACTGGACTGTAGATCATATTGAATTGTGGATTCCTTGAGAATATTGGACACTTTGCATTGATACATGATGATGTCCATCTGAATATATATATACTTTATATATATATAGCCCTGATTCACTTACTTCCACACAACTCTCGATCGATGTTCATCATCAATCGACTCATCCGTCTCGCCACTTCCCTTATTCCACGTCACCAACTTCACAATTTTCCGAAACGGATTCCATGATTTGCTTCGATCGCGACTTTTCGTCGTCTCCGCACTTCCATCTATATGATTATTACAGCACATTTGTCGTAGGATACGTTGTATGGTACGCAATAACCATTCGATGAACATTTAGGACTTACCACTGGATATTGAGGCAGTACGTGTCGCCGTCATGATTGGAAATAATGACAAATGGAATGGAAGAAGGACACGTTTAAATAGAAAGATTTGATATTTATTTGATTCTTTTAATGGGATACCAAACAATGGAATTGGTTTTTGATTTTCTTCAATGTGCAAAAAACTTACAGTAAGACGGTTCAAAAGTTCCGACTACAAACTACAATCGAGAATGGTCTGCTTAGACTACAAACTACAACTAGATTGGTCTGCTTAGACTACAAACTACAACACAGAATGGTCTGCTTAGACTACAAACTACAACACAGAATGGTCTGCTTAGACTACAAACTACAATCGTATGCTAAGCCGACCGATACTACAAACTACAATCTAAAATGGTCTAAATTATGAAAAAAGTCTAAATTATGAAAAACATCGTGAAAACGGATTACTGAGCAACTCCAAAAATGATCTATATACTAATACAATACAAACTAGCACAGAATGGTCTGCTTAGACTACAAACTACAATCGAGAATGGTCTGCTTAGACTACAAACTACAATCGAGAACGGTCTGCTTAGACTACAAACTACAATCGAAGTCTAAGCAGGCCATTCTGTGTTGTAGTTTGTAGTCTAAGCAGACCATTCTGAGTTGTAGTTTGTAGTCTAAGCAGACCATTCTGTGCTAGTTTGTATTGTATTAGTATATAGATCATTTTTGGAGTTGCGCAGTAATCCGTTTTCACGATGTTTTTCATAATTTAGACTATAATTCGGGAATTCAAGTATATATGTGTGGATTTCAGATATTTGCAGATGAATGATTTTATTCGGAATCAATTAGCCTCTCATTAACCACGTTTTTGTTCCTCGAGCCATTTTTTCTCCGCGTCGCTCATCGGTCTGGAACCAGCAAGTTCACAAATTCCGAAGCTACAGTATTCAGGACGATCTCCTTTGCATTGACTTGCTTTGTGACATTTATATCCCGGAACGGCGGAAACGGAGAGGATCAGGATCTGAAGATGGATATGAGGGAAGGAATATAGGATGATATTACCATAAAGAGAATGAACAGTTTCATGATTGAAATGATGATATTCAACTGACAAATGGCATATATTTATACACAGATGATTCGATTTGGGGTATTGAACTCATATTTTTCTTTGTTTTTAATATGATGGGAAAATGGGCGACGTAGAGACTAATATGTATCATTTGTCAGTTGAATATCATCATTTCAATCATGAAACTATTCATTCTCTTTATGGTAATACCATCCTATATTCCTTTCCCTATATATCCATTCCCAGATTCTTATCCTCTCCGTATCCTCCACCGACAACTTCCAGTGTCACAACAAACGTGACTGCGGTTTCCGCAAGTTCTGCAGCTTTGGTAAATGTCGGAATACAGGACTTCGTCCTCCAACAAAAGAGGAGAATATCTGGCTTCAACAGCACAAGAATATGGGATAATATGCGGAATATATTCATTGATATTGATGAAATAATGAATCAATTAATAATGACAACATTATTATTCAATATCCAATTATTCTTAACCAATGATCGAATATCATGACACTTCTGACTGACACAATACTGTCCAACTGCCTGACAATCCTCGTGCTTGATACATTCTCCATCCTTATTCCTTCCATTATTCCTTCCTGTCTTTTCATCTGATCCTTCTGATGATGATGATGAATCCGGATACCATTCAATATTCTTCCTTGTTTGTGTATTTCCAATGATACCAGGTGGATTATTTGTATTGATACACATCATATCAAGACATTTGTATTCCGGTCCATAGTCGGTACAATTGAATTTACATTGGTCGATTGGTGATTGGAAACGATGACGACCGAAGTATCCATGGATTGTTGTCAGTGAGAAGAGGGTGATAACCTGATATGATGATAGTATATCAGCAGAATGATAACACTTACCAATGGGATTGATAGCATGATGATATGATATGGTTGATAACTATATCTTGAGGGGTATATATACCATTTCTGAATGTGGGTTGATATAAAAATGTTATGTGATTAGATTTATGAGATACTTTTTATAAAATCATTGTGTTTCTGCAAAATCTCATTATAATATCACATTATTCCTGCAAAATACACTATATATACCCCTCAAGATATAGTTATCAACCATATCATTTCATCATGTTATCAATCCCATTGGTAAGTGTTATCATCCTACTGATATACTATTATCATATCAGGTTATCACCCTCTTCTCACTGACAACAATCCATGGATACTTCGGTCGTCATCGTTTCCAATCACCAATCGACCAATGTAAATTCAATTGTACCGACTATGGACCGGAATACAAATGTCTTGATATGATGTGTATCAATACAAATAATCCACCTGGTATCATTGGAAATACACAAACAAGGAAGAATATTGAATGGTATCCGGATTCATCATCATCATCAGAAGGATCAGATGAAAAGACAGGAAGGAATAATGGAAGGAATAAGGATGGAGAATGTATCAAGCACGAGGATTGTCAGGCAGTTGGACAGTATTGTGTCAGTCAGAAGTGTCATGATATTCGATCATTGGTTAAGAATAATTGGATATTGAATAATAATGTTGTCATTATTAATTAATGATTTATTCGATCATTATCAATGAATATATTTGCATGCAATTTTTTTCGATTTGAAACTCGAGCAACCGAGTCATCGATTCTCCATGATATATTTCTGCTCCTCGAGCCATTCTTCAGCTTTTTTAAATTCTTGACGAGTAATCGGAAGACTACAAACTACAATCAGTTTATGAGGGATTGTTCCAGAAGGAGTTATTCAGATCATGCAGAAAGATTTCGAGAAGTTGAGAAAAATAATCTGAACATGCGAATAGAATAATGAGACATATTTCTCCTAACTTTCCCCATGATCGCCTGATCAAAACCATTTTCATAACGATGTTCAGAATCAGAATTTCAATCCGCAATTTCTGATAGTTTTTCAATTTTTCTTTTGATCCTACAAACGGATTATACATTCAAAAGTACATCAAACAGGGAGTTCTTGTCAAAATCTGGGATTCCCCTGGGAAAGAAGGCTTTTCTTTAGACTACAAACTACAATCGGATGCTCTTTTGTTGGTGCTCAATCTACTCGTCTTCCATTTTGTAGTTTATAGTCATATTTGGTTCCACGTCTCCCATTTTCCCATATCACCAAGAAAAATATGAATTCAGTATCCCAAATCGAATCATCTGTGTATAAATATATGCCATTTGTCAGTTGAATATCAACATTTCAATCATGAAACTGTTCATTCTCTTCATGGTAATATCCTCCTATATTCCATTCCCTCATATCCATCTTCAGATCCTTATCCTCTCCATCTCCGCCGTCCCATGGCACAAGAAACAATGCCGTCAAACCAGTGATTGCAAACGCCGCCAAGTCTATTGCAGTTTCGGCATGTGCAAGAGAGTCGGTAAAATGCCAATGACAACAAAAGAGAAAGAATGGCTCGAGGAGCAACAACGCATAATGCAAGGTTAATTTCGAATAAAATCATCCATAAGCAAGTGAAGACACTAACTTATTAACGATTTATTGAGTATATACGTCAACACAATATCTACAGGAAAAAACAAATAATCAAACGACATAATAATTATAAAATCTCAATTCACAAATGATTGAATGTATAAAAAAGCTCGGATTGGGGGAATGGGCAAAAAGATCTATGACTGGTCTATAAATAAGTAGGAATTAGTTTAAACATTGCAGAAATAGGTTAGTTTGGTGTTTCAGATGCACCCGTAAATGACTTCTATGAACTAATTTAACAGTCAGTTTCATTGATTGTTGGTTTGGCTGTTGATGTTGATGGCACATCTACATTTGAGCTTGATGCTGTTCGATTCCGCGCTGGTGATGATGTTGATGGGATGAATGTTGATCGAGATGTGTCCAATGGTGAGAATCTACAAATATACTCATCTAGTGAAGATAGGTAGAATACCGTGGAACTTTTCCAGCCACGGGCCCCAATTTTTGAGATTTTGGGATAGTTTTACCGCGGATAACGCTTTATTTCGCCAAAAATAGAGTATGCTAACTATGCTAGTAAACCAAAAACAAAAATAGACCAACCTAATAGCACTAGACGCCGGAATACCCGGTCGCACATTGCCCATCTCATCAATCACATATTCCGGCAATGAATGGAATGATGATGATCTCGATAATCTAGATGGTGTATCCATTGATTGTCCATCAATTGTTCCAATATCATCCGGTATATCCAATGCGGCTCTCACTTTCTCTTCCTTAAACTCAACAAAACTTGAAAAAGCATTCAAAAAGAACCACTTACATTCTCCAATTGAACTTCAGGCGACGACGCTTGGAACGATTCGAGTAGTTTATTCACATAACGTTGCTTCACCTTATATTGTCTCATCAACTTCAGACGATGTTGCAGACTGAATGTTCGCATTCGATTCACCTATAAACCCATATTGCTGATATGATCAATCTCCTTCAAATACCTGTCTCTCATAACTCTCCCATAATTGATCAGCCCTCTTCGAACCATAATCCCTGACTCTCGCCAATTGATTGTTATAACCATCTCTCATCGAATCCAAATGTGAGTGTACCGTCTCAAATTGCGCAGCTCGATAGTTTTGGAATTTCTCGTGTTGTGCAGCATACGATACTCTCAATGCTTCAACTTGTTGATGATAATTATCCCGAACAATTTGAACGCGTTTCGTGTATTTCTCATGTAACGACTCCATTTGACGAACTCGATACTTTTCCATTGCTTCGACCATTTTACGGACTCTCGATAGTCTTTCAGCTCTAAAAAGTTCAAATTCGATGCTTTTTTTCGCAAACTTCTGAAACCTCTGAATCCACCAGAGTGCACTTTTCCTCGTCAAAATCCATGTGATATTCAACAAGAATGATATCATACAAACAATGAATGATGTCGCCAAACCACCCCAGAAAACCGAACGGAACACATTTCGACTGTACCAATCAGTATAATCAAGTCTGTAAGATATTGATATGAATTGAAATTGAAATAAAGAAATACCTAAAGTGATAAACACCAAATGCCTTTCCATCTGAATTCTCAGCAACACAAACATATCGTTCGATGTGTGATCGATTGGGTGACATGATGAAAAGCGCACCACCGGCCATGATTTTATAGCTGAAAATTTGTCTTTTACAAGGGAATATTATAGGGGTGGGACATTCCAACATTTCTGATTTTCTTGCGCAGAGTTTGCATATAGATTCCGGTCTGAACTCAAAATTTGCTCGAAAATTGTCGGAAATGCAAAACCAATCGATGGAACATGTTTTTCACAACTATATTCAAACTCTGCGTTTTAAGAAGTGTTGTTACGGAATTTGAGCACCTAAACATTTTTTTTCGAAAATTTTAAAACACGATTTTCAACCTTCCTCATTATTATCAACAAGAAATGATCCGTCAATTGAAATCTATATACAAAATTCCATCTAGATAGTTTTCCTACGAAATCTGAGTATTTCTTGAAAGAGATTTCAAAAAAGTTATTTTCCACTGTTGAACCGTAACCTCTCTTTCTCACGTTAAAATCCACGGTACTCCTTCTAACTTTTTTATTACAAAAATTCTTCAAAAATGAATAAATTTCTGGTAAGTCTTCCTCCCATTCCTCTCAACTCCCATCAATTCAGAACTTTCTCCTCCTTCTCCTCCTCACATTCACACCAACAACTGCCTTATTCTGTTTCTCCAACTCGGCATGTCAAGCAGAATTCGGTTATAAATCCGATTGTTTTCTATTCATGTGCCGATTTCCCGAATTGCCAGAACTCGACGAATATTATGATAATCGAGCCGTTTTGTATTACACCGGTTGAATAATAAAATACTAACCTTTCTCTTGCAATATCTGTTACATTATCATAATCAAATGTATGTGTTTCCGAATCAAATTTGCCCAAATACTGTGATGGTCTGTATCGATACCATGAGATTTTCACTGGTTTCTTTGAATAATAATAACATCGCAACAACATATCATCGTTGTATTTCCCATATTGAACTGATTCAGTACCATTTACTGATACTCCAATCGTACAATTCGCCTTTCGGATTTGTTCCCTGAAAAGAAAGATTCATTTGAGTAAAATAATGAGAGTTACTTTGTGATATTGCATTTTTGACCAACTTTCGATTGATCGAAAACTGGCAACGACCATTGCAATAAACATGGTTGACACTCCAATGATGGTGCTTCGAACTTGAAGTTCACATGGCGTTTTCCGATGTTTCTGAAAGAAATCAAACTGAATAGTTGTATAAATCAAGTGATTTTTGCCAATAGTAAATACTCAAGTGATTTCGCATAGAAGTAACTATTTTCTACATGATACAGCATGGAAATAGTACAATTGTACTGATTTATGATGATATTTCTTTTGAAGCTCAAAAAAAGAGGTTTTTCAATGTTACAAACGACGATATTTTTCATATTTTTGATAATTATTAGTCAAAACGTTACATCAAATTTTTTAGCTTTCAGATTTCACTCTTCAAACTTCACAAGATTGCGGATCTATCCGGAAACCCTTCTATTTTTTCAGATTTCATTCAAAAAGTCCTTCAAGCAATCCGAGAATTTAGAAGAAGTAACTCCTTTTTGACCAGGATCTTAGAATATCATCTTTCCGAGCCCGCTTGATAAATAAGTTCATAAAAACGGTATATTTTCTACTTTCAACTTTCTTGATCCTTTCAACCATCCAATAGATTTAGTAAGCTAACCTTTTCTCCTCCTCAAAGAACTCTCCAGGCAACGAGTGCAATCTCAACGTCGTCAATCCCATATTCTCAATTTCCTTTGGTGCTTTCCCAGCAATCACTCGCAAATCATTCAATTTCAGTCCAGAGAATCTGCAATCTTTTCATATTTATGTTTTACAATCGTGGAATTACTCACGTTTTGAGCATCGGCGTGCGAAGTTTATAAAAGTCGATATATCTCAAAAGCGAGTCATCGATATTCAATTCCTCTAGTTTCGGAGCAATCAGTTCAAAACCCATTCGGAATTTCAATCCGGCTGCATTTAAAACACGAAGATTTGTGAATTCTGTATCAATTGGCCATGATGATATTTTGTTCGATGATACATCTAGAAATCTTTGTGATAAACTCGAAAAAGTCTAGATTTCTTACCTAATTCCAATAAACTTGATGAAACATTATCAATTGATGTCAATAAATTATCCGAAATATTCAGATATTGAACAGAAGATGGCATTTCTAGTGCTGTTATCTATAAAAATATCAATTTTTGATAAGAAAAACGATTTACACCAACCTGATTAGCTTTCAAATCCAAATTGATCAATTTCGATTCTCTATCACATCGATAACTTGTCAAATAATTGTTGTTCAGTTTCAATACTTCAAGATTTGGCATTTGTTGAATAATTCGACAGATTTCAGCATCCGACTCCAGATAATTGTTGCTTAGAATCAGTGTTTTGAACGCATTGAGTGGTTTTGTGGCGTTGATTGTTTCTACTTCACTTTCTGTAAAATTGGAGGTTTTTTTATGAAAGGTCATGAGAAAATGAATATCAATCTAAAAACTGGAGAGTGTACAGAAAAAACTAGGAAAAAGGCACTTTCAAAACACATTAATGGAGGCTAGTTCTGTTTTTTTAAATAGGGTTAGATCTAACGGCCATGGTTGTCAATGTGTTTGTCGCTTTTTTTACAACGTAGAATTCAAGATACAGAAAAATATTGAAGCGACTATCCTTTTTTACTAATGGATTTTCGTGATGTTGTTTCGATTGTCCTTAATTTCTGCCAGATTGAAGTTTGGAGTGCTTTTTATCCCATTGGTGGTTTACAGATGGAAAGGTTACCATTTGGAAAAAAAATGTTGAAGATTCGGGCAGGTATGAAGTGCACAGAAAAACAATGATTTAAAGATGAACCTAAACCGTCTCAAAGTGTCAAAGTTGCGGTTTAAAACTATTTTTAAATCCCCAGTAACGTCTGAACATTTCATCTTACAACAAAGATGAATCTATGTAAAATTTAAAAAATCCTACATAGGGACTGCTGCCATCAAACCATTCCATAATGACTGGCCAAAAAAAATCGGTAAATTGGGATTTTGAATACAATTTCTAGAAAAATGTTTTTTTAAACACCATTCGATATCGTCTTTTAAACGATGAAATCTAATAGTATTTTTCAACAGTTCTACGTGAATATCAATATCTGCTGAAGGAACCTGTATCAAGGTGAAGATATGCCTCAAAGTCTCAATTCAGTACAAAAGCAGTCAAAAATCCTTAATTTCAGATTTTCAGGTGCCTCCTCAGCAAATACTGAATGTGATTTTGAATTCTACGTGAAAATTACTAGCAGATCACATAGTTCGCCAGTCATTATCGAATGGTTTGATGGCGGCAGTCCCTAGGAAGTCAGCACCTCCCCATAAAATTAATGCTCACCGTAAACTGAAAGCTTCCAAAGTTTCGGAAAAACTGCGAAATTATTGAAATCCAGGTGCGAATCCTGCCAATCTTTGATCGACAATGTTTTGACGCCAGCGCCATACACTTCCCGGACAACTTTCACATTTTCTGGACCTAAATCCTCACATTTCTAAATATTTCCACAACTTTTCTAAACTAACCAACTCCAAAACACTCAATATTCTCCACTGATTCATCAACACATCGACATTGCAACACTTGAGGACACGAATTGACTTCCAGTACAATATCATTGGTTGTGGATATGAAACCAACCAAAAAGGTTAGGATTAACAGTTTCAGCATTTTCTTTTTCAAGTCATTAGCACCTGAAGAAAGCATTAAGAGTGGGGTTTAAAAAGGAAAACAGGTATTCAAACGTGAGATACGTTTCGAAAGAAAATATAAAGTGAATAAAAAAGAAGTATTCATTCGGAGACGAGGAAAAACAATAAAAATATCAACAAAAAACGACACTATTCTATGAAAAACTGAGCTAGTTTTAATATTAATTGAACGGATTCTTGAACAATTGTTGATTTTTCGTTGGATATCGTTTAATATAAAACCATGTTCCGTCCCTTTCCTTCTTCTCCAATTGATACATTGACATGTCATGTTTCCAATATCGATTGAATCGTTTATAGCCGGCTTTATCGTTGTCAGTTCCAAATTTATCCGAGAACAGTCCAGACCAGAATGCTTGCATTACACATCTAAACGGTTACATTACTTGTGGCTTCTTTAAATCAAGGACTAACCTCTCTACTCGTAATTGCTGTTGCTTGCACAATCCTGTTAAATTCCTTGGCAAAACTGTTCCATCTTCTCGCATAAATTGCTCAAGAATCAGCACATCTCTACAATTTTATCGCGTATTTTTCTATCAAAGCAGCTAAAACTAACTTGTATGTAATTTTGACGGGCACAGTACAGGTGCATAATGTGCACATGTCGGTTTCCTTTCGTACACCTGCCGCATCACCAACTCTCTCCATTTTTACATAAGTTGTGTCTCCTTTTTTCACCTCACTAGCTGAAAAATAACAAAGTTCGAAACAGAACATGGAAAATGAGCTTACTTTGAAACTTGTGTCCTGTTGAGTTGAATCTGACGGCTGTATCGATTGCATTTTTTAGTACTGTGGTACAACTACGTCCGTAGAGATGAAGCATCTAAAATAATTTACAGGTTAAGAAAGTTTACCGATAAAAAAAGTTGAAAAATAGATAAAATGTGACCTGAAAATCAATTTATTGAAGGCTACGGTTGACGAGTTGTGTGAACACTGCGCGGCAAAAGTGTACTTTCTTGCATTTAATATGACGACAGTTGGGGTACTTTGTGTTTATTTTCTTCGATTTTTGCGATGAAAGTGCTAAATTTCAGATTTTTCAGATGGGAAAACACACAAAATTTGATGAAAGTGACGACGACACTCCTAGAAAGTATGTTTGGACTTGAAATTCGATGTAAAATTGTGTTTAAGGGAGGAAAAGAGCCGTAAAGAGCACAAAAAGCGAGATAGAAGTCGTTCGCCGAGAGAGAGATCACCACAGAAGGAAAGAAAGAATGAACGGGAGGATTACAAGGTAAACATGAGTTTTCTAAACGTTTTGAAAAATATTTTGCCCAATTTTATCATAAAAGAGCATAACTAACGTTATTATGATTCAGTAGACCCAAATATCGACTGTTTCCCGTAGAAGAACACTTCTAAAGTGTTGAAAAGGTGAGAAACTCACAAAATGTTCCCGAGAAATCCGTTCAATTTACAGATTTGATGTATGAGTGACAAATAGTGGATATTTCCATGTTATTTGTCATAAATAATGCCGCCGTTTTCAGGATCGACGCCGGAATGATGATCGTCGAAACAACGAATGGCGTGGAAATGATCGGAGAGATGGAGGACGCGAAGATTATAGAAGACGAGATAATAATCGAGGTGGAAATGACAGGAGAAGCGATTTTGGACGCAGAGATCAGGACAAGTGCGTTGTTTTTAATGGAAGTTTGACATTTTTGATTATATCTACATTTTTTAAATACTAATTCGATTATTTTTGTTGAAGAACATAACTAGACTGTAGAAAATCATGATAAAACTTGTGATTTTACATATAAAATGAAAGAATTTCATATAAAATAGCAATAATAGAACATTCTAGGGATCGCTTATCAAAAGATGAAATCGCCGCCCAACGCAAAGCTCTTTGGGGAAATAAGCCGAAGCCAGATGCAGCTGAAGGATCATCGGTATGTTATTTCTATGAAATTCCCTCAAATTTGGACTTTTTTCAGCATCCAGAACAAGAAGAAGCACCAGTTGCAGCTGGAACAGTCGCCAAAAACGAGAAATTGTGGTCGTCGGCGATTGCGGCGTCTGGTGTTGAGCAGGATAAACAGAGCAAGTTTATGAGATTGATGGGCGTTAAGAATGCACCGAAACCAGCGGTTCGTTATTTTTTAAATAGTCATTTTGATTAAAATCATGGTTATTATAGGATGATAAAGGAGCATTGAGTGATGAGAAGAAGAAACAAGAAAAAATGCGATCGGATTTGGACAAACAATACGCAATTGCACGAGAATCAACGCATATGGGCAGGGGAAGCGGATTCGGTTTTCATTGATTCTCACTTTTTTCTTTTTTGTCACTTCTTTTTTGTTGCTTATTCGATTTCATATTGCTGTTGAATTTTTATTGATAAATTTGAGTCTTTTCCGAATTCTTGAATTTTATATTAATGGGGAATGAAGGCAAAGCTTCAAATAACATCGATTCGAGAATCAAGAGGTCTTGAATAATCAGGGAATAGATTGATCTACCATTTGGGTTTTTATGGAAAGTCGAGATATGATATACTGATAAGAGGTTGTGATAAAGAGGAATATTACAAGGAATATGGAAAGAAAGGATTAATATCTCCAAATCATATCATCTCGAGTATCAACAAGATCTACTATTCCCGGCTGACATGTTCCTATTGACAATAGGTTTAACTCCTTCAAATGGTGCTTTGCTGTTTTTCATGCAAATATTCTGAATATTATGGAAAGTAGAGAATTTATAATGAAGATATGATAAATATGGTGATAAGAAATTGATAAGATGATTGTTTTTGTATAAAATCAGAAAAAGAAGAGTATATCAAGGAAAAAACACACAATATTCAGAATTATGTCGACTTCGAACTGCAACAATTGATCATTTGAAAACTGGCTGAAAATCCGAAAAACCCTGCAAGTAAAACGCCACCAACGCCAAAAAACTGCAGAATAAGCCAAAACGGGCAAAACTAAGACAATGAGGACACATTGATCCATTCCTCACTTTTTTTCGGCACCAGAAAAAAATGGGCAGGGGATGAGGTGTATCGTACGCATCGACACAATGACGGAAACATACACAAATCGAATTTATCGTGTTTTTAAAAGATATTTAATTGAAAAATACATTTTCTAACCAATTTTCACAGTTGTTTGAAAAGAAAATTGTAATTTTGCATGAAAAATCCTTATTTAAACGTTTTTATATCGTTTTCCCCTAAAAACATGTGATTTTCAGGACCAAAACAGTTCCCAGGAATGTAAGAAGTATGATGAGGATCAGGAGGCAGAGGATTCGGAGAATTCTCCGAAAAAAGTTGAATCGGTCACCGTCGGCACAATCCTCGACCACCAATGGATCGATGTGAGTGATTTCTGAAATTTTATTAAAATATTAGTAGCAAAAAATAATGGTTTTTCATGAAAACTTGACACTTTTCGACTCGTTTAATATCCTATCCACGAAAATCCCCAAAAACCACGGGAAATTGATCTGAATACGGTGGATCATAGTCTGAAAATGCTGTAACTTTAGAATATGATTATGATTATAATTACTTCTGTTTTCATAAGAAACATCCAGTTTCAGTAAATTTTTTTGTTGAAATCATAGCAAATCAGTGCTTTTTAATGATGAATTTGTTGGAAATTTATATGACTATAAGGGAAACATAGAATATTCATAATTTTTTGCCGTCCAAAAGATTTTCCATGTTTTTTTTGTCGTTTTTCGAATGAAATTGGCTAAACTTTGAATTGAAATTGCACTTATTTTTGTGAAATTAAAAGAATATTGAAATATATGAAAGTGATTGACAAAACTTGATGACAACTCAATTTCTGTCATATTTTCGAGGTTTTACACATTTTTTGATCAAAATTAGGCACAAATAAGAGGATAAGGACCCTCATTAATTATGAATGAATCTATCGTCAATTTTTGAATAAAAAGATGAAATTTTCTGTGTTTTTTGGGTGAAAACTGTTGAAAATACCGTATCAAATTGACGCATGCTTTCCAGGTTCCACGAACAGACCTTGTTATTGAGGATATTGATGAGTCATTGCATTCGAGTATTGATCCATTAGATATGCTGAATGCCGTCCCACTTGCATCAGTATGTGTATCTATAATCTGAAAATATGGAATATTATTGAATTATAGAAAATCAAGTCATATGAGAATATCAAGGAGATTCGTAGAAGAGAAAGAAGACGACTGGAGATGAAGGAGACACATGGACAATTGGCGATGCGATATGATGATTCACTGCTCGGATTTGATAATCTTTCTGTCTTTTATTTCAATCACGATGTGGCCATTTCGACTATTCCTTCGCAGTATCCAGGACTCGGTATGGAAAACCGTTGTTTTATGAAATCGACGGAATCACTCGATCGAGTAAGTTGATTATCGTTGAAGTTTATCAAAAATTGATGATTTCTTAGGAGGATCCATCTTTGTTCGATTCAACACGAATCGCATCTTCGGGTGGGCGAAAAGCGGCCGGAAAACACTTCTGGGTTTCACCATTCGAGCGAGATGTTGTCCTTTGGCGAATGGGCAAGGAGTTGTCGGAGACGGATGAGAAGTTGTCGAAGTTGATGGCCCAGACGAAGCCAGTTCTGGGATGCAGATGTCATCCATCGTGTGACGGTGATTGTGAATGCAGGAACGGCGGGATCGCTTGCGATGTATGTCTTTCTATTTCATCTTCCCATCCATCAATGTGCAATTTCAGCCGAAGTACTGTCAATGCGGTCGACCCGAAACATGTGATGATTGTGAATACGATGAGCCAGAATCCTGCGGGCGATTTCACACACGTCACTGCGGATGGTGGCGTCTTCCAATCATCGCATTCAAACGAGAACAAGTCAATGCCCACCGGAGAGCAATGTTGCATCATCTCAAGGGACAACAAGATGGGTTCGCAGTGAATGGCCCCGTATTTTTACCACCTGATAGCGCACCATACTGCCTTTTTGACGTTGTCCATGATTCTACACCGGAACCGCTCAATCAATCGATGCCAGATAATATGGATGAACTTCATCGTGCCTGGGGTAAGTCCTTCCTGAATTGAAGAGCGACTAACCTTTTAATTTTCAGCGCGACTGGACAAGTATGGGGACAAAAGTGAGCTCAACTTGGACGTCACATTGTCAGGATCGAGTAATACGATGCTCGAATTATATGAGGCTGTTGAAGATGATGCGCCACCAACACTGGACTCAAGAACACCACCATCAACATCACATTCATCAACATCAACTACACCGCATCCGGTACAATCATCGGTCAGAGTGAGCACAAAACTCGCAGAGCCACAAGACAAATTGGTGCTCATCAACAACTCTGATCATATGATTGTCCGGATTGCCGAAGATGTCGAGGACGGCACTTCAACCAACGATGATGATGAGAATTACACACAAGAAGAGGGAGGATTTGACATTCCATGTGTATATGAAGCGGAGAAATTGGAGAAGGAGGAAACTTCTGTAAACTCAAATCATGAATGTAACACAGGTATGTTGACTTACTTCAAACTATATGTTGATTGGCATTTTTATAGATTCACTCATCAACTTTGTGTCGCTTGTGCCACTTTACTAAGAAGACGGAACAATCGAGGAAGAAGTATGGAGCGAACGTGTTGGAGATGAGACAAACGAAAGTACAATGGATGTCTTCAATTGCACAAACCGAAATTGTGTTTCGATGGACATTTCGACGGCGATCGACGACGATTTCGAGAATGATTTGGATTCATTGATCAAATCATTCTCCACGTTGACAATCACAAGTGCATTTGACGATGTTCCATCATACGAACAGGACGTGGTGATGATTGACATGTCGAATTTGGAAAGCGAATCAACGACCGCTACAACAGCCGATGACGACGACGATGAGCCGATGGATACTACAGTTGGTCCACCACCACTCTCACCAATCACTATTCCGCCACTCAAAGTCGTGAAATTACTTACCCCAACGGTATCTCCTCTTGTTCTCCGTCGAAGCACCAGGAACCGGAATCCGATTGATCGATTTGTGGCCGGGCAGAGCGACGTTGTTGGACCAATCCGTAATACCCGTCGAAGACAGGCAACACCAGCAGCTCCATTCACTTCAACACAACCAACTTCTGCAAATCAGTAAGTGTCATTTTTTGTACAAATAGAAATACAAACCTGATAAATTGCAGGCCAAATCATTCGATTAAAAATCCAAGGCAACTCGCAGCACAGTTGGACACCGACATCAACAATATGGCCAACAAGAACTACGGAAACGAAGGAATCGAGTTGCTTCGGAAGCTTGTAGCATTGCGATCCACTGCTCGTCGATTGTCAAAAATATATGATTCGCTGAAGTTCGAGGTTAGTTTGTTTATACTGAAAATATGGAAAAATTAGTGAACATTTTCAAAGTATTAGAAAGCAATTTAGTCTATTTTTTTCCAGAAAGCGGTTGGAATGTATGAGAAACTTGTAAATTCTCTTATTTTAAATATCTCAGAATGTTTATCTTTTTATATTATCTCAATTCTAATTTCATCCTTTTCCATTTCTATTCAAAAAACAACAAAAAAACCAAAAAAAAAAATATTATCTTGGCGAAAAAAGTCAAGACAAATTTCGTCGAGTTATTTTTCATATTAAGTCATAAAAAATTAAGTTTCCAAAAGACAAATCATAGAAAAAATGTTTTCAACTAGAAACTACAGAAAATAACGTTTTTTCGCAATCAGTTTTGAACCAAACAAAGAAAATAAGTTTTCAAACTTAAAAGACTCACCTTTAAAAACGAAAAAAATAAAGAAATAATAATTAGAATAGGAATAAATTGGAATGTTGATTTTATAAATTTCCAAAAATTGCAAAAAATATTTACGGGGGCTCCGGTAGACATGCAAAATCTGCGAACACGGGACGAGAAAGTACACAGTGTAGATTTACGAGCGCCTGATAAATTGAGAAAAATTGAAAAACTACACTATTTCTTACTGAATAAACCCAATAAATTTTAGGATCGAGAAGAAATTGCTGAAATTAATGTCTTCAGCAATTTGTTGTTCCGGACAGGCCTAATTTCCCTGGTCCTTGCTTCTCAAATTGGGATGTGCAATTGCACAAAAATAAGGTAATTTGAACTTTGAATCAATTTTTTCTATTTCCGTACTTTCAGTTAACCTCCACATGGATTAATGACCCAGTGGAGAAGGAAACCGACAAGCTTGATAATCAGTGAGGTATTTTAAAGTTTAAAATAATAGTTTTAACTGGTATTGCTTCAGAACTGGAAAACTGGCGGTTTGCGAATTGATGACCCAGTCGCTGCAACAAGTACAACTGAAACCGGGTTGCAATAGACAAATAAAGGTATTTATTGAATAATAAGATTTTTCATCATAAATTTGCTGGAAATTGATATAACTATAATGGAAACATGGAATATTCATAATTTTTCCAAAAGATTTTTTTCATGTGTTTTCGTCGTTTTTCGAATGAAATTGGCTAAATTTTGAATTGAAATCGTACTTATTTTTGTGAAATTGATAGAATATTGAAATATATGAAAGTGATTGACTGAACTTGATAAGCGACTCCAATTTCAGTCATATTTTCGAGGTTTTACATAACTTTTGATGAAAAATAGACGAGAAGAGCTATGCTCAATTATGAATGAATCTATCGTGTATTTTTGAATAACAATATGAAATTTTCTGGGTTTTTTTGGGTGAAAACTTTTAAAAATACCGTATCAAATTGACGCATGCTTTCCAGGTTCCTCGAACAGACCTTGTTATTGAGGATATTGATGAGAAATTGAAGTCCAGTACTGATGTGTATTGTTATCTTCGGCCCCGTCATCATCGGTATGTACATCTATAATCTGAAAATGGAGCATTATTGAATTATAGAAGCTTAAAACAATAGAGAATATTATGGATATTCGAAGAAGAGAAAGAAGAAGATTGGAGATGAAAGAGAAATATGGACAATTGGCGATGAGATATGATGATTCACTGCTCGGATAGTCTTTTATTTCAATCACGATGTGGCCAAATCGACTATCCCATCAGATTATCCAGACATCGGGATGGAGTACAATTGTTTCATGTCTTCATCAGAATCACTTGATCATGTAAGTTGATTGTCGTTGAAGTTGGTCGAAAATTGATGATTTTTAAGGAAGATCCATCATGTTTCGACGCCACACGAATAGCCTCATCAGGTGGAAGGAAAATGGTCGGCACACATTTTTGGGTTTCGCCGTATGAGCGTGATGTGGTCCTTTGGAGAATGGGCAAGGAGACGTCGGAAACTGACGCAGAGATTATGAAGATGATGGCCAAGACGAAGCCAGTATTAGGATGCCGGTGTTTCCCGGGTTGCGATTCGGATTGCGATTGCCTTAATGGAGAGATCGCATGCAATGTAAGTCATTTTATTTCCTCTTTCCATCCAACATTGTGCAATTCCAGCCAAAATTTTGTTCGTGCGGCAGACCAGAAAGTTGTGATGATTGCATCTTCGAGTGGTAATATGCACCGTCTTCATTGCGGGTACTGGAGACTCCCAATCGAGCCATACAAACGGGAACACATCAATGCGCATATGCGAGCCATGCTGGAGCATGTCAATCAACAAAGTGACGGATTCGCCATCAATGGGCCAATATATATCAGTCCGGACATGTCTCCGTATTGCCAATTTGACGTTGTAACCGATTCTACACCCGAGCCCATCAACCGATCGATTCCGGACCAAATGGACGAGTACCATCGGATCAATGGTATGCTTTTCCTGAATTGAAAATCAACTAACCTTTGATTTTCAGCATCTATGGACAAGTACGGTGATCTAAGTCAGCTCAGCCTCGATGTCACACTCTCCGGTGCAAATGGTTCAATGACCGAATTATACGATGATATCGATGAAGTTGTGTCACCATCGTCACCACTGGATTGCACAACAACACCTGCACCACCACATCCATCATCATCACCTTCACCGCATCCGGTTTCACCAATGATCCGAGGGGGCACAAACCTCGCAAAAAAACAAGACCAAGATGTGTCCCTCAACTTTGATCTATTGGCGAACCGGTTTGCCGAAGTTGTCGGGATTGACACTTCAAAGGAGGATGATGATGGTGCACAACACGAGGAAGACGAGGAAGTATCCATCACACCACGGACACAAGAATCAAAAGACGAGGAGAAGGAGGAGTCACCTGGAAAAAACTCAAGTAATACAGGTATATTGACTTACTTGAAATTATATGATGATTGACATTTTTACAGGATCATTGATCAATTTTGCCGCATTGATTCCATTATACAATGAGGATGGCTCAATCGCAGAAGAGAAATGGATTGAAAGAGGTGAAGGTGCGAAGGAGGAAGAAGGACCAGGCGAAATCACATTGGATCTTTTTAATGGCACATATCGACACAATTCCTCAATGGATATTTCGTTGTCAATTGTAGACTGTTTTGAGGAAGATTTGGAAGCGTTGATACAAGGATTTGGTGCATTGAAAATAAATGAATCCGATGAAATTCCATTGCTTGAAAACGATGTCGAGATGATGGATTTGACGACAGCAACAGAAGAAGACGGAGATGAGCCAATGGATACAACTGTCAGACCATCACTACCACCACCACCATCGTCACCCATTATCATTCCAATTCATCAACTGCCTCTACCACTTCCTGTTGTTACATCGCCAATGGTGTTGAGAAGAAGCAGCCGAGTTCGATTCACTGTTAATCGTTATGATTCTGCTAAATTCGATGCAGCTGGACCAATGTTGAACAGAAGGAGGAAGTCATTTGCGCAACAACCACAACAATCTCGAACAACAGTCCAAGTGATCCTGTAAGTTTTGGCAGTAATAAATTGAGATCCAAACTGTTGAATTGCAGATCACAATCGATTCAAAATCCGCTCCAATTGTCGGATCTAGTTGATAATGCGATGGATCAATTGAGAACGAAGGACTTTGGAATTGACGGGATTGAGCTTCTCAGAAAGCTATCAAACTACAAGTTAGTTTAATTTTAACTGTAAATATGAAAATTAGTGATACATTGCGATATTTTTCGGGCAAAATTTAGTTTATTGATTTCCAGAATGCCGTTCAACGGTACGAAAAATTGACCAAGATTATCGGAGCTCCTTGAATCATGGCTCCTTATTGTCTTTTTGACGTGGCCCACGATTCGACACCAGAGCCTCTCAATCAGTGCCGGATAATATGAATGCATTTCATCGGGCCTGGGGTAAGTCCTTCTTGAATTGAAGATCGACTAACCTTACAATTTTCAGCGAGACTGGATAAGTATGGAGACAAAAGTGACCTCAACCTTGATGTTACAGTGAGCGGATCAGATGGCACGATGCTTGAGCTCTATCAGGACGTCGAGGAGCTTCCATCACCAGTTCACCGCATCGTCACCGCATCCGGAACAACTATTGACCAAAGGGAGCACAAAACTCGCAGAACAACAAGACAAATTGGTGCTCCACAACTCTGTCAATAATGCTGTCCGGTTTGCGGAAGTGGTCGCGATTGACACTTTACACGACGATGATGGTGGTGCACAACACAAGGAAAGTGAAGGTGATTTTAACATCACATGGACACAAGAATCAAAAGACGAGGAGAAGGAAGATGAGCCTGAAATATTGAATGAGGGCTGTAATGCAGGTATTCTGACTTACTTGAAACTATATGTTGATTGAAACTTTTATAGATCCACTGATCAACTTCGCGTCGCTGATGCCTCTATATAGAGAAGACGGAACAATTGAGGAAGAAGTTTGGATTGATGAAACGAGCTATGAGGAAGAGACGATTGAAACGACAATGGATGTGTTCAATTGCACAAATCGGAACAGCGTCTCGATGGACATCTCGACAACGATTATCGACAACTTCGAGAATGATTTGCAATCATTGATTCACATCATCGCAACGTTGACAATCAATGAAAAACACGAAGCTGCATTAATATATCATTCTAATGATATTCAAATGATTGACTTGGTAGATGAGGACAACACACAGAGGATCGAGACAGTAACAGAAGACGATGAGGACGAACCAATGGACACCACTGTTAGTCCATGACCACCACAACCACAATCGCCGATCCCAACCATAATGAACCAAATCGCACCGCAACTCACCTCAACGGCTCCTTCAATCGTTCTCCGTCGTAGTACCAGGAATCGGAATCCGATCGATCGATTTGTGGCCGGGCAGAGCGACGTTGTTGGACCAATCCGAAACACCCGTCGAAGACAAGCAACATCAGCAGCTCCATTCACTTCATCATTATCAATTTCTTCAAATCAGTAAGTGTCATTTTTTGTTCAAATAGAAATACAAACCTGATAAATTGCAGGCCAAATCATTCGATTAAAAATCCGAGGCAACTAGCAGCACAGTTGGACACCGACATCAACAATATGACCAACATAAACTTTGGAAACGCTGAAGTTTGAGGTTTGAATTTTTCTCCGTCTAAAAGATTTTTTCGATGGTTTTTGTGGTTTTTTGAATGAAATAATTGGCTGAATTTTGAATTTAAATTGTACTTACTTTTAAGAAACTGTTCACCTATTGATAAATATGAAAGTGATTGACAAAAACTTGATAAGCTACTCAATTTCTGGCATACTTTCGAGATTTTTCATAAATTTTCATCAAATTCAAGCGCAAAATAGACGATAAGAACTCTCCTCAATTATGAACTAATCTATCTTCAACTTTTGAACAAAATTATGAATTTTCTGTGGTTTTAGGGTAAAAAATTCAAAAAAACCTAACTTGAATTGACGAATTGTTTTCCCAGATCGCTCGGGCCAATTATTCGATTGAGTCGATCTCGGATTGGTGCGAACCACTGTGCGAACCGATACTTATGCTCAACATGCCGCCTTCGGAATCCGTATGTCTTTCTGGAATCTGTAAATAGAAAATATTAATGAATTATAGGCGCTGAAAACAATGCAAAATATCATGTTGATCCGAAGAAAAGAGTTGGAAAGATTAAGAACGAAGACGGAGCGTGGCGATTTGTCTGTTCGATACGAGGATGTGTTGGTGAAGTTCGGAGAACTCATAGTGTCCTACTTCGAATATGACCTTCCTGTTTCCACATTGGCTTCCGAGTTCCCGGGCATTGGGATGTCATTCCAGCGTTTCGCGAGAACTTCTGAGCTTCTTGATCCAGTAAGTTAAGTGTTCGTGAAGTTTGGCCAATCGATGTTTATAGGAATCGTTGGAACCAGGACAGCACCATGATTTTTGTTCGACTTCATTCGATCAAACGAGGATCTCGTCGACCGGCCGCAGGAAACTTCCAGGCGAACATTGTTGGATCACACCAAACGATCGATTTAGTTTGTTGGTGAGCATGGAGAAGAATTTGAGAGAAATGGATGAAGACATGGCAAAGTTGTTGAAAAGCACCAAACCGATCCGCGGCTGTCGTTGTTCTCCGTCATGCGACTCAGACTGCGAATGTCGTATCGGCTCCATACCATGCGATGTAAGTATTTTTAGTTCATCTTTCCATCCATCTATGTGCAATTCCAGCCCAGATACTGTTCATGTGGTCGGGAGGAGTCATGCGACGATTGTATGTTCGAGCCCGGGTGCTGTGGTATTATGCACACTCTGCATTGTGGATATTGGAGGATACCAGTGTACCCGTTCAAACGAGAGATGATTGATGCACATAGAAGAGCAATGATCGAGCACGCAAACTCCCAGCTAGACGGTTTCGCCGACAATGGTCCGGTTTTTGTGCCTCCAGATATGAGTGCTTATTGCACATTTGATGTTGTTACCGATTCTACACCCGAACCACTCAACCGGTCGATACCGGACAATATGGACGAGTTTCATCGGATCAACGGTATGTTTTTCCTGAATTGAAAATCGACTAACCTTTGATTTTCAGCATCTATGGACAAATATGGGGATCCGAGTCAGCTTAGCCTCGATGTCACACTCTCCGGTGCAAACGGTTCAATGACCGAATTATACGATGATATCGATGAAGTTGTGTCACCATTGTCACCACAGGATTGGCCATCAACATCAACACCACATACACCTTCATCACCTCCACCGCAACCGGTTTCACCAATGATTCGAGGGGGCACAAACCTTGCAGAAAAACAAGACCAAGATGTGTCCCTCAACTTTGATCTATTGGCGAACCGGTTTGCCGAAGTTGTCGGGATTGACACTTCAAAGGAGGATGGTGATGGTGCACAACACGAGGAAGACGAGGAAGTATCCATCACGCCACGGACACAAGAATCAAAAGCCGAGGAGAAGGAGGAGTCACCTGGAAAAAACTCAAGTAATAAAGGTATATTGACTTACTTGAAATTATATGATGATTGACATTTTTACAGGATCATTGATCAATTTCGCCGCATTGATTCCATTATACAATGAGGATGGCTCAATCGCAGAAGAGAAATGGATTGAAGGAGGTGAAGGTGCGAAGGAGGAAGAAGGACCAGGCGAAATCACATTGGATCTTTTTAATGGCACATATCGACACAATTCCTCAATGGATATTTCGTTGTCAATTGTAGACTGTTTTGAGGAAGATTTGGAAGCGTTGATACAAGGATTTGGTGCATTGAAAATAAATGAATCCGATGAAATTCCATTGCTTGAAAACGATGTCGAGATGATGGATTTGACGACAGCAACAGAAGAAGACGGAGATGAGCCAATGGATACAACTGTCGGACCATCACCACCACCACCACCATCGTCACCCATTATCATTCCAATTCATCAACTGCCTCTACCACTTCCTGTTGTTACATCGCCAATGGTGTTGAGAAGAAGCAGCCGAGTTCGATTCACTGTTAATCGTTATGATTCTGCTAAATTCGATGCAGCTGGACCAATGTTGAACAGAAGGAGGAAGTCATTTGCGCAACAACCACCACAATCTCAACCATCAGTCCAAGTAAACCTGTAAGTTTTGACAGTAATAAATTGAGATCCAAACCTGTTGAATTGCAGATCACTATCGATTCAAATGCCGCTCCAATTGTCGGATCTAGTTGATAATGCGATGGATCAATTGAGAACGAAGGACTTTGGAATTGACGGGATTGAGCTTCTCAGAAAGCTATCAGCCCTCCGAACGTCTGTTCGCAACATCATCAAGAACAACAACGACTCAAAACTACAAGTTAGTTTAATTTTAACTGTAAATATGAAAATTAGTGATACATTTCGATATTTTTCGGGCAAAATTTAGTTTATTGATTTCCAGAATGCCGTTCAAAGGTACGAAAAATTGGCCAAGATTATCGGAGCTCTTTGAATCATGGCTCCTTATTGCCTTTTTGACGTGGTTCACGATTCAACACCGGAGCCTCTCAATCAGTCAGTGCCGGATAATATGGATGCATTTCATCGGGCCTGGGGTAAGCCCTTCTTGAATTGAAGAGCGACTGACCTTACAATTTTCAGCGAGACTGGATATGTATGGAGACAAAAGTGACCTCAATCTTGATGTTACAGTGAGCGGATCAGATGGCACGATGCTTGAGCTCTATCAGGACGTCGAGGAGCTTCCATCACCAGTTCCATCGCCAATTCCATATCAATCGTCACCGCATCCGGAACAACTATTGACCAGAGGGAACACAAAACTCGCAGAACAACAAGACGAATTGGTGTTCCACAACTCTGTCCATAATGTTGTCCGGTTTGCGGAAGTGGTCGCGATTGACACTTCACACGACGATGATGGTGGTGCACAACACAAGGAAAGTGAAGGTGATTTTAACATCACATGGACACAAGAATCAAAAGACGAGGAGAAGGAAGATGAGCCTGAAATATTGAATGAGGGCTGTAATGCAGGTATTCTGACTTACTTGAAACTATATGTTGATTGACACTTTTATAGCTCCACTGATCAACTTCGCGTCGCTGATGCCTCTATATAGAGAAGACGGAACAATCGAGGAAGAAGTATGGAGCGAACGAATTGATGAAACAAGCGATGAGGAAGAGACGATTGAAACGACAATGGATGTGTTCAATTGCACAAATCGGAACAGCGTCTCGATGGACATCTCGACAACGATTATCGACAACTTCGAAAATGATTTGCAATCATTGATTCACATCTTCGCAACGTTGACAATCAATGAAAAACACGAAGCTGCATTAATATATCATTCTAATGATATTCAAATGATTGACTTGGTAGATGAGGACAACACACAGAGGATCGAGACAGTAACAGAAGACGATGAGGACGAACCAATGGACACCACTGTTAGTCTATCACCACCACAACCACAATCACCGATCCCAACCATAATGAATTAAATCGCACCGCAACTCACCTCAACGGCTCCTTCAATCGTTCTCCGTCGTAGCACCAGGAACCGGAATCCGATCGATTGATTTGTGGCATGGCAGAGCGACGTTGTTGGACCAATCCGAAACACCCGTCGAAGACAAGCAACATCAGCAGCTCCATTCACTTCATCATTATCAATTTCTGCAAATCAGTAAGTGTCATTTTTTGTACAAATAGAAATACAAACCTGATAAATTGTAGGCCAAATCATTCGATTAAAAATCCGAGGCAACTAGCAGCACAGTTGGACACCGATATCCACAATATGACCAACATGAACTTTGGAAACGAGGGAATCGAACTGCTCAGTAAACTTGTTGCTCTGCGATCAACTGCTCGTCGACTCGCGAAAGTTTCCGATCACCTCAAACTTCAAGTAAGTTTTATTCTAAAAATATAAAAAAATAAATTTAAAAGACTTACCTTTAGAAACAAAATACCAAAGAAATAATAATTAGAATAGGAATAAGTTATTATAAGTGCCAAACGAACGGCTAGGAAAAGAGCAAGTGCGCTCCCGGGTCTCGATGAGTTGTAATATATATTAGAGCGCTATCCTATATATATTAACTATGTGTTGTTATGGATGTGCTTGTATTAGATGTACATCTTTATTGGTGCGAGCCATTGGGAGAAGGCAACCTTCTCCCGGCCTCGTCTTCACATAAACTGAATACATGTAAAAAGGAAGAGGGGCGGTGCCTACTCCGTAGGCCCCGCACATGACAAATGCCTCTTCCGGGGATTAGTGATGTCATACACATAGGGCAAAGACTAGCTAAACTAAAGAACAGAATAGACTAGAGTATAGGAAGAATAACGAATGAGGTAGACGAAGTCTCACCCATTACAGAGTATTTGCAGTTCGAGTACTGTATTTACGTTCAAAAAGCATTATCGACGTTTCGAGACCCAGGGGCGCACTTGCTCTTTTCCTAGCCGTTGTTTTGGCACGTATAATAGAATATTGTCATTTTAAATTTCCAAATATTGCAAAAAATATTTACGGGACTACGGTTGACATCTAGAAGCTGCAAACACCTGACGAGAAAGTGCACTGTGTAGATCTACGAACAACTAAAAATTGAGAACAATTCAATTACTGTTTATGACGGAATACACCAAATTTTTCACTGTGTAAAACATTTTAGATGGTTTTTGTGGTTTTTTTGAATTAACTTGATCAAATTTTTAATGAACTTTTATTTTTTGTGAAATTGACAGAACATTGAAATATATGAAAGTTTTTGGCAAATCTTGATGAGTGACTCAATTTCTGTCGAATTTTTGAGTTTTTACATAGTTTTTGATCAAAATCAAGCACTAAAAAAGGCACCCATTATCATTATGACTGACACAATTTTTACATAAAACTATGGCATTTTTCATAGGTTTTTAAGTCAAAATGTGAAAAATACAGACTCCTATATTGAATTGACCGATTGTTTTTCCAGATCGCTCGGGCCAATTATTCGATTGAGTCGATTCCGGATTGGTGCGAACCACTGTGCGAACCGATACTTATGCTCAACATGTCCATCTGAATCCGTGTGTCTTTCTGGAATCTGTAAATAGAAAATATTATTGGATTATAGGTGCTGAAAACGATGCAAGATATCATGTTGATTCGGAGGAAAGAGAAGGAAAGATTAAAAGAAAAGACAGAGCGTGGCGAGTTATCCATTAGATACGAGGATGTGATGGTGAAGTTTGGCGAACTGGTTGTTTCCTTTTTCGAGTACGATCTCCCAGTGTCCACCCTTGCCAGCGAGTTCCCAGGAATCGGGATGTCATTTCAACGTTTCGCGAGGAGCTCCGAACTTCTTGATCCAGTAAGTTGACTGTTCGTGAAGCTTGAACAATCGATGTGTATAGGAATCAATGGAACCAGGACAACACCCTGACTTTTGTACGACTTCTTTTGATCAAACGAGGATCTCGTCGACCGGCCGCAGGAAAATTCCAGGCGAACATTGCTGGATCACACCAAACGATCGATTTAGTTTGATGGTGAACATAGAGAAGAATTTGATGGAAATGGATGAAGACATGGCAAAGTTGTTGAGCAGCACCAAACCGATCCTCGGCTGTTGTTGTTCTCCATCTTGCGACTCCGACTGTGAATGTCGTATCGGCTCCATACCATGCGATGTAAGTATTTTTAGTTCATCTTTCCATCCATCTATGTGCAATTCCAGCCCAGATACTGTTCATGTGGTCGGGAGGAGTCATGCGACGATTGTATGTTCGAGCCGGGAAGTTGTGGTGTGATGAACCGTCTTCATAGCGGGTACTGGAGACTTCTTTTCCATCCGTTCTAAAGAGAGCACATCACTGCATATCGACGAGCCATGTTGGAGCATGTTAATCAACAAAGTGACGGATTCGCCATCAACGGCCCATTATATATCAGTCCGGACATGTCTCCGTATTGCCAATTTGACGTTGTAACCGATTCTACACCCGAGCCCATCAACCGATCGATTCCGGACCAAATGGACGAGTACCATCGGATCAATGGTATGCTTTTCCTGAATTCAAAATCAACTAACCTTTGATTTTCAGCATCTATGGACAAGTACGGTGATCTAAGTCAGCTCAGCCTCGATGTCACACTCTCTGGTACGAATGGATCAATGTTCGAGTTGTACGAGGATTGCGACGGAGATGTGCCACCATTGTCACCACTGGATTGCACAACAACACATGCATCACCACATACATCTTCATCTCCTTCACCGCAACCGGTTCAATCAATGGTCAGAGTGAGAACAAAACTCGCAGAGAAACAAGACAAATTGGTCCTCATCAACAACTCTGATCATATGATTTTTGCCGAAGATGTCGAGATTGACACTTCAAAGGAAGATGATGATGGTGCACAGGCACGAGGAAGGATCAAACACGACAGGGACACAAACATCCGATGAACAGGAGAAGGAGGATTCACCTGAAAAAAACTCAAGTAATAAAGGTATATTGATTTACTTGATATTATATGATGATTGTCATTTTTATAGATTCATTGATCAATTTCGCCGCATTATTTCCATTGCATAATGAGGATGGCTCAATTGAAGAAGAGAAATGGAGTGAAGAGGATGAAGATGCGCAAAAGGACGAGGAATCAATTGACAATACAATGGATTTGTTCGATTCCACAATTAGGCAATGTGTTTCGATGGACATCTCAACGGAGATCAACGACATTTTCGAGAATGAATTGCACTCATTGATCAAATCCTTCGCCAAATTGTCAATCACAAGTTCATTTGACGAAGTTCCATCTTGCGAAAACGACGTGGTGATGATGGACTTGTCAAATTTGGAAACGACCATGGCAACAGCCGATAACGATGACGATGAGCCGATGGATACAACAGTTGGTCCACTACCGCCCTCACCGATCAATATCCCGGTATCCACTATCATTCCACCACTTGCCACAATTGTACCTCCAATTGCTCTTCGTCGAAGCACCAGGATTCGGAAGCCGATCGACCGATTTATGGCTGGGCAGAGCGAACATGTTGGACCAATCAGAAACACACGTCGACGACCAACAACATCACCAATTCCACTGACTGCATCACTTCCTGGCCCTACAATTCAGAAGATTAACAACGCGAGACAACTCACAGCAAAATTGGACTGTGAAATCAGAAATATGGCTGACACTGTGAGTGTCGGAACGCCGCCATACCATGTGACGTAAGTCTTTCTATAACATCTTCCCATCCACTATTGTGCAATTCCAGGCCAGATACTGTTCATGTGGTAGACCAGAAAGTTGTGATGATTGCATCTTCGAGCCGGGTTCATGTGGTAATATGCACCGTCTTCATTGCGGGTACTGGAGACTCCCAATCCAGCCATACAAACGGGAACACATCAATGCGCATAGGCGAGCCATGCTGGAGCATGTCAATCAACAAAGTGACGGATTCGCCATCAATGGGCCAATATATATATATCAGTCCTGACATGTCTCCGTATTGCCAATTCGATGTTGTAACCGATCCTACACCCGAGCCCATCAACCGATCGATTCCGGACCTAATGGATGAGTACCATCGGATCAATGGTATGCTTTTCCTGAATTGAAAATCAACTAACCTTTGATTTTCAGCATCTATGGACAAATATGGTGATCCTAGTCAGCTCAGCCTCGATGTCACACTCTCTGGTACGAATGGATCAATGTTCGAGTTGTACGAGGATTGCGACGGAGATGTGCCACCATTGTCACCACTGGATTGCACAACAACACATGCATCACCACATACATCTTCATCTCCTTCACCGCAACCGGTTCAATCAATGGTCAGAGTGAGAACAAAACTCGCAGAGAAACAAGACAAATTGGTTCTCATCAACAACTCTGATCATATGATTGTCCGGTTTGCCGAAGATGTCGAGATTGACATTTCAAAGGGAGATTATGATGGTGCACAGCCATACGAGTACGAGGAAGGATCAAACACGACAGGGAGACAAGCATCCGATGAACAGGAGAAGGAGGAGTCACCTGGAATCTCAAACTATTCAGGTATATTGACTTACTTGAAACTATATGATAATTGACATTTTTTATAGATCAATTGGTAAACTTCGTCTCATTGATTCCCTTATACAATGAAGATGGCTCGATAGTAGAAGAAGAATGGGGTGAAGACGTTGAAGATGTGCAAAAGGAAGAGGAATCGGTTGACAATACAATGGATTTGTTCAACTGCACATGCCGACACAATTTTTCAATGAACATCACTTTGTCAACAATCGATTGTTTTGAACATGATTTGGAAGCGTTGATTCGAGTTTTCGGTGCATTGAGAATAACCGATATCGATGAAATTCCATTGCTTGAAAACAATGTCGAGATGAAGGATTTGACGACAGCAACAGAAGAAGACGGAGATGAGCCAATGGATACAACTGTCGGACCATCAACACCACCATCGTCACCCATTATCATTACAATTCATCAACTGCCTCCACCACTTCCTGTTGTTCCATCGCCAATGGGTCGATAGATACGATTCAAGTAGATGGGCTGGATCAAGGACAAGCAGGATGAAGCGAGTTGCACAACAACCACAACAATCTCAACCAGCACAATAATTTGATATACAAACCTAATTAATTGCAGATCGCAATCAATTCAAAATCCGCTCCAATTGTCGGATTTGGTCGATGGTGCAATTGATTACTTGAACAAGAAAGACTTTGGATGTGAAGGAATCGAGCATCTTCGTAAGCTCTCTGCTCTTCGAACAACTGTCCGAAGCATCATCAAGAGCAATGATAGCTCAAAACTACAAGTTAGTTGAATTTTAACTGAAAATATGAAAATTAGTTATCAATTTCGAGTTTTTTCGGGCAAAAATTAGTCTATTCATTTCCAGAATGCCGTTCAGCGGTACGAAAAATTGGCGAAGATTATCGGAATTCATTTAGTCGTTTTTTCTTATTTTTATTCCTCAATTACTTCCAATATCCTATCCGCTCTCAAAAAATTTCTGAAAACTATAAAAACAAAAATCCCATTATTAACGAAAATAGTCAACTTTTATCTTTCTTCTTTTTCTTGCATTGTAATTCAAGTTCTCTATCCATTCAAATTAATTTTTTTTGTATTTATCATCTTCACCATCTATCTCTTTTTTCCTTTTTATTGTAAATATCTGATAATTAGTTCACTTGTCATTAATATATATTTTCTTCTGTTTCTGTTTTTTCTTGTTACTTTTACTAATTCTCATTCACTGTTCTTCTATTTTCACTTTCTGTATAATAAAATTCCAAAAACTAAATAACAAATATGTCTTACAAGGAAAGTTCGCGGAAGTGCCATCTTAACTTTTGTTCATACTTGTACCATAGATCTGTACCATTATGGAGAGCTCATATCAAAATTTATACGTGCCACGGTTCAGTTTCAGTTTTTCTGAAATTTTCAGCCAAACGAAAAAAAAATGAACGGCTGGCACCCCATATCAAAAAATCATGATCCGACAATTTCCTCCGAGGCTCAGACTGTCGTTGAGTCAGTTTTTTGCTGAAATGGAGCGCCAGAGGTTCATTTTTCTCGTTTGGCTGAAAATTTCAGATTACTCTATCTCGGCTGAAATTGAACGGTGGCACGTATGAATTTTGATATGAGCTTTCCAGAAGGGTATGAACCTATGGTAAAATATTAGCAAAAGTTAAGACGACCTATCCGCGAACCTTGATTGTTAGTCAAAATATTTCATGGCATATTCAATCTATATGCTACGCTCTGATACTTTCATCTCTGAAGTTACATTGATTGTGGCATTGTCATGAGAACTGAGTGTGAAACAAAAAATTTATTTTCAGGTAAAAAACTGTGATATCTATCATGAAAACGATGGCCACAGCTGACTTGAGGAAATGTTTACTTCTTTTGTTTGGAACGTTGATCCTTGGCACGTCTGCAAAACCGAGGTTACGTTTCAGAGAAATTGACGGAATTCCGTGAGCTTAGACTACAAACTACAATCGAGAATGGTCTGCTTAGACTACAAACTACAATCGAGAATGGTCTGCTTAGACTACAAACTACAATCGAGAATGGTCTGCTTAGACTACAAACTACAATCGAGAATGGTCTGCTTAGACTACAAACTACAATCGAGAATGGTCTGCTTAGACTACAAACTACAATCGAGAATGGTCTGCTTAGACTACAAACTACAATCAAGAATGGTCTGCTTAGACTACAAACTACAACTCATAATGGACTGCTTAGACAACAAACTACAATCGAGAATGGTCTGCTTAGACTACAAACTACAATCGAGAATGGTCTGCTTAGACTACAAACTACAACACAGAATGGTCTGCTTAGGCTACAAACTACAAACAAGAATGGTCTGCTTAGACTACAAACTACAATCGAGGATGGTCTGCTTAGACAACAAACTACACTCGAGAACGGTCTGCTTAGACAACAAACTACACTCGAGAACGGTCTGCTTAGACTACAAACTACAAACGAGAATGGCCTGCTTAGGCTACAAACTACAAACGAGAATGGCCTGCTTAGGCTACAAACTACAATCGAGAATGGTCTGCTTAGACTACAAACTACAACTCAGAATGGTCTGCTTAGACTACAAACTACAACACAGAATGTTCTGTCAACTCTATCAAGGAATTGTTTGTGGCAGCATCACTCAAATTAAAGTTAAAAAGAGATATCTCAGGCAAAATGTGTGTCCTATTGACTTTTTACTGCCTTGCTAACTACTTCTAATTTCTAACTGAATAAAAACTGAAAAATATAAATGAGCACATATTTATCTATCAAACATTTGGTCGTGAGTTCTTCAACTCTTCGCGTGCTTTATGTTCTTGCAGCTGCTGCTCCAACTCAGCAATTTTTTTGTCCTGAAAATTGAATAACTTTTCTGATATCGTAAATGCTGTTTACTTTTTCTGCATTTGCATCTCTTGAACTTATTAGCATCTCCGAATGTCTTTCCGTCAGATGAGTATTGTGTTTTTCTTTTAGCTTCAGTTTGTTTCTCAAACATTCGATCGTGTTTTCCTCATTCTAAATCGAAAAAAATATGTGAAAGACCGCTTCAAAACTAACACTATCCTCATAACCAGGCATCACAGAAATATCCGAAACATTCATGTCAACCCTGAAAAATACCCAAGTTAGCCATAATCCGTTTGTTTTTTTGGAAAGAATCACTTACCTCTTCCCTATTACAGTCTCTATCTGACTAATCTGTGTCCTTCCTAATGACACTTCTATCGCACATTTATCCAGCATGCTTTTTTTCATATCTGTTACATACTTTTGTATTTCATCAGATTTTTCTCTCAATTTCTGTTGTATTTCGAGCTCCAACTTCTGAAAAATGTTCTGTGTTTTTTATCGAAGTGAAAACACAACGGCGACTGTTAATTAATAAACATTTTTCCGGTGTTTTTCTGAGTTATTGATGAGAAAATAGTCTCGGTGATGTAGTTTTTCAAAGTAAATATTATATGAGAACAACTCAGTTAGATCGTTAAAGGGGTTTACATGCGCACAAAAACTCATTTGTATTTCCTAATCGTTTCAAACAATTGCAACTACAGGAGACTAAATCCATGCATTTACTGATGTTTTACAAAAAAAAAACGAACAAAAACACTAGGAAAATGTAGGAACTCTATCCTATAAAGTGTTTAATCGTTTTCAAATGGTGAGAGATTTCAAAATTAATTGGTAGCCACTTTTTGAATACCTTCAGTCTCAGTTTTTCATTATGCGCTGTAAACATATTCCTTTCCAGTTCGATCAAATGCTTGTCAATTGCACCTATTTCTTCTCGATATTTCAGACGCTTCGCCACAATTAAATCACTGTCCATACCGATTTTCCGCTTCAACTGAAATATTCCTTTTTCTTTCACAAAATCAGTCCAACTTCATCTCTGGAAGTTGGAACGGAGGGTAGGGGGTGAATAAATCATATAAAATAATATCAATATCAACATATATGTCAAATCAGCCCTTTAAAGCATACAAACAATAACTTACTGTGGATGCGGTAGATGTAGATCTAGTACGGTCAAACGAGTTCTCACTCTTTTTGGTGCCAATCGTTGTTCCAGAATTGTTAAAACCACCAGTCGCTTCACCATTCTAAATTTCAATATATAATGAATAATTTGGAGCCGAAGATTTGGATGACTATCAACTATGAATAAATCATAAAGTATAATAATATTTATGTCAAATCAGCACTATGAAGCATACAAACAATAACTTACTGTGGATGCGGTAGATGTAGATCTAGTACGGTCAAACGAGTTCTCACTCTTTTTGGTGCCAATCGTTGTTCCAGAATTGTTAAAACCACCAGTCGCTTCACCATTCTAAATTTCAATATATAATGAATAATTTGGAGCCGAAGATTTGGATGACTATCAACTATGAATAAATCATAAAGTATAATAATATTTATGTCAAATCAGCACTATGAAGCATACAAACAATAACTTACTGTGGATGCGGTAGATGTAGATCTAGTACGGTCAAACGAGTTCTCACTCTTTTTGGTGCCAATCGTTGTTCCAGAATTGTTAAAACCACCAGTCGCTTCACCATTCTAAATTTCAATATATAATGAATAATTTGGAGCCGAAGATTTGGATGACTATCAACTATGAATAAATCATAAAGTATAATAATATTTATGTCAAATCAGCACTATGAAGCATACAAACAATAACTTACCGTAGATACGGTAGATGTAGATCTAGTACGGTCAAACGAGTTCTCACTCTTTTTGGTGCCAATCGTTGTTCCAGTATTGTTTTTCTTGTTTTTCGGTTTCGCCATTCGATGTGACATTTTGCAACTTTGCACAAAAATAGAAATGAAACAACAGGAACTTGAGACACTTTCAATTAGAGCGTCAAATTATTATTTGTGAAACGAATTTCGAAATACGATCATAGAAGGTAGATACGGTAGCTACAGTGTTTCATGCAGTACTAAATGGATACATTTCACGTAGTTCGACTTTGATACATATAATATCATCGACGATTACTGATTTCTCGGAAAAATGTGGCTTTTTTTCCAAGACAGCCTCGTTGACGACAAACTGGCAAAAATCATTGGAAATCCGTGAATTGATCTTTTCACTTCCAACCTGAATTCACATAAAAAGATCATGGTTCCGTAAATCGATAACGGAAGGCTAGATTCTTATGAAACCGATAGCATTATTGACGAAATTAAGTTTTTTCTTCTCATTTTTCTTTGAAACTCAGTTTCTTCTCTATCCATTCAAATTTCGTTATTCTCTTTTTTTTTCGTATTCATCATCTTCACCGTCTATTTCCTTTTCCATTCTCTCTCAATTTCTTTCATCTAATATTATGGTTTCCTCAAAACTTGTTTTGTATATTACTATTATTTAGTCCATTTGTCAGTAATATGTTTCTGTTTCTGTTTTTTGTTTATTTCTTTTACTAATTATCGTTCACTGTTCTTTTATTTTCACTTTATGTGAAATAAAAAATCTAAAAACTGAATAAAAAACATGTCTTAGTCAAAATATTTCATGGCATTTGTAATTTATCTGCTACCTTTTCACACTTGCATCTCTGAAGTTATATTGATTTTGGCATTATCATGAGACCTGCAGCAAAAAATTTATTTTCCATTTTGAAAACTGTAATATCTGTTATGAAAACGATGGTCACAGCTGACTTGATCCAGGTGATATGTTTACTTCTTTTGCTTGCTACGTTGATCCTTGGCGCGTCTGAAAATACAAATTTCAAGTTCAAAATAATTGACTGGACTCAGGAACCTGTTACGAATATTATTCATATCTTCTACATGGGAAATTACTAGTGCCAAATAAAACAATAAAGTCTCACCGATTCTGAAACCATATCATGACCTGCCTCTCCGTCAATTTCAACATTGTCGATAATTCTGTTTTCCTAGCCTTTGTAATACAATGGTCTCGGTTGTATTCCTTCACCAATTCCGCCCGTTGATAGTCACTATATACAGCACGGTATCTATTGTCTGTTCGTACTCGATAATCTGCAAAATTTATAGTTTAAAAATCCAACTATGTATATGTTCTTGGAAAGTAAGTCAAACTTTGACTATTATATTTTTATCTGAAATTCGTGTTAATTCTCAAAAAAGAATCGGCAAAGAACGTACTATTCGTTCCAGGACCGGATGGAACACTGTTCACGGCACTCGTAGCACTTCCTTTATTCTTCTGCAAATTGTCTCCACCCAGTCATGCAGATGCTCTTGGTAGTGCCTGAAAAACTGATATATTCAACATTTGCGAGACTCAAACGAGTTGAACGTGGAAAAGCCACACTTTTCCAAAAAATCCAAAATACAATCAACTCACCGTTAACGCAAATTTGATGATTCATATAACCATCAAAGTAATATTGTGGATACGGCCCGGAAGATGCTGTTGCTGCCTGTTGATGATAATTTGCTGCTGGCGCGTGTGACGTTGTAGGAAACTGTCCAAAACATAACCCTTGTTGTTGTTGTGGTTGTTGGTATTGTCCAACAAAACCTCCTGGTGGTGTATTTTCGCATTCACTGTAGCTGTCATTCGCCATTCCGGAAGTATTATAGGCGAACGATTGCTGTTGTGGGACCGGTGTTGGATAATACATTGTGTGGTTGTTCTGAAATAAAAAAACCATTTGTTTTTTAATTTCGATGTAATACGAAAGACAAAAAAAATTACTTACATAAAATGTGCTGTCATCCATGTTCGGCAATTGCCCATATGGAAATGGGTGTGGAAACATTTTTCTATCTGAAACAAGATTAACTGTGACAATTTGACAAACATAAAGAAATAGAAGCAATGTCAAAAAAAATGCAAGCAATTTGAGATTCAGATTGAGATTCATCAAATATATACAGCAACTCATTTGTCACATGAACCACATAACCAGGACAATGGCGTTTTTCCGTTGCCAGGATACGGCCATAAAAATCTGAAATGGTGATAAGGAGCCGGGTGGTAGGTGTCTAGTTGGCTCTAAAGTAAAAAATGTGGACAGATTCAGAGCCTTGATAAGGAGCAGATGATCTGATTGCAACGACGATAACCAACAGTGAAAAATCGATATGGCACCAATTCGAAAACTGAGAGAATTGAATTTGTGAAATTAGAATATGAAATATACAAAACATGTTCATATGCCCCCTCTAGTTTTTTTACAGATACACATGCTTAGACTACAAACTACAATCGAAAATGGTCTGCTTAGACTACAAACTACAATCGAGAATGGTCTGCTTAGACTACAAACTACAACACAGAATGGTCTGCTTAGACTACAAACTACAATCGAAAATGGTCTGCTTAGACTACAAACTACAATCGAGAATGGTCAGCTTAGACTACAAACTACAACACAGAATGGTCTGCTTAGACTACAAACTACAATCGAAAATGATCTGCTTAGACTACACACTACAACACAGAATGGTCTGCTTAGACTACAAACTACAATCGAGAATGGTCTGCTTAGACTACAAACTACAACTCAGAATGGACTACAAACTACAATCGAGAATGGTCTGCTTAGACTACAAACTACAACTCAGAATGGTCTGCTTAGACTACAAACTACAATCAAGAATGGTCTGCTTAGACTACAAACTACAATCAAGAATGGTCTGCTTAGACTACAAACTACAATCGAGTTTTATGAAAACTTGGACGACTTTGAATTTTGAACTGGTTAAAAATGAAACGGAAAATATTGCTCATAATTTATTTAATCGATCATTTTGTTGATTTTTTTGATAATTCCTCTCGTTTTTTATATTTTTCCAGCTGTTTCTCCATATCAGCGATTCTCTTGTCCTGAAAATTGAATAATCTTTCGAAAATAATAAATGCGATTCACCTTCTCAGCATCGGTATCTTTCTTCTTTATTATCATCTGAATATGCTTTTCGGTTAGATTAACGTGTTGGGTTTCTTTCTTCTTCAGTTCATTCTGCAAACGAGTCACCATACTTTCAGGATTCTAAATTGAGAAAAAAAAATATTTGAAAGATCGCTGGAAACTAACAGTATCATCATCATGCTTTTCAGCAACTTCAGCAACAGTCGTGTCGGCCCTGAAAGTAGCAGAAGTGTTTTTTCAGATCCAGAGTTAACGTCATCATCTTTTGAAAGAAAATTCAATCAGTTTCTTGAGATTGCAATTTATGAAAACGAATTTTGTTCAATGACTTTTTTAAATAAATGAGAATAGAAGAGTGACAAAACCACCAAGTTAACCATCATCCGTTTGACTCCTCTACAAACAATCACTCACCCTTTTCCAAGTACGGTTGTAATCTCCGTTGTGAGTGAACGCGCTAGACATACATCGATTGTGCATTTTTCGAGCAATTGATTCTTTATTTCAACTGCATAACGTCTCAATTCAGCATTTGTTTGCTTCAATTTTCCTTGAATTTCTTCTTCTAATTTCTAAAATTTGTTCTGTTACTATCAACGCGGAAAAGCAAGGGTGCCTATTTTTGTTACCGTATTTCCTCGAATATAGCAGCACTACAAGTGCTGCCGTATAATGATAATATCTCGAAATCTAGGAGAGCTATGAAAAAGTAGTCAACTGCAAATTTGTAGATCATAACTTTTTCTACAGGTTTGCTGTTGACTACTTTTTGATAACTGTACTAGATTACGAGATACTATCATTCTTCGGCAGTGCCGCTCGGGGAAATACGGTAACTTACTATTTTCGGTGTTTTTCTTGTGTTATTGGTGGAACGATCGTTTCGACGACGCTCTTTATTGAGGTGAAGCCTACACAAAAATAACTCAAATAAATCGTTGGACGTTTTTATTTGCGCACCTAACTCATTTGTTTCTTCTATTCCTTTCGAAAAATTTAAGTTTTGAGGAAAGTTTTGAGGAACCACTCCACTTTCTGATAATTTTCGAAAAACGCAAAACGTTGATAGATTTAGAATACTATCCGGGAGAATGTTTTTCTAACTTCCGGATAGTAAGAGCATGAGAACTTTGGAAAATTGAATCCCGCCGTTTGATTACCTTCAACTTCTCCTTTTCACATTGAGCCTGATACAGTTTCCTCTCCAATTCAATGATGTTATCATCAATTGTTTTGATTTCTTCACGGAACCGGCGACGTTTTGCTGAGACGAAATCCGTTTCAAAATCGGGTTGACGCTTCAACTGAAATACATCTTTTTCTTTCACAAAATCAGTCCAACTTCAGTTCTGGGGCTTGTGGCGGTTGATGAATCACACAAATCAGATCAGATTGTCAGTCAAATTATCATTTGAAAATACAAAAAAATTGACCTACCGTAGATGCATTATTGATTGATTTACTGGCGATAGATTCAAAGCTCTTTTTTGAAGTCACACCAGTACCCGGATAACTTGACTCATTTGAACCGGCCTGAATTTTGAAATGACTTGAATTATTCAGAATCAATGACTTTTATGACTATCAATTATCAATATATCACACAAATCAGATCAGATTATCAGTCAAATTATCATTTGAAAATACAAAAAAATTGACCTACCGTAGATGCATTATTGATTGATTTACTGGCGATAGATTCAAAGCTCTTTTTCGATGTTACTCCAGTACCATTCTTTTTTGCCTTAGCCATCTTATATGACATTTGCAAACTTCTACGAAAAATATAAATGAAATGGGAGGAACTAGGGTCGCGTTTATTTATTGTTTGTGAAACAAATTTCAAATTCGGTCTAAGTTAGGGAGATACAGTAGCTACAGTACTCCATTCAGTACTAACTGGATACTCTTCGTTTAATTCCTCACAAACTGTTCAATGAATTGTTGTGAAACTCAACAGACTACTTCCTCATGTACTTGTCAACAAAACATGTTTATAATTTTTCACAATTCTGATTTACAAGGGAGATACTGTAGATACAATACTCTAACTGTTGATATAATACTCAAACACTCCGATATGCTTTTACTATTCATTCTAAATAGATTTTCATATTAATTCCGACGGACAAAAATGGTTTTTCACTTAGGAGGAATCGAACACAGGTCATTTCCCTAATAGGTTCTTAGCAGCGCCGCACGGCACACGCAGAGCCGACACGCAGCGCGGCGCCCAGCTCTTTTTTGTTTTTATTGTGTTTTTTATACTTTTTGTAGTTTATAGAAATATCCTCGGCTTTGAAAATAGTTTTTTTTTCATAAAACATTGCATTTTTTCCAGTTTCGACAAAATGTACGACGAGCGATTCGAGTAAGATGGGGAGTGAGTTCGTGTTTTTTCTAATGTGTTCTATTTTGTATAACAAATTTCAGATCACTGAAGAGGATGCAGAGGATGTTGAAGAGATGGCCTTGAATGGAAATGATGGAAAATGGGAGGAATTGGAGAGATTGAGGCGATTGAAGGTGGTGATGAGATGGAGCAAGAGATGGACGTGGATATTAATGGCGATGGAGGGCTGTTTGAGTTGGGAGATTATGGAGGAATGGGAAAAAAAGTGGAGATTGGTATGGTTGACGAAGAGGTGAATATTTCATAAAAATCTAGATAAAAGATCAATACGTTATGCTTAGGTTGTTGTTTGTTTGTACTACAATCAAGAATGGTCTGCTTAGACTACAAACTACAATCAAGAATGGTCTGCTTAGACTACAAACTACAATCAAGAATGGTCTGCTTAGACTACAAACTACAATCAAGAATGGTCTGCTTAGACTACAAACTACAATCAAGAATGGTCTGCTTAGACTACAAACTACAATCAAGAATGGTCTGCTTAGACTACAAACTACAATCGAGAATGGTCTGCTTAGACTACAAACTACAATCGAGAATGGTCTGCTTAGACTACAAACTACAAGCGAGAATGGTCTGCTTAGACTACAAACTACAACACAAAATGGTCTGCTTGGACCACAAACTACAAGCGAGAATGGTCTGCTTAGACTACAAACTACAAGCGAGAATGGTCTGCTTAGACTACAAACTACAACACAAAATGGTCTGCTTGGACCACAAACTACAATCAAGAATGGTCTGCTTAGACTACAAACTACAATCAAGAATGGTCTGCTTAGACTACAAACTACAATCAAGAATGGTCTGCTTAGACTACAAACTACAATCAAGAATGGTCTGCTTAGACTACAAACTACAATCAAGAATGGTCTGCTTAGACTACAAACTACAATCAAGAATGGTCTGCTTAGACTACAAACTACAATCAAGAATGGTCTGCTTAGACTACAAACTACAATCAAGAATGGTCTGCTTAGACTACAAACTACAATCAAGAATGGTCTGCTTAGACTACAAACTACAATCGAGAATGGTCTGCTTAGACTACAAACTACAAGCGAGAATGGTCTGCTTAGACTACAAACTACAACACAAAATGGTCTGCTTGGACCACAAACTACAAGCGAGAATGGTCTGCTTAGACTACAAACTACAAGCGAGAATGGTCTGCTTAGACTACAAACTACAATCGAGAATGGTCTGCTTAGACTACAAACTACAATCGAGAATGGTCTGCTTAGACTACAAACTACAACACAGAATGGTGTGCTTAGATTTTGGAGCGATAAATTTTGATATAATTGCCTCTGAACTGAGATACGGTAGCTACCGTACTCCATTCAGTTGTAGATCAACACATTCCCATTAATAACTCAGGAATGAATCAACGAATGGTCTCCAAACTTCACACAAACGGTTATCAAGTTATTCCTCACAAAAGTTAGCGATAGATTTTGATATAATTGCCTCTGAACTGAGATACGGTAGCTACCGTACTCCATTCAGTTGTAGATCAACACATTCCCATTAATAACTCAGGAATGAATCAACGAATGGTCTCCAAACTTCACACAAACGGTTATCAAGTTATTCCTCACAAAAGTTAGCGATAGATTTTGATATAAATGCTTTTGCACTGAGATACAGTACCTACCGTACTCCATTCAGTTGTAGATCAACACATTCCCATTAATAACTCAGGAATGAATCATCGAATGGTCTCCAAACTTAACACAAGTGGTTATCTTGTTATTCATCACAAAAGTTAGCGATAGATTTTGATATAAATGCCTCTAAACTGAGATACGGTAGCCACCGTACTCCATTCAGTTGTAGATCAACACATTCCCATTAATAACTCAGGAATGAATCAACGAATGGTATCCAAACTTAACACAAGTGGTTATCTTGTTATTCATCACAAAAGTTAGCGATAGCTTTTGATACAAATGCTTTTGCACTGAGATACAGTACCTACCGTACTCCATTCAGTTGTAGATCAACACATTCCCATTAATAACTCAGGAATGAATCAACGAATGGTCTCCAAACTTCACACAAGTGGTTATCTTGTTATTCATCACAAAAGTTAGCGATAGATTTTGATATAATTGCCTCTGAACTGAGATACGGTAGCTACCGTACTCCATTCAGTTGTAGATCAACACATTCCCATTAATAACTCAGGAATGAATCAACGAATGGTCTCCAAACTTCACACAAACGGTTATCAAGTTATTCCTCACAAAAGTTAGCGATAGTTTTGATATAAATGCTTTTGCACTGAGATACAGTACCTACCGTACTCCATTCAGTTGTAGATCAACACATTCCCATTAATAACTCAGGAATGAATCATCGAATGGTCTCCAAACTTAACACAAGTGGTTATCTTGTTATTCATCACAAAAGTTAGCGATAGATTTTGATATAAATGCCTCTAAACTGAGATACGGTAGCCACCGTACTCCATTCAGTTGTAGATCAACACATTCCCATTAATAACTCAGGAATGAATCAACGAATGGTATCCAAACTTAACACAAGTGGTTATCTTGTTATTCATCACAAAAGTTAGCGATAGCTTTTGATACAAATGCTTTTGCACTGAGATACAGTACCTACCGTACTCCATTCAGTTGTAGATCAACACATTCCCATTAATAACTCAGGAATGAATCATCGAATGGTCTCCAAACTTAACACAAGTGGTTATCTTGTTATTCATCACAAAAGTTAGCGATAGATTTTGATATAAATGCCTCTAAACTGAGATACGGTAGCCACCGTACTCCATTCAGTTGTAGATCAACACATTCCCATTAATAACTCAGGAATGAATCAACGAATGGTATCCAAACTTAACACAAGTGGTTATCTTGTTATTCATCACAAAAGTTAGCGATAGCTTTTGATACAAATGCTTTTGCACTGAGATACAGTACCTACCGTACTCCATTCAGTTGTAGATCAACACATTCCAATTAATAACTCAGGAATGAATCAACGAATGGTCTCCAAACTTAACACAAGTGGTTATCATGTTATTCATCACAAAAGTTAGCGATAGATTTTGATATAAATGCCTCTAAACTGAGATACGGTAGCCACCGTACTCCATTCAGTTGTAGATCAACACATTCCCATTAATAACTCAGGAATGAATCAACGAATGGTATCCAAACTTAACACAAGTGGTTATCTTGTTATTCATCACAAAAGTTAGCGATAGATTTTGATATAAATGCCTCTAAACTGAGATACGGTAGCCACCGTACTCCATTCAGTTGTAGATCAACACATTCCAATTAATAACTCAGGAATGAATCAACGAATGGTATCCAAACTTAACACAAGTGGTTATCTTGTTATTCATCACAAAAGTTAGCGATAGATTTTGATATAAATGCCTCTAAACTGAGATACGGTAGCCACCGTACTCCATTCAGTTGTAGATCAACACATTCCCATTAATAACTCAGGAATGAATCATCGAATGGTCTCCAAACTTAACACAAGTGGTTATCTTGTTATTCATCACAAAAGTTAGCGATAGATTTTGATATAAATGCCTCTAAACTGAGATACGGTAGCCACCGTACTCCATTCAGTTGTAGATCAACACATTCCCATTAATAACTCAGGAATGAATCAACGAATGGTATCCAAACTTAACACAAGTGGTTATCTTGTTATTCATCACAAAAGTTAGCGATAGCTTTTGATACAAATGCTTTTGCACTGAGATACAGTACCTACCGTACTCCATTCAGTTGTAGATCAACACATTCCAATTAATAACTCAGGAATGAATCAACGAATGGTCTCCAAACTTAACACAAGTGGTTATCATGTTATTCCTCACAAAAGTTAGCGATAGATTTTGATACAAATGCTTTTGAACTGAGATACAGTACCTACCGTACTCCATTCAGTTGTAGATCAACACATTCCAATTAATAACTCAGGAATGAATCAACGAATGGTCTCCAAACTTAACACAAGTGGTTATCATGTTATTCCTCACAAAAGTTAGCGATAGCTTTTGATACAAATGCTTTTGAACTGAGATACAGTACCTACCGTACTCTATTCAGTTGTAGATCAACACATTCCAATTAATAACTCAGGAATGAATCAACGAATGGTCTCCAAACTTAACACAAGTGGTTATCTTGTTATTCCTCACAAAAGTTAGCGATAGATTTTGATACAAATGCTTTTGAACTGAGATACAGTACCTACCGTACTCCATTCAGTAGTAGATCAACACATTCCCATTAATAACTCAGGAATGAATCAACGAATGGTCTCCAAACTTCACACAAGTGGTTATCTTGTTATTCATCACAAAAGTTAGCGATAGATTTTGATATAAATGCCTCTAAACTGAGATACGGTAGCTACCGTACTCCATTCAGTTGTAGATCAACACATTCCCATTAATAACTCAGGAATGAATCAACGAATGGTCTCCAAACTTCACACAAAGGGTTATCTTGTTATTCCTCACAAAAGTTAGCGATAGCTTTTGATACAAATGCCTTTGGACTGTGATACAGTACCTACCGTACTCCGGGTTGTGGAGTTTGTGTGTGCTTTGTATAATAGATGATAAGATTTATTGACCCGAACCATTAGGAAATGACAATCTTCTCCTTGCTTCGTCTTGGCATAACCTGAAAACATGTGAAGGGGAAAGAAGGACTTCATTTTTGGGAATTCCAATCTGCAATGCCAAAAGTTTCATATAGTTGCCCACATGTTTGTTAACAAAGTTGAAATCAATAAAATAGTAGACTAAATTTCTTTTTTCGCATGCTTGAACAGTTGTTCCGTCTTTCCTGATATGTCAATATTGGTATTATCATATGCTAAACCCATCTTCAACCCAAAATGAAACAAAACCATTGAAAATCGTGAATATCAATCGGTTCTAGTGTCTTTCGGACTAGCAAAAATGTATTCTCGATGTCGAAGAATCGAACCAGGGCCGTATTACGAACGCTTTTCTTAGCAGTCCCATGGATCGCCATTAGCAGACCCATGTGTGTGTTGCATATCCGCTCCGCAGACACGCAGCGCCAGGTGTCTGCTTATTTGAGTGTTTTCTTCTTTTTTTCATTTATTCGCTTATTTGTTTTTCCATTTTTATTACCTATGAAAGTTTATTTATAACTCAAAAATCCACATTTTCAGAAAATGGTTCGGCCATCATTCAAAAGGATCGCAAAGCGTTGCAATGCTCGTCGAGGAAATATTGTGCGTTGGGGAGTGAGTTATTTTAATATCCATATGTTTTTGTATTACAAAAAATCAATTCTAGATAGTTGAGGAGGTGCCGGAGGGAGAGATGGATATGGGTGGAGATGCTGGAGATGTTGGCGAGGTTGAAGAAGTTGAAGAAATTGGAGACGATATGGAGGCAGAGGAAGAGGGAATTGGCGGAGGAGAGTTAGATTTGCTGTACGATTTGGGTGATGTTGGAGGAATTGTGGAGCAGGTGGAGATTGGCGGTGAGCAGGATGAGGTGGAGGAGGTGAATATTTTATTTAAAAAGTAAAAAAGGATCAATTCGTTTTTTTTCAGGTGAGAGGATGGGATGAAGATTTTGAGGAGGTGGAAGTGGTGCGGACAGCGGAGGTTCAGGAATCGGATGGTGATGAGGAGGAGATTGAGCGAACAGAAGAAAGGCAAGACTCAGAAGATGAAGTGGAGGAGGAGGAAAGTATGGCGGGGAGGATTTTCGACGAGATGGAGAAGGTTCATTCATGTAATATTCAGTAGTTTTATTTTATTTTATTTCATCTTGTACCATTAAATCATGTAATATAAACGTATTTTTATTCGAATAAATTGTTTTGTTTTTCAAATTTCAATTAAAAAAGCATGTTCTAGTCGAGACCCGCTCTCTAATTCGCGTGCGCCTTGAACACGCACACAAAACTAAAATTTTTTCGCTTGCGCTTTAAAAAAACTTTCATGCGTCTATATTTCCACTTTTTACACTCAAAACGTCTCTCACTTTTTGTCCGTCTTATCTCCAACCTATTTGGAACTCAAAAATTTTGAAAAAATGCAGAAATTTGCTTTTCATCCTCTTTTTTTACCGTCGAGACGCTCGTTTTCCCTTTTTCTCTTCTTAAAAAGTTATTTTTCAGCTTTAATCAGACGACGATCGACGAGGAAAAAACGATAAGAAGTAAGAAGAGGTTGTGGAGGTGAGAAAATCGTATTCTTTCACTTTTAAATACATTTTTTCTAGGTTTCAAATGATGTGACGGATCGACGGAAGAGCGACGAGAAGAAATTCGATGTGGGAAGGTGTATGGTGAGTTATTTTCCTTTCTTCTATCTTTAAAAATTCTAAAGACATGTATTCCTCGAAAATGTGTCTCAAAAAGTATCGAAATACCTCTATTTAGCTTAAAATTCGGAAAAAAAATCAGTTCCTCCCATAAAAAATGTTTTACGAAAGAAAATACGTTTCAGTTTTTTTCGAAGGTTGAGACGGCCGCCCAAAATCACTAAAACACTAAATTTAATGTTAAAAACTGCATAAAAAAGCAAAACTATACAAGAAATTTTGTTTTTTTCTACGTAGAAATTGTTGTAGTCAAAAATTCTTCATATCTTCTAGTTTTTGATGTTTCGATTAGTGAAAACCTATAAATTTCTAGCAAATCGAAGCAGAATTCGCTTCTGTTTAGAAAAATCGTTCGACATAAATTGGAACAGAACGTTGTTTTCCTCACGAAAAAAAGATGAAAAACATATATTTTAGCCTGAAAAATATTTCAACACTCGATTTATTATAAACTTTATCCTTTTCCAGAGGCAGCGGCGACGGGGGCAACAACAACGACAGGCAACAACAGACAGCGACAACGACGGACAAATGTTTCCCTCTTTTCTGGAGATGAGGGGGAAACATTTGAAAGGTAGGTACGAATAATTGTTTTAAATTTTGAAAAAATAATAAATATTATGCGAAGAAATATGATGTTTCTTGTTTTATTTAATAAAAAATTGAATTTGAAACAAAGTAAAAAGAAGAGAAAAAGATGCCCAAGCGGTCGAAAAGCTTCTATAGTTCTTTCGATTTTGTGTTGGATGCTGGAAAATAGTTCCTAGGAAATATAGGAAAGAGCTTAAATTTTTTCGTTGAGATGTCTGTTTTAGTATAAACATTTTTTGATATGAATAGTTTTCTCTGAAAAAATCCTAGAATTAGAAAAATTTCGATGAATCGGAAAGTTTATGATGTTGTGCCTTCTTCGATATTTTATGAGAAACAAAACAGCTGGGAAATTAGGTTGTTCATGTCAGAAAAAACGAGCATCTCGAACTCAAAAACACAGAAAAGTTTGCTCAAATCTCTATTGAATCCGAAAAAAACTCCATATTCATGGAAAATCTAGAAGAATGTATGTGTTCCTGAATAATGGAATTGTAGTCTAAAAATGTTTGGATTCAATCTTCTTCCAATTCGAAGTAAGTCGTCAAAATGAACGAATGTTTTTTAAGGAAAAATACACCGAAATGTCTCGATTTCGCCGTTTCATCTGGAGAATTCTCAAAATAACTCAAATTTCTGTTAGAAAAAAAGCTTCCTTCATTATCGACGAGTAATAAAACAGTTCCGGCTGAAAAATTGGGAATTCTTCGTGCTGAAATCACTAAAAACGGAGGAAAATCTACGAATTTATGGGCGATATGATACATCTGAAACCCTGATTCAATCTCCTTTCAGTCAAACATGAATGTTTTTGACTGAAAATTTTGCCGAAACCCCCTCAATCTGGCTGAATTTTCTGAAAATGTTCTCAAAAACTAGAAAAAGTTTCTGAGAGTTGTGAATATTTTGGTACTGTGTAATTCCTTCATTCTCAATAACAGTATCCAACTGAAAATTCGAGTTCCATATGTACCAAATGCGTTCAAAAAGCGACGAAAACCAACAAATTTATCAACAAAAAAATACATAATTCAAAAAGGAAGTCTCCATCCATCAACAAATACCCGGAATTGTGTTGGTGATGTTTTGCTCTGTTAAAATCAATATATTTTCAAATACCAATCAGTATAAAGTCACCTCAAGAATGCCCATGACTGGAAAATGAAGTCGCAACATTTCCCATGCCTTATCAACTTCATGTAGATCAATATCCAACTCCATCATCATCATAAATTCCGGGATTCGAACCACTTCAAATTGTTGATGTTCCCCAACAACATATCGAATCAAGTCGTTGTTTCTCGGATCATACAACAACTCCAATAGCCTCTTCCTCATTTTCACCGCATCGATCTTCAATATTCTCTCATAAACTGTTGTGTTTCTCTCCTTGAATGGTATATTTGGCTCCACTTTCACTTCATCCATTGTGATTTCCTCCCATTCTTCCGTATCTTCCTTTATCGATGATTCTGTTGAGATTCCTTGACCCATGTCTGCTGGCTGAGTAACAAATGTCTATTATTGCTAACAAGGTAAAGAATGATTAACAAAAAACGTATAAAACTGATGAGCAGTGGCAAGGAGGGACCCGATGATTGAGCAAGGTCACTCAGATAGAGCACATTTGCATATTGTGGCGGTCAGGGAGATAAGATGTTTGTGCTTAGATAAGGGACAGGTGCACTCTCTGGGAAACATGTTAATGGTGTTAATTGACATGAGGAGTTCGAATTTGATGTTAGATAAGTTGAAGAGCTACATTTTCAGAATGTTTTCAGTTTTTCGTTCTCAAATTTTCAGAGTAATAATCTGAAAACTTACGATTTCCAGATTTTCAAAGCTTTTGGCAATCCAGTCATACTTTCTCGTGCAAAGTGTCTTTCCAAATGTCATTTGATATCTGAAAATCTGAAACATTGCCTTCAAGTGGGCGTGGCTTATGCAACTCTGGCACACTTTACTATCGAAAGGGGCGGAGTCTCTGCAATAAAGTTGTTTATGTTTATATTTATTTGCTTGGCTCGATTTTCAGACAGTTTCTGTGAAAAAAATCTGAAAATATCCGTCAAGTGTGCGTGGCTTCTGCGACTCTTGCACACTTTTCACTTTCCAAACTTGAATGATTTTTTGTGACGATGTTCCAATCTAGCAAAGATTGATTTTCGATGAGACACGTTTTCAGATGTGGGCGTGGCTTACTTATGCAATCATGGCATACTTTTCTAACAATGAGATGAAGTTCTAGTTCCAGATGTTGTTTGGTTTCTGAAAATCTGGAAGATTTTCATCTCAAAATCATGTGGGCGTGGCTTACACAATCCTGGCACTGTTCTATCAAGGAGGCGGAGTCCTAAAATGCAAATTCGTGGCACACCCTTCACTAGTTTTTTCCAACTTTTTTTTTCATTATTTTTTTTTTGTTGCGATGTTCCAATCTGGCACAACCATCTTCAAGGTCAGATAATAATCGAACATTTCCATCGAATATGACCTTTGATTCGGGTCGGTTTTTTTTGATAGATACTTTGATCTACCCACATTTTTTTGGAAGTGATCTACATATATATGACCGATCAGGAAGATCCACTGATATGTTATCATAACAAATATTATTATTATGTTGTTATGATAGTTAACCCAACACCATTTTTGTTGTAAATGATCAATGATACGTTATCATTGTTGAACTATGATAATCATAAAACGGGAATTTCTAAAGATCACCTACTCCTTTCCTTCTCTCTAGTTGTCTCTATCTTTTTGTGTCTATTTATAGATGAATGACATCAAATATAGAAAGGGATAACAATTTATAAAGGTTACTTTTCATTGTCGTCATGTGATCTTTCTATTTATAGCTTGAAAATATTGGTTTTGGTGGTTTTTTGATGGATTTGGATGGGGAAAAATGGAAGAATCATTAGAAATAGACCACAGGGTGTCAGATAAGTTCTGAAAATCATGGTTTTATACTTAAATTCGGTATTAAATTTGTGTTTTAAGAGATTTTCACTGCTTTCAGATGATTTGGGATGAAAAAACAGCCAAAAACCAGGCACAAAGGGTCAAAACAGCGATTCATATGTTAGATAAGTTCTGAAAAACATAGTTTTATTGCTGAAATACAAGGTGAAGCTTCATTTTAAGGGGGTTTCCTGGTTTTTCAGACATGCTGAGATGAAGAAAGAGGCTAAAACCAGTAAAATAGTGCAAAAACAACCATTTCTATGTTAGATAAGTTCTGGAATTCAAGCTTTTCGTCAGAAATATGAGCTGAAACTTCATTTTTCGGTGAATTTCACTGTTTTCAACAAGTTTAAGAAGGGAAGAGCATGAAAAATCAGACAACTCTTGTTGAAATATCTATCTTTGTGTTAGATAAGTCCTAAAAAATTTGGTTTTATGCTCAAACTCGTCATTTTTTAATGAATTTTCACTATTTTAAGTCAATTTGCCACAGAAAAATGCCAAAAATATCAAAAAATTTGTCAAAATAGCATGGTTTGTATTAGATAAGTTCTGAAACTTGCAGTTTTATGCTGAAAATTATCATTTTTCAGAAATTCGCCCTCATTTTCAGACAAAGTAGTGTGTAAATCAGTCAAAAATGTCTCAAAACTTGTCAAGTGAGTCATTCTTGTGTTAGATAAGTTCTCGAAAAGATATTTGAAGACAAAAATATCAGTTGAAACTCGATTTACAGCAAAATATGCATAATAACAACCTTCAATATCCCGAAAAACATGAAAAATGATTCAATCAATCGAAGACGTCATCAAAAACGAACAGTGTTAGATAAGTTCCCAAAAAATGTTTGTCATCAGATTTATGAGGTTTGGCGCGGTTTTTGAACCTTCATTTTTGATAAAAACAGTTCGAATTGTGTTAGATAAGTTCAGCAATACCCATGACGTTCGATTCTGGTGCTGAAACTGACTGGTTTTGAGTTTTGAAGTATTTGCAGCTTCATAAGGGGTTCTGGCATGCTTTTTGACTTGAAAGCTGTAATTTTTGCGTTAGATAAGTTCGATAAACTTAGTTTTTGAAGTTTTATATGCAATTTCTCGGATATGTGTTAGATAAGTTCTCAAATATGATCATTTCCCTTGATACAACCTTCAAATACCCCTCTCATCCCCCTTTTCCAGATTTCCACTTTCCCAATCAACTTGAAGCCTCCTTATGGGCGGTACCATACGTCTATTCAGGTCAAGTTTTTACAAATCGAATAGAGACATACACACACAACAATTGTTATTATAAACTATGTATAGTGGTAAGTATACCCTTTCCAAAGAAATGCTTCTTTATACAAAAGTTGAAGGAGGAGGGGGGGGGGACACAGAGTAGGCGTGGCCAACGTGGAGACATAGACATGACAAGTGATTGCGCCCCCATCGTCTTGTGTCCCCCCATCTCCTTCGCTTTATTCTTCGCTTCCTATACCCCCCACTCCTTGTACCGCCAATCTTCTTACAACACACTTACATATAACCAGCCCACCCCCTTTACAAATTTTTTTTTCTTGTTATTGATATTAAATATGAAACTTTTATTATTGTTATTACTACTGTTACCATTCTACACATGTTATTCGTTACGCGATCTGAATGATCAAGATAGGGGTAGTGGTGTGAAGCGACGAAGGAGAATGATGAGTGATGAAGATCGAAAAGTTGTTGATTATTATATGGAGAAGCTGAATGGATTGGCGAATGATAAGTTCCCAAGTGAGGTGAGCATTGGGTGGGTGTCGAACCAGCGAGTGTGCGCGTCAAAACGGCGCGCACACGCGTTGAGCCAACGGTGTACAGAATTCCAAAGGCGTTGGGAGCTGTGACAAGCTAGGTAAAATCTCAAAATCTCGAAGATAAAAATTTCACGCCTTTTCGCGAAATTTGCCTCTCTTTGCCTCTCATCTCCAAGGTTGTCCCGTTTTACGACCACTGATTTTGTTTCTCGACACTGCCTGACATGGTTTTCCTCTTGTGGCCGCAAACAGGTTGCAAATCAAATCAATTTCTCTTCTATTTATCGCCTTTCTCGAATTCGAGGGGATACACAAAACCTATACAACACGGGGCCGATAAATAGGCCAATTTTTGCTCATCAAAACCGGTTTGTCAGAAAACAGGACACGGGCAAAAAAACTCAAGATCAGCTGGTTGATCGAAGAAATTATCGATTTCCTTCGAATCGAGCCCTGCGCCTTTAAACCGGTTGGCTTACTGTATTAAAGGCGCATTAAGCCCTGTTCCTTTAAAACAGTATGCCATTTGTCTTACTGTATTAAAGGCGCATGACGCAATATCACCCATAATATTGTTTTATATTGCAGCAAAATGGTGAACTCGACTCATTTTCCGCCAGCCGTCGTAAAGATAATGTGCTGAATTCACATGAGGTATACTGTAGCTACTTTAAAGGCGCATAACACCCTTTTTGCAGTTTTCGGCGAGCCGCCGACGAGATAGTGTGCTGAACCCGGAGGAGCAGGGAAACTATTTCCAGGGTGATATTGTGCTGTTTCCCGAGCAGGCTAAAGCACTTTATGAGCAGGCTTTGATTGAAGGTAGGTCAAATTGAGGGTATCAGAGGGAAAAAATGGGTGATTTAGGGAAATCAAGAGTCAAACGAAAGTTTATTGGATCGAATTTGAGGAGGTGGGATCCGCTGAAGCCGATTGTTTTTAGTTTTGATGGGTCGCATAGTGAGTTTTTTTGAATATTGCATCATATTTGACGACAATTTGCACAGCTTATCTGACGACAAAATGCACAAAACCCCTTGTTTCAGCACAAAGAGAGCAAAAAATTATCGAGCTCGCTTTGGAGCATTGGCACAATATCACATGCTTGAATTTCGAACGAAACGACAATGCCAACTCGGGTAACCGAATAGTATTCACCGATGTTGATGGTTGCGCGAGTAACGTTGGTCGCCATCCACTTGGTGAAGAACAATTGGTGTCACTCGCGCCAGAATGTATCCGATTGGGTGTGATTGCACATGAAGTTGCTCATGCATTGGGCTTCTGGCATGAACAATCACGACCGGATCGTGATCAATATGTGACTGTTCGATGGGAGAATATTGATAAGGATTCGAAGGGACAGTTCTTGAAGGAGGATCCGGATGATGTGGATAATGCTGGAGTGCCATATGACTATGGAAGTATCATGCATTATAGGTGAGTTGCACTGCGTGGGTGTCGAACCTGGGAGGTGTGGAGTGGCGCGCGCGTGTTTTACCACTGCGCCATGCACGCAAATTTTGTAACGGTGTTGCGGCCGGTGATATGGTAGCTACTCCCATCGCACTTGGAAACAAAGAAAATAAATCAAAATAAAGCGGTTTTCACTTCAAAAACATGTGGCGATTGACCCGAAGAGCAATTAACCTCACCGAATTTTGCAGGAGCAAAGCATTCTCAAAGTTCGATGATTTATACACCATCAGCACATTTGTAAGTGACTATCAAAAGACAATCGGGCAAAGGGATCAATTGTCATTCAATGATATTCGATTGATGAATAAGATATATTGTAGTGCCACTTGTCCGAATAGGGTGCCTTGTCAACGAGGGGGATATACAGGTATGTCAGATAATTCTATGATGTTCTATGGAGCATATGTGCAGACCCCCGACGTTGTGATAGATGTCGTTGTCCGGACGGCTTCACTGGTCAATATTGTGAACAAGTGATGACTGGATTTGGTGCAACTTGTGGTGGAAGGGTGCAGTTGTCTCGACAAACCACCAAAATATCGTCGCCCGGGTATCCAAGAGAGTTCAAAGAGGGACAGGAGTGCTCCTGGCTGCTAGTAGCACCACCAGGTCATATTGTCGAATTTCAATTTATTGGTGAATTCGAAATGTATTGTAAAGTGAGGCATTCACTATGTATGGACTATGTCGAAGTGAGGAATTCGACGGATTTCTCCAACACTGGAATGCGATATTGTTGCTATGGAACACCGACGACAAGAATTCGAAGTGCCACCACTGATATGATGATATTATTCCGAAGCTTCTATCGAGGCGGAAAAGGATTCGAGGCGAGAGCACGAGCAGTTCCAGAGGCGGGTAGTTGGAATGCGTGGAGTGCGTGGAGTGCATGCAGTGCATCGTGTGGTGCATGTGGAAGTCGGATGAGGACGAGAGTTTGTCCGCCTGGAAATGCATGCCCGTATGTTTTTATTCCCCCTTTTTGAAAAACTAACTATGTGCCTTTAATACAATACTACTGTATTAAAGGCGCATATGTAATGATAAACTAACTCTAAATACAGTTTTAAAACATTAGAATATTGTATGAAAGGAACAAATAACTAATCTGAAAGAGATTTCGAAAATAAATGCATGGAATTTGAGACCTAACAATTTTGCTTATACAAGGATTTTCAGAGGGGAACCAATGGAGGTTCAAGTTTGCAATACACAAGCATGTACGGGTATGTGCGCACAGAAAAAGGAGGAGGAAGGACAATGTGGCGGATTCCTTTCGTTACTTCGAGGAGTTCGTTGTAGACAGTAAGCATATCCTATGAATTTTCCTTCTAATTTCATTTTTCCAGAGAGAAAACAGTGATGGGGCCATGCGAAAACGCGTGTTGTCCGGGTTTTACGCTGCAACGAGGTCGTTGTGTGAGGTGATTCCACTCAAAACTATCTCTACACCATATTATTTTCCTGTATTCAACGAACTCTTACTTATTATACGGGCTGTCCTAATCAAACACAATAAATCCGTCTAACCACCAGTTTTCCTCCTTTTAAACACCACTTTTTCTGTGTCTATATTGTTTTTTGTGCGAATATCCTGTTTTTTTAATGATAAATAATAAATAATTTGTTACTGTTTGTTATGGATTTCGCAATACGAAACTGGAAATCATTGATTTGATTGGGAAAAGCGAAAAAATGTACTCAAAATGTTATTTTCAGTTTAAAAAGGTGTAAATGTTATCAAAACTATAGGAAAGTTGATGAAATATACGAAAAAATAGTGTAAATTCATAAAATTGTCACTTTTTCTATGTATTTTGCTGAAAAAACACTGAAAACCCGTTTACAAACGTTTTCCTCGTAAATAATAGTCGGCGCTCGTATTTCCTCCCCAAAGACGCACAGCTGAACTAATGCTACAGTAGGCCGGTCCCGCCGCGATGTACGTTGAATACTCAGCCAACGACCCTATTTGCCGATTTTTTCTTAATTTTTAACCCTTTTTTCAAAGTTTTAAAGAAATTTTTGAATTTTTTAACGATTTAAAGTGGAAAATTATCGTAAATCGAGTACCTTTCTGCAATTTTGAGCTTGAAAATCCGTTATTTTGCAAGAAAATCGATTTTAGGCCGTTTTCGTGGTGTTTCATAAAGTTATACTCGAAGCCATTTTGACTTCCCGTCAAAAATTCGTTTAGTATTTAACATTGTTTCCTAAATATTCGTTTTTAACTTCGCGGTTTTGTAACCAATATAATATTTCGTTTTTTTTTTTCAGTGGGTACAAAATGGTTGGAAAAAGAAACCTCCCAGTCATCAGCAGAAACTTCGACCTCTCCCCAGGAGTCCTCCGCTTCTCGACAGCTCGCCTTCGCTTGAAGAAGAGCCAAAAGAAGCCACTCGTCAAGGCCACCAAGCCAGTAAGTTTTTTGTATCGAAAAAATAAAAATTTACGAGGTCCAGAGTCACCTTCTCAATTTTAATTATCGATTGGGTGCTAGGATTTCTCGAAAATAAAATTCTCGGGATAATATGCAAATAGAACTTGTGCTACGCTCCTCTATTTCACCTCATTCTCGAACAATAAAAGAAAAAACTTGATGTCATTTCAATATTTTTATTGCAGAGTGACAAGCTCGTTGGACTCCAAAGAGATGGAACCAAGTTCAAGCTCGGACGCTCCAAGTCTGTTGCTCTTCGCAAGTCCATCACTCCAGGAACCGTCTTGATCGTTTTGGCTGGACGTCATAAGGGAAAGCGTGTTGTCTTCCTTAAGCAACTCGAGAAGTCCGGACTTCTCCTTGTCACCGGTTCGTATTTTGAAAATTATGCTCTTGCATTACAAAGGGACGGTCTTTCAATTTTGTTATGTCCGTATAATTGTTATGCGATATAGTAGAGAGGCGCAGTGTTACTCTTCTTTACCACTGCCTGTAAATGGAGAGTGTCAAGCGCTTCCCACATTTAGAAAATTTGTTTGAAAAACCAAATTCGCAATCTTTAGAATTTTAAAAAATTATTTTTTTTATTCCAGGACCACACAAGATCAACGGATTCCCACTCCGCAGAATCGCTCAAGCTTTCGTTATCGCCACCACCTTGAAGGTCGATGTTTCCGGAGTCAAGGTTCCAGCACACATCAATGACGATTATTTCAAGAGAAAGGCCACATCCCAAAAGACCGGAAAGAACATCTTCGCCGCAGGAAAGACAGACTACGCTGTAAGTTGAAGTTTCAGATGTATTTGTTTGCATCGAAAAGGGACGGGCTTTCTGATTAGGTCGATCCGTATAATTTTGGTGCGATATAGTAGAGAGGCGCAGTGTTACTCTTTCTTACCTTTTGGTAAATGGAGAGTGTCAAGCGTTTCCCACAATAAAATACTTATTGAGTTGTAATAATTTTACAATTTTCAGGTCACCGAGCAAAGAAAGAAGGACATCAAGGCCGTTGATACCCCAATCCTCGCCGCCATCAAGAAGAACCCAGAACACAAATTCTTGTTCGGATACCTCGGATCAAGATTTTCGCTTGGAAAGAACCAATATCCACACAAGATGTTGTTCTAAATGTGTATTGTTATTGAATAAATTGTTGACAATTCATTGTTATCCCATTGTATAATTTTCTCTCTGCTGCAAACGACAGTCAAATTCTTGATAAACTTGGCAAAAGTTAAAGAGTTTGTGATAAAACACGCGCCCTCCCTCACCTAACCCGCTCGCAGATGAAGTAGATAAATTGGAAACGAGTGCGAGAAAAAATGTTGCACGCAGCCTAAAGAAGAAATACTCTAACACGAAGTAGAGACGGAGATGCATAAAACTTGGCTTCGTCTTCTCGAAAGCATTGCTCGTGACCAATGGTGACGAAGCCAAAAAAATTGCAGCGATAAAAAGAGGCAAAAAGCATTTCCTTGTCGCACCCGAGGATTTGTTGCGTTTTATCACAAACCCAACTCGTAACTTTTCCCAATTATTGTATTGATATTTTCAATTATCTAGTCGACAATATCATGTTTGGAGGAATCAGGGACAGATTGCTGCGGTTTCAAAAGCACAATCGGAGCTCACGTGTCGAATTCTTCGGTACACACAGACCATCTGGAGCACGAGGAGGTTGTTATTCACTACTATTCTAGTATTCAAAACTACTGATATTCATTTTATCCATTTTCAAACATTTTTTCCCTCTACTTTCACTTTTTGCAAACTCAATATATTTCAAACTTGCAAAAATATCTTTTTGAACACGTTTTGGCGGGAAAATTCACTTACTTCCTAGGATTTGAAAAGCTCGAAGTGTATGATTCGCCGTCCCGTTTTCACTTATTGAGAAAAACTTTATGCAATTTTTTTTCGTGTCAAGATATATGAAAGGCACAATACTTTTTCAATTTTAATCCCTTCTTGACGTTTCTTGTTCATTTTTAAACTCTATAAGCGACCGTGGGAACATATTTTGTTGTTGATGGTGTATTTAGTCCAAGGCAAAGTTTATACAGTTTTTGCTGGTTTTTATGAATCTGAAGCACGTTTTGTTCCCCATATGCTTCCCTAATTTCAGAATTAGAAGCTAATAAGATGTGTTCTTGAAAAAAGTTGGTTATAAAACAGTTTTTTTGGTGAAAACATGGAAAAGTATTGAGATTTCTCTAGTTTTCTAGACAGAAGCACCACAATTGTTGCTGTAATTCTCTGTTGACCGATAATTGATTATGTTAGCGTTAAGAATACAGTCATTTTTGAAGACATTGATATATTTTTCACTCGAAATAAGGTTTATTGTCGAAAATTCTTTATTCTTTCTGTGTTCTTCATTTTCCTCTAACCCTGCATGTTCCACACCCTTAATTTACTTCAACTTTCATTCACAATTTTTTTTATTTGAAGACATTTTTTGAGAAGAGTCTATTCTACCACAGCTCAAAAACCACGTCTTATCACACAAATATTTGTATTTTCATCTCGTTGTTTCATATTTTCTTGCCTTCATCCAACGAAAAATATTTGACCCGTGACAATTAAAACAAACAAATTGGCACATTTTCGTTGGATTTGTGCTCTTTTTTTTGCAACAAACTCTAGATAGCATCGTCAATGAATATTTCATTGTTTAGGGCTCAATTTCCTTCACCAAAAAGTATTCGGTTTCATTGATTTTTCGTTTTTTTTGTGTTGCTCTTGCTCCTCAATAATCACAAAGAAAATCCCATCATTTTTCACATGAATTGAAAGAAAAAAGAAACATTTTGCCCGTTTTTTTCATTCATTCATCCGAAGTAGATTGAATTCTTTTGCTTATTCTAACAAAAGAGTAGACATCGTAGTGCAAGAAATTCTTCATTTCTTTCTCTAATCATCTGGAAGTAAAATGTCGTGAAACGAAACAGATATTTTGGATATATGCACACTTATTTTGTTATTTGGGTGTTGAATTTCGAGTAGCCATAACAACTAGAGGAGGCATGAAAAGTGAGTTGCTGCATGATTGTGTTAGATTATTAGGCTTTTAAATAGTATTAAAAGAATTTCATGAACTGTACCATGTGCAAAATTGTGCGGGGTTTTAAGATGAAGCACCGAAATGGGACTCGTTTAAGACGCAAGATTCTACAATTTTATGAATATTTAATTAGAAAAAGAGCATTTGTTATTTATGTTAACATATTTTGCATAAAATGTCTTTTCGTTAACTTAGGACTTACTGAAATTCATGTAAAATCATTGTTTCAAACCGCTTCAATCTATACAGTTTACTGTACGTTTTCCAGACGATGTAACCGTTTTTAGTCTTTAATTCAATATCTACTTGAGGCATATAGTTATTTAAAGTATTTCACTTCAATTAGTCGATCGACGTCGATTATGTTCACAAGAAGATGAACTATGCCTTCAATGTTTTTTTTAAATAAAGTTATTACACTTTTCAGCCTTAAACTTTACGGATTCGTCTGTTTTTTTTTGTATCTGAGTGTTTTTCATCATGAGAACTGTAGATTTTGTAATCAGAGTAATATTAGATAGGCTCTGCAGTTCTTAAAATTATTGTTTTCTAAATTTATTTTAAGATGTTGTAATCGGAATAAATCTCACTAAAATGACCATCTTTTTCCTATTTTTAAGTAACAGGTTTTGGTAAAGTCTAAAAGAGCATATTATTATGTTTGTTGCTCTTGCAGATTTGCACTTTTACTGAGAACACTTTCTAACATCAGCAGAAGCGTTTTTCACACATAATAGAGCTTCTTCCTGGAGCAATAAATATTCATTCAGTTATGATTAGGACTATTCCCTTCCAGTTGTTTGTTGCAAGTTTAGTTTCCTCAATCTTTACTCCAAACACCTGTGTTGTTTCCCATACACCTGCTGCCCATTTCCCATTGTTCTCCACCCCCAAAATGACCCAGAGGCCGAATGTTTCAATAAACAACAATAACCGGCAATTTTTCGCTGTAAGACTCTCATTTCTATTCTGATATTCTCGTATAACCCGACATGTTCTTCATTTATAAATACGGTTAGTTCTGTGCCCTTCTTTCCACCCCAATTGATAATTAAATGGCAACACATAGACGTTAGAATGGCTGTCATTGACAGTTGTTATCAATTTAGACTTGAAATTTAGTATTTTTCCCCAGTTTTTATCATAGTTGACCTCTTACTTCTTGGTTTTTTGTACTTTGGAGTTGTAAATGGAATAGAATGTGCCCGATTCGTTGACAGCTGTACTAATTTTTGTTTCGTTGCAGAAGGAGCGAAAACACCGGCAGCTGGTGACAAAAGTGGCCAAACGGAGTCCCTCAAGAAAAAAGGATTGGGCTCGAGCGGTCCCACTTCTCAACTGGAACAACACAAACCAGTGACGACGGAGCAACAATTGACAAGTAATAATAACGGTTAGTTTGGAGGAGAGAAGGGATAGGTTTTGATTTGTGTGTGTGTTGGGCAGATGGTATTTTTAGATATTTGACAAGGAAAATTGATGACAAATTGTCTAGCAGATCGAGATAACCATCTAATGGATTTATATTGATATAGCGTCGGAGCCTTTTCATGTCTAATATCAATATATTGGTTTCAGTTATTTTTGCTCGAGAAACGCCCAGAACACTTTATTCTTTTTAATTTGGCGTAGTTTAAACCGCTCGAAACGAATTTTAGCTGTTAAACTATGAAAAAGAAGTAGATTAATCCATTTTAGTGCTTTCGAAGTCGAACGGAGAAAAATTAGTGAGTTCGAGCAGTGTTCATTACAATTAGTCATCGAATTTGTGTGTAATCCATAGTTTTCTCTAGTTTCTTGTCGATTTTTGTTACTTCTGAGTGGAAAAAATAATATAAGAATGGAATGATGCTCCATTTGACCTTTTTATCGGAATTATAACATTTCCAAACTGTGTAAAAACGGCATCAATTCATTTTTGTTCAGGAAATGCTTTATTTTGATCGGTTTATCTGCTCCCCTTTTGTAATTCCTATGAGTTTCAAAATCGAACGAGGAGAAATGAGTCAGTAGAACGGTGTTCGTTTTTATGCAACAATCTTACGACAAACGACTGACCATTCCTCCTCCCTCTATTCAAACAACTGGCACTGTGCCAAGACAACTGAGTAGAGCGGTTTGATGTACTTTTCCACCTCTTCATTTCAAAATTTGAATACTCAGTCGCGATCAAAAGCCCAATCTTCCCCATTGTCTCTTCTAAAAGTGCAACATAGTCTGTGTTTTGTCTGCTGTCCATTCGATGGGCGGTTTTTTTTGTCTTTGACGACGAATTTATCAATTTAGAAATAGGAGGGCGAGAGAGAAGAGAGATAGATGGAATGATAAGAACGACAACATATCATTTACACACACTTTTTTTCACATTGTTGCGTTTTTAGACGATTTATTGATGGTTTTCCCCATTTCTTCATTGAGCTCCGATAGACTTTAACCTATTGTTTCTATTCGTTACTTGTTAATATTTGTGTGTAATCAGTTTCAAGCCGCCCATTTTTATTTGAGCTCCGCCTACTTTGTATGGTAAAAAAGGCGCTGATTAGGAGAGGTGATATGAATTGATAAGAGATAAAATGGCTGGAGGTACTATTCCACTGCTCAGAAATATTCATAAGAATCGATTTGGTACATTTTTACTTCTTTCTTCTTTGCATTTGATAGGTCAATGGAATATAAAAAGTATTGTTTGCAGACAAAACGCACGCAGACAATTGTGCCCATCACAGTGCGCATCTGCCGACACCGCCTCGCTCGTTCTTCTCATCATCATCACTCGCTGTTCATCCATCGGCTGAAGCGGCTGTAAGCTCATCAGAAGAGGAATTAAGGATGCCGAATATCAAGGTGAGGGTTTTTTCTTACTGTTTTAAACTGAAAACGCGAAAAAATATGGAAAGGGAAGCGTTTGTAGAGTAAAAAAGTCAAAATTCATTAGGGATTTTCCAATCTACAACAAAAAATTGTTGATATTCTATAAAAAGTAGATGAAAATGGAACAGGCATTCTTTTTGAAAGCATTCATGATATTTTAAACTTAAAAATGCGAGAGAGTTTGCGTTTTTAAAGTAGAAAAGTTTTTCCAAGCACTAAAAATTGTTGATATTTGTTTCTATGCTTTCAAATTATATTTAAATGTGCCGGTTTCTGGTTAAGAAAAAAATTTTGAAAGAAATTAGGAGTTTTTTCTGAAAATCACTGACATCCCCATGAAAAAAGCATAAATTAATTTTCAAAAGCTCAGTTTTCATCAAATGTCCTTCTAATCGTTAACCGGATTAGACATGGATAATTTCGAAAAAGAGCACATCCAGAATAAATTACGTAGTTCACCGCCCTCTCTATGCTCTTCCTCTTTCTATCTCTTCATTATGCAATAGACATTCCCTGCGCCTCGGTGTGTTTTTGGTGTCTACGCATAGACACACACCCATAATATGTGTATGAATTGTAGTCGACAACGCGCAGCGCCATAGGTTTTTTATTGATTTACTAAAGAAGCATGAAACTCAAGGTGAACGCTTTTGTATTCCTTTTGTATAGTTTAAACGAACGGAATTTACAGGTTTTCTCTGGATCATCCCACCCGGATTTGAGCACAAGAATCACGGAACGATTGCAATTGGAAGTGTCGAAGGCATCGTTGAAGAAGTTCTCCAACAAGGTTTGTGATTCTATTCCTTTTAAAGTGCTTTTTGAGCTTTTCGGTCAGTTATAGTTATTTTATTCGATGAATAACAATCAAAAAGCTGGAAAAGCGCCTTGAAAGATATGAATTATATCAGATATGAATTATATCTGGAATAAACGTTACGAATTACAGGAGACCAATGTGGAGATTGGTGAATCAGTCAGAGGAGAGGATGTTTATATCATTCAATCAGCCGCCGGAGAAATCAACGACAATCTGATGGAGTTGCTGATCATGATCAACGCGTGTAAGATTGCATCATCGTGCCGTGTCGCCGCCGTCATTCCATGTTTCCCATACGCTCGTCAGGATAAGAAGGACAAGTCACGTGCACCAATCTCCGCCAAACTCGTCGCCAACATGTTATCAGTGGCTGGAGCTGATCATATTATCACGATGGATCTACACGCATCACAAATTCAAGGGTTCTTTGATATTCCGGTCGATAATCTGTATGCGGAACCGGCGATTCTCAAATATATCAAGGAATCGATTCCGAATTGGCAGACATCGGTGATTGTGTCGCCAGATGCTGGTGGTGCAAAAAGGTATAATCATTATCAGTAGTATATTGATAAGAAATATGTATATTATAGAGTAACATCGATTGCCGATCGTCTCAATGTTGATTTCGCCTTGATTCACAAGGAACGAAAACGAGCAAATGAAGTGGAGAAGATGACATTGGTCGGATCAGTTGAGGGAAAAGTGGCGATACTTGTTGATGATATGGCTGATACATGTGGTACGATTTGTATGGCTGCTGATAAGTAAGTTATCACTATATTCATATCAATTGATAACAATTATATCAATAGATTGGTGGAAGCTGGTGCTGATAAGGTCTACGCATTCTGTGTTCATGGAATCTTCTCGGGTCCGGCAATCACTCGATTGAATGCGTCGAAGTTTGAGGCAGTGGTGGTGACAAACACGATTCCACAGGATGAGAATATGAAGAAATGCCCCAAGATTCAGGTGAGAATGAATTGAAATGGAAGAATATTGATGAGTGATAAGATTATGATAATAAATTGAAACGTATCTAGGACCTAAAAATGAATATGATACAGGAAAATAAGTTTCGAACTGAAAATCGTGGTCTCCATAATGAATTGAAACGTTTTGAGACCACAAAATATGAAAATGAGACAGAAAAAGGAATTTAGAACTCCAAATTTGATTGAAATGTTTGATAGTCAGCTCTATATTGTGATCTCATTCCGTGTCAAACTCTGAAAAACATCATAAATCTCTTTTATGTACAAAAAATTCGAAAATGCGACAATAATTTGAACAATTTGCAGTGCATCGACATCTCAATGATCCTTGCCGAAGCCATTCGTCGTACCCACAATGGAGAATCAGTCTCATATCTGTTCTCCCATGTTCCAATCTGCTAATCATCATTTTGCTACAAATCAATCAATCAACAATAATTTCCTATACTGTATTACGGACTCTCTCTCTCTCTCTATCTTCTTCTTTTTTTGTCGTTTTATATCGTATATATTTCTGTTTCATCGAATACTTTCAACCAATCAATTACATGTTTCTTCCATCCTGATTTCTTGTTTTCTCTCCAGTAATCTTCTGTGTTTTGTCATCCCCAAGTTTTTTTGGCCAAATTTAGTGAATTAAACGATTATATTTTTTTGTCGAAAGAATTTTGATTATTGATGTGGCGCGGACCCTGTGTGCCCGGGGCTCACTCACCAATCTTTATCCCTGGACATTGTTGAAGGAAAGGGGAGTATGGATACAACAACTGACAATCGGATTGTCTCATCGAATGGCGCACTATCTCCAGGGCCGACGGGTTACAAAATATGAGGAGATGGAAAAGAGAAGAAGAAGCATTCATTGTCTCCTGGCGTCGGAGTTGTTCTCACTCCGCACACATACGTTGTTGTTAATTTTATACTCTTTTTCGTGTTTTTTCATTTCGTGTGTGTTTATGCTTCTTGCCATCTGGAGATGAGATATCTACTGATATTCTATTATTCATTCACAATACTTGTCAATGGGTTCGAGCAACGATCGGATTGTGTTGAAAGTTGCTCACATTTGGATACTAGTCAAGAGTTTGGTGATTGTTTGACGAGATGCTCCAAGAGGCCGAGGAAGGATAATTTGGGAGAAATGGGTGGTGAGTTGGTTTTTGGGTGGGGACGTTAGGAAGAATCTGATTGTTTTATGAGAGCAGTTTTGAATGAGTACCAGAATCTTGAGAACTACAGTTATTTTGCTGATTTGATTCAAATGTGGGAAATTATTTTAAAATATACAATCAAAAATATGCCCAAAAATTTCGAAACTGTTCTTTTGATGTCACTTTTTGAAATAATCTAACATCATAACTTTCATAGAATCCCCTGCGAACCTCTAAAATTGTGCTCTTTTAAGACTCAGATACCCGAAAACTTTTGTATCAATTTCTAGAAGTTTCCTAAAAACGGATCATGATTTTCCATAGATTTTTTTTCAGTTTTCAAACGGATATCCCTCATCCTTTTTATGTGTCTTTTGATGAGGAAAGTCAGGATTATTTCGCATTTTATCGAACTTATTATTTTGGAAGTTTTTCTTTTTTGGAATTGGTCTAGCTTCAGTATTGATAAATAACTCACTGAAATTATCATTTGCTATCTTCTTTTCAACTAAAATTTGATCGACATAAAGCGCGAAAATCTGACATAAAAACTCAACAGTTTGTGCAAAAACAATAGCATTCTGCTCTGTTTTAATCTACTGAGCAATACTAAACTGATACCATTTTCTAGGTTGCTATTTTTCAAGTTACTATTCTGAAATATATCTACATTTTATATCCACATAATACTCTACATTTTTTGTCATTGAGCTCTCTCAACTCAAGTTAGTGGTCACCTCATTTATCATGGATAAGAGCTTCATCTTAATGATTATCTGTGATTGAAGATAAAGCATATATTCCCTGATCGATTGATCTTCCCGTTATTTGTGTTGAGTTCTGGATATTGTCGTCAAATATGGGGCAACTACCTTACATCGTATTTCACGAAAATCCCTACAATTTCATGTACTTTTCCTAAACCTCGTTTTGTATGCTCTGCGTCTCTCACTTCTAGTGATCTCTCTAATTGCTCCATAACACAACTCAATTCCATCTAGAAAGTACAAAACATGAAAAGAACAGGCCGACTCTTAGATAAGTTTTTATATAAGAGAGAAGGAAGATGATCAATAAAAAACCTGAAGAAGAAGGGAAGACAGTTGGTCGGATGATATATCCATCAATTCGTTATACTTCTTGTTGTTTGTTGGATTAACTGAGTGAGAAGGGATAGAAGGGAGCTTGAAGGGGGGTCAGGTGGATTTGTGACACAAAAGATAAAAATACATTTGAAGTGTTCGCTCAACCACCAAAGGATGTTGATGTCAAGACGAATGTTGTGATGGATGAAGGCAAAATATTGGAGACGACCATTTATTGGAATGCTGATGATAATGGTTAGTTGGATTTTTAGGTTTAACTCCTGAGGGTTAGGTTTAGCTAAATCTAAGATGTTAGGGACAATGATTAGGTTCAGAGAATATTCCATATATTCAGTGTTTCAAGGTTTTAAACTTTAGTAGATCTTGAATTGGAGCTATGATACAAATATCAACAAAAGTTGAACTACTCTAGTTAGGTTTAGGTTTAGCTAAACCTATGGTGTTAGGAAGATCTCAATATTTTGAAAACTATATGTACGATTAGCTTGGTTTGTATGTATCGTCTCGATACAACTTTGATTCATATCTAGTAAAAATTTCAGCAAATTTGGTCAACTTGTCCTGGAATTATATCACTTTCGGTTTAGTCGATCTAGTGAAAATATCACAAATATGTCACACTAGACCTCAAATTTTTACCTTTTTCACTTGGTGATATTTATCTGGAATGGGCGGAGTCTAGGTTAGGTTTAACTCCTACTATCAGTTCCACAAGAACCGAGACGTATGTGCGCCTTTAATACAGTAGTCTTGACATTAGTATACTGTATCAAAGGACCTGTAAGCACTTTGAAATACTAACTAAGGCTCATTTCTTGTCAGACCGGCTAACACAAATATGGGCTAGTCTTAGACTAGATACAATAATCAGGTTTAGGTTTACCTGAGAAGTTGGAATATGCCTTATCTCCTCAAATAAAGTCACACTGCAAACTCTACCGGAGAATGATCATATCTCGGAATCTAGAAGAGCTATCAAAAAATAGTCAACTGCAAATTTGTAGAACACAACTTTTTCTACAAGTTTGCTGTTGACAACTTTTTGATAGCTTTCCTAGATTCCGAGATATGGTCATTCTCCGGCAGCGTTCTCTTTTTGAGTAGTATCATCCTAAAAATTTCAGACAATCGACGAACTGGTTTCTACATCCGATACACTGCAATCAACTCAACTTGTCAAAAACATTTTCCCGGTTTCTTCGCCTCCTCAATTCCTAAGGTAACTCCGCAACTTGTCGTCATATCTAGTGCAATTGCAGACCGATCGTTCATTCACAATTCCCGCTGCCTTCAATGGTCATCCCCTTATCATTGATCACTCCTGTTCTTATCAATTACAACTACGATCGATACCGTACCCAGCTGGTGATGATAACTATATCATCGAGAAACGGCATACTGTACCCGACTGTATCGATGACTACTGTAGTTGTAAGGATGGTGATGTGGCGGATATAACTACTGTAGGTGTACACGAGGAAGATGGTGGATATGTGTTGAGTTGGGGATTCGTGGAGAATAGCGAGAAGAAGAGGGAGTATATGTTTCATATTGATGTGTATGAGAGGTTTGGTGTTTGCGGACTATGCATTGTATATGACGACAGTTTAGGATATTAATGTCTTTCAAGCCGAAATCTGATGAGGATGGTTTCACATTTAGGATTGCGAATTTAGAGCCGTATGTGGTATCTGGAAAGGTACAGTACCCCATTGTGTCATCTACAGTAACCCTTTTCAGATCGGTGTTGATCATAAATATAGCTACCGTATCCCATTCCAATTTGTTGAATCTCAACAATATAAAATATCGATATTCGCGGTTGATGACAATTTCTGCCATAATGAGGACTCATATTTAGTGTTCAATACGAGCATGGTAGGTGTATTGCGGAGTAGACAACATACTTGACGACATATTACAGACACCTGTTGTCAATACTACGGTAATGGGGGTGGTCACCAAAAAGAGTAATGATCCGGTTGGTCAAGGGTTTTTGGTGGTGAGTTTTGAAAAAGTTGACCGTATTGGAATATCGATTGATTTCAGGACTATGCTATTTTGATTGTTTGCTTCGCTTTTGTTGGTTGTGTCAGCCCATTTGTCGCAGGTTGTTGGTATTGTTTGTATAAAAGGTAAGTGTCGTAAAATATGGTGTAGGGGTACGCAAACAACTTGTTGAAAGAGTGCATGTTGTCGGGAGATATAGTGAAGGATAGTTGGGCCATGATTGACGACAAAATGCACAATTTTAAACACTTAAACATGTTGAGAAGCAAGCTGTGCATTTTGTCGTCAAATATGGTGCTTAGTAGTTGCACTAGAATCGACAATAAATCGCAGATCTCTAGATAGCCTGAAATGTGCACTTTGTCGTGAAATGTAATACACTAGGCGTGTATTACATCTGACGGTAAATTGCGGATTCTTTTGTAGTCAATGTTGTGCATTTTTTCGTAAGATATGATGTTCGATAATTACACTATATTTGACGACAAATTGCAGATCTCTGAATTGTTTGAATTATGCATCCTGTCGTGAGATATAGTGTACCTTAGGTGCATCACATTTGACGACAAATTACACACTTTTGTCAAGCCAAGATTGTGCATTTTGTCGTCATATATGGTGTTTGGAATTTGCACCAGAAACGACGATAATTCGCAGATCTCGAGATAGTCTGAAAGGTGCATTTTGTCGTGAGATATGATATATGAAGTTTGATAATTGCACCATATTTGACGACAAATTGCGGACATTGAAACATTTTGTTTCTTCGTGAAATACAGTGAGGGCAAACTAGTGAAATTTGTCGTAATATAAGATGTGTTAACTACAATTTGCGTACAATTAATTATAAAATACACTGCATTGTCTGCAGGAACCGGAAAGAGAAAAAGAAGCGTTCACACTTCCTCCACCGTCGTTCCCTCTCCTGCTCTCGACACAGTATCATCGAGACAAACATCCTCTACCGTAGACCAAATGAAGTGAATGGAAATGTGACGGATTGGCAGATACGGGGACAGGATGTGGTGATTGGTACGGTGATTGGTAAGGAAGGAATGGAAGGAATGGGGGATGGATAGGTTTAACTTCAGGAGAAGGAGCGTTTGGTCAGGTGTTTAAGGGGATACTAAGGACACCTGGGGGACAGGTACTACCAGTGGCAGTCAAACAATTGAAGGCGAATGCGATTGATGAAGAGAGGGAGGAGTTTGTGAGGGAAATACAAATGATGCAGACTGTAAGTGTTTGTGTGCATATTGTCGTAAGATATGATGTATTACTGTAGGTGGGACAACACGAGAATATAGTGGCAATGTATGGATACTGTATGGATGATAATTTGGAGTGTATGATAATGGAATATGTACCATATGGTGACTTGAAACATTATCTACAAAATATGAAAAAGAGGGAGGATCAGTTGGATGGAATCATCGATCCGGTTGAGTTTCAATCGTTTGCCACACAAATCGCGAATGGAATGTCACATTTGGAATCACTTGGCATTATACATAGGGATCTGGCGGCGAGGAATATATTGGTGGGTACTGGGAAGATACTGAAGATATCGGATTTTGGAATGTCTCGACCTGGTGTCTATATCAAAATGAGCAAAGGTATACTGTAGGTACGCAATATGTCGTCATATCTAGTGTCTTTAGGTGTGATACCTTTGCGATGGTTGAGTCCGGAGGCGATCAAGGATAATGTGTACTCGACTAAAAGTGATGTTTGGGCATTTGGAGTTCTACTGTGGGAGATTGCTACACTTGGTGGATTCCCGTATGCTGAGATTGGGGATCAGGATATATTGAGTCAGTTGACGAAGGAATATCGATTGGAGAAACCGGCAAAGTGCTCGGATGAACTGTGAGTCTGCAAGTTGTCGTCAGATATGGTGTATCATAGAATTCGAAAATCTATGACTCTGTGTAGCATAGAACTCAAGGATCTATGAATCTATAAAGCATAGAACTCGAGGATCTATGGAACTTTGAAGCATAGAACTAGAGGATCTATGGATCTATCAAGTATAGAGCTTGAGGATCTATGGATCTATGGTACATAGATCTCGAGGATCTATGGATCTATGGTACATAGAACTCAAGGATCTATGGATCTTTGAAGCATAGAACTACATGATCTATGGATCTGTCTATCATAGAACTCGAGGATCTATGAATCTATGAAGCGTAGAACTTTAGAATCTATGAACTTAAGAAGAATAGAACTTGGAGATCTATGAATCTATGAAGCATAGATCTTTAGGAACTACGAATCTATGTATTATAGAAATCAAGGATCTGTGTATCTATGGAGCATAGAACTCGAGAATCTATGGAACATAAAACTTGAAAGTCTATGAGTCTACAAAGCATAGAACTTGAGGATCTATGTATCATAGAATTCCAGGATCCATGAATCTGTGTATCATACAACTCGAAGATCTATGGATCCACGAAGCATAGAACTCGAGGATCTATGGATTTATGATACAGAGAACTCGTGGATCTATGAAATTGTGATGCATAGAACTGGAGGATCTATGAATCTATGAAGCATAGAATCCGAAGATCTATGAATCTATGAATCTATGGATCTATGATTTTTATTTCCAGCTACAACCTAATGAAGTCATGTTGGCAATTGAATCCTGACAATCGACCAACATTCGTCACAATTGTCCATCAACTTGGCAAAATAATCGAGGCCGATACTCCACCATCGGACCCGCCTGCCAAAACATACATCTCGCCTGTTTAAAATGTGCTCAATAGAGCACTTTTTTCATTTTTCATGTGATATTTTTTGATCTACTAACCGGTGTCTTCTTTTTATGTACAAATCTATGGATAAATTATATATTTTGAGAATTTTATGGAATAAATTATTTAAATCAATTCATTTTGGGTAAAAAATAAGCAAAATTTGCAAATTGAAGATTCAAACTGCCGCCATATTACAAAAGAGCGCAATTGCAAGTTATACGGTTTTAAAGGAGCATGTCAAGTTCTTCAAGTACTAGGTTTCCACACGAAAGAAGCCACGATGGTCGCCTTTATTCCACGACTGATTTTCGTGGCGGATTCCGGCATATTAATTTTCTTGATCATAAAATTGTTGAAATTTTCAGACTATGAGCTTCGCGCACGAAGAAAACCATAAAAAACGTATTGGATATTATGGCCAGTATCAAGAGTAAGTGAAAAAAGACGAAAAAGAATGACAATGAAGTGATTTGCAGTAAAAATGATATTGGAAATAACAAAATTGAGGATTTGCCATCGAGAGGTGCATCACCTCGTGCTCCTTACTCTGCTTTTTCTTTTGTAAGTCACTTTTCCTCATTTTCCGACAAAAATCACTGCTGTTGCCTGAAAAAATTATTCAAAAAGTAACGATTTTGCAGAATGTAAGCGACTCAAAGACGCTTGAAGAATTGAAGAAGGACAAAGTAGGTTTCCGGCTTAAAAAACTGAAATTAAACGGCGTTTTTAGGATTTCCTCCAATCTCATCAATATCTCCAACAAGTGGCTGCCAATTTGACACTCAAAAATAAGGAAGGTACTGTTAAAAACATTTGTTTACGAAAAAATATCAATAATTGGGAAAAAAGCAGCCGCGAACCCTTTTTGTGTTTCAGAATAATATTTGAATTATTCTGGGGTTTTTCCTGGAAATATCAGGAAAACTAAAATACTGTGACAAGTGGTAGCACAGAAGTTTAAAAATTTAGCAAATTCATTCAAAAATTTTATAAAAATTCGATGTTTTTATTGAAAATTCTATAAAAATCAAAATTTACAAATTACAAATTCAAACTCCCGCCAAATTACAATAGAGCGCACTTGCGCTTTATACGGTTTTAAAGGAACATTTCAAAAATTCCCAGTTGAATCTCGATACGATAGCAGATAGTACCTGATACTATTTTTTTAATTTTCGAAAACGTTTTCAGCCTAAAATAGACGATTTTGCTTTTTTTTTGTGTTCCAGCTTTATTTTTGTTGTATAATTCTCAAAAATTGAAGTTGTAGACTTCATTATTTGTCAAAATGGTGGTCTATAAGCTTCGCGCGGCATAAACAATTGGGCGCCAGATTTTGAATTTTTTTTTGATTGATATTCTTGCAGATATGGAAAAGGAAATCGAATGGATGTATAACGACAGCAACGTCGGTCAGGTATAGTTTTCTCCCAATCATCTAAACATCAACTGTTTCCCAGAGTTCGAGGCCCAGATTGAGCAACAAACTCATGTTACACGGATTGGTTCAGCAAACGGACAAATATAACAAAGCTGTTGATCGCAAAGTTATGACTGACTCAAGAATCGCGTTTGGTAATTTTCTAATTATTGTCAAAGTATCAATATTGGTTTACAGAAGACAAACAATTGAAGGGAAAGCCCTCGGAGGATATGTTGGCAAGGGAGCTCGAGCAACTGGCCATTTCGACTCAGCATATTCCAATTCGTGGGCGTGGTGACAATTTCGGTCGTCTTCGTAGCACGGTTCGTTTAGAATTAAAATTGTATTTTTGAAAATCATTGTTTTCCACAGGATAGCGATGATTCAGCGAGAACTGGCAATCACACTTCTCATGCGTATGCCAATTTCCGTAATGACGTTAGTTGATCGAACTGTATTCAGTAATCATCAATATGTTTACAGGCACATTCTCATTCTCCATGTTCGCGAGTCACTTCACCAAATACTCGTTCGGCACCGCCACAACCATGGAATGACACCATACAACGCGCCTACACCGATGTCAAGAAGCGCTTCGGCAATTCGGACATAATGGCACCAAAATATTATCGAGGAACGGACAACGGAGCCGCTGATATCAACCGCAATTACGAGAGACCACAAGGCCGCTTCCGTCAGGAATACCGTTACAATTTCGAACCGATACAAGCAGCCACTCCACCGCCAGTACCACAAACATCAGCACATCCTCCTCGTCCAATACTCCGCAATCGAATCACGTATTATTCGCAACAATCTGATCAGTTGCCTTACTCTACTCCTCGTAAAGAACCATGCTTTACACAAGATTATGGTTTGTGTATATCGATTGTTTCTGAGAATTATTTGATTTTTCAGAAAAACCGCTGATGGATATAAATGCGAGACCAGTCGGTCATAACTACTACAATGTGTATGTGACAGGAAGTGCCAGAAACGCGGTTCAACGCATCGAGTGAGTTATCCATCAGATCTTCGTATATTCAAGACATATTTGCAGGAAAACTGTTCGAAACACTGAAGCGCCGCCAAGATTTTGAAATGAAATGTGTTTTTTTTTGTTTCTTCTTCATCATCGTTGAGTGTTATACCTTTGGATACATGTAATAGAAGATTTTTCGTTTTAAATTTTTTTCTCCTATGTTTTATTAATATTTGCACACGATTGTCATTCATTTGTAGTATTTTATAGCCTGCCCATTGATAATAAATGGTTGCTCATTACTAGTTGAATCAAATGTTTTGTTGATGAATTTTAGGGTTCGCTACAAACCAATAAATTTGCAATATCTTGTATAGTACGACACGCCGGGCGAAGCGCGCGGTTTAGTGTAAATTTTGAAGTGAATTGTAGATTTACGCGAGAATTTTCTTTTTCTTTCCCTAATTTTCAGCTTTTTCTCCACTAAACTTTCGTCCCATGCTTTGAAATGTATAACTTTCGAATTTCATGCGTTTTTTCGTTGTTTTCTTGTTTCGCAATAGTTTCCACCCTAAAATTGTCTGTTTTCATGTAGAATGGCTGAAGAACAAAGAGGAATTGCACTCAATGACTTGGGCGTCGAACAACTCAATCAACTTCAGAAGCAAGTCGATCAGGAGATTCAATTCTTCCTCGAATCGGCGACGACGTTGAAGGTAAGAAGGATTTCTTGATAGAGATGTGGAAATTCGGTGAGAATGAGCCAAAAATGCAGATGGTACGATGAAAAGGCTGTGTATTAGAGAATTCATTGAAGAAAAAGCACAATAATCGTATCTTTTAATGGAGAATAGCCTGATAATTGCAGATGTTGCTCGCGAGAAACGACAAAAGTATTCAAGCATTGGAAGATGCGAAGGAAGCGAAACCGAATCATACGGCACTCATTCCACTCTCCGAATCGGTATGTTTCTTCATATTCTTTTATTCCATATAGGTGTATTTTCAGTTGTACGTTCGTGCCGAACTATCGGATCCGACGAAGAATTTGGTAGAGATTGGAACTGGATATTTCGTCGAGATTGAACGCGAGAAGGCAAAAGCGATTTTCGAGCGGAAGAGGGAGAATATTATGAAGCAGGTAGGAGAAGAGATGTGCTAAAAGAAATTAGGAATATTTTAACACAACAAATTCCTCTGATTCTGGAAATCAGGGCTCGTTGACCCAGACCGGCTTTGAGCTGTTTATAAAATTGAAAAAAGATGTTTGAGCATGATCACGGCTAAAGTGGAGTTTGTTAAACTCACAGTTTGAGAGTTTGCTTAAAGTAGCAGCTCGGGAATGTTCGAAACATGAGAAAACGAATTTCAGCCGCTATGGAAGAGTTTTTTCGAGTTACGCGTCAGAAACCCTGCAATTAGAGGTTTTTAAATGAGGAAATCGGTCAAAATGCAGTTTTGAAACCTATTTTTTCACAGTTTTGGGCCCATAAGTCGCTTAAAGCCCGCCATTTGCCCTAGAATCTCAATTTTTATCTGCAAATTAAGAAAATCCGGCAATCCATATTTTTTTACAGAGCGACGTCGTCGAAGGAATCATGAAAGACAAACGACGAACCCGCGCACTCATCTCCGAAGTATTCCAAGCGAAAGTTCAAAGTCAAATTGAAAATATGTCCATGAAGAAGTAATCTCCCCTATGATTTTCATGTTTCTTTTATTGCTTAATTTTTCCATTTTGTTCTCATAATAAAATTGTTCATTCGCTATTCATTTTATATTGTATCAACATGTAATACTAATCAATTTATATCGAAAATAATACGAAAATTAAGAGAATAAAAGAAGGAAATTAAGGAAAATGAGAACACAACCATTGACATTATGCGAGAAATCGATGATTGTTGAGGCGTTGAAGAATGGAAAAGTAGGTTTTGTCACATAATGAATAACTGTCGGAGTAATAACTGTCGGAGTAAAGATGAGAAGGCATTATTGTCCGTTGAGTTATTGTAGAAGCTAAATCGGTACCTGAAACTTCTCAAACACAAATAAAAAACTTTAAAACCTCCTGGAAATGCTTTTATGGTGTTTGCATCCATTGTTGCTATAATTTATTGAGAAACCATAAAATAAAAGAAGAAACTTATTCCTACACACATTTTCATCCCACTGTAAGGCTCCGAAAGTAAATCAGGGATGCCCCACGCATTCTCCTGTTAAGTTTTAACTTCTTCTTTTTGATAAACGGGAAGTTAGAATTACGCAAGGTAAATCGAAGTATTTATTTTGCAGTCAAATATCTCAAAATCCTTCCGTCTTGTCGGAACTACGAAGACTATTAGAAATTTTTAAAAAAAAGAAGTAATAAATTACCGGAGAAACGGAAGGGATCGAAGTAATTCTGTGATGTTAAAAATTTTAATTTTGCATTGAAACGTAACAATTCATGGGATAAAAGAAACGCTGTACAGCTCTGCAATTCGAAATAATTTAGGAAAAGGCAAAGAGACGAATTGCAATTGTATCATCTCTACAATTGTTGCTTACTGAATTTTTAGTCTGTTTGTCAATTGATTCGAGATCTTTAATGTCGAAATGAGATCGAAATGAAAAATTCCCAGCTGACTCTTAAAATTTGCTTTCTCGGCAGCGTTTTCCTGATTTGTTGTTCCAAAAATGGTTAGACGCTTTCTTTGGATGAAATCCCACATGTAAGACCAAACTGCTGAAAATTGCAGTTGCCAGAAAAAAAATCTATTAGAAAGTTAAATATTCCATTTCTGTAGTAAACAAAATTTTTAAAAATCATTTCGCCCTGAAATATTACTGTCCTGAGCAATTCCTGATTTTTGTTTTCAATCGAACAATATCGGCATAAAAGAAAATCAAATCGCCTAAGTATTCTTCATTACTTTCTTTTTTCAGCGATTCGATTTCCGTGGAATCGAGGACTTTCGTGATGTGAATCTTGTTGTTGGTGCCGAAGTTGGAACAGCGATTTGCAGTATTGGACAGACCAAGTAAGTACCTTTCATTCATATCATTTTCAATCGCATCTAATTGCAGAGTGATGTGTGCAGTTAGTGCTCAAATCGCCGAGCCATCGTCAATGCGACCACATAAGGGTGTCATCAATATTGATGTGGATATGTCACCAATGGCTAATTTATGTGAGTTGATAGAAGATATATTGATAAAAATAAAAAGATTTCAGCCAATGAACACGATCGTATGGGATCAAAAGGCATGGAATTGACAAGATTGTTGGAGTTGATCATTCGAGACTCGAGATGTATTGATGTCGAGTCGTTGTGCATCCGTGCTGGCAAAGAAATCTGGAAGATTCGTGTCGATGTCCGAATTATGGATGAAGACGGGAGTGTATTGGATTGTGCATGCCTGGCGGCAATCACTGCTCTTCAACACTATCGACGACCGAATGTTACTTTGGAGCCGCATCATACATTGGTGGTATGTTTATTATCAATATATATGATTAAAAATGAGGGATATTTGCAGTATAGCCAATATGAAAAGGCGCCAGTTCCATTGAATATCTATCATATGCCGATTTGTACGACTATTGGATTGTTGGAGCATGGAAAACTAATTGTGATCGATCCGACTGAAAAGGAGTCAGCATGCCTCGACGGATCAATTGTTGTTGCTTGTAATAAAAGACGAGAAGTTTGTGCACTTCATCAAAGTACTAATCTTGTGTTGTCTACCAAACAGGTAACATTACTAGCATTAAAAAGTGAGTAATATGGTTGTTTAGATTGAGCAATGTGTTCATTTGGCGATGAAACGAGCTGAAGTGTTGACGAATCAAGTGGCGGAGGTTATCAAGCATGATCAACGGCAGAGGTGAGGATTTTGAATTTAAAAAAGAAAACGTCTGAATCGTGTTATCCGCATGTCCGAGTGATGTCGAACCTAGTTTTCAACTATCAGACACACGTTACTGGGACATAAGGGTGACATTGGTGAAGATATAATCACCATATTTGGTGTGTACATCCTTGCATATTGATTCGTATCAGACTGAAGTTGTTCTAGACGGGTATTGACAAGAAGATTTTCGGTCGCCTTGCTCTCAGGAAATAAGACCTAGCCTATATTGTAAAACATTTTTTGAAACCATGAAGTTTCGTGAAATGTGATCGACATAAAGTGTAATATTCTGAGAATCGGGATGATACTCGTCTATTTTCTAGAAATATGAAGTCATAACATGATTGAGATTTTGAGGATCTTCTCTGAAAGCCATGAGTTTTTAGTTGTATGTAGGATCGTTATGTTCCAAGAATAATTGTAGTTAATAATGAGAATAATTGCAAATTGGCTATAATTTTCAACCGGGAACAAATTAGGAGAAGTATAGGGTGCAGAGCTCCGTAGAAATCCAACTTGCTCCGAAATATAAAAAGAAACCTATACACATATTCATAAATTTATCCACTTCGTTTTCAGAAGTCAATTCAAGCATCCGGAAGGATTCGCAACAACTGTTCCGAAAGTGTTGCTCACATCTGGTCGAACAGCGACACGTAATATTGTTGCACAGGATATCAAGATGGAGATTGAGGAGCAGGAAGAGGTGGACAACATGAGCAAATATCAGAATAGCATGATTTTCAATGTGAGTTTATTTTTTTCTGGAAAAAACAGAAAATTTTGAAGCACATTGGCGGCTAATGAACTTTGAAAAAATTTCAATTAAAAAATTGCAGGAAAATCCACTGACAAGCGGCTCGGTGAAACAAGAAGACATCGATCAAGATCAAATGATGAATGAACAAGTGGAAGCGATTCAGAAGGATGTTGATTCAGTTGATGTTAGTGATGATCTACCGGTGACAACGAATCGAAAGAGAGAAGTTGAAGAGGTTGATGATCTATTGGCTGACCTCGAAGAAGAAGAGGAAGTAGTGATGACACTCGGACAGAAAGATGATGTTGTTGAACAACCTGTTGAGCAAGATGATGGAGAAATTGTGTTGAAAGCCAAGAAGAAGAGATTGAATAAGTAGATACATTTATTTTATGGGGACATTGTAGAATTCTGTGCATTTTGATTACAGTACCCCTTCTATACTATTGTTGATTTCATTTTGAATTGTTTTTTTGTTGAATAAAAAGATCCCCCTATTTCTACACGATGTTTCAATGTCTGTGTCATTCCCTTATGTGTCTTCTTGTTATAACTGAGTGTGATATGAGTGTGTTTTTCGTCCCGTCATGCATTTCAAATTACGGTAAACGACGAAATAGCATATGAGATTCGAGAGACGCAGGACGGAGACAGTGTTGAAGACGACTCCCCCGCTTCTCGAAATGGCTCGGCCGGCTCAAGAAGAAACTTCTTTCTCTTTTTTTGTTTCGTTGTTCTGCATTCTCTCTTTTTTCCTGGTTTTCGAATTTTTATTTGGTTGGACATTGGAATTCGATTAATTTTTGATTAGGTTTAGGTTTAGTATAGTTACTTTTTTGTATTGAGATCCTTTTAAGTATCTCGTCACGAAAATGATGCTATGAGCTTTTGAGCACTATAAACCTTATAATAAACCACGCCCCTTTTTTGACACATATGGTCTCGACGCATAAAACATGTTAAAAACTATTGTCACTTCCACTGGAGACCTATTAAGTTTCTAATGACTTGTATATTTACGGAACCAATGTCCAGTTATGCGCCTTTAAACCGTAACATAGATTTTTTTTTTTGAAAAATGAGTATTTTTAAAGGAGCATAACAGTTTGTGTCGATTATAGAATGAGCTCAAACTTGCTCTCCTGACTTGCATCTTATCATTATCACAATAAACGATATCACACGAAATTTCAAAAGCAATTTGGGCATGTGCACCTTTAAACACCGTATGCTACTATTTTTTCAAGTTTGGAATACTGTATTAAAGGCACATTGCGAATATCTATCAAAAAGCACATATATTCCACCATTTTCCTTATCAGATGACGCATTTTTCGAGCCACCTTCAAGTCAATGAAGTCATGTACATATTCATAGTTTTTCAATACAGTACCTCTAACTTCTACTGTATTAAAGGTGCATGACCCTTTCTCTCGAATAGTTGCAGATTATCGAAAATCATTAATTTAGAGAAAAAAAAACATTGAAATCCGTTATATGAGATTGTTACTCGATAATGTCATGTCTCTTTAAAATAACCCACGACGAAATGATTTCTCAACCTCTGGCTATGCTCCTTTAAATCTCTATTCTCTGCGTCTCTCCCCTTCCCACACTATTTCCCTATTTTGTTCCAGCAAACATTTCTCCCAACACCGCACAAAATGCGTTAAATCAAAATGCAATCGCACACATTCACGCGGAGCCGCGGTGTTCCGATTTATATGAATGGAAGTGTGTCACATCAGCGATTGTATGATCGATTATCAGAGGTACAGTATATATACAGTACACCTACAGTATGACTATATTGTAGCCATCGACATCTAGACAACTACCGCGATCAACATCATTGGCACCGACGAGTGGAAGAGGAGCTGGATTGAGGGATAAGGTTGAGGTGAGACGTTTGATACTCAGCCAACAGTGTTGACTTTGAGCTATGATATCTTGGCTTAATATTGATATTATTGAAAAAACAACTGAAATGATTGATCTACAGCTGATACAGTACCACTAATTTGTTGAAAAGTGACCGACTTTGATCTTCTATATATAGGCTCAAAACCAATATAATTCAGTACTCTATAAAGATTCTGAGAACAGATGAACATGGAATCTCAACTTAATTTTTGAATTTTTCAAAATATCAAAATTTCTCATTCCCTCCAAAAATAAATTTTTGCGGTGAATAGGCTAACTTTGAAGTCATATACCTCTGCTCAAGCTCGATATTTTTCAGCTCCCTGAAATGATTCTGAAAGCTCAATTTGTGATCTACCAAGTTACACACTATAGGAAAAATTCTATTATTCTGAAATAGAAATGACCGAACTATCAAGGCAAAAGCAATCGATCAAGAAACGATACACATTTTATAGTTGTAGAAAATGATTCGAAGCCTAGAATACGGAATATCTGTCATCCAGTAATCTACAGTAAGCTACAGTACCCCACACCGAAAGCTGTCAGAAGATATAAATAAATCTTCCATAGATGCCATTTTTCGGATCGCTATTTTTGTTTAGAATAGTCGGCTTTATTCGGTGCCATACTTACGAGAATTACTGTAGTTCAAAACTTTGACAGTAGTGCTTGAACTTTCCCAACTTTCCAAAAAAACCAACATCTTTCCTTGACCCTCAGGATGGTATTGAATGTCGGTGTGACCAACACTGCCATTAAATATCACTTGGTTCGGGGTACGTGTCAGTAGTATGTGCACTACCTATCCATGAACCCAAACATGGCGGATATACTCGCTGTTTTTGCAATATTTGCCTTTTGAAGATAGTGAACAAAGTTGGGGAATTCGTCATATTTTCAAACATAGTTAGGATAGCATTTCAACTACTAGATTACAAAAAGAACTCTGTAGTTTACTGTAGACTAGATTTAAAGGAAAAGTTTGTTAGATACAATATACAGTTTTTGTTGGGATAATTACTTTGTCGGATATAAAGGTTCCAAATATTCAAGAATTTCAGAAAACGTGTCTTCTGAAAGTGAGATGAGAGAGTTTTATTTTGGTGTTTTCAAAAGTTTCCAGATAAGATAAAAATTGAGTCTTCAGAATCCTTCTGGAGAATTGAAAAACATCAAAATTGATAAAACATTACATGAACTCTGGACCTGTTCTTCGAAAGTTTGAAAAAAATTGTATCACTTTTTGAATGATAACAGATAATATCAATTTCGAGTCGATGTATGGTATTTCAACCAGTCCCAAGTTACCACAAAGTTGGTCGGTTATCAATGAGTACCATTTTCTGTTGCTATAGTTATTATGTCAGATTTCACTGATATGCTTTTCTCTCGAGTTCTGATAAGTCTCTGATCACCTACCAGAAATATTGTAATCTAATACATTACATATAAGGAAAATACGTTTCGTCAACTTCACTCTTGTTGAAACGAGTCCATCTTCAAACGCTCTTTATTTTTCTCTGAAAATCAATTTTTTTCAATTCCCCAAAAACCATCCTCACACCCATATCCCCCTCTATCCCTCCAACATCCACCCATTCCAGCCACCCACCCTACCACCCACCTACATCGCCCGTTTCCACGACGAGGCGGCTGTCCGTCGAATGTGTTATCGACCGATTCCCGGCACCGAAATGAAGATATCAAAGATTGGGTTTGGTGCAGCCGCGATTGGTGGCATGTTTGGCAATGTTGAGGATTCGATAACAAAGATTGTGGAGACTGCCATAAAACAGGGTATCAATTATATAGATACGGGATATTGGTATAGTCAGAGTAGGTCGGAGTCGATATTGGGGAAGGTACGGTATATAGTATTATGATCTACGAGAGTATACTGTATTCAGGCTTTATCAAAAATCCCGCGAAAATCATATTATATTAGTACGAAAGTTGGACGATTTGAATTGGATTATGCGAGAACATTCGACTTCAGGGCGGATAAGATATTGGAGTCATTGACGAATAGTTTGAAACGATTACAATTGACATATATTGATATTTGTTATGTACAGGTATGTCCCGTATTTCTTGATCATATTATCGATACCACTCGATTCGAGCTCTAAAGCCTAGAAGAGTCCCTAGAACAATTTTGAGACATGCGCCTTTAAAAACAGTATGCTGTTTTTCCATCAGTTATGGACTACTGTATCAACGGCGAACACAATGATATCTTGATTTAGAATTCGATAAAAGTAATTTCATCAAATCCCTGACATGGAGCACATTTTAGGTCGTCTGGGTCTCATGACTCATGAACACGTTTTGAAATTTCAAAATTGATTTTCATTATTAGCTACCGAGCTCTGTGGGCCGAGTTGCATGGCCGAGTCCCGAAAAATCACACTATTTGGAACCATTTTTCATGAAAAGTTGAATAACGCGTGAAAAGTACTGGAATTCTGGTGATTGAAGCGTCCTAACGCGCCAAACAGAGTTCGGTAGCAAAAAAGGAATAACGATTTTGAAATTTCAAAACTTGCTCTTCAAGCACACGTAACGGTATGTCCTGGCTGACAGCTCGGAAAAGTTTATCATGATCAGACAGTTCGGGAATTTCTTGTCCGGGTGGAGGGGGTGTTACAGACAAACATAGTTTCTGTGATGTATCCATGCATGGAAATCGAAAAGTAACAACGTATAAGTGTTCCTCAGGCTACCAGCTCCATTTTTTAAAAAAATGTCAAAAAATATGCATTTTGAGCCGAGTTATGTGATGCTGGCAAAAAACGGCAAAAAGTCGAAATTAACACTGCTGGCAGAAAAAGTGCCAGCATCGAATAACTCGGCTCAAAATGGGATTTGGTCGAAAAAATTTTGGGAGTATGTTAGGCATCATAAGGAGTATTCAAATCCCAAGTTACCGAGCTGGACCTTTGCTCGCCGAGCTGCATCAAAATTTGCTCATTTTCACTGCCAGCACCATTTTTCACCCCGAAGAAGTGATTTTCCAGCTCGGGTGCAGTGGAATTTTTTGTAGATCTTAGTAAGAGAAACATTTTGAGCAAAAAAACTTCCACGCAGCTTCAAAATTCGCGGAGCTCTGCTCATTTTTGTGATTTGTGTTATATGCTAAACACCGGAATCTCGGATTCGGAGTGCCGTACTACAGTTATGGGAAACAGTTTTTCCCACTTTTTCCAGCACGGTAAAAATAACGAAAATGCTCATTTTTTGTGCACTTTTTCCAGCTCGGAATTTTTAAAAGCTCTGCCAGCAGTATACCGTTAGGTATGTCTTCAAGATAGGTAAAGTTCCATTTCATGAATGTGAGCAAGTTATTTGATAGTTCCGAAATGATCTAAACTAATAAACCTATCTAGTTTTGATCCAAAGACGCCTCCGAAGCACATCTTCCTATCTTTTCAATTCCTGATCATCGAATTTATACGAGTCGAGCGTTCCTTCTTACTACAGTAGTCTACCATGGAATTTCGCCGCCGCTTTGAGAAGCCAAAATAATAGACACCAATGAACTCATCTTATGTCGATAAACCAAGCCAAATTCCTTCTTTCCTAAGACTCCTGGTATGGCTTGGCTCCCAAACCTCATTTTTCTGCTCTTTTCATTTCTTGATCACTCTTTTTTTTCTGCTCTTTTCATTTCATCGAATTTATACGAGTTGTTTGTGGCTTTTAGACACAATGCTCCTTTACTACAGTAGACTGAAGCATAAATTTAAAAAGTAACGATTTTCATCACTCTGAGACTACATGGTTCAGTTTTCCAAGAGACGTTAATATATATGATTCGTAAAAATTGGATATTGTTATCATTGTTTCCACCTGAATCGAGCCATGTCGTGTATAAAAGTCCCTCGAAACTAATAGATTTTTCGAGCCTTTAAGTACTTCAATATTAGTTTGTCAGTACTGTTTGAAGGCTCACAAAGATAAGGAAGGTTCAATTCATGTGAAACTGATAATGAAATACGAACTGTGGTCATCCACTAATAAATCGCCTTGGGAAAATATCATGTTTTTCAAAATATTAAATTTAAATGAATGAGGAATATTTTTAATTATTCTAAACTTGCTGATACCAACTTATACTGATACTATCATAGCTTATATTATGATGAAAAAATATAATGAGCAGTCATATCAGGATGTTAAACTATTAGGAAAGCTTGACTGAAACAATCTCAAAGAATACTATAGAAATACCATCATTTTGCAGATCCACGACGCTGATTTTGCTCCAAATGAGAGTATAGTACTTTATGAAACACTACAAGCACTCGAGATGGCCAAATCAAGTGGCAAAATAAGGCATATCGGTTTAACCGGTTATCCATTGGGGAAGATAGTGTATGTTATATATCAAGTATCATATCATTATCATTGTTCCCTTTTCAGTCAATTAGTAGATTGTTCGAATACAAAAATAGATTTTGTAATGACATATTGTAAAGGAACACTCAATAATAATTCATTAGGACAATTTACATCGTGGCTACAAGCCAGAAATATAGCAGTTTTGAATTCTGGAGCATTGTGTTGGGGATTGCTCACTGAGAAGGGACCACCGCCATGGCATCCGGCGAGTGATGAAATAAGGGAAGCATGTTTGGCGGCAACTACTTATTGTATGGTGGGTGTATCACCAGCTTTTCCTGGCATATATAAGAAATTTCAGTCGAAAAACATCAGCATATCTAAACTCGCACTAGATTACGCTCTAAACTTTCCGAACACTGTTTGCACAATTATTGGAATGGATAGTGTTCAACAACTTTTGGATAATCTTGAACTATGCCATGCCGGTAAAATTAGTGATGTTGAGCAGAGGGTTCGGGATAGAATTATGCGAAGGTGAAGAATATTATATATGAAATATTTATGTTTCCGTTTTCCAGATATCTTGACAGGCTTGAGAATGCCGGATGGGAAGGTGTAGATGTTGCTCAATATTGGAAGAAGTTGAAAAAGCTGGGTCTAACAGCTCTGGCAACTCATCGCCATTCTTCGGTGGAAAGTCTTGCGAGCACTCTCAATGGATTCTCTCTCTACTCATCAAACTCAAGTTCCGAACTACGAACACCGCGTAGAAGAAGACCAATGTAAATCATGTTCAAATATACTTTCAAAAAAGCTCAATATGTATTTAAACTTTGCTCATCTTAATGTATGCAGTACTCATTTGTAAAGTCATCACTCTTTGTCATTCTTTTCAGAAGACCGGTACTACATTAACTTTTCTTATTTTACATTTCATTTTATGTTTTTTTGATAACAAAGAATTTGATAAACAATGTATTCTTTTGAAATACAAAAAACAACAACTTAAAGACGACGTCCACGTCTTCCTCCCTTTCTTCTTGTGGCATCGGATGGGATTGGGGTGACATCTTCGATTCTTCCGATCTTCATTCCAGCGCGGGCAAGAGCACGGAGGGCAGATTGAGCTCCTGGTCCTGGGGTCTTAGTTCTTGTTCCTCCGGTAGCACGGAGCTTGATGTGAAGAGCGTTGATTCCGAGCTGAAAACAATTTTTTGATAAAAAGCAAATTCAAAACTAAAATTATTACCTGTTTGCATCGGTCAGCAACATCTTGAGCAGCAAGCATAGCTGCGTATGGTGAAGACTCATCACGATCAGCCTTGACCTTCATACCTCCAGTGACACGAACGATGGTTTCACGTCCTGAAAATCGAGAGTAAAGTACAAAAACAAGTGTCTCTGTTAATTTAAAATGATGTTTGAAAAATCATAAAAACTAACCAGAGATATCGGTAACATGAACGAAAGTGTCATTGAATGAGGCGAAGATGTGAGCAACTCCGAAGATAAGCTCTCCTTCCTTTGCTTGTGGTCCAAGGGACACAACAACTTGTTCCTCCTTTGCCTTTCCCTTACGTGCGGGAGCCATTATCCAAGAACTAAAAAAAGAAACATGAAATTTAAGAAAAAACAAATAATATTCAATTGTGAACGAGGATATCATTAATTCGGACAAAATGCTCCCTAAACTATTTTTCAGTGATTATCGTAGAACCAGACTAAATAACACAGAAACTATTCTTTAAAAAGGCTAAAAATTAATTTTTGAATCGATGTTACATCAGAAAGTCTATCAAAATTTAGGAAAACTTGAAAAAACCGAAAAGAAATTCTAAAAATTGATGTTCTCTGTTTAAAAAACGAAACTGCGTATCCACGGTATACAATGCATGCAGTCGATACGCAGCGTGGTCTCGCCACGATTTCCTCTCCTCTCGCACGCGGGCGCACTCGCGAAAATTTTAGGACACCCATTTTTTCTTTTATTTTCTTCCGCCGTTTAGTTGGTTTGCTGCCAATTTGCGGCAAAATTGTATATAAATAGGTATGTTAATTTTTTCTACACGAAATGCAGCCTTTTCAGCCACCAAAAACGTTTTTTACGTGTAAAATTAATTTTATTTTTTCAGATGTGACAAAAATGGGTTATTACACAAGATTATGTATTATAATAGCAATAGATATTTTTCATGGATGTATAGATTCGATCAAAGGATTCCACGTAAGTTATTTCATAGTTTTTACAGAAATATTTGTATTATTTTCAGTTCTTCTTTCAACTAGACACGAAGGAGCAGGAAATCAATGCAACACCAGCTGTTCGCAGGCCGAAGACCGTTTTGCAACTTCGAAGAGAAAAAGAAGGAATACAATCACCACAGACAGGAGAAAAGGTTGTACTCACTAGGAGTCCTGCATACGTAAAGTAAGTTTCTATCAATCACATAAACAAAACAACATGGTATTTTTTTCAGGTTGTTGTGGATCTATGTAGTCAACTTATCAGTGATTATCGGATCGGTGGCATTGCTTTGGGGGTTTTCCGCTATTTCAAGTTTGTGCCCTTATGACTTTGTCAAGACGTTTTTGGAACATTGCCCTTACCTTTTCATCTTCCCAGTCTATTTGGGAACACGCATTGTAAACGCGTTGTTGTTTTCGGATATTGCTGGAGCTTGTTATCGACATCTCCGAATGCCTGATGCACCCTATGTGGATTTCAAGTATGTTCGAATACTAGAATACAACTTCTATTTTTTTATTTTCAGATTAATGGCCTCTGATGCTATTGCCTCCACAATCGTCCAAGTTTTGTTCATCATACAAGGAATTGTTGTTGAACAAATCCCTATCCCTGTAGTATCTAAAATACTCATGTATGTTCACACTGCTCTTCTGACATCCTCGTACAGGTAAAAATTGTTGTATACACAAACATTTGAAACGGCTGTTGCAGTTTCGAGTACTTCTGGTTTTCTCGATCAGTACTGATGACGGAGAGGTTCTCACGTATAGAACGAAGATGGGCTTACTTTGTAGGATTTGGAATTCCTTTGACGATCGCGATTTCCATTTCTTCGAATGTCATTGTGAACGGATGTATATTCGCTATCCTTTTCCCATTTTTCATAATTAGTAGCTTTAAAGCTTATTGGGATAGAAAGTATGACGTCGAAATTCCACCTTTCAAGATCTTTTCGATAGTTCATGCTTGTTCAGAACGAGTAGGTGTAGTTATGGGTAACTGGATCATGGGTCGAATGATGTAATTTTAATCAGGTTTTCTCTGTGCCATAATTTATATGTATATACTGTACATTTCTTTGCTTTCATATTATATTGCTCAAGTTAATTATACGGATATAAAGTGTTCAGATTTTTTAAATACTATTTTTTCTTTCTCTTTATACGGTTGCTTTGTCTCCGAACATTATCTGAATTGTATCTTTTTATTCTTTGATTATTTAATTTAAATCTTTTCGCAGATGAGTCAACCTGGAGTCGAAGGATTGGCCCTCGGGCTTCACAAGGGACACGCTGCCACCAAGTTGGCACTCAAGCCACGTCAAAACAGACGCAAGGGAGTTGCTTCCAAGAAGACCAAGGTAAAATAAATCTAGCAAATCATGAAGTAGGTAACTTTCCAATTTTCAGATCGTTCGCGAGCTTGTCCGTGAAATCACCGGATTCGCCCCATACGAGAAACGCGTTCTTGAAATGCTTCGTATCTCCAAGGATAAGAGAGCCCTCAAGTTCTTGAAGAGACGCATCGGAACCCACCGTCGTGCAAAGGGAAAGAGAGAGGAGCTCCAATCGGTCATCATCGCTCAACGCAAAGCCCACAAATAAATCTGTTTTCGTTGATAAATTGTTGTTATTTACATGTGTACTGTTCAATCAAAAGAAAGCGTTTTTTCGCCTCTCATATTTGAGGGCAGTAGTTCGGAGACCAATTGTAGAAACTGATAGTTTAGGGTTAGAATGTTTTGCCGCCAATTTGGCCGTATAATCTCAAGAACTGCATCAGTTGTGGTCCAGAGAAATGCTTTCTCATCCTCGGCTCCACAAATGATGAAGCTTATGGCTCCATCAGTAAACTTTGTACAAACCAGGTAGAAATCGAGAGAATATTACTGTTTATGTGAAAAAAAGTTTAGAGGAAGCAAGGTCGAAGTTTTCGGACCATTCGACCCACCAAAGAGGCTTACATTCAAGGAGGTTCGTTAAATTGATGCAAAACTGATAGAAATGTGGAGTTCCAGGTCGAAACTCGTGTATTAAAGGCCGTGCGATCATGGGATCGTTTCCCAGCCGACAAGGAATCTCTTCTCAAGTTGGACGCCGATTTGAGCAAAGATTTCGGTTTCGACTCATTGGATCAAGTAATTATTACGAATAATCTCGGATATACTAATTTGAGTCATTCTAGGTAGAAATCGTGATGGCTTTGGAAGATGAGTTCGGTTTCGAAATCCCATTGCAAGATTCCGATAAATTCAAGGTAAAAGCAAGGAAAAATTAAAATATGAATAAAAAATGTATTTCAGTCGATCCGCGATGCTTTCAAGTACATCTGCGAACGCGAGGATGTTTACGAGTAGATGATTTGCCTTAACAATGTCAGATTTCCCGTTCTTTTCGTTTTAATTGGTAGTTTTTGTGTATTTAAAATAGTTTTTTTGTCGTCTTTTTATTTCTGTAAAATAAATAGATCACTTTTATATCGATTGTCATTTATGAGAGGTCAAACACAACCAATTAGACTATTTTCGAAACAAAGGGCCATAATACGAAATCAATCGATTTTCGTCTGCACGCGCGCATCGTGCTTGTATTCCTCACTCATTTTATTCATCTCGTTGCAGTCTAACACGCAAAAATGACCGGAACTGAGAGAAAAGTATTCCAAAAGTACTATCCACCGGATTTCGATCCATCGAAGATTCCAAGAGCAAAAGGATCGCGCAATCGGTAAGTTATTTAACATTTTTATATAGAAATTAGTTCATACTAGCTAAAAACCTCTTGATTTGTCTTTAAAGTGATTTTTCTATTTTTTGTTCAAGAGTTAACTCCCTGTATATGTGTAAAACCGTAATTTGTGTCTTAAAATCGTTGAAAACAGTTTCGTTGCCTCGGAAACGACCATTTGCTACTGAAAAACAGTTAAAAAGTTTGCAAGCACAACTTTATACGACCAATCGAGTTTTTTCTATCAAAAAAAATTGTAAAAAGCTCTGTAGTCTGCTTCTAAATATGCATAAAACAAGTAAATGCCTTCCTGAAACAAATTTAGTTCGTAGAAATCAGCTGCGTTGTTTTAACATCGACATTTTGTTGTCGGAAAATTTGTTAAAGAGTCGCAATCAAACTTGTATTGGGTAAATTCAGGATTCTTTTGAAGTAAAACTTATAAATGAGGATAGACAGTTACGTTCAATGCTTAGAAAGTTGTTTTGAAAAAAAAAGAGTCATGCTTTCCACAAACCGTTTCGTTTCGCTTACAAATTGTTGGAAAAGAGGGGCTAATAGTTTCGAAATCTTACAAAGCTCCTAAATTTCGGAAAATAACAACTTATTTTCAATAAAAGTTTCTGAATTTACCGCCCGAAAAACATCTAAAAAATAGAACTGTGTAAACTGAAAATCTTGGAAAAACCGAACAAAGAATAATTCTAAACGCTGACAAACGAGTTAATAGAATAATTATCCGAAAGACAAGCTATGCTTTCATTAATTAAAGAAATGCTAAAAATAACGAGTTCCCCATCTTAAATTTCTCTATTCTTTCAGACAATTCGTCCAGCGTGTCATGACACCGTTCAATATGCAGTGCAACACATGTCATGAATATATTTACAAAGGAAAGAAGTTCAATATGAAGCGTGAGACGGCGGAAGGCGAAACATACCTCGGATTGAAAATATTCAGATTTTATTTCAGGTATGTTACATAATTTTTATTCCATCAATTTATTTCAATATATTTTTTCAGATGTCCAAATTGTCTGGCTGAAATCACATTCAAAACCGACTTGGAGAACTGCGACTATCAGAATGAGAACGGTGCTACACGTTTGTTCGAAGCAGTCAAGTTGTACCAGGATCAACAGAAGCAGATTGATGAGAAGGATGCGGAAGATGCGAAGGATCCGATGAAGATGTTGGAGAAGCGGACGATGATGAGTAGGCAGGAGATGGAGGAGTTGGGTATGTTGATTGAGATTATATATATGAATAATTGAATGTGTTGGTTTCAGGTAATTTGGAGGATTTGCAAGAAGTAAGTCGGCATAAAGAAGCGATCGACACACTCAAATTCCTACAATCGACGGATCCACATGCGGCACAGGCGTATAGAGTCAAGTTGCAAGAAGAAGCTGATGATCGGATGGCGAGGTAAGATATATTGAGAATTTATAAAAAGAGTCGAAAGCCACAGAGCAAGTCATTATGCCATCAAATTTCGCTCATTTGCTATTTTTCTTGGATTTCGGACGTTCTAAAACCGAAAATTTGTAGAAAAAAACTGGATTATTTAAAATATTTGAAGGAGGTAAACATGCAGCATGTTTTTTCGTGCGTTGAACGGGAATGGTTGGTATTACTGTTTTTAATAGAACAAAAATCATAAATGACAGCATTTCGCACTAATTTCACTTCCAATTCCTTATGGTTCTTGAAATAGACACAAAACCGAAACAAATCATGTTTTCTTTCCGCTTTAGGTTGTATAAACCCACCCAATTTCATCAGAATAGCTCGATTCCGAAAAATCCGCGAAACGTTTGCTCATATTTTGCATTTTGTAATTATAATTTTTTTGCAAAATCAACACGATTTGCGGTTTGACAGTTTCATCGCTATAATCTTTTCTGTGCCAAATTGTCTCGTCTCACATAAAAATAGCAAAACTATTATGATTTTTTATTGGAAAAATTCATGTTCTGAAGCCCCAAAATGCGGGAGGAAAATTAGGAAAATTCGAAGCACCAACATTTTTCAAATATGAAAAACGACTGTTGAGATTATAATCCTCTTTTCAAAATGATTCGCTTCTTCCGCATTGATAATATGAGCGACCTGACTGACACGGAAATATATGGGTGTTTTATGATTCATAGGCTACATTAAACTTCTGGAATTTCTAATAACTGTAATAATTTCAGAAAACTACTGGGTATCACAGAATCCGGCAGAATCGAGCGACGAATCGAATCAGACGACGAGGACGATGACTCGAAACCAGGACCAAGTAAAGTTGTATTGGTAAGTGTCTTTTTTCTAAGGAATTTAAACTAAAATGCACATTTTCAGAAGCCTGACCCAATCGAGGAGCCACCAAAAAAGAGGAAAATGGATCAGAAGGAGATGCTCTCAAAAATGGTGATCCTGAAAAAGAAGCCGAAAGTCGAAGAAGAAGTGAAGAAAGAGGAGCCACCAAAGACAGGATTAGCCATGTTGGCCGACTATGGATCTGGATCGGATTCAGATTGATTTTAATTATTCATTTCTGTGTACAATCTCAAAATGACTTGATAAAGTTATAATCTCTTTTGTCTTCTTTTGATGATATTTACATTTGGAGAAGGATGGGATGTTCAGTTGACGACAGCGGCAACGAACACGACTAGTCGCTCATCGGGAGCCTGAAAATTTCGAAATGATGGGGGGAGCTAAGAAGGAATATACGGTACCTGAACAAAACAAATATTCCTTGATAAACTATTCGGCTTAGGATTAGTATCAGCCGTTGTCCTACTGTAATTGATGGTATTCACCATCCATACACCATTCCGATATCCTTCCACTTGATCTTGTACTGATAAATTGATATCATCAACTGTTCGATATTGTTGTAAGGCGTTTTGAATCATTGCGAATAGTGTGGGATCGGGGCATATCCATACTGAAATAGTGCATTTTGTCGTAAGGTTTGGTGCATGCACAGATGACATCACAATTGACGACAGTTGTTAAAATTTATCGAGAAAAGTGTGCATTTTGGCGTCAGTTCTGATGCATTTTTGTGTTATTTTTGTTGCAAAAAAACTGCACATAAAACACCTAAGCTTACGACAGATGGTTCAAAATGTATACTTCAAAGTTGAAAATTGTGCATTATGTCGTCAAATATTATGCATACAAAAGTGCACACAAAACATAATATGTGACGACAATTCAATTTTTGATGGCTTCATGTGCATTTTGGCGTAGCTTGTGGTGCATTAACTGCAGTGGTACAGTCTCTCTCACGATAAAGTGCACACAAAACACCAAAGCTGACGACATGTTTGTTTTTTTCAAATTGAAAAGTGTGATGTAAACTGAGTATACAAAAATGCACATGAAACGTTGAATCATACGACATAACATTCAAATAAACTTTTTCAAGTGCATTTTGTCGTCAAATCTGGTGTCTACAGTGCACACAAAACACCAAACTTGACGACAAATCACAAACTGATAACTCACTAATCAAATTAATAATCTGTGCATCATAACTAGCCTTGACCGTCACTCCCGATGATGGATAACAATGTACAAATCCGACGAGAAGTAGCACAAATAACACTGATTTCAGCATATTTATTCAGTGGGGGAGAAATCGGGAGAAAAATGGTGCACTGACAATGATGACGTTTTGCTATCAGTTATCAGTTGAAACTACTGATAACCGAGGGTTATAACATTTCGAGCGGCGAAAGAGTAGCTGTGTTGTTTTAGAGTTTCGGGAGGCAGGCACAACATCAACATTATCACTTGCTTATCAGTGATGATTGACACTTTTTTCGTGTTTGTAGTGTCGTTTGGATTACTTAGGTTTAGGTGGGAAGTGTTAGCTCCGCCCCTTTTTGCAAGGATGGCACACTCATGAGATACGTTATTTGAAACATTGAGAGGGTCTTTAAAGGCCACGCCCACTTCTGCAACTCTGGCATGACTTCTTACTTTAGTGATTTGAAAATTAGCAGTATTTTTGACTTCATTGATAATAAGTTGCGGCCACGCCCCTTTCTACAAGCCTGGCACACTCTTTTTTCTGGAACTTATACTTTTTCCTGGAAAACCGTACTAAGTAATATACACTAAGTCTATCATACAACGGTGTACTGTATTAAAGGTGCATACCAGGAACTTTTTTCAAATCAAGGAAGTTTCTAGACCACGCCCCCTTCTTGCAATCCTGGCACATTTTTTTTCTAAAAAAATTTATCTTCCTCTCGCGGGAAAACTGTCCTAAGCGCCGTCCACTTTTTCAATTCTGACACAGTTTTCGATCTACAAAAGTTGATGTATTTTTATATGCGCCTTTAATACAGTAGTCAATAATACATTTGAGAGTGGTTTACTGTATTAAAGGCGCACAATCTTTTTGCAACGCTGGCATAACAATACAAAAAGGGAATAATTTATATTGAAAAAAAGCAAATTTACAAATAAAAACACACCAATTGTCACACCACCCTAAAGCTTAAAAATAGACTTTAGCGATTTGGTGTCATTCGACTTCTGAGCCGACATTTGCTCCGTATTGATAATCTTAAACTCCTGTAATTTATCATCACAAATGTACACATTCGTTTGTGGATGACACAAGAAGATGCATCCTCGGGATACTGTAACCTCTTGTCCGATTGGTATCAATTGACCATCCAGAACACATTCTGAAAGTGGTGGCCTAGAAAAACCAAAGGGGAAATGTTAGGTCACCATACTTTGTTTGACAATATGTGTATGTGTACATCTCATCACAGCACTTCGTCGCTCATCGGTCCATTCCGAATCATGCGAGTAGGTCTGGTTGTCCATTTTGCATGATAGATCTACAGTAATCCTATGTTACAGTATCCCATATCTACAGTATACCATCAACACTAGCATCCTTTAATGTGACCTGTCCCAGCTCCGCCTCAACACATTGTACAAACCGCCCGTCTGGTAGTTGACCGAATTCTTCAGTGAGGACTCCTAATTTTCCAATGACACAACCTACAAAAGGCATACTGTAGTATCTAGGGTTACTGTAGTTGACCTACCAACAACATGCGACTCGTAATAACTATAATGTGGGCGGAAGCATTGCATCAATCGACCGGTCATGTCACCACTTGGAGTCGCAACCGGCTCCACCCACTTCTCATCTTCACCGAAGATTGTCTCGTTGAAATAGCAACCGGCGGCTATCGAAAAACATGTTGAAAGTTCGATAGAGCGCACTTACCTCGCTCGACAACTTTCTTCAACGCGCCGCCGAATATATTGCAATGGAGGACTACGGTACCATTTGACAATCGACGGGTTTCACCGGGGTACATGGTTTGACCGAAGGCGTCGACGCAGGCGATGGCCTCGTAGTTTAGGACACCATCTTCGCCTTGCTCACAGGAAAAGACGAAATCGTGCTCGTGGTGTTGGTCACCGACTTGGAGCACTTTGCCGGTGTCGATGTTGGTTGGGACACAGCCTGGAAAAGTAGTTTGAAATTGTGGGCAAACACTGTTACGAAAATATGCACCATGTACAGTATCGAGTGAGAAGTTTAGATCTATGGAATTTTCGGAACAAGTTCTATGGAAGTTGACTATGGACGTGTGTGAGAGATTCTATGCCTCCAAAGAATTCTATGGAATGGAGTCCTATGGTGTCATAAGTTCTATGGAATTCTATGGATCTCACTTGAACAGTTCTATGCAGTTCTATGCAGTTCTATGAAATTCTACGATGATAGTTAGAACAAACTATGCCTTGAGTTCTATGAATTCTATGGAATGCTCCTGGAAGAAATCTGGTTCTATGGCAGTTCTATGAAATATGAAGAAAAATTATATGCGGTTCTATGAAGTTCTATGATAGTTCTCCTTTAAAATGGAAGGTTCTATGACAGTTCTATGCTAGATCTATGGAGCCATTCTGAGATTCATAAGGTTCTATGAACCCTTTTATAAGATTCTATGGTTCTATGATAGGTATATGAGTCGTTCTATGCACCTATTCCAAACGCAATACGATTCCGCGAAATTCTATGCAGTTATGCTGATATCTACGAAATTCTATGGACACTTTTCTGGAATTCTATGGTTCTATGAAGTTCTATGATAGTTCTCTTGGAAGATAGTGGTTACATGATAATTATAAATCTATGGACTTTTCTATGAAATTCTATGGTTCTATGATAGTTCTATGTACCGTTCTATGCGGCTGCTCACACCTCACTTTTAATACGGATCCATAGAAATCTATGCAGCTATATCAAGATCTATGAAGTTCTATGGACACTTTCTCCCAAGAATTCTATGATTCTATGAACCTTTCTATACTAGATCTATGCAGCTATATCCAGATCTATGAAATTCTATGAACACTTGTATGGAATTCTATAATTCTATGACTCACCGATCGGTACAATCTTCGCCTTGCCCATTTTCCCCTCGAATATATATTGAAACTTGATAAAGTTCTGCACCCACGTCTTCTTCAACACATATGGCTTCGAGAAGTTTCGATCGAATATCGGATTTTCGGGTGCACATTGAGCAACACCAAATATGATGATTGATAGTAATCCAGTGAATATCATCGTTTTTTGACTATATTCTCATATTCCATTCCTTTTATATACCAAATGGATATGTCTAACCGTCTCTCTATATCACACACTCTCTCACTTGATCTGACTATATTATTTGTACAGGTTCATAACGGTGGGAAATATTGAATAAATAATAATAAGGGTTCTATTTTTGAATATTTGTATATTGTTGCATTTTTTATGTAAAACTCTATAACTGAATGACAAATGAGAACTGGTACAACAGAATATGTAGAAAGGGGGTGATAACAATATGAATAAACCCGATGGGTGGATGTTTTTGGTGATAAGAATGATAATGATAACGGAGGCACTTGAGGGGGGACTAGACGGGGACTAATTGATTATGCTTCTGGCTCATCTTTGATACCAAAAAGTAGTTGTTTGGCGAACATTGAGAATTGGATTTGGTCGAAGAAGTCGGCGACGAGGACCGCTTCTTTCATTTCGACTGCCATTGTGGCGAGTACGGTGCCGAGGAGGAGGAGGCGGCCGAATCTGGAAAAAATTTCAGCTTTATTCGTTGATTTTCAGCCGAGTTATGCTCGTTTTAGTGTGGTGGTCAAAAAGCAGACCCGTTTCTTTCTCTGAGTCTCTCAATGCGGTGGAGAGACGCAGAGATAAAAACGGGTCTGCTTTTTTACCATTGAGAGACGCAGAGAAAAAAACGGGTCTGCTTTTTGACCATTGAGAGACGCAGAGAAAAAAACGGGTCTGCTTTTTGACCATGAGAGACGCAGAGAAAAAACGGGTCTGCTTTTTGACCATGAGAGACGCAGAGATAAAAACGGGTCTGCTTTTTGACCATGAGAGACGCAGAGAAAAAAACGGGTCTGCTTTTTGACCATGAGAGACGCAGAGAAAAAAACGGGTCTGCTTTTTGACCATGAGAGACGCAGAGAAAAAAACGGGTCTGCTTTTTGACCATGAGAGACGCAGAGAAAAAAACGGGTCTGCTTTTTGACCATGAGAGACGCAGAGATAAAAACGGGTCTGCTTTTTGACCATGAGAGACGCAGAGAAAAAAACGGGTCTGCTTTTTGACCATGAGAGACGCAGAGAAAAAAACGGGTCTGCTTTTTGACCATGAGAGACGCAGAGATAAAAACGGGTCTGCTTTTTGCACAAATGCGTTCTAGCCCGAAATTTCACGAGGAATACGAGTATTTCCATAGAAAAATGATCAAACATACCGATCACCCGCTTCCTCCGGTCCCTTCTTCTTCACCATATATCGATACAATGCATTCGTAATCGAGCTTCTACCATCCGACAAAAGTTTCTTCGATTCCGCCTCCACATCATCTGCATCAGGATTCAGGAAAAATATGGCTTTGAACGCGGCGAATTCAGTCATATCAATCTGCATATTCCTCATCGGTTTCAATAATTGATCTAACATTTGATATTTCTTTTTGTTGAAACCAAGTGGTCGGGTTGGTTCGGGTGTCCGATCGAAAAATGCGCCATCTGGGAAGACAATCGTGTCGAGACCATGATCCGGTGAGTTAAAAACGTGCACCAAGGAGGGGTATGTGATGGCCGAGTGACGTAGCAGCGCCAGCTGAAATGTGTACGAATTGTTAGCAGTCACTCGATGATGCGCGCGTGGTGTAGTGGTGTGTGTGTTCGCATGCGGCGCGCGAGGCCGCGGGTTCGCACCCTACGCAATGCCGTTTTACTTACCCTATCTGTAAACGGCAGCGATTCGAATACAGGAAGTGTTTTCGCCCATTCAATCATCACAAACCAATCTCTCTCGTGCCAATAGTGATAATCAGTCTGCGTCGCGTATCTCAATTGCCCAATATGATGTCGTGGTGATAAAACGGCCTTCTCCGCCATAAATGCGTCGTCTAAAAGTAGGCATGGTGCACATACAGCTTCTATCAGATTTCGAGTTGGCATATATTCAGCTAGTCGGAGGGAACAGCATCTGAAATTTTTTTTTGAATCAAATCTTAAAAAAAGCAACAAACTTCTGTTCAGTCCCTGCCAAAATCTGCAAAAACAAGTCCTCGGTCCGATCGACTTCCGTGATCTACAAACTACAGTAATCTACAGTAACCCTCTCTATCTACCGTACCACTGCAGCCGGTGAGCATTCATCACTCGACTCGACTTTTTTGATCGGCGGATATCGTCTCGTTCGTTTTGTATATCCGATCGGATCTCGATTTTGTTGGATAGCGTTTCGATCCATTCCAACTTTCAGACATTTTTCGAATCGACAGTGACGACATGCACATCGGATACCTAGATAAAGAGAGAGTGTGTGGAAGTGAGAGGATTAGAGATAATCATACTTTTATCAACTGGACATTGACCATTGAATTGGCAGGAGAATGTCTGGTTTTTCATGATTGTTCGACGGAAGAAGGTTTTGCTGGAAAATTGGATTTCTAGGCCATCAGTAGTGGTCGGGCATATTTTTGAATTTCCAGGCCATTTTGACTCATGGCCTAGTTTTCAGGGTTTCTAGGCCGTTTGAAATTTTGAAATTGGGTCTTCTAGGCCATCAGGGTTGGCTGAACACTGTTCGAAACTATCGGTCATGTTGATGGCCTAGATTTTCAAATATTGGATTTCTAGGCCACCAGAGACGGTCGAAATTTCTAGGACATCGCGTTCAAGTTTTTTTTCATGGCCTAGTTTTCATAATTCCTAGGCCGTTTGAAACAATCGTTTGAAATTTTGAAATGTTCTAGGCCGCCAGGATTGGTCGACCACTTTTTTGAATTCTCGGTCAAATGGATGGCCTAGTTTTCTAAGTTTTGGATTTTTAGGCCACCAAGATTTTTCATAAATAGTTTTCTAGGCCATGGAAACTGTAGTTCTTGAGATTTTGTACTTCGTCATTGCTAGGTCACAACCTGGAGCTAAACCTATTTTTCTCACATTTTGGGATTCCATGCCAATTCACCATGGCCTAGTTTCACAATTTTTGGAATCCTCGGCCATCAGGAATGGTCGAAATTTTTTTTGTGAATTTCTAGTCCATAGAGAGTACGGTTGTTGAGAAATTTGGTTTTCTAGGTCATAAAGTTTATGTCCGATATTTCTGTCTTTCCGTTTTCTAAGCCGTAATGGAGCTAATCCTAGAAAGTTTATCACGACCTAGATCTCCAAATACTGTATTCCTAGACCAAGTTCAAACATCAACCAAAAAGAATCAAAGTGGCATAAAATTTGAATAAATCATGCATATGTATTTCATGTGACTATTCTTGTCAGTATTTGACCTACCATCCATTACACGATGGTACACCATAATGATAACCAGTCGATATATCAGAGCACACGAGACACACCTCCTCCGGCTGCGAATTGTTGTTCGCCGATGATGTGCCGGACGACATGGCTCGAAATTTGGCAAAACTAGCTGAAAATTTGACTGAAAATTCGAAAAAATCGAGCTAGAGAGTGTGTGGAAGGAGAGACGCAGACACATTATTTCTTAAAATCGCTATAACTTCGCTGAAAATTAATATTTTTTGATGATCTAAAATACAAATTGTAGCCTGAAAACAGAGCTTTCAAATGAAAAAAAGAGTGCCAAAAAATCTCAGTTTTCAGCCAAAATATTGAAGCTCAAAAATCAGGTTGTTTTTGTATAACCAAAAATAAGTCTCCCTAATTTCAGCCAACAACATGCTTGTTGTTTGGTTATTCTGATCAGATTATTATTCAAAATAACACAAAAACGTTGTCGTCAAAAAAAAGTGAAGGGGTGGCGGGAAAAAAGAAAGTGATAATCTATTATGCACAAAGTTTTTTTTGGCCTAGTGATCTTACATTTCTTGTGAGATTTTTGGCCGTCAAAACGACTATGTTTTCTGATTTTCAAACAAAAAATGTCGTGAGGTAGGGTGTAAAGTACGTAAACACCAAGAAAGAAAGTGTCGTCAGATATGGTGCATTGTCTGCAAACACCAAAGTGTATATTTTTTGAAGAAGAGTCGTGAAATAAAGTGCATTGTCTGCAATCACAAAGCTTTGGGGAAAGTGTCGTAAGATATGGTGCATAGTCTGCAGACAAGGGAAAGTGTATTTTTGAAAAATTTGTCGTCAGGCTTGATGCAAAGTGTGTAAACACCAAGGTGTGAATTGTCGTAGGTTTTGGTGTCTGGTACGTAATTTTCGATAGAAAAAAATGTCGTGGGATAAATTGCTTTGTCCGCAAACTCAGAAATCGAGAAATTTTTGACAAAACTGTCGTAAAATCTCATGTTTAGTCCGTAATCACAATCCACCTAATCCCTAAACCTAAACTGTCGTCAATTAAAGTGTCTACTCCGCAAAAACTGCTCAACTTTTTTCCAAAGAAAAATGTTGCATGCAACAAGAAAAAGATAACAAAAATAGAAAAAAAAAGTTGTCAAAAAAAAACACACGAACAGTCAGAAAAAAACCTCGTGATTTTGTTTTATTAAAAAATCAGTCGACGCCAGGTGCAAGTGCGCTCCACGGCTAACCAATCGGCTCAATGAAACACACAGTTGGTTGGCTGGGGTGGTGACAAAAAATGTAAAAACGCAAAAAAGTGTTGTGTTGCTATATTGGCGGAGAGACAGCATGAAGAGTGTGTTGTCTAGTTGGAATTGTTAGATAGTATGCGAAAGTGAGAGAGTGGACCAGAGATACCTATCGGCTTAGAGACGACGAGGAAAGTGCGGACGACGGAGGTATGGTGGAGGTGTATTTACATTATAGATCAAAATAGTATGGCAAAGAAGGAGGGTGGGTGAGAGACAACTAGTGATAAGGGATCTATGGGTGTCATAGATACTGTAGTTTGTTTTGTAGATCATAAGGTTTCATACTGTATTCAAAACAATAACAAATAAGAAAACAACAAAATCAACAATTCAGAAGAAAATCTCAATAATCCGAAAAATGATGAATATAAAAGACATGTAATTTGCCATCATCATTTCCAACCGCCATATATCCACCTTTTGGTGAGATATCGACACATTTCGCTCGCGAAACTTTTCCATGACGATCCGGGAAGTTTTTGAATGTTGTTTGACTTTGGACATGGACAAGACGCAGTTGATTATCCTTGATGTTACTGCAGATTGCCATTAGTTGAGCATCGGTGTTGAATGCGATTGAGGAGACGGATGTGACGAGATTGTCAATGTTGAATAGTGGTTTTGGGAGGGATGATGAGCGGCATGTTGTGTTGTCGTAGACGTTCACGATTCCTGTGTCACTTCTGCAAAAATACAGTAATTATGATTTTATGCTGATATTTCTGAGAAAACTCGTAAATCTATCCAGGTGGAAATTTCGATTATTTTTCATAAAACAAAGCTATTAGTCTAAAATTGCAGAAAACATGAATTTCAAATATTTTAAGCTTTGATCTTTTTCCACTTCGAAGCAAATTCTCAAAATTTATCAAGCTGGGGAGTGAAAAATCGTCATTTTTTTGTTATGCCGCTTCAATGATTTGAACTAATTAGATAAGTTGGGAATTTCAAACTTGTTTTCAAATTAGAAAAAAGGGGTTGCCATATTTGTCTAGTGAAATAGTACACCTTCGTTTTCAATGTCTTTCTACTTCGAAAAAGTTGAGAATAGTTCAGAAAGAAGCATTTTTACTGACAAGAGCGACTTTTCTCAAAACTGCGATCATAAATAGAATACCGCGGAACTTTTCCGTCCACAGGCCCCACTTTTTGAGATTTCGTAGTAATTTTGAGCCAGGTTATGGGTCCTACTTTCCCCACAAAGTGTACCTCTTTCTTCTTTTTTTGTAAGAAAATAAGAAGTTTTATGAAAAAGACCCGTTTTTGTCGAACACGGGACCCGCGTTTTTTTGCCAAAAACACAGTATTCAATGTATGACTGCGATATTTTTCATCCAGCTGACAAAGGAAAGTCAAGAACTTCAGATGATTAAATAAGGTGTTTAGGGTGATTATTTTGGAACTTTTTGAGAATTGAGAAATTGGTCCAAATGGACCTGACATGCATAAGAAAATTTTTTAACCATTATTGGCAAAAGTATGATCAAAAACAGGGAATGGGTCAGAGCGTCAAAAAGAAAAGTTTTCAGGCTTACTTTTGACCTTATTTCGGCTTATAACTCTCTACAAACACTAAAATAAGGGTGAAAATAAGGGTGGGTGAAAATTGCCTTATATTTTTTTCAGAAATTTCCGATATGGTTTCCCTAAACAGCACCCTCCTCAGCTCTTATCTGAGGAAAAATGAAAATTAGATGACTTTCAGTAACTTTTAAGCTAATTCATTGTTATTTTTTGAGAAATTTGCTGAAAATCTACTCACCCAGTCGCCACATAATCACCATGGTGACTAATCGCCATACATGTGCCGTGCACTGCACCATCATCCATCATCATATGTTGTGATGTTGCAATAATATCCGCCACAACGATTTGCCCGTTTTCTGGAAATGAACATGCATTTGACAGATTTGAAATGAATGAATACCACAAATAATCCAAACTTCTCGATAATTGCCAGGGAAAAACTTGATTTGAACAGCGTTTGTTGGCAATGAAATCGTCTTGATATGCTCCATTGTCTAGAAATAATACAGTTAAATTCAGAAGGAAAAAAGAGAAACTTACAGTTGAATGAAGGATATAAACATGCGAATTGTGACCGGCGATGGCCAAGAATTGAGAATCATGCGAGATGGCGAACACTTGAATTCCTTGCTTTGGGATTGCTGAAAAATAGTAATTTAAAGTGGTTTGAAAGAAAAATTAAGGGAAAATATTTTGTGACAAGATTTTCAGATAATAAGGCCGCTTTCAGTGGGTTTTAAAATAAAATTCATTCAAATTTGAGTTATAAGAAAGGCAATTGTTTGAAAACAACACAATTATTTTGAAATTATTCTTGGAAAAGTATAATTTTCAAGGAAACGAGTCTATTTTTTAAAAAAATTGTCAATAAAATGGTTTCAGAAACTGATATGTACCAGCGCGGAAAACGGAAAAAAACCCCGAAAATTTCGCAGAAATGGTTTTTCTTACAGGCTTAATTGAGTTTTTGCTTAAACCCTTTTACACAGAAATTAACTGAACCGGCGTGTATTTATGATGAATTTCCACCAATTGAAATGATTTGAAGGGAAAAGCATAGAAAACAATTTCTTCCAAGACTTTCCGATGGAAAGGCTGATTTTGGTTGGTTTCTAATACAATCTTTCGAATTTTGAGCTATAAAAAATGGGAAAAGTTCAGAAACTGCAAAATTTTTGTAATGGAAATGACTGCGATAATTAGGAAACGATCAATAGAATGGTTTCAAAAACTACTATGAATCTATGGCATTTACACTAGATTGTGTTTTGGGATAAGATTCTATGTGTAAGTTAGGTGTTCATTATAAGTGTCTTCGAACTGTTCTACAAGAAACTTATGGAAAAGTTAATCGTGTATTTCTAATTTTTGAACGCATTTTACCATTATCTCTTCATTGAGAAACTCTGTTTTTTTCTAGCTACAAAACACTCACTTTTAGGTGTTTTCAGCTGCACAACATGTCCTTGTTCCATATTGTATTGCATCAAATACTCCTGAAATTCTTACTTTCACCCTTTTTTCTCTTCAAAATATCTCATACCTGTCGATTAGAAGAGCATATCACCGAATGTCCCTGTCCACCAATCTCCATACAATCAATCGGGAATGTTTTGAAGTTGGCACTTTGTAGGAATGTGTCTTGTTTTACTTCCGATGAGACCTACAATTATTTTACTTTTTTTTTGAGAAAAACAAGGGAAATTTACCTTGTAAAGCGATACGGTACCACCGACATCAGCAGTAATCAAAACTGGACGTGTTTTGTGGAATCTGACGGAGTTGATGCCCTTCTGAACAATAATTTTATTAAAAACATTCGAAAAAGGGGAAAACTTACACTAGCTCGGTGGCCAATGTTGAAATCCTTGATGAGTGTCGTTTTGATTGTAGTTTTCGGCAATTTCGCGTCTTTTTTCAAGTAACCCGCGGCGGATTTCAACAATGAATCTTCGTCATCCTCATCAGATTCTCCACCCTTCTCCGCCCATTTTGGTGTGCCACCATGTCGTCGTTTGAACGCTTCTTGTAGTCTACCAATGTATTGCTGGAAAAGAAGCAATTTATAAAAAAGGAGAGAAGTATTCTGACAAACCTCTGAGCTCAAATCACCATCAGCCTCATCTTTATTGCGTTTCAACTCCACTTGAAACGTCTTTTTAACCTTTTTTGGAACTGTAATCGCCAAATCCACATCGTCATCGTCTTTCCATACTGGCGCATCTTCAACTGGTCCAGCAATCACTGGCTCATCCCTTCTTTTCGGCATTTTTAATCTGAATACGTATAAATATGCTTATTTTGTCAAAGAAAAATAAAAATATGGATAAAAAAAGAAAAAATTGAGTTTGCGCCAGCACAATTTTCGCGTCAATACAAGATTTTGTTTGCGCGAAAAAAGATTCTCTGCAATTTTGCGTTACAGTGAACAGCCACTATGACGGTAACTTACACATTTTTCTTATCATTTTCAGATTGTTTTCGATTTTCAGCCAAAAAGTCTATAAAAACACGTCTGATTTTTAATTTTCAGTCAAAAATTCGCTTTCTACGCGCAATTTCGATCCGAACAATGGTCACTTCCAACGCCCCAGAAGTCGAATTGGCACCAATTGAGCAGGCAAAAAGAAGGGTTAGTCTTACAATATTGTTCGAAGCTAAACCTATTTATTTTCAGGCAGCATTTGCATGTGCCGAGAAATATGTGCACGATGGTTGTCGATTGGGTGTCGGATCGGGTAGCACTGTGAAGTATTTGGTGGATTACTTGAAGAACAACTACTCGAGTGGAAAACTGAAGGATATTGTGTGTGTTCCAACCAGTTTTTCGGTGAGTTTCTATTATTTTCGACTGGAGCTAAACCTAAATAATTTTCAGACAAAACTGTGGCTACTCGAAGCCGGTTTGCCAGTCTCCGACCTCGACGCACACCCAGAACTCGATGTTTGTATCGACGGCGCCGATGAAGTCGACTCACAATTCACATGCATCAAAGGTGGTGGCGGATGTTTGGCACAGGAGAAGATTGTGCAAACTGCTGCCAAACGCTTTTATGTGATTGCGGATTATTTGAAGGACTCGAGGAATTTGGGAGATCGATATTCGAATGTTCCTATTGAGGCATGTTACTGTTTTGTAATTTTTCTAGTTAAAAAGTGGCTTTTCACAAAATTTCGAAAAAAATTGAAATTTAATGAGTCAAAAAGCGGTTTAAAAGTAGGAAAATGATGTTTTAAATATCAAATTAGGCTACTGCTGATGCTCAAAAGCATATTTCGACGGTAAATCGCTGAAATTTTTAAATTCCTCGTAAATTTTTCAATAAAAAGCTATTCGTCATCCAAAAATTGTTGTTTTAGTCAGATTTTCCAATTTTTCTTGACAATTTTAAGCCTCAAAATGTATTTTTAGCTTTAAAAATTATCAAAATTAACTGTCAAACTGAATTTTTGAACAAAAAATGAGAAAAATAGCTTTATATCAATCAATATTTCCAAATTTTCCAGGTGCTCCCCTTCGCCGCTCAACCACTTCTTCGCTCGATTCCCGCAAAAGAAGGCGGTTCCGCAAATCTTCGCCAAGCCGTCAAAAAGTGTGGACCAGTTGTGACGGACAACGGCAACTTCATAATCGACTGGAATTTCGAGAAGAATCTACCAACCAGAAATTGGTCAGAAGTTCAATCAAGACTTGCGAATACACCGGGAATCGTCGAGACTGGCTTGTTCATTGGTGTCGTCGATGCTGCATTCTTCGCATATGCTGATGGATCAGTCAAGGAACTCGAAAACCATCAAAAACAATGATTTTAGCCATGTTTTGGCAGATAATTCACTTAAACCACCCATAGAATCTCTAAAATTGTATTATTTTCACTTCTTGTTTCATATTGTCATTCCTAGTTTTTAGTAATAAATCAACACTTTATTGTTTATCAACACATTTCCATTTTCGACATGTTTGCTGGATTTGACAATCCCAATCATTCTTGCAGAGTCCATTGTGATTGAAAAGGGTCCGACAACGAGTTTCATGACAAATACGGCTATCATCGCAGTCCAATTGATTGTTACAGTATCCTGCAAGACACTTTTCATACTGAAACTTAAAATTTTCCGAAACGTACCTCCATTCTTCAAGCACTTTCCGACTGAGCATATCTCACCATAATAGCACTGGAAATTCAGTGGACATTTCGGATATTTGGCTGAAATCGAGGCAACCAATAGGAAAATCAACTGAAAATCCATCTTTTCGAATGAAAATTGACAATTTCAACATACCGATAGGAATAAATTCATGATTTATGACATTATATCAAATATTATGACATATTTATACTATTTTTCTTCATATATTCGATTTGGGAAATATCAGAAAAAGATAGATGTATTTTTGATCATTGTTCACTTACAGTATCCCTCAGAACGATAGGTGTAAATATATACTACAAACTACACGTCAGAATGGTCTGCTTAGACTACAAACTACAAATGAAAGCTAAGCAGACCATTCTCGATTGTAGTTTGTAGTCTAAGCAGACCATTCTGACTTGTAGTTTGTAGTATTGGTCTGCTTAGCATATTTGTAGTTTGTAGTATTGGTTTGCTTAGCATATTTGTAGTTTGTAGTATTGGTCTGCTTAGCATATTTGTAGTTTGTAGTATTGGTCTGCTTAGCATATTTGTAGTTTGTAGTATTGGTCTGCTTAGCATATTTGTAGTTTGTAGTATTGGTCTGCTTAGCATATTTGTAGTTTGTAGTATTGGTCTGCTTAGCATATTTGTAGTTTGTAGTATCGGTCTGCTTAGCATATTTGTAGTTTGTAGTATCGGTTTGCTTAGCCTACAACCATCTCTTTCCCATTTTGAAATCTTTCTGAAACTTCATGAATATCCAAATGTGTTGTCACCATATCCACACCATATCCACCCACTGACTCCGCCCCCTTCCCACACAATCTATAGTGCATGTCGAAACCCGTAATATGTCGGTGACTCGTATCCACATGGGTATATAACCGTACGCGTATCCATCCATTTCGTTCTTCCGAGAACATATACTAAAATTGGAACAATACAGAGAAGATTAGCATGGCCCCTGCGCAAGGATGACACGCAAATTCGTGAAGCGTTCCAAATTTTTTGTCGATTTTTATCTGACAATTATCCACCTCTTACAGTAATCCATATGGTAGACGGTGTTCATTGAAAATAGATTGTTTCATACTCTGAATTATTTTTATGGCCTGAGAATGGTCTGATTCGAACATAAACTGCAAACTGAGGCGGCGACTAGCTCGGCTCGAGGTATCATAACTTGCAAGATCCCAAGAATGGTCTGCTTAGTATATTTGTAGTTTGTAGTATTGGTCTGCTTAGACTACAAACAACAATCAAAAGCTAAGCAGACCATTCTGAGTTGTAGTTTGTAGTCTAAGCAGACCATTTTGTGGATCTGGCAAGTTATGATACCTCGACTCGAGCTAATCATAATTTTCACGCCGATTGAAAAATAGCAAAACTTTATCAGTTTTCCAAATCTTTGCGTGTACTAGATAGATATATTATGATCAGTTGATATCAGTTATTACCGCAGATCATGGAGAGAAGAGGATGTAAAAAAAACAAGGTATACCAAATCACCCACATTCATAAAATATCATTAAGATTTGTAGCTCATCGACGGATTCAGTTCCAGAATATCGAGTAGAAGAGGATAGATATGGTCGACTTGTAAATAAGGAGAAACGATTGATATGGCCATCAAAAAAGGCGATATCAAAGAAGATATTCGATGAAGTATTCCCAGTTGATAATGAATTGAGTGCAACATATGTGTCTGATATACAAACAATCAGTGATCCAAGTGATAAGACACCAACTCATTCGGATATCGATGCATTTATTGGTGGAGTGACATCAGCCGAGGCAGAGACACGAATCGGATACCGTAGTTTTGTGATCTACTATAAAATGCCGGATGATGGATCAATCGCATTCACACTTTCACTTTATTTGGCTTATAGGTATATCAGTTATCAGTTGTTATCACTTTATCATTATTATCAGATCATCCAATAATTCACACTTCCATTTTCCAATCAGTCAAACAAAACATTATGATGTAAAGGGAAATATATGCAGAACATTTTATAAAGTTGAATGTGGTGATTCACTTGAGGTATGATATCATACTGATATACTGATATACTGATAAGATATATTCAGTTCTTATCAATGGAAACACTTATCCGTCATTATGAGACATTTGTATATCATGATATTGTTAATGGAGCAATGGAATCATTCCCGGTTGGCACATTTCAAGGATCGATTTATGATATTTATAAATAATTATTGATTACGATTTATCCCAAATTTCTGAAATAAAGTCCTTCTTTTTCTATTTATTGATCGATTTGAAAATTATGACTAGCTCGAAGCGAGGTATCATAATTTGCAAGATCCACAGAATGGTCTTCTTAGACTACAAACTACAACGCAAAATGGTCTGCTTAGCTTTCGATTGTAGTTTGTAGTCTAAGCAGACCATTCTCGTTTGTAGTTTGTAGTCTAAGCAGACCATTCTCGTTTGTAGTTTGTAGTCTAAGCAGACCATTCTCGTTTGTAGTTTGTAGTTTAAGCAGACCATTCTGTGTTGTAGTTTGTAGTCTAAGCAGACCATTCTCGATTGTAGTTTGTAGTTTAAGCAGACCATTCTCAATTGTAGTTTGTAGTCTAAGCAGACCATTCTCGATTGTAGTTTGTAGTTTAAGCAGACCATTCTCGTTTGTAGTTTGTAGTTTAAGCAGACCATTCTCGAGTGTAGTTTGTAGTCTAAGCAGACCATTCTGTGTTGTAGTTTGTAGTCTAAGCAGACCATTCTCGTTTGTAGTTTGTAGTTTAAGCAGACCATTCTCGATTGTAGTTTGTAGTCTAAGCAGACCATTCTCGTTTGTAGTTTGTAGTCTAAGCAGACCATTCTCGTTTGTAGTTTGTAGTTTAAGCAGACCATTCTCGATTGTAGTTTGTAGTCTAAGCAGACCATTCTCGTTTGTAGTTTGTAGTTTAAGCAGACCATTCTGTGTTGTAGTTTGTAGTCTAAGCAGACCATTCTCGATTGTAGTTTGTAGTCTGAGTGGATCATCGATTTTGATCAACCCAAAAACCGATTTCTGTTGTTTCCCATGCCAAAAAAATATGATTTTTGGGAATATCGGGCTCATATTTTTCTCCATATTCTATCAAATCAGTATAAATACACTCTATCAACCACCCATATTCATAATACATTTGTTGTGTTTCAACAATGAACATTGTCTTCTTCCCGGTATCATCCATCATTTTTTCCACTTATTATCACTCTATATTTCAGCTTCTCGCCATCTTCGTCGCCATGGCCAATGCTTGCTGGAGCAATAGCGACTGCGCTTCTACAGCCTATTGTTATCGTCCAACCAGCTCCCGTGGATCTTGTCGTTACATCGGATATTGATTGATTGATTTTCAATAAACCTAATCGCATACAACTCAGACTACAAACTACACCTCAGAAACGTTGTCATTGATAAAGTTAACCCATCTCTTGACCACATGCGCCTTGTTCGTGTTCTAGGAATCTACGACAGTTGTTCTACAAATATTTGAAAATAATTTATTCAACAAAAAATATGAAAATGAGTGATAGAAGTTCCAAGTCAAAGTTAGATATTCCACCCAACTTTTTAATCCACATAAAACAATATGCTCCTATCTTGCAATATAATCTTGGCTTTAACACCACTGTCGTGCTTCAAATCAACTTTCCAATGGAGACCGTGATCACCGCCCCAGTCAGTTATACTCTCGATTGGCAATGAATCCAGTATCACCTCTTTTCTATATACAACCTCACCTTCACTACCGGTCCCTATTTGATAACATACTGGTTTTACTGGTGGATTGTTGAACCATTGCAGTATCTTTTTGTTTATCACACTATCACTGAGGGAAGATTCAAGTGTGAAGATTTCTGTGGCTTTCATCCATAGAAAGCAATTATCAGGTAATTCAGGTAATGGTGACAAACATGTGAATGTTGATATGTTTTGGAAGAAGTCGGATTGGAAGAATTGAGTTGGAATAGTGAATGAATCCGTCTCAAAACCATGATACTTCGTCAATAACAAGTGTTTGATATCCTTCCGTGATTTCATCGAATCATAGAATCCTTGATACATCAGCTTATTGATTTGGACAATCAAACGACTATTCTTAACTAGAGGCAGATCCATCAATTCAATTGGCCATTTGATCATATCAATATCCACTTCTGTACGTTTTCCAATTTTAGCATATTTGAGATGGTTCTTCACATATTCCATAGCTGCACCATATCCATTTCCATCATATAGAAAGTCCGACATACTTTGTCTGAAAAATAATTGTTTTGAATAAATACTACCGGTGAACCATTCACCTTAAACCTATCCTATGGTGATTATCACCAACCATCGCGAAAGTGACGTCATATATCTTTTTGATCGTTTGATTGTATTCGATTCGGACACTTATAGCCCTGTGCGAATGCTGAAAAAAATGGCAAGAAAGCCTGTGGCGATGCGGTGCTTTTCGGCGAGGAACGGAACGAAAGCGGGCATTTTTCTTTTTTTGTCGTTTATTCCGACATCGGCATCGGTCCTTTGCTCCATCTTTCTTGATAAATTCACACCAATTGGTGCATGATACAACAGTATCTTTGATTGTAATTGTATCCGGCGGATGAACACGAAATGGTTTGACTTCTGAACTGCATAACTTGGAGCAAGGGGCATACTTGGATAATGTCTTGGGGTGGGAGTATGATAGTATGTGGTGACGTAGTTCTAGTGGTAGAATGTTGTATTTGGGGAATATGGTCATCTGAAGAGATACAATGTCAATTATGAAGAGAGCGAAAGAAACTCACATTTGCGTCCATCGTGATGCGAATATATATGAATGGCGATACGGAATGATGTGTGCACCATGACACCCAACATCACCTGCTCAGAGGTCAAATGTGGATTAGAGCGCATTTGCAGTTCATCGCTATTCACATCTTGATGGACAGCTGAGACTACAAACTACAACACAGAATGGTCTGCTTAGACTACAAACTACAATCGAGAATGGTCTGCTTAGACTACAAACTACAATCGAGAATGGTCTGCTTAGACTACAAACTACAATCGAGAATGGTCTGCTTAGACTACAAACTACAATCGAGAATGGTCTGCTTAGACTACAAACTACAATCGAGTATGGTCTGCTTAGACTATAAACTACAATTGAGCATGGTCTGCTTAGACTACAAACTACAATCGAGAATGGTCTGCTTAGACTACAAACTACAACACAGAATGGTCTGCTTAGACTACAAACTACAATTGAGAATGGTCTGCTTAGACTACAACTTTCATATTTATTCAATAAAACAATATAAATATCAATCACTCCATTCGTCTTCCTCATCATCATCCTCATCCTCCGAATCAGATGGATTGATACCAGCTCGCCGAGCATCCAAGAAATTCTGAATCTCATCAATCATCGTTGCCCCATTGCTCGGGCTCGGTGCAATAGATGCTCGATTCGTGTCATCGATCTTTTTCAGCTTTGATTTGTCAGCATTTTGAATTTGCTGAAAATCAACTTTTATACATGGTCCTACATTTTTTTCATCACTTACATCCAACAAACTTCGTCGATCAGTAGATATTTCCGGAACCGATGTTGGTCGGGTTGTCACTTCCATTGGTGGTGGCGACTCCGATGGTGGCGGTGGCGGCGGCGGAGGTGGCGGCGGCGGTGGTGCAACCGACACCTTCGGCAATGGTGGCGCTGGTGGTGGAGCTGGTGGTGGTGTGCTAACAGTTGGTGACGCCAATGGTACAGGTGGTGCAGACCTAGTCGGTTTACTTGATGGTGTATAGTGTAATTGTCTACTCGGTAATGGTGGCGACGGTGCCTCCTCGCGACTATTCGCCAATCGATACGAATGTCGATGGTGTGGTAGTCTTGGTGGTGGTGTGATATCTCTTGGTGCCTCCACCATTTTCGATGTGGATCTACTTGGTAGTACAGGCGGTTGCTCCTCAACTTTCGGTGGCTCCGGCTCGAATCGATATAGACTGTGTGGTTGGTTTTTGACACCATATGTATCTCTTCTGGGTACCTCCCAATTGTTGTTGTCAGTGTATACCACTTTACTTGTCACCCATTCGGTGGAACCTGGAGAATACTGTATTTAAAGGGGCAGATTGTGGAAGTGATGGAAATACGCTCTGTTGAACTTTTTTTTCGAAAAAAAACTTGAAGGTGCTTTTAAGAAAGTTTGAATACCGACACATGGGTTGAAAAACAACATATGAAGCTGTCCAGTGGGGAAAATGCAAGTTCGCCCTATCGAACAATTTTGAACGTTTGCTTAAAGGTACGCTGCCGAAATCCCCTGACATTTGATACTCAGGCACCCAAAGCTGTTCAATGGGGCGAACATGCATCAATATTTTAGACGATTTTTGAATGAAACAGTGGGTACTGTATTTAAAGACGCACACGACATCCCCAGCCTTGACAAAGGTGTATGCAATCGCGCTACACTGCGAAAAAAAAAACGTTTTTTTTACATACCGTAAGAAAAAAACACTGGAAAGCGGAAATTTTTGCAATAAAAACGTTTTTTTTTGCAAGATACGAGTGTTTCCCCTGGGATACTGTAGGTTTAAAAAACGTTTTTTTTTGTTGAAAATTTCTGCGACGGGGGTGTCGTGAAGCAACCATGCTCTACCGCACTCACCACTTGCTTGGTAAATGAAGTTTTTCGATGACAGTAGGTAATGTATTTAAAGGAGCACACTCTAGAAGTATAGCAAACACGCTCTACCGCACTCACCACTATTAACCTCCTTCCTCTCATGTTCTTCATAAGTCGCCACTTTCATACTAGACGCCAACGAATGTGATAATTTGATAGAACTTGATGCAGTTATCATGGCACTTGTTGGTCGTGCCACCACCCCACTTGATCCTTCCGATGCCCAATCGGGATTCAGTGGATCTTTTGGCACAACTATTGCTGGGGCAGCCACCGGCTCCACTACATTCTTCCCTTTTTTGGACTTCTGAAATATTGAGAGTGACTAGAAGAGGGATGTCAATATAGTTGTTGTTATCCATACCTTATCCTTCTTCACATCCTTCACTGTTTGTGCCTTGTTCTTTTTCGGACGCATTGATTCTCGGAATTTGTGCTCATTCTGGATTACGAGTGTTTTGACTATCTCTTTTTCATCGTCGTTGTGCGTCTGGAATATGTTGGATTTTTTCTGGGTATCTAGTTTTCATATGTTGTTTCTTCACATATAGCTTTCTTATGAAATTTAAGTAAAACAATTTTTCTACATGGATCAATCGTGACTGAGTATCAAATGAAAAATACTTTGGCTGCGTATCTATCGCATTTGAAACTTTCTTGGATTTTCGACATAAGTTTAGTCTAGATCCCAAGAATATTGGGTATATCGATCTTGGTCGTTGAGGCAGTTTAGGAAAGTTATAGAGTCGAAGTTCTCAAACTATTTTATTAAACTGTCGTAAGATTCTATGCTTGGTCCGTAATCACAAAATATTTTTTTCGAAACTCTCATCATTCATAGTAATAAATAACATTTTTCAATCGAAATTATTGACTTTCTCGAAAGAATGATCGGCTTACACTGACTATAGTGAAGCATAGGAAACAGTACTTTTCACGACTACAAACTAAAAACTGAAATTCAGACTAGCTCAAGTCGAAGTATCATGACTTGTCAGATCCACAAAATAGTCTGCTTAGACTACAAACTACAACCGAGAATGGTCTGCTTAGACTATAAACTACAATCGAGAATGGTCTGCTTAGACTACAAACTACAATCGATAATGGTCTGCTTAGACTACAAACTACAACCCAGAATGGTCTGCTTACACGGAACAACCGGGCACTTAGGTTTCCAAATAACAACGGCACATAGTCCATTCGAAAGAGGACGTTTTTTTGGTCTGAACGAAAATTTGAAAATCAGCTTTGGAGCATTTTATGATAGAGTTTCAGGCATTTGAAAATATCTGAAATTTTGCTGAAAAACTGTTTTCTAGCCACCTGAATATACCCAAACGAATATAGCTTCCCCACTCTACTACGACTACATGGTGAGATGTATTTGCACTGTTTGGGTATATTCAGGTGGCTGGAAAACTGTTTTTTCAGCAAAATTTTAGATATTTTCAAATGCCTGAAACTCTATCATAAAATGCTCCAAAGCAGATTTTCAAAACTTCGTTTAGGCCAAAAAAACGTCCTCTTTCGAATGGACTATGTGCCGTTGTTATTTGGAAACCTAAGTGCCCGGACGTTCCGTGTTAGACTACAAACTACAACCGAGAATGGTCTGCTTAGACTACAAACTACAGTCGAGAATGGTCTGCTTAGACTACAAACTACAACTCAGAATGGTCTGCTTAGACTACAAACTACAGTCGAGAATGGTCTGCTTAACATTCGATTGTAGTTTATCGTTTAAGCAGACCATTTCTGGTTTTATTTTTGTAGTATAAAACGAGAAAAGTTACCTGCAACTTGCTAAGAATAGTGTTATACAATTCCTCCTGATCCGTTGTCATTTCAATTCCAGCATGTTCCACATGTCTAAACCCCTTTCTATTCTAAAGAATTCACCACTTTCAGACTAACTTGAAATCCGTCGGATTTCCAATCTCCAGCGTCTTCTTCTTCTCCTTCTTCGAGCCAAAAATATTCGAGAAAAAGTGTTTTTTCTCCTTCTTCTCGCTCTTCTCTTTTTTCGGTGTCGCTGTTGACATACTAGCCGGCCACAGGGTACTTTGTCGATTTTTTGCTGAAACTGTCGTAAGATATGATGTATTGTGTGCACTCACCTTTCCGATCAACTACACCATTCAGAAACTTTTTCGCTTCATCTGAACTATGAAAATTCAGGCCATAATTGTGTTCTCCAGCCTTGAAACTCAGCAGGTTTTCATGGATTTGCTCGATTTTCATGTCCTTGCTACAAAATTTTTTTTAACTGGTAGATCAAAAAACTACAGTATATATACTCAAATTGATGCTCAAAAATGACATCAGCATCCCAATCATCCTCATTCGATGGCTCGATCACTTTTATCTTGTAGTATCTTTCGGAACTGTTTTTTAGGAAGAGCACAACACCTGGAGCCTTCTCGGTTCTCCACTCATTTTCAGTGACGGTTAGGAATTGGCAAATGCCGGAGACGAGGATCTGGAAAAGTAGAATCATTACAAAACTGTCTCTGGAAGCAGTTTCATAGGACTAGATTTTTTTGAAAATCACAGGACCTAGAATAAGAAAGCTCGTAAAATGGTGCTCTTGATTGAGAAGCTTCCAAATATTGTAATTTTCGTCCTAATTGTGATCTACTTCCGGATCTCTCTCAAGATATTCTACTCAAAAGTTTTTAGGCAGATGTTACGACTCAAGATACATATTTTTAGAACTTGATGCTCTTTCTCACACAAAAATTTTGAAACACTTATTATGATTTTGAATAATCATGACCGTGGAAGATATTTGTATTTCGGTTTAAAAGACAGGAAAACTCTAACTTTTCTTGCTGACATGCTAACTTCCCTTTTACTTTTCTATTATTTTTTAAAAATCATTTTCCATTGATTTTCTCTGATAACTATCGTTCTCTGCAAGAGTAGTAGGAAAACATGTATTTAATTTCATTTACTTTTTTCTATTTCGACCCTCAAAACGCGAGTGTTCCTTCTTCGGTACCAAAAAAACACTAGGACAATTTATGCTTGGTTATATTTTTTATTTTTTTATTTTTTTTCCTAAAAAGAAGCGTTCAAATATTGCTTCAACTTTTACATGCTTTCAAATTTTTGGTAAAACAGTTTCACATGATTTTCATTAAATTTTTCTAAACCTCATGACTTCACAACTATCATAAGACTTGTAGATTTTCAGGCAAAACAGTCAAAATAAACCCAACCTTTTCATTCGCCGATATGGCCCTCAACACACTTTCCTTCTCACTTTCCTTCAAATAATCGCTTAGTTCCGGTGTAATCATCCTACAATCAGAAATAATCAATAATTATTCAATAAAAAAACGAAGAAATGGAAAAGGAAACATTGTGTCGCCCCTCTCATTCTTCCAAATATTTACATTGATAAGTGTGTTATCAGTGTTATCATTATTGATCTGTATTCTCCATATTTGCCTATTGACGTGTCCATGGTCACTTTCTATTTATATGGACATAATTCCAATCAAAATATGTCTCATGCCTTAAATTCCATAAATTCTAAAGCCATGTGATCTAGAAATTCTTTAAATGTTTTTTTTCTGTGTGCGCCTTTAAAACAGTATACCGATATCAGCTTCAACCTAGACTATTGTGTTAAAGGCACACAAAAAACTTCTGAATTCTGTGTCTATCAATTTTTATCATTTGATGACTAATTTTAGCAGAAAACAAACGGTGTCAGGTCTGAAAAATTATCCAGTTTTTTCCCATTAGACTTTTTTGTGTGTTTATAGAGGTTCTATGCATAGATCTTGGTACTATTGTGATTCTATGCAACTATTTCGAGATCTATGAGAATCTATGCATAGAATAACTTCTGTGACAATATATTGAAAATATAGTAAACTATATACCTGTAGTTTGCGAGGTACAACTTCCAACAATCTACTGAAGGAATTTAGGAAAGTTTTGATATCTACAGATGGATCCAATTGTGAGTTTTCCAGCCTATATTTTCTGAGCTCATAACTTTTTCAACTCTTTCCAATTGAACGGTAAAATATATTTTGAACCTTAAAATTTCCAACAAGCGTATGCGTATATTTTTTTCAAAGAGCCGGAAGCTTCCATGTGAATTTTTGTTTCCGATAATTCAAGTTAAAAATTTTTAAAAATTTTTTTTGCCTTGAGAAGATAGGGTTCTTATCGTTAACAGGGTTAACTATTGATAACATTTATAGCGAAAAATTAATTTCTCAAATTTCCCATAGAGCATTTTGCACTGCATACCACTATTTTTCACATAAATAATGGATAGTTTATTCTTGAAAACAATATTCAAACTTCCATAATACCACAACAGAGTTATATTTCAATACATAGATTCGAAAAATGAATGAGTTACTCCGATGTCTTTCTCCAGCAACTTCAAGCAACTTATTCAAGTATCAACCACGTTGCTCGGATTTTTCTTCTTATAGTTCTCCGTGTGTGTGTGCGGTGCCTAATCTTTCTTAATGGTTGAGTGGAATTCTTCAGTTTTTCCTTTCTCTTTTCCCTCCTCAGTTGTATCCTTTGTTTTAGCGTTGCTAGATTTTTATCCTTTTCTCCATTAACATTGCGTGTTTTTTGTTTCTTTGTTTCTGTAATTTATTACTTGATTCTGAGTATGTGATTTCTTTCTTACCATTTTTTTGTGTAACTTTCGTTACAGATGAGCCTGATTGCTGATTTTTCAGTTCTTCAGATCCTGAGGTAGGTGCTACAATATTTGATTTCAGGTTGGTATCTGAAAATGTTTGATCGCCTCAAAAAGCATTGAGTTATCACTTGCCAGTTACAGTAGTCTTATTTCCCTCGAGCTTGTTTGTCCTGGGTTTCTTCATTAATGAAGCAGTCCTTTGCATTGGTACAGGAGGCATTTCAATATCATCGGGCATCTCTGAAATTAGTTTCTTAAAGTCTCATATGATTTGAAAGTTTAGGACTAATTCAATGTATGCGCCTTTGATACAGTAGTCTCAGGTTAAGTTGGTATACTGTTTCAAAGCAAAATAATCTACCGAAGTTGGCTCATTCTTTAAAAGGAACATCAAGAACGATGTTTGCAATTTCAAAAACGTCACAGCTATCTAAAAATGTACCTGGTGATTGTAAAACTGGAACTTCAGGGGTCAAATCATTCTGAGTAACGACAAGGTTCGATTCAGTGCATATTTTAGAATCTTTCACTTTTGTAGTATCATCCGGCTCGGGTTCAATATCCAACGCCTTTGGCACTGTATCACTCTTATTAACTGAAAAATTCCAAAAATCAGTTTCCTCATAAAAATTCACAGTGGGGTGTCGACTACTCTTTCAATAATTTCTTCCCAGATTCACATACCTGCCCCCTTATCTGTCTCAGTTATCTTCTCTTCAAATTTCTCATGGTCCGACTTGGTTTTCTTCAGTACCACCTTGTTCATTTCACCCATCATTAGTTTCATTTGTTTGGGATCCGGTTGGTTTGAGTTTTTCACAGCAACGTCGATGGTTTTCTGGCTTGCTTGCTCTGTAATTTGTTCACTTTTTTGATTTTTGTCAAAACTGCTTTTACCACCTGTATCCATTGAGGTAGCTTGACCTTCAGTAGGATCCGGTGTCTGGTTTTTGAGATTTTCAGGTTCTTGGAGTTTCTCCTGTGTAGCAGCTGATGTGTCTTTTTGGGAATTTGACGATGTACCGTCGGAATCTGGAAATTATTCATTAACTCAAAAACTACTATTTATGACCTACCAATTACATGCGCTAAATCTTCTTCTACAAGCTGTTTAGGCTTGGTTTTCTTCATTAAGGAAAATGTCCTTTGCATTGGTACCGGAGGTGCTTCAAGATCGTTTGGCATGTCTGAAATTCCTCTGTGCCTTCGAAATACAGTAGCTCAAAGTAAGAGTCAAAATAAAACAGGTTTACTGTTATGAAGATCATAAATCTAAAATTTTCTGTTCTACCTATTTCATAGTGTACCTGATAACTGTGATGATGTAACTGGAGTTTCGAGACTTAAATCTCCAAGAAGAGCAGTATCGCTCAATGCATCGACATTTAGAGAGTCTTCCAATCTCGTGGTACCAACCAGTTCCAATTCAATGTCCAAAACCTTTGATAATGCTTCACTTTCTAAAACATCTAGCTATTAGCTTCCTGGAAAAATTGCAAGCTTACCTTCTTCCTTATCATCATCCATTTTCTCTTTCTCCTCATCATTGACCAACGAGAAAATAATCAAATCTCCGTCCTCTTCCACCATTTCCTCCTTCTTTTCCTCTCTCCATATCACAGTCGGTTGAAGTACTTCCCCCTTCATATCAGTTTCAATCATAAGTCTAACAAATGGTAGGTTGTGGATACATAGTGATTTAAGGAATGCTTCATCGTTTGTATCATGCACCTGAGAATCTTGTAGTTTTTGAAAAAATGACTATATAATGACTATATACCGTAATCTTGCTCGCCAGCCAATTGAAAAGATGCTCTTGCTCTTCAGTCATTTCAATTGTTTTTGATTCAGTTTTTGGGGTCCTGAAGATTTTTTTCATTGAAAAAGTCTTGCTCCTTTAAGACAGTACACAAATTTCAATTGTATTTTCAGATACTGTATTAAAGGCGCATAGTAGGCACTTAGGTTTATAGTTATTTAGGATTAGATACTTTTGCAGCTCTATCATCTTGTTACAGGTTCCTGCGCCTTTAATGCAGTAACAGTAGAACAGTAGGCACTCTACAGTAAGACAGTACAGTACACACGATAACCTGGGGCTGGAATTTCTGCAGGACGACCAATCGCAAAAAATGTTTTTTTATTTACCGTATCCTAAGGAGCACCTTAAAACTTGTATAATGCAACAAAAGTTTTTAATGAAAAATTTCGCGATTTCAGACATTTTTCTATGGGGCTACGGTAAGTAAAAAAACGTTTTTTCAGTAATAAAATACAGTAATACAGTGTACTGTAGAAGTACAATTTAAAACCGCCTTACTTTGTAATACAGCTACATTCTCCATTCAAACTACTCATAAATTGTTTCGACTCCGCAGTTGAGTCAAATCTCAGTCGGAAACTGTAGTTTTCGGATGTGAAGCTCAACAAGTTACACTTCAACCTTTCCATTTCAGGTTTACTTCTGTAATTTTAGAAAACTGGGATTTTAAATTGCCTAGATACATACGAGTAAAACAACTCTTTCCATACCACTGTCTCTTCTTCTGTCGTTTCAATCAATCGGATTCGGAAGTTGTCGCCGCACTAAAAAAATAATAGTATACCTTCATGGTATTATCAATCCAGGGTTACGGTCACCTAAGGTCGAAGAGTAGTGTTTCTGTTTCTAGGTCAGATGCAAAGTCGGTAAAACAACTGACTTTGGTGACCGACTTCGCATATGGTCTAGAAGCCCGAAGACAACTACTCGGCCACATCTGGCCAAAATTCTGAGTTGATAATGCTATATTCATGATTTCATGATCTACCTGCAATATGAGCACAACAATCGGATTATCGTTCTCTTGCCATTTGCTTTGATGCACCCAAAGGAAATGGCAGTCTGCTGATGCGAGGATCTGAATTATTCTATATACTAGTTGGTAACTCTAAATGGATCTAGACTGGAAGATTTCAAATAGCTGGGCAAAAAATGCTGTTGTATGTAGTCTAGATATAATTTCGGTAGGGAGACCACTCACTCTTTCGTTTTCGGCAACCAACTTCAACACTCTCTCACTCAGAGTCTTATTGTGATAACATTTTGACTTCTTTTTTCCATCTGATAAGATTTGGAGGCTGGTGAGAGACGGCGTCATACGAATTGGCTCTTTTCTTGGGATACCTACAATAACTTGTTTTAGCAGGTCCACCGTCATCATTTTAATATTGCAAGAAAAGTCTTTTGCTGTTATATCTAACATACCGCCTAAATCCTCTAACATGTTGGAAAAACTCTGAGCATCATCGATACTTGGGAAATTGAGACCATAAGTAACATTATTGTCATCCGAGAAGCTTGCGAAGTGTTCCTTGTGTTGATAATTGTGCATGCTTCTGAATCGCTCGTTAACTCAAAAAAACCTTGCGATGACTCACTGAATTTCAAGTCGCTGGACCAATGCTGCTTCTTTCCGTCTTGATATTTCAGTAACATCCATCACTTGCACATACAAACTATCATCGTTGCCATTTTTCAGAAGTTGGACCACACACTTATCGCATTTAATGTTCCACTCTCTTTCTTTGATTACCATCAGTTCACAATTCACTGACTTGATCACCTGAGGAAATTCACTTTAATTACTTGAAAACTTAACTAAGTTCTTACCTCATCATCAGAATCGGCGGTTGTCTCCATATCAGAATGACCCATATCAACAATATAGTTTTCTTGTCCATGACAGTTTCATTCCTTTTATACTCAAATTAGAGTTAGCAACATTTACTCTGGGTGGAGCCGTGTATGGGAAATATTTCGAAACAAAAAAAGGCATCTGTCTTTTCCTTCTTTTACGAGGAACACACATTATCAAATAGAATATGGTTGGAAAACGGCAGAAAACGTGTGGGAAGTTGGTCATAATTCCATAAACTACTGATAATTAGTCAGTCGTGTATAGTTTGCAACATGCTCGATTGATGACTCAGGAGCGTAATTAACAACAACACTAATTTTCTTGTTAACATCATTTTTGAAAATGTTTATTTTGTTTACCAATGTTTATCAACACTCATAAATGTAGTTTATTTGTCAGAATGGATGTTTGTGACTAACCCTTGACCGACTGTATCAAACATTTCCTAGTTTTGTTAGTCATGAGTGTGTATGACTTTTATCTAATTTGAAACACATAAGATACATTTCTTTTCTTTTTCGTGATGTAGTCCGTATTTACTCGTAGGAAATAGTAATAATTTTTATTTGAAAAGGTAGAACAATGTGTTTTTTCTTTTCTCGATATTCTGAAATGACGATTCACAAGCAACACATTGTTTTTTCAAATCAAATCGACTGTTATGGAACAAACCTGTGGGTCAACAAACACATCCTGTTATCACAACAATATGATATTATGAAGATTTTATATTTATCATCCTTTTTTATTTTCACATTATGCTCAAATGCTTCAGAATGATATTCACACATGATGTTCAATAAATTTTTATTTGAAAATACAATCAGAGGTAGATAAAATATTTGTTGAGAAACAATTTCGGGCACTCTGATTTAGAGGTCCTTATTGGAAACAAAAAAGATACTGAAAATATATCTTATGAGAGATGAAGCTTGTCAGAGTGGAGTTCATTCGATTTCTTTGCTCTCATCCTTTAACGCAGCCAAATCACATATTTCCCGCCTCTTCGCAAACACTCTGTTCATGAACAGCTCTGAAACTGCTGAAGTGCCACCATCTTTCTCATCAATATCACAACTGATTCCCTCATCCAAGCTCTTCGATATTTGTTTATCAACATCCATAGTCACTGGACTAACATTTCCTTGCTCGTTTCTCTCTGAACCTTCTGATTCATCTATAAATACCTCTATATCGAGTAAACAGAAACAAGTTTTGACCCACCTGTTTGAGTTGTCACTTCAACTGATTCAACTTTCTTAATCTTAACACATTTTGTAGAATCGGCATCGGAAAATGATTTATCGATTTGATTGGAGGCTCCTGAAGTCCTACCTGACTTAAAATCATGTAATTCAAAATATTGGTTCTCCAGTTTTGAACCAATTTGTTCCTTTTCAATCGGAGGCAAACCATCGGATATGAGTTCATGCGGCTGTTTCGATACAATTTCTGAGTTTTTTGAACCATCGTCAATTTTCTCATCAGCTGCAACTTCAACAAATCGGAGATCTGGCTCGCTTTTGCACAATTTCTCTGAAAAAAAAAACACTTTTAGGCGGTCAAGACTAATAATGGCACAGTAGACAAAAATGCAGTTTTTTCGATGTGATAGGCTGTTGTGTTTTATCTCGAAATAATACCGCAAAAAAATTAAAACTCGCGACAGGAAATATTTTCTCAGAGAGACGCATTATTTTGTGAAGCTTCATACTATGATGGCCTGGAAATTCAAAATAATTTTTTCTAGGCCATACATAATGTGGCCATTTGTGTTAAATGGGTTATATGGAAGTTTTTGTTCGATAGGATCACAAATTTTTAAGTAACTGTTTGACGAGACATCTGTCTGACTTCATAATAAACCTATGGCAATGCCGGAAAAAAATCAAGAAACATCTAAAAACAAATGCCGATGCTTTCGACGAGAAGCTGAAAAAATGCAGACGTTTTCATTGTTTCTTCCGCATCGTCACAAGTTTCAATAAATAAAATACATACTGGTTGCCTTTTTCGGTTTTTGGAATTTCATGGGATTCTTTGCAAAGTGCACCTCTGGCCATTCGTTAGTTTGAAGATTGAGTTCAGATTGAGCTGGAACCAGGCCAGTTTCTGAACCCTCTTGAGTTGCGTGCCCAATTTCAGCGTCGAAATTTTTCATGGCACTATTCCAGAGTTCAAAGTCTACGGTAGAAGGAGGGATTGGAGATGGTACCGGTGAAGTCAATTCAGAAGGTAGTGGTGATTCTTCAACAACCAAATTGGGTGATGACCGTGGCAGAGGTGTTGGCGTATGTCTAGGCATGGGAGAAGGTGGTGGACTGGCATTTGGTGAGAGTGGTGGAGCTGTTGGTACCAGCCCTTCTGATGGTTCTTGAAACCATATTGGTTTAGGTGGGCATTCAATAGATGGTAATGGTGCCGGTCGAACAGGTGACTTAGTTGGCTTATAGGTTGATTGTGACATTTGTGGGGACTTTTGTATCTCTGGATCGGTTGCACAAGAGTAGGAGCGGTTTTGAATTATTGACTGCTGGGTCCCTGAATGACGGTTCAATTAGGAAGAAATTTATAAAGCTCTACCTTCTGCAGTATTAGAAATTCTGGACTCTGATCTTGGTGGTAAAACGGGTGCACCTTCAATAGCGACATCCGGAAGTATTGCATTCCAATGTTTAACGACTTCTCTCTCGACAATCTCCTCAGGGTTTGTAGTTTTTGGAAATGTCTTGGCTTTTTTGGAAATGTCTTCATTCAAGTTCAAACTGGCCGTATATCTTGGTGGTACAACGGGTGGACTCTCGACAACAGTATCCGGAATGGTCTGTTTCGTTTGTTTCAAGACAAGGCCCTTTATAATTTCTTTCTCGTCTTCCGTTTTAGGCTGAACGTGTCAAACTTAAGTTTTCTTAAAATCAAATTCTCACAGTTAGTTTGCTGGTAAGTCTGATAAGAAGAGTATTGTAGTATTCTTGTTGTTCCGGTGTCATTGGTGGCTCATGATATAGTTTAAATCCCGTCTTGAGTTCCACCTCGACAACTTCTTTAGGGTTTGAAGTTTTTGGAAAAATCCGGATATTCAAGGTCAAGTTATTCGATTTTTCTGGAAATTTCATTTTGAAAATATTTGAAGAAAATCCGGTCGCGGCTGTCATAACTCGAACGAATTGTCAAAAAATACGACAAACACGTTAGCGATTTTGCGAGTTCGAGACATGCTCAACAAGATCGGCTTGGTCTCATTTCATGAGGCCGAGACGACTTTAAAAGTGCTCCATGTAAATGATGTATCGTTTTGACAAGCCGTGGGAAGTGATGCCCCTACCTTTGTCAGTCATTTTCATCAATGTTTTAATGAACTTTTGAACATTAGCACTGTCGAAAAACTGCAAGCCATATTTCAATTTACCATCTATTGTTATTGAAAGGAAGTTGTCAGTTTTTGAACCGTTTCTGAAAGGCATAACTACAAAAACCAATTGATAGAAATGAGTTACGTTTTGCCTTGATTAGAAAATTTTTCCGAAACTTCGAAAATTCTCAGAAAATTCGAATCCTTGGTGAAAATGGAACGACTTAGTTTGGTGAGTAACACCACACATCTCGAGCACAATAAATTCCATTTTTTATTGTCGTGTTTCAGAAGCTTACATGCTTCTTGTTGGACAAACTGAATATATAAGTATTCAATAGATATGCGAAATTAAAACAAACCTTTTCACCAGTTTGTAATTTCAAAAAGTCACTTTCCGACATTTCACGAGGTGAGTGAAGAAGCGTTTGGAAAATGGCATTTTACTTTGAAAAGAGCACAGTCATTCGCTAATCCGTTCAGTGTTTGTTGACATTGTCCATATATTGAATTTTCGACCAGGTCGCTTTTTTCTCTGCTTTTTTCTTGGGTCTTGTACTGTTTATTTATGATACATACAAGTATGCACAAACATTTTCATATGAATATGGTGTTTGGCGATTTCGCAACTTCACTTCAATTTCTTGCTCATCATGAATAACCATGCGATTGAAGCTGCTGTTCCCATAGAAAAAAAAATGAAAGAATTTTATTGATACCAAGATATTCGACATACAGAAAGGTTAACTTAATTTTTGAGGTAGAACGGCGAATTAGAGGTAGATTCATATGAATATTCAATATTTCAAAAGATTAGGGTTAAAATGAGGACATGAATCAAATTTGGATTGATCGAAAATCGATGATCCACTCAGACTACAAACTACAATCGAAAGCTAAGCAGGCCATTTTAAGTTGTAGTTTGTAGTCTAAGCAGACCATTTTGTAAAACAATATCAACTATCAATCACTCCATTCGTCTTCCTCATCATCATCCTCATCCTCCGAATCAGATGGATCGATAAATGCTCGCCGAGCATCCATTGCTTTCTTAATCACATGACACATCGTTGCTCCATTGCTCGGACTTGGTGCAATTGATGCTCGATTTGTGTCATCGATCTTTTTCGGCTTTGATTTGTCGGCGTTTTGAGTTTGCTGAAATCAACTGTTTTACATGGTCCCACATTTTTCATCACTTACATCCATCAAATTTCGTCGATCAGTAGATATTTCCGGAACCGATGTTGGTCGGGTTGTCACTTCTATCGGTGGTGGCGACTCCGATGGTGGCGGTGGCGGCGGCGGAGGTGGTGGTGGCGGTGGTACAACCGACACCTTCGGCAATGGTGGTGGTGTACTCACAGTTGGTGACGCCAATGGCACAGGTGGTGCCTCCTCGCGACTATCCGCCAATCGATACAAATGTCGATGGTGTGGTAGTCTTGGTGGTGGTGTGACATCTCTTGGTGTCTCCGCCGTATTCTAAGCAATCCGTTCAACTTGTGTTTTTGTAGGATAAAAGCAAAAATATACCTGCAACTTGCTTAGAATAATGTTATACAACTCCTCCGGATCCGTTGTCATTTCAATTCCAGCATGCTTCACGTGTCTGCAATCACTAATATACGTAAAGTTTTTTGAAGTGAAATCTCCCACTTGAAATCCGTCGGATTCCCAATCTCCAGCTTCTTCTTCTCCTTCTTCGAGCCAAAAATATTCGACAAAAAGTGTTTACTAGCCGGCCACAGGGTACTTTGTCGATTTTTGGCTGAAACTGTCGTAAGATATGTTGTATTGTGTACACCAACCTTTCCGATCAACTACACCATTTAGAAACTTTTTCGCTTTATCTGAACTATGGAAATTCAGGCCATAATTGTGCTCTCCAGCCTTGAAACTCAGCAGGTTTTCATGAATTGGTTCGATTTCCATGTCCTTCCTATAAAAGATCCATAGATTCATAGATACGGTGTTTGCATTCAAACGGTGATTCTTCCCTATACAGTATACATATAGTAAATGCGCTCTATTGCAACGAATAGAAATTTGAAAAAAAAATCAGATGTTGGCATGGTTCAGTTCTAAAGTTATTTAAAATTTATATTACTCACTGTAGCACAACTTCAAGTAAAATTTTATTTTCGTCGCTTTGGTCCACCACTCTTACGCTGTCTTTTTTTGTTGCCCTGTTCTTAACCAACACGACTTTCGCAGATCCACTCAGTTCCTCCCATCCATTTCTTCCGTTTTCACGATTCAACACCAATAGCGCACACTTTGCAGAGAGCAAGTGCTGAAAAAAATTTCTCTAAATTTTCAGTCGAAACTTCATACCTGTTCATTAGCCAGTTTAATTGCTGCGGCGCTGGTACTGGCGCTGGAAGCGTTGTTTGTGATGGCAGTCATTCTGAAACAATAAGCTGAATGAAGAAGTAGTTATGGCAATGTAAATGGAAGTGCCAAGAAAAAAATAAAACGGGCTGTTAGACGGGGGAATGTATGAATAATGACTGGGTGAGTGAGAAAAGGGGCAGGGCTTTGTTTTATAGAAATTTTAGCCTAAGCAATGTATGCATACGCTCACGTGTTGATAGGGAAAACGTCACAATATGAGCAGTAGAAAGTAAATATAATATGATTAATACAATGATTGATTATAACCGTTGATAAACTTCGAGGCGTTTCCAAGCTGAGCAGGGAATGGCACGAGCTCCCCAGCGTTGCATTCTTGCAGGATGACGAAGGTCAGTGCAAGCGCGCTCTGGTGCAAAATGTGTGCTTAGTCTTACCGTAAGCTCCAGTGTTTAAAAAAATTATTTCGAAATTTTTTCGTCTGCGTCACGAGCCTACTGTAGCATTCGGCACAAAATTAGCATAAGAGCGCGTTTGCAAGCACAGTCCTCATCTGCAGATTTAAACGGCCTATGCAACACTGGGGAGCTCGTGAATGGTGAACTGGAGTAAGAACACGCCTATTTAACCAAAACTTCTTATCAATTTCAATAACTATACCGTCACTTTCAATTAGTTGTGAATCATTTAAGTTTGAGAGGGGCAAAAAGGGTTATCACAGCATTAAAATAGAAGAAACCTTTGCTCCGGAAGCTCTTTCAATATATCATTTGAAGAAACTAGACGACATAAGGTACCGAGTCTCGTCAGTAGAAAGTACCGTGCAATATTCAAAAATAATAACGCAAATTTAGTCTAAACCTATGCCCAAAGCGGGAAGAAAGGAGAGAAAAAGAATAGAGGAGAGAAAAGAAGGAAAATAGGTAAGAAAAGATGAGAAGAACATTTATAGAAACTTTCTTCCTCCGCATCATAAGTTATTTGAAAAGCTAGTCATTTGAATTTCAATGTTGATGAGTCGTTCGATTATTTTGGTGATACATTTCAAAATCAAGGTTTGATGTCATATATTCGAGAATATACTCCCACATGAACCATCGTATGAAATGAGCAACACCCAAATATACAGTTTTCTACATCAGAACGCAACAGATTTTGTTTAAATTTATACTCAAGATACAAAAATTGTATGTAACATTTTATGTTTCATCGTATCCACAACACATTTGTGAAAAATGGATTACTTTGCATATGATACTTTTTTTTACAACTTTTGCAAATGACGCATCTTCGGAAAAGGAAGTAATTTGATATATTCTAAGAATTTGTGTCCCTAATCTGGAAACCGAAGATACAATTTATTTGTTTGTCTTGCAATTGCATGTTATCATTTATTGCCAATGTTTAATTATAATGAATGATGATTGCGAATAAACGGACAGAGTTGATAATATCATTTATTGATGATAAGAAAAATGGGAAGGTGCATTAGAATTATGAAGTACCTGTATTTGTTGATTGTTGTGAAGATTTCTTTTTTTTTTGTCAACTCAAACGATTCCTTGTATTGTCCATCCATCATTTTGCCAAACGCGCTCTAATCAAAATTTTTTAAGTGTACGATTTGAAAACACTAAACTTGAAGAGAGTGTTCAGATACAAATCTAAGTCTCTCGCTTTTCGCGTTTTGAATTGTACACTCTACAAAAGTTGTGATTAGAGCGCGTTTGGCAAAAGGATGGATGGACAATAGCTCGTTTTTTAAAATTCCTTCTCGTTTAGAGGAGTCACATTTCTCGTGTCTTCAACCTTTTGTGTTCTTCCTTCCCTCCTAGGGTTACATAATAGATAAGCGACTTCAGTGTTTCGTAGAAATGGCGAGACACTTCTCCATCAAAACAATTGAAGCAATATTGGCTATTGTTTGCTTCGAATCGAATTCCCGTCTTGTTCGACATTTTTGGAATTTGAAGCCCATTCCTGTAAATATTTTGATAAAAACTCAAAATGAAAAAGAAACTTACTGGATCACCACCTCAAGCAAAATTTTGTTATCGTCGGGCTTCTCCGTGACTCTTACAATGTGTTGGTCCCTTTCCCAATTCTTCACCAACCATACCTCGCACAGAGGACTCCGCCAATAAAGATACCAATCGTTATTGTTCTTGATATAGAACTCACAAGTTGTTGACATCAAAACCTGAAAATATATGGGATTTTATTTGTAATGATAGCTTGGTTACCGTTTCATGAGCATTACTTGTAGTTGCAGATGAGGGACGAGTGCTGTTGATTGAGGTTGCGAACATTCTGAAAGAAGAGTTTAATGGAGGTTTACTGAGAAGTGCATAACTAACGACGAAAAAATTAAAATTGAACGAATGATTGAGTGATTGAAAAGTGACATGCTTTATAACTTTTTATTGTGGGTGTGCCTTGCACATCACTTTCGAAATATTTCAGAGTTTTTTGATAAGAAGGTTTGTTGCTGTTTTTTTTGCAAAGCGATGCTGGGCGGTTTCCTCAAATAAAGAGGAGATCGAGAGGGATAAAATTTGCTCGGAATTGGTACTTGAAATCTCACTATCAAATGAGTCAGTGGATTTGCTAGGAAGAACTTTGGGAAAAAAATAACTGAATAATGTTGTGCTTCAGACCACCCTATTTATCTAACCATGCCTTGCACAGAAGCCGGAGAAATGTTGAACCATCTCTTATCAATTGACTCATGTGTATTTCTTCCAGTGTTTCGCAATCCGTTTACGATGTTAATAAAATTATATGCTTTGACGATTTGTTGCAACACAGCTAAATAAAAATAAAATAAAATAAAAAGTTTATTGATGTCAAGTTAAAGGAAAATTGTGAGATGTATTTAGTAATGAGGTAGTTTTCATGAAACATTAGGATAACTTGCATTATTCCGCGATTTTCTTCTTCAATGCCACCCCAAAAAGCGTCCTGTAGCTCTCCTTTGTTTCTTCACTAAATTCCGTTTGCTGTAGTACTCTGTTTAATAACCCCTCTTTCATTGTTTCTGGTTTGACACCATCTTCCTTCGGCGCTGCATTAGGTTCGAAATCGTTCTTTTCAATGGTTTCCTCATTTGGACTGGTTGTCGCTTCAGATGTATTTTGCAGTGTTTCCTTGTTAACATTCGTCTTTTGACGCAATCGTGGAATACGCCGTGCCTTTTCGAGAAGACGTTGAACATCAGAAGGACTGTTAAAGTTCAAGCAATATAATTGTTCATTGGTTTTGAGGTTCAATGCACACCGACTCATTGTTCCAGAGACTTCGATTCTATCATCGTTTCTGAAGCTTGTCATACTTTCAAATTAGGAAATGATACACTTACCGGATGTTTACCTCCAAAACTAGTTTCTTTGAATCGGGTTCGACCAATCTAATGAGTGATTTTACAATCCTGTGATTTGTTGTGATGATATCAATCAAGTTAGCGGAACAATCCAAATGCAGTTCTTTCCATTTGTCTCCGTTTCTCACATAAAGATCACACGTTGTTGAAAGTCGACACTGAAAAGAATTATATAAGTCAAGGTCGGTTGATGGATCACAAACTGCTTCTTGAGAATCTGTTACCGGAACACCATTTGAGCCAATTCTGAATAACGGGTGAATTGAATATTTCAATAAATGGTATATTCACTCACGAGCGCACTTTTACAGGGGGATCCAGATCGATTTTCATTCCTGGCGCATTTCTTTTCATAAACTCTTCTAGCAACATCTTATCAGCACTATCTCCACTTGTTTCCAGATTACATTTGGAACGATTCATCCTATCTTTCCTCGTAATAATACGTTTTTTTGTCGGGTCAAACCACCCCTAAAGTTGAATGTATTAAATGCACATTTTTTCGATCAATGTTCTAACCTCTCTTTTCTCTCCTTCAGCATTGGAGGATTCGTTCTTAACATCTGACATTCTTGTAGAAACAAACGATAGGCTAAAAATACAGTACATAGTGATTGCAATAAAAGTGAAACAATTGGAAGAATAATTGCGTTATCAATCAACAGTAAATGTACTAATGAAAAGAGAACAGAGTTGAAAATATAATAATCAGAGGAAGAGGGAAAACGGAATGAAACATAAATTGACTAGGTGTGTAATTTTTTATCATGAGCAATGAATGGGCGTGGCTTCAAATAAACCGACAGGGACTAATAAGCAGTGTGGGTTTTATATAGCAAAAACCTTTTCTAGGTTTTACAGAAAAGAACTAAATGAAATTATAAGTATAGAACTTGTGATAAAGAAGGAGGCGGGCAGTAACTGGCGTGTTTTGCCTTTCTATTTAACCAAAATATTTCTTAACACTCAACCATCTCGTCATTTTCAATTAGTTCTGAATCAGTTAAGTTGGGGAAAGACAACAAGTTTCATCACAACATTTCAATGCAAGAAAACTTTGTTCCGGAAGGTCTTCGACTATACCATTCGGAAAATTTCCTCCCCCGTATCACAAGCTGTTTGAGTTGATGTCACATTTATTTAAAAATGTTCACACATAAGTCATCTTATGAAATAGACAACACCCATATATACAGTTTCTTAGTTCTTCGAATGTTTCTTCAGAAAGAAAATAAGTGTTGGGGTTTATATTCAAGAGATTCGAAATACATTGTCAGTAATATGGAGATCCTAAATCAGAAACTTTCATAGTTTAAGAAAAAACTGAATATAAGGCAAGGAGAGTTATATTGGATAACCAAAATGTTAAATTCCGTGAGTGGAGTATTTTAAACCACCAAGCCACTATTTATACAAATAGTTTCTTATCAATTGACTCATACTAATTCACTGCTATGGTCAATCAAATGATAAACTACGACAAAAATATTGCAACCCAAGTTGCAACAAAAAGAAACCTTTACTCTCATATGATTCATAATTATTTTTCATAATTTGAAACTTCGAGATCGAAATATTTATAAGTAAAGAAGATTAAAAATTTCTTCGGGACGTGTTCTTATAGTCGGATTGAATGTACAAATAGTGTGAGGGGAGCAGAGTTGCTATAATTTTAACTGTTTCAAAGTTATTGACATCAGTTTGATTTACTCTTAATTTTGGTTGAAAATTATTCCTCCACTAATTATACTGCTCTTTTTAGCTTCCATTAAAAAGTCATCTACATGTGCTCAAAAATGAGCGCCCACGTAGATCATCATATCATGTCAACATACAAAAAAACATTGTTCTTAGTATACTCGAAGTTTTTCATATGAAAACTAAAGATGTGAAGAGTTGCGGAGCTAGTGGAAAGGCTTTGTTTAGATTCTTCTATCCGCTAATCTTTTATCAACTAATGATGATATGTTTCATTTTATCGTTATACCGTTTTGGGCATTGCTGTATACCATTACTTTGATTCTGTAGAAATTAATTTTGAATTGAAGCGTCTTCGGAAAAAGAATTAATTTATCCTATTCAAAAATGTTGTGCCATTAATCTAAAAACCGAAGAAATGAGTTTATTTGTTTGTCTTGCAACTAGATGTTATCACTCGTTGCCAATGTTTAATTAAACCGAATAAAAATCAAGAATAAACAAACAGAGTTTCAAATATATAGTTGATAGGGAAACAGTTAAGACGCATTAAATTTATGAGGTAGATTTTAAAAAATTGATAATGGAATTTTTCAACCATACAATTTCTTGTAGTTTTTCTGTGCTTCGTTATTTATCCCCGCTTGAAGGAGTGCCATTTTAAACAGTCTCTGTTTAATTGTTTCTGAATTTTTTGTTTCTTCTTTCACTTCCGGAGTCATTGAAAGAATTAGAGACTTCAGCTTTTGGTAAAACCTTTTAGATTCGTGCTGATCGACACAGTTGAACAAATATTGTTTATCGTCCACTTTGAAGAGGATGCCCTTTTCGTCCAACATTTCTGGAATTTGAACTCCTTGCCTGCAAATATTTTGTCATGAAGTCTTTGAACCAGAATAGAAAATACTTACTGGATCACCACCTCAACTAGCAATGTTTCCGATTCTTCCCTGACTCTTACAATGTGCTGGTCCCTTTCCCAATTCTTCACTAACCGTACCTTACAGAGCGGGCTCAGCTTCTCCCAACCATCATTGTTCTTGATATAGAATTCACAAGTTGCAGAAGCGAGACCCTAAAAATCTTCTTATTTCTGTTTTCAGTTATGATTTCCAAACAATTTCTTTGGCTTTGCTAGTTTTTGCTGGTTCAGACATTCTGAAAAAACTAACTTTTAAAAAACAATCCAAAAATCTGGGAGGGTAGACAATAATAAAAATGAAAAGAGTGAACAGTTATGAGGAAGTGCCTTGCTTTTATAAGGTTTTTATCATGAGCATTGCGGACTATAAATACACATCACTTTCAAAACATTTTGAAATATATTGATAAGAAAGTTTGTTTTTCTTTTTGTCAGTCCAAAATGATAGAAAGCCTTTATTCGAGCTTGTTTTCTTCTGCCCGTTCCACCATTTCGTGGATCTTGCACATATGCAACGTTTACTCGAGCTAGTTTTTCTGACACATAAGCGTCAAGAACTACACAGCGACAATATTCATCTTGTCCAGCTTCAAGTAATATACGGTTTGTTGTCAATTTTATTTTTATTCTCAACATTTTTGCTTTTAAAAATCCATAAATGTATTTATTGTTTCAATCTATGGACGATGCACAAAATGAGGATTGTATTTAGTAGTGAGATGTTCATATGTAACCGGCGGAAGAACATGTGGTTGAGGTGTCCAGTAGTTATTTTTCTGTAAAAATATAATTCAAACCGTACTACCGAAATCCGATACTTTTTTGAGATATGCTGCTGCACAATAAGGTACTGGAATTGCAATATTATCCAATTCAACATCATTTGTAATTCTCGGTTTTTCTCTCAATAGTCCAACCGCCATATCAACTGTCGATGCATGTGCCACTATCAAAACAGCAACCGGCTTATCAGTCGTTAGTATATCTTGCTGCTCGGCGATCTTGTTCAATGTGATTCGGATCCGTTCATTATATTGACTGTTCGTTTCCTGTTTTGCCACCACTTTGTCCAATGGGTAGAATGGTTTGTAATCTTTATCGACGGGAAACGACTGACGTTGAAGGGGAGTGATAAAGCATGGAACTCCTGCTGGATACACAAAATTCTCAAAAACACCCGGTTCGACTCGTAACATTGCTCCACTTCCTGACATCTCACGGACCCAGGTTGCAGTTTGAATACAACGAAGTGACGGAGAACAATATATAATATCTGGTACATTGTCAGTCATTTGTAGTCCTCTACCAATCATTTGTGATAATACAACACCACTTCGTGTCAGACATGTATCTCGTACGAATTCCCGAAGTGGACGTAGAATCGGCAATTTCGTTGGCTGAAATTCGATTGTTAGGGGGGAATCGTTATCGAAATCAGTGGATACGAATCCCGGATATTCCGAATCACCGAAGCTTTGGATCAATTCGGATAAATTTGTCTTCGGGTTCGGATAACTTTCGGACAATTTCGAATAAACCCAAAAATTATCCGGATACATTTCAAGAGATTTTCTATAATGATCATATCTCGGAATCTAGAAGAGCTATCAAAAAGTGGTCAACTGAAAATTTGTAGATCATAACTTCAGCTACAAATTTGCTGTTGGCAACTTTTTGATAACTGTACTTCACAACAGTTTGGGAGGGGAAACGAAGTTTACTATTGCAGATAGAAAGGTGTTTGCGGCCTAGGTGTAAATGCACAATTAAGATAACAAGTCTACTTTTTATGTTTCTGATTTGTACAAAATCAGCAAAACGTAGACTTGCTTTCTTGTCGGACTAACTATTTTTGATCTATAACCGTCGAAATGTATGAAAAACAGCTCAAAATATGAAAGAAGTATGTCTAAAAACACCCAATTTTGTCTAAAAACTACGGTTTTAAAGGAGCATGACTCGATTTGTCTAAGTCCTTTCGAGTTCTGACATAGCCATTCTAAGAGAGAAAAATTCGGGAAATCCGATGGTGCTATTATTTTTTCGTTAAACTGTCTACTTTTTTGCGCACGCGTGCACCGTTTTCAATACAGACATTTCCCCTTATCCTGTTGAACCAAACAGGTGTGAACTGTGCTTGATTCTGAGATATGATCATTCTCCGACAGAGCTTGCAGTGCCGCTATATTCGAGGAAATACGGTATCTGAACATATCTGAAAGTTGACCCGAATGTTCCGGGTTTATTCGAAATGATCCGTACCCTCTATCCTATCTATCCGGAACAATACACTGATCGAAATAAACAAACCATATTCAAATCAAGTGTTTGATATTTTCCACCTTGTTCACATTTCTCGATCCATCCTTGACAACAATCATCTAATCGTTCGGAGTGTCTCATAACCATGATTACATCTGGTGTAACATATGCCCTTTCGGCAACATGTCTACGATGTGACACCTCGAATGCGGTGTTCGATGGACAGTGATACGAACCAATTTCAGACAATTCAGAGCGATCTTAAACCAAAAAACAATATCCATGAAACTGATAAATATACATACTTGATTCCTGATTATGGCTCATTATTTCAATTTGAAAATGCAAGTATCTTCGAAATGATTTTGTTTTTGGATTATTGTGAAAATCTTTCATAGGCGTGACATAATCACAGCATGACGTAAAAAAACATCGTGCAAATTTTTTTTATAATTCAAACAACATCACAAATATTGAGATCAAAGTATTTATAAGTAAAGCAAATTCACAATATTCAAAATATTATACGTTTTTAGTAAGAAAATCCGTTGCGTAAATTTCGAGGTAGTTCAAACCTTCCGAACGTGTTTTTATGATTGCATTGAATGCACACACCTTGAAAACGGAGCCGAATTGCTGAAATGTCTTTATATTAGTAACAATATATATAACAATTTGACTTACTTTCAATATTGGTCGAATATCTTCCCACCACTGATTATACTCCTCTTCCGAGGCTTCATTAAACATTCTTTTTAAGTGTTCCTTCGAGAATTTTTCCTTTTGGGTTAACAAAATTTTCTGGAAAAACTGTCAGCCTTATTTTGTGCACATAAAGCGAGCAAACTTACCGATCTTAAAATCGGCAGTACCATTACCACAGTATGCTCCTTCACATCCAATTGCATACGGACACCAAAGTCTAGTGTTGGCCCGACTTCTATCTTCTCTGAAATTTATGGATTAATAATGTTAGACCTTTATCTGTTTACCTTGACATGTTGAACATTCCAAACGTTTCTCCCCTCTTCCAATATATGTGACATGATCATTACTACATGTTACTAGCCATTGCTTTAGGTTTCGTTGTTTGACCATTAGGAATTCCGGATGGACTTGGAAGAAGCTGAAAAAAGATTTTTTGATATTTCACTGAGTTTTGGAATGTTTAGTGCTGCTTTATTGTTTAAAAAAAAATGTAAGCATATTTGATAAACTATTGTTGAAAAAAGGATGTCAGGTTACTAATTCGAATGACATTTTGAACGAGATTAATGTGAATTTTTTGTTTCGTTTATTGACAAATTTCAGTCACACACGAAACTGTGTAGAAATTAGGCAGTTTTCTGCATTTTGTCAACTATTCGCTGTTTTATCGATTTGTTATTTTTGACATTTTGATTGTTTCTTGATTGTTCTAGGCGGTTTAGACTATTGGAAAATGTATTGAATACAAAATTGTTTAGAAAAATGCGTACGATTTTTGGCAAGCTACTCATGGAAAAAGAGGTTTCAAGTTGCAAACTCTAGTGTCAATTTGAATGGCAATATTGTTTTTATTTTGTAAGAGACAAAGACAGGCAAGTGACAGTTTAGATGTTTGTATTATATTGTTAAGTTTCATTTACATATTTACAAAACTGCTGATTTTATTGAAGAAATTCAAAATTTCTTCGAGTTTTCGTCGAAATATTAGCTTTTTCATCAATTTTCTTCGAGTAACTTGCTATTTTTAATTATTCAGGACGTTTTTTGAAAATTCAGTCAGATCTAGCTTGCCTTAGGTTCAGACTACATAGAAATAAAGTTCTTTGTTATTTTTTATACTGTTTGTTTATTTGCTAATCAGTTTTTCTGTCTTCAACTATTTATTGTGGAGAAAACTAGGAATATTCCTCACTATTTCGAAACACAAGCTATTTCGCAATTGAACACGCGTCTTACTTTCTGTTCGGCAATTTTTCATGTACATTCCGACAATATTTATATAATTTTCTTCAGCTTAGAACAATTTGCATTGAAAAAAACTCACTAGCTCATGGAAAAATATCCATTTATCTCTGTACTCCACGCTCTTGCTATGTCCGTTTCTTGATTCGTCACCGGCTTCAACGCCTTGTCATCTTTTTGCTGAAAACAGCCTTTTTAAAGCAGATTCTGAATAGTTTACTTACTAACTGATCCGTAACTAATCTCCACTCCTTTTGTGCTTTTTCTGGGTCAACTCTGCAATTTTTCGAATTATTTTGACAAGAAAAAAGGTTATAAACTTACGTTTTAGACATCATGCATAATTTTGATAGTTCAGTGATCTATAAAAATTATATTTGAGCCGAAAACAGCAATCTTAACCGACCATTATCTGGTCAATATTATCGCGACTCCAGTTGTTTGATGTGATGTATGCTGGCTCTTCTTGTTTTGATTCGCAGTCCCATAATACGAAATGACAGCCTTAATAGATACTTTGGTTTAAGTTAAACAAGTACAAAGCTACCTGCTGCATTAATCCGACAATTAATCTTAACATTTTGATCCAACTCATCTTTAAACGGCTTCGCCCGATGAATTCTGATGATTTGGTGTAGTTTGAATGGAATTGTTTGATATTTATCATCACTGAATGTTACTCGAACTTCTATTGCTGATGTTTCATCCTGAAAATCCATTTTTATCTTGAAATTAAGAAGGAAACTTACTTTTACAATAAGGGAATACTCCGTGGGGTTATACTTGCCGAGGAACACGATTTTTCCATATAAATTCACTGATTCTGGCTTATCATTGTGAATTTTCGCAATGTCGTGGTATTTATACGACATTTTCTTATACAAATTTAGTTAAAACGCTTAAAATTCGACAATTTATTGAAAATTTAAAACTTCGCTAAACGAAATTCTAGCGGAATCGCGGAGTGTCGTTGTATCTCGCCAGCTGCTTTTTCGGTTTATTGCGAGTATCTCAAAACGGAAAATAAGAGAAATGGTGAGTGTTTTATGATGATTTTAAAAATAAATAATAAAAAATGTTTTAGTCATTCGCCGGTCTACTGGATTTCGCTAGAAAAGACATTGATGTGCCGGAATCGGCGCCGAAAGTGTTGTTGAATGATTTGCATGCGGAATTCATTCAAGGATATGAAACTGATAAGGAAAGCTATGTAAGTTATAGATTTTATATTTTAAAATAAAAGAAATATTCAGAATTACATCATGGCTGAAGCATTACGAGTCAGCGGCATTTATTGGTGTGTTAATGCAATGGACTTGTTGAATAAGGTGATTTTTTGTTAATTGTTGATTTTAAAAGCTACAAAATTCACATTTTCGCAATGTTCAATGTATTCTCATAACAAATTATCGAAATTCAGTTAAAAATACATTGTTTTTTATTTCTGAATCAGATCTTACATTTAAAAATGAAAATGTGGGTTTAAAATTATTTTTAAGTTCACCTTGGTGGAAAAAGCTGATTTTTTGTAAAGACTTACTCAATAATTCTATTTTGTAACAGTAAGCTGTTATGAAACGATATTTCTTCTAAATTTTGTAATAATTGACAACTTGTTTTTCAAATTTTAACCTTTTTAAGGCGAGTAACTTTGGCTAATTTGCGAAATTATCCAAATCAGAAAATTGTAGTTCTTTATCCAATTTTCTCTTGATTTCAGCTCGACAAAATGTCAAAAACCGACATCGTACAATACGTAATCTCGTGTCAAAACAAGGACGGTGGTTTCGGTCCAGCACCCGGTCATGACAGTCATTTGCTTCATACACTTTGCGCAATTCAAGTTCTCATGATTTTCGATTGTTTGGAAGTCGTCGAAGCAAATCCGATTGTGAGTTATGTTGCTGGATTGCAAGATGAATGTGGCGGATTTTCTGGTGATGAATTTGGTTAGTTTTTTTTTTGCTCTTGGCACATCAAATAACCGTATTTCAGGCGAAATCGACACAAGATTCACACTCTGCGCCTTCGCCACATGTCACTTCCTCGACGGTTTGAATGAGTTGAAAATCGACGAAGCTGTGAAATTCCTGATGCAATGCTACAATACGGATGGTGGATTTGGCACACGACCCGGCTCCGAGTCACATTCCGGACAGATTTATTGTTGTGTTGGTGCATTGGCGATTGTTGGTCGATTGGATGAGATTGATAGAGATCGGACGGCCGAGTGGTTGGCATTTAGACAGTGTGATAGTGGAGGATTGAATGGTTTGTTTACTTTTTTTTTTAGAAAATTATGATTATTTGGTGTTTCAGGAAGACCAGAAAAGCTGCCAGATGTCTGTTATTCGTGGTGGGTGATGGCGTCGTTGGCCATTCTTGGCCGCTTGAATTTCATTGATGAGCAGAAGATCAAGCACTTCATCTATGGTTGTCAGGATAATGAGACTGGCGGATTCGCTGATAGACCGGGAGATTGTGTGAGTTTTTTGACAATTTGTAAATCTCTGTCACCTCTAAAACTTTAGCTTCATAACATACATCCAAAATTGGTGAAAAAAACAGAAAATCTGTCAAAATCAACAACTTTTAAGTTTCGAATATGATTTTTTGCAAGTTTAGCCTTCCAAAAAGAGGGTAACTTGACTTTTCTAACATTTTTTTTTCATAAATAAACTCAAAAATGTTTGTCAATACGAAATTCAGTAAAAGAACATGTTTTCTGAGGATTTTCCGGTCATCTGCTGATAAAAGAAAAGTTTCAAACCGCGCCTTTTTCAAAAATGAAGCCAAAAAAACAAGATTTTCGACTTTCCCCAGTTTTCTTCATCAAAAACTCATCTGTAAATTGAATTTTCCATGTAAAAGTATCTCCAGTTTTGAATTTTCATGAAAATATATTTACCCCGAGAAAAAAACGATTCCTCGGAAACTTCAAGCTTGAAAATTGTGGCTTATCCAACGAAAATCATTATAAAAATCCTGAAAATCTGACAAAAACAACTGCTTCTGAGCTGCAAAAGTGTATTATTACAAGTTCCAGAAAAATAATAATACGTTGCAGGCTGATCCATTCCACACCGTCTTCGGTATCGCCGGTTTATCACTATTCGGCGACGACACCCTTCAACCAGTTGATCCTATATTCTGCATGACAAAACGAAGTCTCAAGGATAAACAAATTCAAATGTTTTGATATTAATTTGGCACAAAAAGCACATGTATAAAAGATAAATTATTTTATTGATACGTGAAATCGATTATCTAGGCAGCCAACATCAGTCGAATCATTCCACTTTATGGTAAATTAATTAACACAACAACCCCCCTAATTTGAACATCGATTCTTCGCCAAATCGGTAGATCGAAAATGAGTGTGTCGGACGTCGAACAACACTCCATCTCCGCACCGGTTACTAATATTGACTCGGCCAAAAATACACGGTATTACTGTACTTTGAGGGTATTATGAGCACATTATGGATGTTTAGATATATACAAGAATTAATGCAAGAATTACAAACGATGACAGATATATATGAAAGCAATAAGAGTGCAAAGTTTCGAAATGCTCATGTTTGTTGGGAATCAGAGAAGTAAAGTTAATTGAAGTTTTTGCAGAACTTGTTGCTTCGCGAGATTCAACGAGTTTGGAATATCGAGTTGTCGAAGGATTCGCAAGGAGATGTTGAGAATGAGAAAAAGGTTGGATTTTGTTTGTTTTTTGTTGATAGAGGAATATTGTGTGAATATACCAATCGGAAAATCCAGTAATTTGAAAAGAATTAGGTCACGTTGTTTGACAAACTATAGAAAGTTCAAGTAATGGAAAAGTCATGACTAGATTTAACATGCTATACAACTAACTTTAGGCTATATATGTTGTGTTGGTTAGCTGTATATTGACCATATATGCTTTATATACATCTGATATACATCATTTAATAGAATATACAACTTGAATGTACAGTACTGTTCAGCCGAAATTTTCTTCACCAATATCATAAAGCTCATCAAGAATGTGACCTGCCCCTTTTCCCCGTTTCGTCAAAATACAGCAGCTCACATTTGATGGCTTTTTTAACTGACTATCAGTTGTGTTGGTTAAATAGCTGTATATTGAGCATAAGTTTGATACAAGTGTTAACCATTCCGAAGACTGTGCAATTCGGCTGTTCAGCCGAAGTATGCTCAACCAATATCATGAAGCTCACAAAGAATGTGACCTGCCGCTTTTCTCGATTTTGTCAAAATACAGTAGCTCACATTTGATGGCTTTTTTAGATTTAGATGTCAGTTTTTACCTGTAGACCATGCCAACAGGGAAAAAACGCATCTTTTCGAGTAGAAATAAATGGAATAGAGCCGGAGTTGCATTTTACAAATTTTTTATATGATTTTTAAAGCGAGCATTGAAATTAATGTAAATTATACAAAAAATTTTGGAATGAAAAGTGGAAAAGATAACTTGAAATACTTCGAAAAATAGCAAAAGACAAATGATTTCATATAATAGTCTGTAGGGAAATTGTGAAGAAGGAAGATTTTTCATAGAAATTATTGTGTATGGAATTGTTATTTCTTAGTTTGAAGAATATAACTCAATCGAAAAGTCACAACAGCTCACATTTTCGGAGAATTACTAAATTTTTTGAACACGAAAAGCTTAAAAAGCTCTGTTCAGTGTGATAAAACAACATTTTCTTACGAATGTGACCTGCCGCTTTTCTCGATTTTGTCAAAATACAGTAGCTCACATTTGATGGCTTTTTTAGATTTAGATGTCAGTTTTTACCTGTAGACCATGCCAACAGGGAAAAAACGCATCTTTTCGAGTAGAAATAAATGGAATAGAGCCGGAGTTGCATTTTACAAATTTTTTATATGATTTTTAAAGCGAGCATTGAAATTAATGTAAATTATACAAAAAATTTTGGAATGAAAAGTGGAAAAGATAACTTGAAATACTTCGAAAAATAGCAAAAGACAAATGATTTCATATAATAGTCTGTAGGGAAATTGTGAAGAAGGAAGATTTTTCATAGAAATTATTGTGTATGGAATTGTTATTTCTTAGTTTGAAGAATATAACTCAATCGAAAAGTCACAACAGCTCACATTTTCGGAGAATTACTAAATTTTTTGAACACGAAAAGCTTAAAAAGCTCTGTTCAGTGTGATAAAACAACATTTTCTTACGAAACTTGCATTCTAATCAGAAAATTCTGGAAAAATCCACCTTTAAATATTACAACAATATGATTTTGTTGATTTCAGGCTGAAACTGCTCACACATCGGACACGGTGTTTCGACCAAAAGTTGGTGGTGATGGAAAATCGCCACGTTTGGTGGAGAAGCGGGTGAAGTTACATTTTCCCAAGGAGTCGGAATTGTAAGCATCCCTTTACTTTTTTCAACCAAAAGCATGGAAAATTTGCAGAAACTCGAATCTCGTTGGTAGACTAATCGGACCACGTGGAATGACAATTCGTCAACTCGAAAATGACTACGATTGTAGTTTGTTCATTCGCGGCAAAGGATGTATGCGTGATGATGAGCGGGAGAAGAAGCTACGCGGCAAAACGGGATGGTCGCATTTGGATGAGCAACTGCATGTGTTGATGGTGGTGAAGGGCGGCGATGAGGGTGAATGCGCCAAGAAGTTGGCGATGGTCTCGAATCGGATTAATGTGCTTTTGAATAATCCCGAAGATGAGCTCAAGAAGAATCAACTGGTTCAATTGGCTGTGATTGAGGGAACTTTGAGAGAATGAATGCTTACTTGACTACCTTTTTTGATGGCTTTTTATTCGAATAAAACTTGATTTTTGATATAGATAGTTGGCTCCATGGGATCTTTCTACTTATTTTTTGCAACTCTTTATTGTACTTTAGGTTGTTTTATGCCATGTGAAATGTCTTCACATATATGCAAAAAAAGACGAGGAATAGAGCAAGTGTGTCCTTGGATTCTCGAAGCTTCTTTGAATTTTAAAAATTAGATTCGAACGTAAATACAGTACTCGAACTGCAAAAATGTATCGAGACCCTGGAACGTACTTGTTCCTAGCCGTTGTTTTAGTACTTATGTATACTTATAATATCGTCTACATACGAAAGGCCTAGAAAATTCCAAAAATATCTCGAAGCTAAAAGCTGCTTTGTGATATGTGCCTTTAAACAGTACAGTAATTCTATTTATGTTTTGGAATACTGTTTAAAGGCACACAAAGGATCAATGGCTTTGTAAATCTCCAACGGAAGGCTTGATTCGTATGAACTGGAAAAGACTCTAGGGGTCCATATGGTCCCCCTCTCCTCTTTTAAGGATATCGATTCATTCAACATTGCACTGGTGAACAACACTCTTCCCTATTAGAATGGCACTCTGCGACCAACTGCTCATCCTTTGCTTGACAATATTTTACAATCCCGCAAGATTCCTTTTCCGTAAAGATTTTGTCAATTCAATCGAAATATGTACTGTTATTTCAATACCCGTTATTGCCTTCCTATTATACAAGCAGCAACAAACGAGGAAATTCAAACATGACTACAAAGTGGTGAGAGACAATGCGGCGAATCAGTATGCCGATTGTGCAATTATTGTGACATGCGTAATCCTATACACTATTAAAAGTTATACCAATCTATTTGACTTCATGCTTGTTCTGCATGACAATATTTTTCAAATGATCAATTTCCTAGTTTATTGCATAGTTCTTTTCTTCGGTCTTCCTGCCTCCGCATCATTAGGAACATTCACTGATGATATTTGTGATAACGATGATATAATAATGCGACAATTTGATAAGAATATATCAGATTGTCCATTTGATATATTTTCGCAAGAATCATTCAAAGGAGTTATCAGATATGTTGGAATTATCATTGTATTGCTTCACTTTGATATGGTAAATATGTATTTTCCGTTTTTTTCATACATATTTTCTTCACAAGTAAGGTTCGCGGCTAGGGTATTTTAACTTTTGTTGATACTTGTACCATAGCTTTATACCATCCAAGAGGGTTCATAGCAGGTTTTATACGTGCCACCGTTCAGTTTAAGCCGAGTTTCAGATGGACAGATGTCCAAAATACCGCTAATGTCATTGCATATATAACATACGAATATTCATGGTAGCATAGCTCAGCAGGTAAGCTGATGGTGTTCCAAGCGAAAGGTCTCGTGTTCGATTCCTCGACAACGTTTTTCTTTTTTTGCTGATTGTTTAGTTTTTTATAAAAGTTGAACAATTTATTGACTGTCTGTTTTCATCTATTTAACCAAAAAATATCGAACTAGAATATACTTAACCCGCATTTTTTCGGAAACAGTTCGAAATCCACAAAGATATCAACACGTTTATCAGTAATTTTTCGTAGAATAAGCAAAAATGAATAGTCAATGAATTTTTCAACTCTTATAGAAAATGGAACAATCAGCAAAAGAAGAAAAACGTTGTCGAGGAATCGAACACGAGACCTTTCGCTTGGAACACCATCAGCTTACCTGCTGAGCTATGCTACCATGAATATTCGTATGTTATATATGCAATGACATTAGCGGTATTTTGGACATCTGTCCATCTGAAACTCGGCTTAAACTGAACGGTGGCACGTATAAAACCTGCTATGAACCCTCTTGGATGGTATAAAGCTATGGTACAAGTATCAACAAAAGTTAAAATACCCTAGCCGCGAACCTTACTTGTCAGGAACATGGAATGACTATGCACAGTATGAAATCAATGATTGTTATTTATATAATATACGCAATCCATAACATTTCTCACGAATCGATGTTTCAATATGCCGAGAGGAAATTCTGGGAAAAAACTTGTCGTAATCCAAACTGGGATCCTTATTGTGTACCAATATACATAATAAGTACTCATTTATTGACTAAATATAACTTGATATTACAAATTTCGATTAGTGTATTGTTGTGTGCATTTCTTGGTTGTCAATCATTTCAATATCTCCATTTTATACCGGTTTTATCTACTTTTTTTATATTTTCATTTTTGGCTTGGAATAATGAGGAGGTGGTTTGAGTAATAAATTGTTTCTTATAATGATTTTTCTGCTCTTTCAGATCTTCGTGCAAATTCAATTCGCAACTTTTCGTTGTATTTTAGGTTTTTTTAGGCTCTGTGAATTTTTTTTCACATAAAACTGACAAAGATCGATTGGTGAATGAGACAGAATCTGCCACGATCACATCAACAATATGACAAATAGATAGAGTTTCTTTTGACCAAAAAATTCATGTATGCATAAGAAAAAAATAGAAAAAGAATCAGATTAGTAGAGAGACAAAACAAGAGATCACGATGGGTGAAACATGTAATGGGAAGTTTTAGATGAATATATACGATATAAAGCGAAAAAAAAAGATAGAGAAAATCCGTAAATTGATTAACAAATTGGGACGTGACTGAACAGATATGAGACGGATTCGCCATTGTGAGTACGACGAATTGCCTCACCCAGAATCATAGAGATGTCGATGCACTGCAAATTATTCAGATTATTATCGTTTTTCACATTTTTGAGGGAAAATCATATTTTTGACACATAAAAACGACTTGTGATACTTTCAGAGTTTGAAGCGGGATAAGAGCATGATTTTGAGCTGATTATTGTACATTTCCATCAACATTTCAGTTCTCTAGTCATTTTTCTGTGACAATTTCATTTTTGGCGGTCTCGAATACGTTTCAATTCGTAATTATATTCTTATTGATTATCATAACTCTTCAATTTGATTTTAGTCTTCTTCAAAAGAATCAGGTCACCTAAACTAACATTGTTTTCATGTAAAGTTGTGTTATTTCATATAACACTGGTCGTTTTTGTCTGAATTTTGGGGAAAATCGTACTCCTTGGCACAGAAAAGCGGTTTATGATGTTTTTTTTAGAGTCGGGAACAGAATAGGATTCCAATATTCATCCGAAATTAAATATTTTAATCAAATTTTGAAATCAAATGTTCATTTTTCTGTGTCATTTTCATTTTTCAACTCTCTATCCATATCACTTCTAATTTTTCAATGTTTTTCAATTTATTCTCACCTGAATCTTCGGGCATTTCTTCATATTCTCATCTTGTGGAATCGTGTTTGTCACCACCACTGCCTCAAACTTCGACGCATTCAATCGAGTGATTGCCGGACCCGAGAAGATTCCATGAACACAGAATGCGTAGACCTTATCAGCACCAGCTTCCACCAATCTATAATTGTTATCAATTGATATGAATATAATGATAACTCACTTATCAGCAGCCATACAAATCGTACCACATGTATCAGCCATATCATCAACAAGTATCGCCACTTTTCCCTCAACTGATCCGACCAATGTCATCTTCTCCACTTCATTTGCTCGTTTTCGTTCCTTGTGAATCAAGGCGAAATCAACATTGAGACGATCGGCAATCGATGTTACTCTATAATATTCATATTTCTTATCTATATACACCTGATAATGAATATACCTTTTTGCACCACCAGCATCTGGCGACACAATCACCGATGTCTGCCAATTCGGAATCGATTCCTTGATATATTTGAGAATCGCCGGTTCCGCATACAGATTATCGACCGGAATATCAAAGAACCCTTGAATTTGTGATGCGTGTAGATCCATCGTGATAATATGATCAGCTCCAGCCACTGATAACATGTTGGCGACGAGTTTGGCGGAGATTGGTGCACGTGACTTGTCCTTCTTATCCTGACGAGCGTATGGGAAGCATGGAATGACGGCGGCGACACGGCATGACGATGCAATCTTACACGCGTTGATCATGATCAGCAACTCCATCAGATTGTCGTTGATTTCACCGGCGGCTGATTGGATGATAAAGACGTCTTCGCCGCGAACTGATTCACCAATCTCCACATTGGTCTCCTATAATGCGTAACTTTTGTAAATCAGCTGACAAATTTTTATGTAAAATATGTTTAAAACTGTTTTTCCTGATTTTTTATTGCTTTTCATGGAATAAAACTGATATACTTGCCACAAAATCTCACAGAAAAGCACTTTTAAACTTTATAAAACTTCACAAACCTTGTTGGAGAATTTCTTCAGCGACGCCTTCGATAATTGCAATTGCAATCGCTCGCAGATTCGTGTGCTCAAATCCTGGTGTGATGATCCAGAAAAAACCTGCAAAAAACTTTTTGAATTTCAGAAAATGAGGAAAAAACATTTTTTAAAGGGTTTTGGACTTTGGTCATCTGTTTTGGCATTTTTTTCTCAAAAACTGATAATTTTCTCACATTTTCTTTTGCTAACAGTGTTTTCTGAACGGGAATATGCCGAAAAGTAATAAATTAAGCACACTTGTTATGATTTTAGAGAGAAAATAACAAAAAACTCGCATAATTATGGAAAAGGCGTCTAAATACTCTCTAAAACTACTCAAATAGAATCAACTCACTTTGATATTCGGCATCGTTCTTCTTTTTAATCGAAAATTGAATTTATTTTAAATTCCGTCGAGAATATGTCGAAAAAAGACAAAATGCGGCTTGAAAATACACAAAATATTTTGTATGGCCTAGAATACGGCGGCGTGGCCTAACTTTTGCAGGCAGTAATTTTCAGAAGAATTCCGGTGTGTTTCATATAAATTGGGATTCGAGAGCCATAAATTTAGTAAAATGTTCCCAAAATGTATTTTGAAAATTTCAGCTATTTTAGAGCAACATATTTTCAGTTTTCCTCAAATTACGCACCATAAACCGCTCAAAAAGTAATCAAAACCGGCTCACCTTAATATTCGGCATCCTTGCAGTTTCTTCTGATGAGCTTCGGTGCACACTGGTTTCCAGCTTTTCTGAAAATCATAATTTATATTCAATAATCTTTTTTCATACAAAATTCACAAGAGAAAGGGTACCAAATCGATTTTTATGAGCATATCGGAGCATATTTTTACCATACAAAGTAGGCGGAGCTAGGCTAAATATGAGAGGCTTGGTACTGATAAAACAAATTATTATCAAGTGAAAATCAAAACAAACAGGTTAAAAGGACGGAGCTCGACAGAAAACGCAAGGAAAACATCAATAAATGGTCTAATAACGCAACAAGGTATGTGGACTGGTATGCCCCTAAATACCTGCCCATCTGACACGTCATCTCATCGATCACCCATACTATACCAGATGTCCATCTATTCTTAGAAAAACAACAGATTGTAGCTGTTATCTTATCTTATAATTAATATCGATCAATAACTATATATGGTCGATTTGGCTTGTATCAATGCTGACTTGTGCAGTTTTCGAGTACTGTCACAACAAATTGTTTAGTATATAGTCATCAAAAATGGTACATGGAAACTTCTCCTTTTTTGTTATCAGCGTTGAAATAAGTGAACTACAGTAACCTACAGTACCACATAAGTACTGTGGGCCAATTTTTAACTTTCAGAAAATACTATGACCCTTTTGGGATCACAACTTTTGTTGGAACACTCCAATAAATTTTGTAAACTATTCGACCGACACAAAGGAATACTGTAGCTTAAAGGCGCACGGTATTCACAAAAAATATGGTTCGAACTATTCAAAATTGAAAGAAATGGTTTTTTGGAAAAGTTGAAACATGAATGGGTTTGTGATTGTTTACTTGTAATAAGGGCGGCTTGGAACTGATAACAAAAAACTTTACTGAAAAAAGGAGAAACAATATGTTAAAGTATATCGGAGCTCGATGAAAAAAATCAATAAATGGTATAATAATGCAACAATGTCTGTGGGACTGGTATGCCCCTAAAGACCTGCCCCTCACACTATACCAGATGGCCATCCATTCTAAGGTAAACATCAGATTGTAACTGATATCTAATCTTATAATTAACATTGATCAATGTTGACATATGATCGATATCACACCACTCACCGTTTTCAAAAAACGTTTTTTGTACTCACAAAAATGTCTGAAAGTTTTTTTGCTACCGTATGATTTCAACATGTTTGTCCGAGCATTTTTTAAAACTACTTTCGGGGTACTATAAGACAATTTCAGCTGTGTGATTTCAGAAGGCAATGTGTATGGTACCGATAAAAGCACAAGTAGTACATTTGGATCATGTCAATTCTGATTTGTGTAGTTTTTGGTAACATCCTCTATCAAAACACAACTGCTTCGATCAAAGAATATATAATTCTTGCAAATATCAAATAACTTTATCTCATAAAAATATTGCATTTTTCCAAATTTTTTTCTTGTAAAAAATGTATAAATCGACTATAAAAGGAGGTGAAAATCTAGGCAAATATCATCAAAATGAATCGACTCGTCCTATTCCTTCTTGTTTCCATTTCTGCCACTTTCGCCTTACTTCAGGATTTCCCTGGTTGCTCGAGTTCTGCTCAATGTGGACAAGGAATGGGTTGCTTTGGTGGTCGATGCTCATTTGATATCGATTTCCCACCGAAGCGCTTCTTCTTCAGAAAACAGGAGTTCCCGGGTTGCTCAGGATCTGCTCATTGTGGACAAGGATCAGTATGCTCTGCTGGTAGATGTGTGCCATCTGGCAATGTTCCATGGAGGAAGAGCATGCAGGAATTTCCTAGCTGCTCCAGCTCAGCTCACTGTGGTCAAGGATCGGCATGCTCAGGCGGAAGATGCATCTCAACTGTTGATGTTCCATGGAAACTAGCTGCATCATTCTTGGCTCTCCAAGAATTCCCAAGTTGCACCAGCTCGGCTCATTGTGGACAGGGATCCGCATGCTCTGGTGGTCGGTGTATCTCTACAGTCGATGTGCCATGGAGGAAAAGCTTCCAGGAGTTCCCAGGCTGCTCTGGATCAGCACATTGTGGACAAGGATCAGTGTGCTCCGGTGGTAGATGTGTGCCAAGTGGAAATGTGCCATGGAGAAAGAGCATGCAGACACTCCCAAGTTGCTCCAGCTCGGCTCATTGTGGTCAGGGATCGGTATGCTCCGGTGGTCATTGCATCTCGAGTGTTGAAGTTCCATGGTGAAATCTTCAAGAATAATTTCTTATATTACTCAAAATAAATTCATCCAAAAGTCTGTTGATAACATATAATATGAAAAAGAGAATACAAACTATAATCGAGAATGGTCTGCTTAGACTACAAACTACAACTCAAAATGGTCTGCTTAGACTACAAACTACAACTCAAAATGGTCTGCTTAGACTACAAACTACAATCGAGAATGGTCTGCTTAGACTACAAACTACAATCGAGAATGGTCTGCTTAGACTACAAACTACAATCGAGAATGGTCTGCTTAGACTACAAACTACAATCGAGAATGGTCTGCTTAGACTACAAACTACAATCGAATATGGTCTGCTTAGACTACAAACGACAATCGAATATGGTCTGCTTAGACTACAAACTACAACACAGAATGGTCTGCTTAGAATTTTCATCTGGTTTGTAATTTAAGAAGATCATTTTAGAAGTCCCTAAATATCGAACTCCTGGAATAACTTTGAAAATATAATAGTCATCCAATTTCCGTTCGTTTCACCGAAAAAAGGCATGAAAGGAGAAAAAATTAAATTGAGTGGAAATTGGTGGTGGTGAAGTCTCTTCTTCTCGAATCTCATCATTTTCTCCCTGCCCTCCCTTCCCTGTCCGTCGCTTTAAAAAGCAATTTACGAAGGTCCTGCCGCTGTTTTTGGGGGTGCCTTCCTCCTCCCATGAAGCATGTCATTTTCAATTTTCGCGCCGCCCCGTCAAACTCGCTCGTTTTCCTTCTTTCTTGTGAAGAAGAACGAAAATACTCGACGAAAGAAGAAGACGTTGTTGCAGTAATTTGAGAAGGGAGTGGTCAAGGAGGAGAAGGAGGAGGATGCTTGTCAGTTTGGAGGAAATTGTTATTTTTCGAGTTGTTTAGTGATGATGATGATGGATTTTCGAGTATTTTTGTTTCTAATTATTGCTATCGATGCATCGAAAAAGTTTCCACTGAGTGAGTTCATAATCACTTCCCAATGATTGGAAATCGGACTATTTATAAACTGTAGCGCTGAATTCCAGCTTCATTTTTCGTTTTCAAAATTGAAAAATTTTTGATTTTGAGGCGAGTTATGATAGAAAACAGCTAAGCAGACCATTCTCAATTGTAGTTTGTAGTCTAAGCAGACCATTCTGTGTTGTAGTTTGTAGTCTAAGCAGACCAATCTCGATTGTAGTTTGCAGTCTAAGCAGACCATTCTGTGTTGTAGTTTGTAGTCTAAGCAGACCATTCTTGAGTGTAGTTTGTAGTCTAAGCAGATCATTCTCGATTGTAGTTTGTAGTCTAAGCAGACCATTCTCGATTGTAGTTTGTAGTCTGGAAAGATTTTCCAATAACTTTGTTCAAAATAAACTTTTTTTAACGTCCGAAAAAGCAAAATGAAGCTAATATTTTGCTCTACACCCTATAGGACGCCGTTCACAATTCAAAAGTTTGGAAAGTTGAGGAACATCCGAAATACTAAAAGAACCAGAAATGAACTCCTAACTAGGTTATAATTAGTAACGTTCTCTAATTATAGGAGCATTCGTCGACTCATCTGACACTGACAATGCAACAGCACACTCCATAATTGAGGTTTTTTCGTCAAAAAAAGTTTTGAGGAAAAAAATGCAAATTTTTGAGATGCTCCGTCTTGCCGAAATGACATTCAACGCTAGGTCGGATGTGGATTTTGACGTACTTTTAGGCACCAGGGACCTTCCGCCAATGGAAATGGCGACGATGATGTGGAATTTGAATAGGATGGGTAGGTCAAAGAACTAGAACTTTTTTCCGGACACTGGAAGTTCAGTATGCGATGAAATGAAGCTGGGATACATGTTGATGTTGGCTGGCACGAATTATAAGAATTATGGGATTTATGAGGACATCGCAAATCATATGAAGGTTTTTCAGCAAAAAATGATATATTTACACTTTAACAATTTCCTTCAGATGCCACTAATCGACTGGGAGCCCATAAAAACTGTGCATCATTCAAAAAACGGTGAAGCTCCAATGATATTCTCCGTTTCACCGCCTGCAGAGCAGATATTGGTGGATTATATACAGTATAAAGGGTGGAGGGAAGTGGTGTATATTCATGATGGAAGGAACGGTGAGTTTTTATTGTAGATTATTTCGATGAATAGAGCATATACTCAATTTCATTTTCCTTTTTTGAATGTGGAAAAATGTTGATTTTGAGCCGAGTCATGTTGAAAACAAGTCAGACTACAAACTACAACACAGAATGGTCTGCTTAGACTACAAACTACAATCAAGAATGGTCTGCTTAGACTACAAACTACAATCGAGAATGGTCTGCTTAGACTACAAACTACAATCGAGAATGGTCTGCTTAGACTACAAACTACAACTCAGAATGGTCTTCTTAGGCTACAAACTACAACCAAGAATGGTCTGCTTAGACTACAAACTACACGCGAGAATGGTCTGCTTAGCTGTTTTTCATCATAACTCGGTTCAAAATCAACATTTTTTCAATCTTAAAAACGCAGAATGAAGCTGAAATATCGCTCTATAACCTTACAATGTATATCTATAAACCACAAATTTTACTTTTTTTTCAGCCGATCGAACATTGAGATCAATGTTCTCATATCTACACAAGAAAACACCCAACTATCAACTTTTTGTGGATAACTACTTGGTAACTATTAATCTCCATGAAATTTTTTAAAACTTGATTTTCAGGCCCCACCAGATGAAGAGATGTTCAAAGAGTTCCTCAACGATTTCCATCGTCGTTTATCCACTCAAAACGCTTTGAAAAGTAATGATAGTTCAGAGGAAATTGATGAAGTTGTGTAAGTGATTGCACACAAAACATTATATTTTACGACAGTACATTAATTATAGAAGAGTCAATGTTGTTGTTGATTTGGAAGGAAGCTACCGTACTCGAGCATTTTTGAGGGCATTGGAGGAAAGTGTGCTGGTGAAGAAAGAGTATCATTATGTTTTTTCGAACTTTGTAAGTAGTGAACATTGGAAAAAAAAATACTTCAATTTTTTTGACAGGATGTCGATGAAAACGACCTAACCGGATTCCATTTCTCACTCATCAACATCACAATATTCACAATTTTCGATAAAAACAACAAGAAATTCATCAAAACTCGCGGCGAATTTCATGATGTTTATCGCGGTGGTTTTTCGTCAAATGAGCATATTCCGACATCTGCTGCTTTTGCACATGATGCCATTTTGGTGGCTGGTGCTGCACTTCAGAATTCGATTGTTGAGAATGGGAAAACTATTTTTGATAAGTAAGTTTGTCATCTCTTTTTTTTTTGAAAGTAAAGAGAGCAATTAGAGCTTCAAATCCCTTTTTTAACCTTCAAAAACGCTTCATATTGAGTCATTTTACGATAGAAATAGTTAGACTACAAACTACAATCGAGAATGGTCTGCTTAGACTACAAACTACAATCGATAATGGTCTGCTTAGACTACAAACTACAATCGAGAATGGTCTGCTTAGACTACAAACTACAATCGAGAATGGTCTGCTTAGACTACAAACTACAATCGATAATGGTCTGCTTAGACTACAAACTACAACTTAGAATGGTCTGCTTAGACTACAAACTACAATCGAGAATGGTCTGCTTAGACTACAAACTACAATCGAGAATGGTCTGCTTAGACTACAAACTACAATCGAGAATGGTCTGCTTAGCTCAGCTTGGTTATTGTAAAGATTCAACAGGATATAGAAAAAAGAATTTATTAACGGGCTATTTAATATAACAACGGGATTGATAACAAATGAGATTAGATAAATACATTGAATATATAAATCACAATCAGTACCTTCTATGCCTATAAGGGAAAGTTTGTCTGACAAGGTAGTGGACAAGCTCGACACAACTGAGAGCATCTTCCACCGAGTCGTGACAGGCGTTTGCACCAGCATCAGTTTGAATCAACTTATTCAAGTATCTAGCTGTCAAACTTCTCAGCGATGGTTTCATTCCATATTCAGCGAAGAGGATGGATGTATCTATCACCAACGGATGTTCCAATCTTAACACCTTCAAGTCATTCTCCAGTGAATGACCAATCAGTATCGTCTGTTGATTGATCAACTTGAACATCTTTTGATGAACCTATAAATTCAAATCATTAATCATTGTCATCTAGGTGATCAACTAACCGTCTTCAATGTATCTCTACTAGACATAATCTCTGCAGCGGTGACACCTGAAAATTTGGTGTTGGCGCACACCAATGTGCCTTCCGGTTTTACTATCAAATTTAGTTCCACGTCTCCATCCATATTGACCAATGACACCTTAACTAGCTCAAGGCCTTTGGTGGTGTATGCCATTTCACAGTCGATAGCTAGCACCTGAAAATTAGTAGGATAAGAAAAGTCTTCAAAATCAAAATAGCCACTCACATTTTTTGACCTCTTGTCAGGTCCAAATACTTGTGGAGTACTGATAAACTTCTCCAGCTCTTCCTCCTCCATTTGATCGAAGACATGCGTATTTGACTTCATACATCCAATTGAGTCATACTTCCTCTCCCCACAACAGATCGTCCTTCCATTTGTTAAGCCTCGATAATGGTAGGTGCATTCTTCAACTGGCATACTTCCATCCGCATTCATCTTGAAAATCTTGCTACATCGACAACAAGTTCTTGTTTTATCGCCTGTCTTGATATGCAGTTCTTTCCCTCTTTGAAATTGATTCGGTTCAATGTGAACCTTGTTGATCCCTCTCATCTTCATTGGGTATCCATTAAAGAGCATCACTGGTCTTGGCACTCTCATCGCGTACAATGTGTTGTACCTTGATGTTGAGGCAAACGCAATGATGTCGAAGTCGGGCTCCGAACCGACTGAATCAACGGATCCAGTTGATGGATGACGTTGATGACCTCTTACATTGATTGGCATGGATGGTGTGCGGGATCCTTGCATGGTTGGTTGTGTGGTTGAAAAATGTCGAGAGACAGAAACCGAGCGACCTATTGGTAACTCGAAACAATGAATGAATGAATTGTGGGGTACACTGTTTATGACACATTTCGAAAAATGAGCAGGTGTGGTCAGAAAGGTCAAAACGCCTAATGGATAAGATTTACAGCAGCTGATCAATTTCGAATTATCGATTAGTTAGAGAAGAAGGGGAGACATGTGTATCGATAAACAGACGAAAAGAAAAATTAATTCCTATGAATTCGAAAAGAGCACCTGTCAAGATTTTTTACCTTTCCCGATTTTTACTCTTCCTTTTCATAATTGCGTATACATTGTAGAACTGAATTTCAGCTTCATTTTGCGTCTTTAACATTGAAAAAAATGTTGATTTTGAAGCGAGTTATGATGTAAAACAGCTAAGCAGATCATTCCCGTTTGTAGTTTGTAGTCTAAGCAGACCATTCTCGATTGTAGTTTGTAGTCTAAGCAGACCATTCTCGATTGTAGTTTGTAGTCTAAGCAGACCATTCTCGATTGTAGTTTGTAGTCTAAGCAGACCATTCTCGATTGTAGTTTGTAGTCTAAGCAGACCATTCTCGATTGTAGTTTGTAGTCTAAGCAGACCATTCTCGATTGTAGTTTGTAGTCTAAGCAGACCATTCTCGATTGTAGTTTGTAGTCTAAGCAGACCATTCTCGATTGTAGTTTGTAGTCTAAGCAGACCATTCTTGGTTGTAGTTTGTAGTCTAAGCAGACCATTCTTGATTGTAGTTTGTAGTCTAAGCAGACCATTCTCGATTGTAGTTTGTAGTCTAAGCAGACCATTCTGTGTTGTAGTTTGTAGTCTAAGCAAAGTTTTAGCTATTATCAGATATTTTGATCGAATTTTCAGATCATTCAATCGTCACCAATTATACAATCGTGGCAAGAAAGGATTGTTCTGTCGACCACATGAAGATATAACTGAAAATCGTCCATTCGAGACTTTTGAGCATGGTCCAAAAATAGCAGATGGTATTCGAAATGTAGTACTCACTGAAGAAGATGGAACACTGACTGGAAGGATACAATTTGACAAGGAGACTGGTATTAGGACCAACTTTTCAGCGGAAGTTATTGAAATCAAACCGGGTGTGAATTCGTTAAATAGCATTTGGGAGGTGGGACAAAAATATAGAGAAATTGGATGTGAGTATCAAGATATTTTTACAGAGATTTCAATGGGCACAAGGTGAAGGATTCCTTCTAGGCGGCGAGAGACATATTCAAGAAAAGAAGAAGGATTCACATCAAGCACGGAAGGGGATACTACCATCGAAACCGTGGAAATTGCGTTTTAGTGTTGTTACAGTACTAGTCAAGCCGTTTGTGATGTTGAGGAGGAGCAATCCTGGAGAGCCAGAGTTGAAGGGGAATGATAGGTAATGGAAAAATATGGCTGAAACTTGATATAGTCGAAATTCCAGATTCGAAGGATATTGCATAGATTTGTTGAACCTATTGTCAAAAAATATATCCGGTTTTGAGTATGATGTGTTTATATCAGAAGGGAATAAGTATGGAAGTCGGCAGGCGGATGGAAGTTGGGATGGGATGTTGGGTTATTTGTTGAATGAGGTATTGAATGCTTTTATGGATGTTTTGATCACCAAAACTTTTGAAATGAGAAATTATCATAAAAAATAGTGTAGAACAAATATTTAGCTTCATTATTACTTTTTTAACATTGGAAAAATCTGAATTTTAAAGCAAGTTGTGATTCAAAAAAGTTAAGCAGATCCAAAACTACAAACTACAATTGAGAATGGTCTGCTCAGACTACAAACTACAACACAGAATGGTCTGCTTAGACTACAAACTACAACACAGAATGGTCTGCTTAGCAAGCGGTCGTAGTTTGTAGTCTAAGCAGACCGTTCTGTGTTGTAGTTTGTAGCCGATCTAGTATTCGTTTCGATATGTTAGTGAACAATGCAAAAAAAGGGAAAAGAGGGAAGGAGCCGCCCCCCAACATGATATCCATAGTGCGTGTCAAAACTCGCGAGGTGTCTGTACATACAGAACAAAGGGGGTATATATAAAAGTACACTTTACTGTGTTGTCGGCCCTCTGAACGGAAAGAATGAGTAGGAAACTGCTTATTCCGACTGAACAGTTGGTGCCTCGGTTGTAGTTTGTAGTCTAAGCAGGCCATTTCTCGATTGTGGTACAATCAAAAAATGTTTTGTTTCCAATCTATTTTGATGATTTCCAGACAGCTGATGTGGCCGTCGCTCCACTGACCATCACCCAAGAACGCGAAAGAGCCGTCGATTTCTCAAAACCGTTCATGACAACTGGAATATCGATAATGATCAAGAAGCCTGAAAAACAAGAGTTCAACATTTTTTCATTCATGGAGCCACTTGGCATGACTATTTGGATTTTTACCCTGTCTTCCTGGTTTGGGGTAAGATTTCGGATACTCAGGATTCAGGGAAGTTTGAGGTTTTTTATAGGTATCATTAACAATATTCCTGGTATCTTGGTTCTCACCATATGAGAAACGAATCGAGTTCAAACGAGGTGAATTCACTGTGACGAACGAGTTCACGTTATACAATTCGTTTTGGTTTTGCTTGGCTGCTTTCATGCAACAGGGTACTGATATATTGCCGAGGTAAGAGTCAAGTGGTCCACGACCTGTCAAGACAAATTGTTCAAAAGTTGAATAACAGGGGAAAGAGCTCTGATGATTATTATAAGTACCCAACCAACGGCTAGGAATAAAGCAAGTGCGCCCCTGGGTCTCGACACGTTTTTGCATTTCGAAATCTCATTTTAAATACAGTACCCAAACTGCAAAAACGTATCGAGTCCCAGGAGAGCACTTGCTCTGTTCTTAGCCGTTGTTTTGGCACATATACTACACCCTAAAAATTATAGTAATTCGGTCTAACTTTACCACAAAGAGAGCTTTTTTTTTCACATAATTTTCCGAATCTGAAACGTTATTCTTTGATTGGTGATAAACCTAGAAATTTTTTTTTTGCTTTGAAAATTTTTTTTTTGGCAAAAGCTGTGAATTTTCCTGTTAAACAAATTGAATATGTTTTTCAAATCATAAGAATTCCAGTCATAGAAATAATAATACTAATATACCAACAAACGGAAGATACAATAACAGAAAAACATGACAATATCAACTGATACTATTTCCAAAGATTTGTGAGAGAAATTTTGGTTGTGCTCAAAACTTTTGAAAGTTTCACATTTTTTTCAACTCTCAATCATTACTTCAACACTATCAAGCTTTAGAAAATCAAAAAAATAATTTGAAAGTAGAACTTTAAAGAATTGAGTATATTGAGTTTCAAAGTCATACGATTTTTCCATTTCAGAGCCGTCTCCGGTCGTATCGCCTCTTCCTGTTGGTGGTTCTTCACCCTGATCATAGTCTCCTCCTACACCGCCAACCTAGCAGCCTTTCTAACACTGGAACGAATGACACCACCGATTGAAAGTGTTGATGATTTGGCGAATCAGAATAAGATACTATATGGTGTAGTTGAGGGTGGATCAACTGCCGCCTTCTTTGAGGATTCAATTGTACCACTTTATAAGAAAATGTGGAATTTCATGGCGAGCACAACGCAGAAGCAGATTGAGCAGCAGGCGATTACGAATAGTACGGCGAATCGGGTGTTTGTTGCATCGTATGCGGATGGAATTGAGAAGGTTAGGACTAGTAAAGGGAAGTATGCATTCCTATTGGAAGAGACAACAAACAATTATGAGAGTGGAAGAAGACCGTGTGATACGATGAAAGTTGGACAGAATTTGAATACGTTGGGTTATGGAATTGCGACGAAGATTGGGAATCCATTGAGGTAAGTAGCTAGAAATAGACTTCTAAATTGAGAATATTTTTTTCCTGAAAAACATCATAGTTGTATAGAACAAACTTTTCGTTTCATTTTGCTTTTTTGACTGTGAAAAAATGTTGATTTTGAAGAAAGTTTAAAACATTTTGACTACAAACTACACTCAAGAATGGTCTGCTTAGACTACAAACTACAACGCAGAATGGTCTGCTTAGACTACAAACTACAATCGAGAATGGTCTGCTTAGACTACAAACTACAATCGAGAATGGTCTGCTTAGACTACAAACTACAACCCAGAATGGTCTGCTTAGACTACAAACTACAACCCAGAATGGTCTGCTTAGACTACAAACTACAACGCAGAATGGTCTGCTTAGACTACAAACTACAATCTGATGCTAAGCAGACCATTCTGTGTTGTAGTTTGTAGTCAGAATGTTTTCCTTCATAACTTTCTTCAAAATCAACATTTTTTCAAAGTCAAAAATGCAAAATGGAACTGAAAGTCTGCTCTATACAACCCTTCAAAGAGAATTTCAAAAATGTTCAATATTATTTCAGAGTCTCGCTCAATCTTGCCATTCTCTACCTCCAAGAAAAAGGAGAATTGAAGAAATTGGAGAACAAATGGTGGTATGATCGTGGTCAATGCGATACCGGAATATCAGAAAGTGCTAATAGTTCGAGTCTGAATCTATCCAAAGTCGCTGGTATATTCTATATTCTTCTGGCTGGAATGGTAATTTCAATGTTGACTGCTCTCATCGAATTCTTGGTCCGCAAAAACAACGAAAACCGTGAGAAGGAAAAAACTCGACAACGATCTGCTCGACCGAAGCCTTCTATATTGGCATCCTGTCAAAGAGCACAATTGAAGCAACGCCGCACCAAATCCGAAGATCCAGCTCCGCGGAGCACACTTTTCTAATAGGGTATTTTCTTGTTCTCAAAATTCTTCATATAATGAAAATATCATAAAACAAACTAAGAAGTAAACTAGGCACGTTCTCAAAAAATGAAAACTATGGGGGAGAGACCAAAAATGTATACGGCTATATCAAAATTAGTACAACAAATAACGAATCACAACAACGAAGGAGGTATAAGGGCACATTGGGGGGTGGGGGACAGTTAGATACTAACTATAATTATATGTCTTTTTACAACATTTCGATTATAACGAAGTGAGCAAGATATAAATGAAAGGGGGTCCCGATATTTTTCTGATATAAATGTACAAAGTTGATGATGGGGGGAAATGTCTACAATCCTGGCGGTGTTTCAGTATTATTCGTGATATGATCAACTGGATATCCATCTTCGTGTCGTTGCCATATTTTGTAGAGCAAATCTTCCAAATCTTTCGCGTATTGTTTCACATCGAATAGTGTTGATGTTGTTCGCGCTTTCCATACTTTTGCTCGGCATTGTGATAAACTATAAATATAATTTATCAATCTATCATTATCAATATCAACACTCACTATTCCGTATCACATCCAAGTCGCGTCGCGATTCTCACGTATTCTTCACGTGTTTTGGCAACCAATTCAGGGCAACCGAGGGCGTAGAGTTGGGAGGCGGCGACGCGTGATGCGAGTGTTTCCACTGAAATGATAGTCATGTACAGTAATAGACAAAAATATACAGTATCTCGTTTACAGTATCGGGCAAAACAGTGTCATATTTTGGAATTTCGGGGCATTTTGCTGTAAAAACATTTGAAAATAGTTTCGATGGAAAATATACTCGATTCTTAGCTTAAAGAAGCAGTTTGAGCCGAGTTTGGCTTAAAAATGATATATTTATATACGATACTGTATCAAATTTTGAATAATGAGCCCAACTCGGCAGAATATTCATTTTTTGAGCTATGAATCACACATGCTATCCATCGATGTTAAATTTCAAAATTGTTGAAGCATTTTCGTTTGCACATTAAACTTGTGATCATTTCACATTTTTTCCAAAAAAAAATTACGAAAATTGTTAACTTTTTTGGAGAAATTTATGTGAACATTTGGAAATTTTTTTAAATTGAGTCCGATTTGTTTTATGATTGAAGATGTCAAAACTGAAGTAAAAATCCAAAGTAGGAAATATTTTTGTCCGATACTGTATCCAATCTACCCAAAAAAGTACTCACTTGGATATGTGACCATTGGTGTTCCAGCCCACAGAATATCCATTCCAGTTGTATGACCGTTACACAATGGTGTATCCAGACACACATCCGCCAATTGTCCACGTCGAACGTGTTCCTCCTATAGTATCACTTATCAATATTCTTCATATCACCAAAAATGCCTACCTTGACAGCAACATTACTAAACACAATCCGGTCCTTCTCAATACCCCGTTCCAATGCATATTTGTGAATATTCAGCTCTCCCTGACATGGGAATCTCAACAACCACAACACACTTTTCGGCACCGCCTTCAGAATTTGTAGCCACATTTCCAGCGTTGGTGGATCGACTTTGTACAATTGATTGAAGTTACAGAATACGACAGCATCTTCCGGTAGTTGATATTGCGCTCTAGAGGTGATCAACACCGAGTGTGGCAATTCTTCACCAGTCGCCGCTTTATGGTGTACTTGGCTTTGTGCCAATCCATTATGTACATGTACACCATCAACGACACTCATCGCCATTTGACCCGTTACAATCATTTGTTTGAGTGGCTCGGTTGGCACTTCCAATACTGGTACCACCACTTCCGTTCGGATGATATCTTTACCCGGTCCATGTACCACATCAGCCTCTCTCACATATTCACCCATCTCCGAGTTCGCCAATAATGGCTCCATATTAGCAGTATTCATGATTAGACATGTATCCTTCTCCGTTGCCTGCTTATCACGAACAATCACTTGATCAGTGAGATGGCGAAGCATTTGGGCGTGATCACCAATGAAGAAGGTGTGTGGCATATAGGCAAGCTTCTCGGTAAACGCCTTCGCCAATCTTAATGGTGAAGTGATTGCGTCGGTGATGATATAATCCATGAAAGTTGCACCAGATGTACTCGGATATCCTAACCACATTGCTTGAATTGGCGCTGGTCGAAGTGCGAAAATCTCGTTTCTTGCTCCTTTTGTGTATCCATTCATGTTGATCAAAATGTGAATTCCGTCTTGTGAGATTCGCTCAGCTGCTTTTGCATTGCATGGTGTCTGAAAATCAAGAGCTTATCTCTAACAATAACTATGGATTCAGAATTTTTAGAAAAAAGGGATCATAAAACCTTGTTATTCATAGTTCTATGAAACTGAAAGATCTATGGAAAGATTCTATGGATATTGAATGAATAGAATAATGATTCTATGATTCAATAAAGGAGAATATTAGGATCTATGACGGTTCTATGAAGATTCATAGAATCATAAAACTCCAGGTTCTATGCATTTCAAAAAGAGCATAGAATCTCAGGCGCATCTTTGAATCTATGATTCAGATCTATGACCATAGATACCAGTTGCTGATGGATCTATGAATCTTATGATGTTAGAGCTGCTGTATCCATTCATAGATTCAAGCATCCTTGTTCCATATCTGAATCTATGAATCCCGAGGATCTATGGATCTATGAATCAATGAATCTATATATATTTAGCTTCTATGAGTTATTATCACAACAAGTAATTTTATGAATCTATGGAACTAGAGTTGTATCTATGCATAGATTCAAGCAACCTTGTATCATTCTTTGATTATATAAATATCAAGGAAAAAAATAAATACCTGTGAAAAATCAACAAAATGTTCCGCTTCCGCCATCAACTTCGCTCGGAAATTTGTGCCATCATTCGGCGACAACGCATAACAAAACACTTCAACTTTCGATCGATTATGCATTCCCGGAATACTTTGCATCAAATGTGATGTTGGATGATTACCAAAGTCCGACGACACAAATCCAATCTTCAATCGTTGTCCATTCCTGACACTGTATCGATCCGCATGTATCAGCGGCTTGTTGGTCAATTGAGCGTGCACCTGCAGAGCCTTATTCTGATGTTTGATACGAAACATGTTTGAGTGTGCAATGGATAATAACTATACCTTATCGAAACACAATTGAGCGTGTTTCGCGGCGATTGCGATACGGACTTCATGCGAGAATGGATAGAGCATTGAATGGTGTGGATGGACGGATGGTAGTCGCTTTTTGCGCAGTTGATCCTCAACGATTGCCACTAGCTTCTTCATTCTAAAATAAAATTTTTCGTATGATCTTATCCATAATTCCAAGGATCTTACCTTATCTCATAATCACCCCATTCACAAATAATTTGGAAGCAATGCGTCTGATTACAGTATGCATCTGGGAAGTCGGGTTTCAGCTTCAATGCGGTTGAGTAGCTGTTCAATGCGTCGGTGAGTTGACCAGTGTCCTGTAAAAAAATTGAGTTATGATTTATTCGAATACTTTTTTTTCAGGAAAGCTGTGACTTTTCGCGTAGCTGTAATTCCAGATAAAAAGCACCAAATTTCTCTCAAAAATTGAGAAATATTCAAATTTTCCGGCGTATCTGTGCATTTTTATCCTATTTGTCAATTCTTTAAAGTAAAAAAAAATTCAGTTATGCGTTTTCGAAATTTTTTTTGTTTTTTTAAGATTCTCAAAAACGTATGAAGAAAATTTGAAACGTTTCTGCAAATTTTTGGCATTTTTTTCCAAATGTCTTGCTTTTTCGAGTACTTTTTTTGCTTTTTAATGGGAAAAACTTCGTTTGAAAAGTCCGTAAGGCTATAATTTCAGACAACCACGTTTTTGAAAAACTGTAAGAGAACATTTCAGGAGTATCTACTAAATCTGTGCAATATATCTTTCTAATGTAATGTTTTTTCGACAACTTTTGCGAGTTTCAGTGAAAAAACTTTCCGAAATCTGACCCGTTTGTAATTTCTAACAAAAAAGCTTTTCTACTTCTATAAATGCAAATACTTTCAAAAAACAAAAATCTTACCTTGTATATACTAGCCAAATTGCTATGTGCATCAGCGAATGCCGGATTAATCTGTATGGCACGTGTGTAACATTGTAGTGCACTACTCGTATCACCCATCTCTTTCAATGTATTGCCCATGTTCGAGTAGGCATCGGCGAATGTTGGTGATATCCGAATTGCTTCCTGCAAAAGATATACGTTTCATAACAATGTTAAATTTTTTGTTGTTTTTGGAATATTGATTGTATAATTTTGATGGCAAATAATTAAGGAAACTTTGAAAAATAAATTCTGTACAACTTTTCGGAAAACTTTAATCGGTTTTCTTGATAAGACCATTTTTTTTTAAATTTAGGCAAAATTTTTTTTTTCAAGATTTAATGTATATTTTAAGAAGGGATATTTGAATTTTGTTGAAAATTTCGACCATCGAGTAATTTTTCTAAAAATTACTAATTTGAACTTTAAAAAACTGATGACAACTTGTCTGAAAATGCAAAAAAGGTAGCTAAACATGATTTTTGGAGTTTTTAGGTTGATAGGAAAACATTTCTCTGATATATTCAAAATTAAAATTCATCGGTCTCAAAAATATTTCCCCAGCACCATTTTTGACGTTCTATTATTATATCTTCATATAAAATCGGATTTTTCATTCAAAAACTACAGTAGCGGTCAAAAGTTAAGGCACCTGAGATTTTTGGAGTGCAGTTCGGCCGAAAATGCCTCTTTTGACCTAGGATTCGAAAATGTTGTCTATAAAACCTTCTTCAAAATACCCCCGAGAGCGATTTTGAGCAAACATAAAACTTTTGAAATTATGTGATTATTTCCAATTTTCGGTCATCGCTCAAATTTTCAACTTTTTCGTGTGAAACTCAAATAAAGATTTGGAAGAATTTTTTGAAGTTTTGGTAGCCAATCGGTTTAATGCCAAGAAATTTTCGATATCTCCACGGAGACGCTCAGCAGAAACAGCTAAACATGGCCAAAATGCACTGAAAACACCAAAAGTACCTTAACTTTTGACCGCTACTGTATATCAAGTAGAAATTATTCCGTAAAAAAGCTGTATATCGTTTGAAGAAATGGTTTCTTATCGACATTTTGAAATATTATCAGCGGTTTTTGTAGAACTTTTTTTAGAAGCTTTCTTTGTTTTTTTAAATTCCAACAAAACCCTCACCTTATAATGCAATATCGCCTCAGTCAATTTTCCCTGTTGTTGCAATATCGATGCCAAGTTACTATGTGCTGCCGCGAATTCCGGGTATGTTTCCAACGCCTTCAAGTACAATCTCGTCGCTTCTTCCACTTTTCCTTGCTCTCGTTTGATGTTGGCCAAGTTGTTTTGTGAATCCGCGTGTGTTGGGCATTGCTAAATATGCTTAGGTTTAGAAAAAACAAATAATTTATATTACCTCTAATGCCTTATTATACGCTTCCTCCGCTTCCCGAATCATTCCCTTCTCCTTCAATGCGTTCGCCAAATTACAAAACGCGTCTGGGAACACTGGCTGCAGCTCGATTGCTCTTCGATACGTATCAATCGCCAAATCAATCAATCCTTGCTCATAATAAACACACGCCAAGTTACCATGCACCAATGGATGGGATGGTGACAGGTTCAACGCCCTTAGATACGCAGCAACCGCTCGATCGAAAATCCTCGCCTCTTTCAGTACATTTCCCAAATTGATATATGCATCGAGGAAGTTGGGATCCAATTGAACCGACTTTTCGAAATGATGAATCGCCAGCCATGTCTCGCCTTGTGCATTGAACACACATCCTAGATTCGACCAAGCTACCGCGAATGATGGTTGTGTCTCGATCGCCTTCAAATAACACACTTTCGCCTCATCCAATCGTCCCATCGCTTTCAGTAGATTGCCCAAATCCGATCGAACACAATACAGATCGGGATTCAATTGTAATGCGGTGAAATATGCGGATACACCGGATTCAAGATCACCACCGGCTACCAGGGCAGACGCTAGATTCACATAACCATCAACAAACTCGGGTTTTAGACGAACTGCGGCTCGATAATTGTCACATGCGTCGGCTAACATTCCACGATCTTTGTAGACATTGCCAAGGTTTGAATAGGCTTCGGCGCAATTCGCGTTGAGTTTGATGGCCATGTTGGAGAATTTTTCGCTTCTAAAACGTTTAAATTCGTAGGTTTGCAGCTATTTTAAACTTTTTTGCAGTAAAATCATCAGATCTAGTTAATTTTTGGGTGAAAACGGGAGGAAATTTGTGATTTTTTCGAAGCCTGTGTAATTTGTAGTTTTTGTAGTTACCTTCCATACTAATTTCTTGTAAAATAAATGTTTTTGAACAATTTGTTGTTCTTCGACATGCGCTATTTATGTTTATTGTGAAGTTATTACAAAAAATCCACTTTTCCATAGTTTTGCGCTGGATTTTTTTGTAAAACCTGACAAATAAACCTATATAATACGTACTGATAAGAAGATGCAGTTAAAAAGGTCATAAACAAGCTGGAAAGAGAGATACACTACAAAAACTACAAAACAGAATTTGGTTGTCATTTTTTATGCACCGGAATCGTTATTTCTTCAATTTTTTGACGATTTTTCATTTTTATTCGTTTATTATTACATAGAGTCGCTGAAAACGAAAATTTTAGCTATTATTGAGGCTTTAAAGGGAGCTACGAACATAAATTTGGTCAAAAACAGGCTTGAAACATTATTTTTACGTTCCTAGGTTCGATTTTTCAATGATTTGATTCATAATTCTCTTCAAACCTCTCAATGATGGCTTGAATTTCAAATCATCTCATTTTTTTATAAAATATCGAAAAAAACACTCACTTTTCAGACTGTTTAATATTAAAGTTAATCGCTGATAATAGCAATAAAATGGGCACATTCGTCGGATCCGTCTCAAATATCGTCATACAATTCTTCTCCGCACCGGCTAAATCACCTTGTTGGAATTGTAAATGCGCTTGTTCCGACAATTTTTCTGCAATTCATTTTCCTCTACTAACATCCTTAATACAAAAAAACGTACGTATTTGCTCCTGTTCAGCTGACAATGGTGATGGTTGCATAATCAATCCGTTGGTCGGTGGCGGTATTCCGATGACTGGCGGTTGAACTGAGCCGGGAATCGCCGGTTGTAGAATCGGCACACTGTTGTGCGTCATGTCCATCTTCAAATAAGGCTTGAAAGACAGAAAAGGAGAGTAGGACTTACAGTTTTCATAGCTTGTTGTACTAAATGAACAAAACCGGGATTATTGAGCACTGCTTGGGTGGCACCGGCAAATACGGATGGTGCAATGACAGGTGTCGGTTGACCGGGTATTAGAAGATCTGTTTGTGCACCCATCGCCTGGAAAAATGTGTGTTTTGAGTTGATTTTTGGAGAAAGAGATTTTTAAGGTGATTATTTTGGATTTTTTAAAAGCTACAAAGGTTTGTGTACGTCTGAAATGTACGGGAAACAAATTTCAGCCATACGTATTTGTAGTGTATTTTCCATACTCGTTTCTTTCAAAGTTTCTGTGTTTGAACGGATTTCGTTCATCAACTTCCGTTATTTTTGTTTTTCGTAAAGTTAATACAAAGATATAGACTTTTTCATGATTTTGAGCTGGAACTATGGGTGAAAACCGAAAAAAATAAACCGATTTGATGCATATTAATAAGAAAATGCAGTTAAAAAGGTCATAAACAAGCAGGAAAGAGAGATACACTACAAAAACTACAAAACAGGAGGTCATCGTCATTTTTTATGTACTGCGATCGTTATTTCGTCAATTTTTCAAGTGAATTCATTTTTATTTGATCATAATTACATAGATTCGATGAAAAGGAAAATTTTAGCTATTATTGGGGGTTTGAAGCTAGCTATGGCGTGAAATATAGTCAAAAATAGGCTTGAAAATGTAGTTTTTATAGTTTCAGAAACTTTTAAGCCTATTTTTGACCTAGCTTCAGTCGTAACTCGATTCAAACCCCTCTCTGGGACATTTTTCAAAGAAACCTCTGAAAAGATCAACGAAAATCTTTTTCTTGTGAATGCATTTTGTTTTTTTAAGTAGAAAAATACGAACCTTCAAATTCTGAAACAACTGCGCCGGAATACCAGGCGCATGCTGTTGTTGCACAGCCGCCTGATTCTGCATCGCCGTCAATATCAGACTCAATTGTGCATTATTTCCGGAGGCGATTGCAGCGGCCGCGGCTCCGGGCGTGTTTTGCAGCAAGTATTGTTGTTGTGGAATGCCGGGCACCGTTCCCGGTGGTCCGACGTGTTGTGTGACGGGCATTGTTAGTTGTATCGTGTGTGGTTGCTGTTGCTGTTGTTGTTGTCCGCCCGGCTGCATATTTGGACTTTTATTTGTATCCATTTTCTTCATCTATCAACCATTCGCTAGAGTTTGACTGAAAATTTACACTTTTAAATACAAAAAATTCTGGAAAATGCGATTTATTCAAAAAATAGCGTTTTTAGACCGAAAAAAACAAAGTTTCTCGTAAAAAATCCGAAAATATCTCTTCTGTTCGAGACTCAAATTGTTGAAATTCATGCCTGTGCCTTTAATTCTCTGCTGCAGTAGACAGAAAAAACCGTACACCAGGATTAAAGGCACAGGATGAAATAAGAAAATTTTTTCTTCCGTTCGAGACCCAAGTTTTTAATGCTGCTCCTTGAATATACTACGGTAGTCACCGTAGCCAACTTTCCAAAACTAAAGGCACAGACATGAAATTGTAAAACATCTCTTCCACTCGAGACTCGAATTTGGACGATTTACGGCGAAAAAAAAATTTTTTTGAATAAAAAACTGAATTTTGAGGTGAATTTGCGAGTTTTCAATGGAAATTTGTGATTTTTACGGGAAAAATTAACTTTTTAATAAAAAATTACCGAAAAACATGTTTTTAAAGTTAAATTCATTGTTTTCAAAGCAAAATAATACGTTTTAACAGTAAAAATGCTGTTTGTAAGCAAAAAATGGATGAATTGGTGTATAACTATGGTTTTTCGGATTTCTAAAACTTAATAATCGATAAAATAAATTTAAAAGTTATCTTTTTATGGTAAAATTATAAAAATGAACTATTTTAGGGATAAAACGACTAAAAACAAGTGATTTTTTTTGTTTTTAATGTAAAAACAGAATTTTTCAGTCACCAAACCTGTCTAAACTAAAAAATTGTGGGTTTCAGCAAAAAAAATTGGCAAAAACAAGCGAAAAAGGTGTGGGGGAAACCTTTGAAAAGGAGAAGAAAAAACTGAACACGAGGCCAAAGGCGCAAAGTATTTTGTTATCAATAAGTGATAAGACTCGAAACCCAAATCAAGTCATATGATCACTTTCAACGAAAAGGGAAAAACCCCATTTCAGTTCGTTTTTTCTTCATCTTTTCGGATTGGGACACTACATACAAATAGACGGAATTGGGATGCCAAAGACCACTTCTCTGCGTCTCTCCACTTCCCACACTATCTCGTATCGAGACGCAGAGAATCGGATTGCCTGCTAGAGAGTGTGTAAAATGAGGAGAGTGTGTGACGTCGGCCCTGATTTTTTGGTGGTCCATAAAAGGCGGATTACTGATATGGATAGAAAAGTGGTGCATTTGTGCGTATGGTGTATACACCAAAATACCTCCAAAAGTTCATCAATCCTCTCAAAAACCAGTTTACTGATATGATCATTATCACTACAGTACCCCTCTAATATCAATGGCCTAGAAATCTGACTCATGGCCTAGAAAAATCTAGGCCATTATGCCCAATTTTGGGTCCCATATAATTATGTTTCAAACTACACACATTCTTTCTCTGCGTCTCCAACCTCTCATTCCAATATGGAAATAGTGTGAAAATGGAGAGACGCAGACATGGAAATTTGAATAAAATTTAAGAGGTTAGACATCATAGAACATTGAAGAGACGGGGCAAAACAAAACGACACTGGAACGCATCAATGATCGGGTTGTTGGAGGAGGACTGGTCTTTCGGAATGACAAAAAAAGTGATGGAATATTTAGGTTTAGGTTTACTGTTTTTTAGGATGATATTATTACACTTGACGATAAATTGCAGACCGAAACGGGTTTGGTACAGAAATTTTTGCGGATAGAAAAAACTGTAACCCGTTTTTGGAGAAAGAATGAGAATGCAGTTGATTTGACGACAAAAATAGGTTTAGGTACACCTTGACGGTAAAGTGCACAATTTTCTGTTTTAAATTCTTGTGATACACCATCACGCAAAAGTGCATACCCTCTAGAAGCAGTTCAAACTACTGTAGTACACCGTGACGCACAGTTACAGACTAAACACTCTTAGGAAAAACTGAAAATTCAAAATTCCTCTGGTACACCATGACACAAAACTGCAGACATCCTAAAAAACCGAGCTACTGTAGTACATCATGACGCGCAGTTACAGACTACAGTAATAATGCACAGTTCTCAAAAGTAGCTGAACTTTCAAATACACCATGACGCATAACTACATACATAGTTCAAACTGCCGTACACCATGACGCACAACTACATACACTCTCACGCAATAATGCACAACTACAAAAAAAAAGACAAAGTAGAATAGAATGTGGAGTATATGAAAAGGGGGGGGGGGGTCCCTCCTTGGTTTGGAAGTGGGAGGAGAAGGAGTGGGGGGGGGAGGAAATGACAAGGGGGGGGGGGGGTACCACGAGGGGAGAGAAAGAGTATGAGAGAGACACATGTCTCATCAATTCCCTTCATATTTCACCTCTTTCTCTCAGTTTTTCCTTTGAATTTCAAATTCGTCTCATCCATCCGAATTGAGGACGGGAAACGAAGGAGACGACAAAAAAAACGACAGTGACCATTCAAAATCAATTTATTCTTTTCTTGTTTCTCGAATTAAACAACACATACAACATATTTGGAATACATCTACAATAAGCTAAAAGAATGGGAGAAAAATGGTTGATAAAAAGAAGGGGCGATGGACACATAAAAACATTCTTCCGATTCATTTCGACACTAAAAAAATGACTACATTTAATGATGATGATGTACATAATCCGGATCGTATGAGTCGGAATCTAAATCCAACGACGTTTCGTGTGATGTCAGATCATCATAATATGCCTCGCGATGATAGTAGTCGTACCTGGAAAAAAACAAAACATGTTTCTTTTCCCACCATTGATCATTGAACACACTTTCATGTGTGTCGTTATACAAATATAGTAAATGATAGTTTGCAAGCTTATAATGTTTATTTTAATCGAAAAAATGGCTGTCTCAAATTAGCGACTGATCTAACTTTGCAGTTTTCGGGGTTCAAAATCTGACTTGATTACGTAAATCTACATGCAGAACTCAATTTTTCTGCAATTTCCCACCTAAATTCAATTTTCTCTAGACTTATTACTCAAAAAGTTCAAAATCGTACAATTTCTGGCATTTCAAGTCAACAAAAACAATCTATTTTGACATTTCCAAATAATTTGTTTATTCATTATAACTTCCTGATATCATATCTGTTATCAACTGATATAATCTATGTTTTCTAATAAAACAACATCCAATGCACATGTATAAGCCCCTTATTTACTAATTTTTCTTTGACGACAAGATTATTCCGAGAATTTTGGTGACTAATGTATCGAATATTTATTATTTTCTTGAAATTTAGAATAAACTGATGGCAATTTCAAAATTGAGCGTCTCTTATATCTTGTTCTACTCAATTTTGGGCTGGAAGGATCGTGCATGGGTAGGGTGGGTCTGCGAAACTGTGAAAAAATAATAAGGATCCATCTCTTATGAATTTTTGATTTGAAAAATTTGGAAAATGTTCTGATGAGGTTCATTAGTGGTTCATATTGTTTTCCATAGAAAAATTCGAAATGAGACCCGTTCAGTTTTCAGCACTTTGCTTGAAAATCTCAAAACAGGATCACAAGGAGCACATTTCGCTCATTTTTGTTCCGGGACCCCTGTTTCTCTCTAAAAAACAGGATTTCCCTTATTTTTTCATAATATTTTCAAAATAACTCACCATGGCTCCGGCAAATGGTGTCCAGTGTGCCAATTCGTCAAACCGGCTTGATGATCACCCTTGTTGCTGATGTATCCATAACCATATGGCGATTTGAGCACCTCTTTTCTCATCACATGCAAAAAGTGTCCGGTATCTCTTGGATTCACATACAACTCTCCGACTTCGTGTGTTTGGATACCATCGAATGACAGCATACGGGCGTCATATTTGTTGGTGACACTGGAATTTTGGTATATAAAGGATAAAATGGATATAAATCTCACTATTGTCTCCATCCATTCCATCCAATCGAGTCAACAATAGTATTCCACTCCTCCATCACATCACCACTGTGCCATTCGAAGAAATCCAAGTCCAATCGCTCAATATCCTATAAAACTTTCAAATGAGAGCTGAAACTCAATTCAAATCAAACCTCAACAACAGCATCAGTATCTCCCGGCTTCGTCCAATCGTACGCCAAAATTTTCGAGTGATTACGGTACTCACGAAGCGAATCCTTGTATGATTCTTCGATCGTTTTCAGATATCTCTCATCGACTGTCGCGATTTCGTTCACATTTCCGCGTCTCTTGATATTTTCCAAACATTTCGATGCCGGTGTGTTCAAATACACAACCAAATGTGGCCAGAAGTGCAATTGTGGTAGCACACTCTTTCGGACAAAGTAATAATGCTTGAAATCTGGAATATGAACAGTTTTAGAAGGATTTCGATGGTAAATAACTTACATTCGTGTCCAATGAAGTTCTTATCACGCATGGCATTGGCAAAGACAAAGTCCGAGTGTGGTGTACGCTCGAGGACAACTCCTTGGCCTGTAAATCTAGGTATTTAGTTCAATTCTGCTTTACAAAAGGCAAATAAAATGCTGGATATTCTTGATTTTGAATGGAACTTTTCCTATTAAACTAACAGACCCCTCATTTTTGCAATTCCAACATATACAAGTTATTCAGAAATAGAAGAAAAAGTTACGTTTCAACAAGTTATTAAATAATTATATGAAAAGGAAATTCTAATCTTCTTCGTCTTACCTAGTCAACGATATTAAATTTTGATTAGAATATTTTTTATGCAGAATCCGAATTCACTATTAGTTTTTGCCGAAGAAGCAATTGAAAACTCGAAAGTCCCTTTTTTTGTTTGAATTTTCTGCGAACTTCACTATCGAAACTGTATCTAGCTAGTAACTCTTCATTCGAAAATTCATACCGTTCCCAATTAGAAGAAAAATCGTTTTAGAGTTTTAATAGTATCTATATCTTATTCCTTGCTGAATCTAGCAATGCTAAATCAATCCTAGATACTAATAAGTTACAAAACTACTATTTTTCAAAAATCCAACTCACCAGTATTCATAATATGTGCCAATGCATTCAAATACTGATCAAATCGGCAACTGAAAATGCGATCCTGCATTGCAGCAGTCATATCGGCTCTTGGGTTCTTGTAGAATGTCTCAATATCCGGCATGCGATATCTTTCAGGGAACTGTAATAATATCACATTCCAACCTATTCAAAGCAAAAACCTACTTACCAAATGATAATAGTTTCTCAAATCATTACCATATCGATCGATAAGGATATCTTCCATGCGGAACTCCGGAAAATGAACAAAACCGAGTTGATCGGCAAGCTCACGAGCGAGTGTCGTCTTTCCTGATCCAATGTTTCCCTCGATAACAATCAATTTCGAGTTTTGATGGAAATGTTTTTGGGTATCATCCTTGAGTCCGTCAATGTAGTTGAAACCGAGCTTCTTGTAATCCCATGGTTCTGGATGATCACTTGGCAATCTGAAAATCGATTTTCAGACTTTTTTCGAAATTTCCTAAAAATTTGGATGTCTCTTGTTTCAAAATCAGCAAAAAAAGCATTTTCAGGGCTCAAGGTCTAAAATTTGATTTTCCAGCTTTCTTAAAGATTTCCCGACTTCAAACTCGAATTTTCACCATAATTTTGTTAAAGACAGCCAAAAACGATCATTTTCAGGGCACAGAGCCCCAAAATTCAACAATTTTCATATAAAAGAAGCAACAAACCTAAGCAAACTCTTATGAACCACTGTTCTCACTTGATTCGTATTGGTTATTCCACCAACTCTCAACAATCCACCGGCCAATCCGCCCAATTTGCTCATCGAACCCGGCATCTGCACAAAGAAATTTATAAAAATGTTCTTTAAAATGGGCAAAAATAAATCTTTTTCGGTAGAAACCGGCAAAAATGATGAAAAAAAAACAAAATATAGTATAAATTCATTGGATAAAAGACGCAATTGATAAATTAATAAAACTTCGGGATTACAAAGAGTTCGGCTTGAGGGAATAAATAAAATATTATTTAAAAAAAAGCGAGAGTTGTTGAAAAGATCATTGTAATATACGTATATTCAAGGGGGTGGGGGGAGGTGACAAGAAATAAGAGGGGAAACCAAATAAAGTGACAATCGAGAATAGATCAACGACGATCATATCGTCCACCGCCACCACTTGATCCTCCACCATTTCGATCATTCCGATATCCACCACCACCGCCTCCACTTCCACCAGATGAATAGCGACTATTTCCACGATCACGATCACCACCATAACTACTACGGTCACGATTACCGTAATCACGGCTGCCACCACCACCGCTTCCATAGTCACGACTTCCACCACCATATCCTCTATCTCGATTATCTCGTCGATCTCGATCTCCACCATAACCTCCGCCACCGCCACCACTCCCACCATTTCGATACGAATCTTGTCGTCTATCGCGACTTCCACTTCTATCTCTATCTCTATCATCATAACCACCACCACCACCGAATCCTTGCGCCAATTCACGCTCCTCGATTGCGGCTTTTGATTCACGAGTTTTCCGAGTATCACCTTTACCACCACCTGGAAATAATCATTTTATCACTAGCTTCTCTATCAAAACAATAACCTAATCTCCTTGGCAACCAAGTCTTCTGAGTTCTTCCTCTCTCATAATCAACCACCAATCGTCGACCATCAACTTTGATACCATCCGCTTTCTTGTATGCGTCTGAAATTATTCATCTTATCATTTTATCAAACATTTGTCTCGTTTTTCAATTACAGTTATGTTAGATATATACCTACCATAAAAACTTACAGTATTCAACTTACTGTATGATCAAATAGTCAAAAAGAGAGAGAGAGCGCGTCGTTCCACAGGAACTTACCCTACTTACCCCAAATACAAAAAAATGATACAAGAAAATGGACAAAAAAACAATGAATTACCGTATGCAATTTCGTCATTATTCATCTCTCATCGTCTCGAGAAACTTACTGATCTACTTACCGCGCGAGGGAATATTCAAAATTGGTTTATTGATAAAATGAGCCGGTAAACTCACCCGTAACTTACAAAATTCTCACAAAAAACTGCGATTTTCCCTAATTTTTCGTCTAGTTGTTTTTTATTTTTCAATTTCTTACCACCAACACAAAACAAACCTATCTCTAATATTCAAATACATAAATATTTTTTCGATAGGGCGTGATATTGTGCGTGTGGGGCCGGAGCGCAGCCCGCTGCCAAGTGCAACAACGCTGTAACGAAAAACAGCCGATTGTCTATCAAAATTTAAAGAAATTTGGAATTTGTTGTTCAAAATTGTCGAAATTTCTTGGAATTTTTAATGAGAAAAAAGTCTTCAAACGTACTATGCATTTCCGATTTATCACTATACTCGATGAATGCGTATCCACGTGGTTTACCATTCTCATCTTGTACCATTGTTAACTTCTTGATTTTACCGTATGCTTCGAATTCGCGTCTCAACTTGTTTTCCGATGTTTCGTAGTTCTGAAAATCATCGAATTTAGCTAGATTTATAGTTTTTCATTAATAATTTGATATTTCACAACAAAATGCAAAACCTTTATGATTTTACGATATAAAGTATATTTTTGAGTAGATCAGCATAATTTTAGCTTTATAAGATATAAAAAAACTCACAATTCTTCCAACAAACAACGTTCTATACGGATCTTCAGATGCCGCCGAATTCTCGGCCGGATTCCATTGTGCAATACCTTGCTCCACTTTATACGCCAACAATTCCTCTTTCTCGCGACGTCGTCGATCTTTTTTCTGCTCTTTCGTCTCGATTACTGGTTTTGGTGGTGTTTCAGATGGATCCTGCAAAAATTTCATTGAATTTTGATGAAAATTATAGAATGAATACCTCAAAAAGTGAAATAAACTCAGCAACACCAGTCAACGGCGGTCGCTTGGCATTCTTGTCGACAACCAATTCTTGCGGTGGTGGCAAAAACGGAATCGGTGGTCTCGCCTCGAAAAGCGCCAACAAGTTCTGCGGTAGAAACTGCGTCATTTGTGTTCACCTGCAATTTATTGCATTTATTAAGGTTGAAATGGTATATGGACAAGGTAAAAGAGGCGAAACGGAATGAATAACAGAAAAAGTAAAAAAGAAAAGAGAAAAAAAGGTGGAATTAGATGGCAGTTCCACGCTCCAAATCGTCTTTGATGTCTTCTGTGTACTTTCCATAGTACTTTTCGAGTTTCTTGTTGAACTTCTTGTTTTTCTCGTTGATATAATCGATCGGTGCGTCTGGATCGTAAAGACGGCGACGATGGTATTGCTCGCGTCGTTTGACTTGACCGTGAACGTCTTTTGTTAGTTTATCCATTGCGGCAGTTGTTGGGTAGTGATTTCCTGGAAAATTAAAAAAGATTAATTGCAAATAGAAAATGGTTATGAAGTTTTCTGTTAGTTCTATACTTAAATGGCCTAAAAATGTGGCAATGCGACCGCCACACTGCGAAACGTAAAAATGACTCATTTTCATGAAGAAAGAACACAAAATTCAGATCCTAGACATCAAACTCTGGTTTTTTAATTATAATTGAGCTCAGTTGGTCATTTTTAGAATTAATTGTAGCTCTTGAAATGCTTCGAAACGCTAGTCCGCGTTTCCGCGGCCAACTCTACGTGTCTAATTGATAAAAATATTTCGAAACGTATTTTGACAAGGCACGTGTTAATTTTTACTGTTTTGAGCGTTAAAATTGAAAAATAACCGTGAAATTTCAGATTGTAGAATTTGGTTCGAAAGTATTTTTCTCGTTTCTACTATTTTTTTTAAATTAAAAAAGCATCAAAAAAGCTTACCATGAATCAACGTATCAGCCGATGGATAAAACTGATCACCACCAACGCATTCCCTCATTTTCTTATACGTCTCCATATTCGGATCCAATCCGGATGTCAATCGAGTGTGTTGTCTCAATGTCATATCTTCATATGAAGCGAATCCCTGATCCGGGTTCTTCTTCCTTTTTCTCTTCAATTCCAACTTGTCTGTCACTTCTGCTGACATGTCAAGAGCACGAACTCTGCAAATTAACAACTTCGAAAAGCATCGAAATAGAAAACACATACCTTTCATAATCCAAACCCTCATCTTCGCATTTCTTGCGATCCTCCAACTCCTTCACTTGCCATGAGTCACGCTCTTTCTTCGCTTTGTGATTTTTTGGAAGTTTTTTGCGTCGATCTTCCTCAACAACCTGAAAAACATAGAATTAGTGGAAAACATTCGAAAATTCGCAATACCTGCTCATGATTCTCTTTCCTCGCCTTTTGCCGCAATTTATGAAGCTCCTTGAATCGTTCATTGAAACTTTTGGCTTGTACGCCTCCACTGCTGCTTCCTTCGCCGGAATTCATTGCTGAAAATATACAAATTAGTGGATTAAACGGGGAAATCACAAGATTTGAACTAGAAAACGAAGAATCTTTGAAAAATGCTTGAAAACGTGGTTTTTCAGGTCAAAAACTGATTAAACACACTAGTCTAGGCAGCTTTTAACAATTCAAACGTTATTTTCAAGTGTTTTAACAAGGAAATGAACAGTGAACCTTAAAAAACAATAAAAACAACAAAAATACGACTTGAGGCGTCGAACTTTCTCACTAGAGCGCGATTGCATTGCAAATAAACCGCTCCGCAAGCCGCGTCGCACACCCACTTATTGGTTAGCCACGCCCATTTTCGTCTTACGGCCAAACAAGAATCGCGTCAATTTCATGGGAACTCGGCGCTTTTCAGCTTATTAGCACATACTTTCCAGCGCGAAATTCAAATTTTTATAAATCTCAAAATGTTTCAGACGCTAAAATGATACTGAACAGCTCGGAAATCGTCGATGACAATATGGTGGAGGTGGAAGGATATGAAGAAATTGTTCCAATGGAGGTAATTTTTTATTATTGATTTTTCGATTTATCAGCCATTTTTAAGGATTATGATGTGACGACTGATGTCACAGAAGAAATGACATATGAGGATGATGATGAAAGGGATATTGATGGATATGGTGGACTACCGGTTGATATGTACAATGATATTGTCGAGTATAAACGGTTCGTTGTCGAATTTTATCGGTTTTTGAGTGTTTTTATCAGTTGCGTTCCATTTTTTGTATAGTTTGTACTTGCTAAAAAGTTTCTGCAAATAATTGATGATATTTTCTATCATTACAAACCTGTTTTCATCAGAAGACAAACAAAACTAAGAAAAAAGTAACAGTTTTAGCACAAATATCGTCCCTCACACAATCGACAAAAGAAACGATCGAAGTGCACCAAGCCATTGGAGATCCAGATGTAACCGCTTCATCATGGCGGATGATGGTGAAACATTGTTGTATTATAATCCAACTAGTGCTGTAAATGATCAACCAAAGGTTGTTGTCAAGAAAGGCGAAGTGAAGAAGGTGTTGGAACGAATCCATGAGTTGATTGGTCATTTGGGTCAGAAGAGAACGTAAGAATCTTTTTATATAATGTAAATCAACATATTACTTCAGCCAAATGGTTGTACTTCGAAAATTATACTGGCGATCTGTCCGCCAAGACGTCAAAACCTTCATCTCCTCATGCGACTTCTGTAATCGAAAGAAATTGGAAGGACGGAAGATTGTAAAGGCGCCGGTTGATATTACAAGTGACACATTCGATATTACGGTAGCAATAAGGGATAGAAGTAGAGAAGGTGAACGATTGGAATTGACATTGGTTGGATATAATGAGCAAGATGTCCGGGAAGCGGCATATACTAGAATGACATCGTACACTTTTAAAGAGACTGCAAATGAGTATCGATCTAGATTTACATTGAGAGAACCACCGGTATATTGTTTTATTTTTTAAAAATTACAAAAAGTATTGTTCTAGGCGTCCTCATTCCGTCGTCAACCATATGTAAAACGAAATGGAAACGATAGTATGGCACTTGGCTTCCTTCTACCGCTTCAGCATCGTAGTCGAGCGTTGGTAAGTACCTTATTCCTTATTTTCCATTAAAAACAAACTATTTAGGAGCCAGAATTCATCGAAATCCTGCCAGATCGAGTGCCTGATGGATACGAAGGGGATGAATATGAGCATGTTGTTGAGGAGATTGATTCGATGGAACACGCAAGATTGAAACGAATGGAAGATGATGAAGCACCACATCCAATAACAATCGATGGGCAATTATTGCAAGCGAAACGATATTTCAAGGAAGAGGAGGCTGATGTGGATGTTGTGGCGGATCATGGTGATATGACGATGAAAGTGGCGAAGGATGAACCTGATCAGGTTAGTTATTTTTGTAGAAATTAACATTATATTGTATAATTGCAGCATATCGATATCGAGCAACAAGGACTTCATCCATCACCAGCAGAAGAAGATCATCGACGAGTGATCAAGCGACAAGATGCGAATCGACGAACACAAATGAGCACGAGATATGGTGGAAAGAGAAGTGTACCGGTACATCATGAAGATGAATATGAAAGGAGAAACACAAGAGTTGGGCCATCATCATCGACGACAACTGCCAGTTTGGTGAAGAAAAGGAGGAAGAATGGGCCGAGTATTCAGGGAATGGCAAGTCGGTTTAGTTTGGCGATTGGTGATTCGGATAGAATTGGTAAGCATTTTAAAAACAAAAAAGTTGAAAAATTTTGTTAATTTTCAGGAGATGAAAGAAACTCGCATGAAATGATCCACGGTTTCGATGGATTATCATCGAATCGACCTGAATTATCCGGTCTTCCACCGGTTTGTCTCATGCCATCACTTGATCCGAGTGTCGTTTTACTGCAGAAAGAGGTATTTTAAATTTTTGAATTTTATTATAAAAAAATTAATTTTCAGGTGCTAACCAGACACATCAAGCTCCAAAAAATGCAGGAAAAAGTGCTCCAAGCACAATACGACTCGGCCATTCGAATTCCGCTCAATCGATTCGTACACCCGTCGGAGCATCATGTTGTGCAGGATGAAGCGATTGAAGTTGATCATGAATTGAATGTGATGGATGATGGATATGAATAATCATCAAAAAAAAACGAAGAGCTTATCATTATAATTATCATTTTTTTCACAACTCATTTGCCTATGGTAAACAAGTTGCGATTCAGCAATACTCATTCCCCCCTCTATAATTCTAATCACATTCAACAAAATGCAGGCATTTTCCTTCTTTTTTTTTGGTAAAGTTTGACAAATTTTCTAACGACCTTCTTTTTGTGCTGATAATAAAGACCCCCATTGTGTCTGATATTGTGTAACAAAAACAACAACAGTTAGACATACTGGTTTATCATAAAAATCGATATAACCAGATTATGCTTTCTAAAATAAATAGCATATCGCCATTTTGCATCTAATTTATATTGAATGGTGTCGTTGTAATTCAAATTGCCATCATCGGCTCTCTTGCTGCTTCATCAACTCGTTTACGATGTGTCAATTGTTGTTGACTTGTTGATGCTCCAGCCTTTTTAATCTCATTATTATCAATTTGGATGTGATGATCATCCTCCTCATCACTAGTCCAATCCGTGCTACTTTCATCCTGTCCACCCTTCTTCCGATTCTTCTTTCCTTTCTTTCCCTTCTTCCCGCCCTTCTTGCCCTTCTTCTTTCCCTTTGACTTCTTCTTTCCTTTTCCTTTTCGCTTCTTTCCAGCTTTTCTCACTTTCTTGTCCATTATATTAAGCACCTTGAGTAGAATCATCACGAAACCGAATACGATGGTTGGGATGGTGACGAGCAACACGGCGACGATCATCAACACTGGTATCCCTCTCGGAATACATGTTGCGAGACAGCTCTTTGAGACGCTCATCTGAAAATAAGTAAATTTTATCGATAGATACACTTTCGACATACTTTTGTGCATACACATGATCCAAGGCCTTCACTCGAATGAGCATGCGAGGAGTTTGCTGCTGCCATTGGTGGTGGGACTGGTAATACGAGCAACTTATCCTCATCTGGAGAAGTTGTGCATGACAATACGGCGGTGAAATTGTCCATAGCTGTTTGGACGGCGCTCCAATCACACATGTCACCACTACATCCTTGTAATTTGTCCGTCAAAACGTTTGGAGTGCCGGTGGCTGTTTTTGAGTACAAAATCTGAATAAAATTGTCAAATTTGAGTGAGTCGGATGCCCACCTTCAGCTTAACTTCAGTGGGGCTCATTTTGTGAAGCTCAAAAATTATGTGAGCACCAGCTGATGGAAGATGACCTTCCGTCTCTCCAGCTTGCTTCTCTTGTTCGAGCATCATCAATAAGGAATATATTGTATATGGAGTGGTGGCATAGGCAGCTAGTTTTTGTTTTGACACTGGTAAGGTGCAACTCGGTCTTGACGAACAATCTTGTTTTGACGCCAAACTTCCCCAGACAAACGCCATCACGTGATTGATTCGCGTTTTTTTGATCTCCGCACCAATTTTTATATTGTTTATAGTCAATTCTGTGTCGAACACTCCCATTCGATATCCAATGGATTTTGGAATATAACCCTTGAACTTGTCTTGGAGTGCCTTCAGCTTGTCCTTCTTGTTCTGATCAGTGGCGAACAACCGTATCTCCACATCCATCGCCGTCAATAAATCAACAAAACTGTCATTCGTGACACCAGCACTCGTGAATGGAGCAAGTTCACTGACCAAACCAATCAGCTGCAAATAACCATTTATATCGATTTTAAAAAGGTTGATGTACGTCTTTGTCCTCCATGAATTTCCTATATGCCGATGTATATGAATCCCTAGACAGCCAACGAAGTTTTTCACGACGAGGACAGTTGTTATCGGAATCCAATTTGCCACTTAATTGTTTCGATGCACTGTATCCCGCTGAAGTTATTCATATAAGGAGCAGAAATAAGATGAACACTCACTTAAATCGCCGAACATTCCTTCTGCAAATGCTGACATCGACTTTGCGAACGAATCGCCTTTGTCAAGGAACCCGAGCAACACTGCATCTTCCGCATATTTGTTTGCTGTCAGGGCCTGATACGATGACTTTATGTGCGTTCCGAGACTTTTGATGACACCTTCCGATGCCTAGAAACCACCAATTGAACAACATCAAGACTAGTTCTATTCTTACCGTTGTAAGTTGTCCATATGGTGACGCACCCTGATTGACTGCCTGCCCTTTCCATTTAGCTTCGTCTTCTTCTGATTTGTATGTCGATGGTGGGATTTGGTCGCCCGATGCAAATAGCTGCAATGATAACTCATTGCTTGAGGCATGTTTGATGGGTCAACTTACAATATAAGCATAATCTGGTCCACCGCAATCGAAGCTTCTCATCAATTGCAACACAAGAGCCAGCAATAGGAATGCCTTCATAGTCCTCCTAATCGAGTTGGCGATATGTTATTTTAACTGAACTGAATTGGAAGATTGACGAACTGTCAATAAAGTAGTTCACGGGTTTATTTAGTTGGCAAGTTCACGGGACTTGAAATCTTTTTTTTTGATAATCACTCTGAACTTTCTCTGTGTCTCTCAATGTGCAAAAAGCAGACCGGTTTCTTTCTCTGTGTCTCTCAATGTGCAAAAAGCAGACCGGTTTTTATCTCTGCGTCTCTCAATGTGCAAACAGCAGACCGGTTTTTTTCTCTGCGTCTCTCATGGTCAAAATGCAGACCGGTTTCTTTCTCTGCGTCTCTCAATGGTCAAAAAGCAGACCGGTTTCTTTCTCTGCGTCTCTCAATGGTCAAAAAGCAGACCGGTTTCATTCTCTGCGTCTCTCAATGGTCAAAAAGCAGACCGGTTTCTTTCTCTGCGTCTCTCAATGTGCAAAAAGCAGACCGGTTTCTTTCTCTGCGTCTCTCAATGGTCAAAAAGCAGACCGGTTTTTTTCTTTGCGTCTCTCGTGGTCAAAAAGCAGACCGGTTTTTTTCTCTGCGTCTCTCATGGTCAAAATGCAGACCGGTTTCTTTCTCTGCGTCTCTCAATGGTCAAAAAGCAGACCGGTTTCTTTCTCTGCGTCTCTCGTGGTCAAAAAGCAGACCGGTTTTTTTCTCTGCGTCTCTCATGGTCAAAATGCAGACCGGTTTCTTTCTCTGCGTCTCTCAATGGTCAAAAAGCAGACCGGTTTCTTTCTCTGCGTCTCTCAATGGTCAAAAAGCAGACCGGTTTTTTTCTCTGCGTCTCGCGTGGTCAAAAAGCAGACCGGTTTTTTTCTCTGCGTCTCTCAATGTGCAAAAAGCAGACCGGTTTCTTTCTCTGCGTCTCTCAATGGTCAAAAAGCAGACCGGTTTTTTTCTCTGCGTCTCGCGTGGTCAAAAAGCAGACCGGTTTTTTTCTCTGCGTCTCTCAATGTGCAAAAAGCAGACCGGTTTTTTTCTTTGCGTCTCTCATGGTCAAAAAGCAGACCGGTTTTTATCTCTGCGTCTCTCAATGTGCAAACAGCAGACCGGTTTCTTTCTCTGCGTCTCTCAATGTGCAAAAAGCAGACCGGTTTTTATCTCTGCGTCTCTCAATGTGCAAAAAGCAGACCCGTTATCTAGAGATATGACTTTGGAACTGGCACCAGAAGAGGTTAGATATGACAAATGAATCGACAACTGTTTTGATTATGTTTCCAGCTTCCAAGTCATTATCACCATACAATATTTATTTTACATAAATAAAAAAACACAAAAAACTATAGTGATAAATGCCGTTGGATTATGTGATAATTTTGTGGTTGTTGTTGTCAGGATTGCGGTTGTCATTGGTGGTGGGACTGGTAATACGAACAACTTATCCTCATCTGGAGTAGTTGTGCATGACAATTTTGCGGTGAAATTGTCCATAGCTGCTTTGACAGTGTCCCATGCACACTTTTCGCCACTGCATGATGATGATATCTTATCAGTCAAGACGATTGGAGCGCCGGTGGCTGTTTTTGAATACGAAAGCTGAAACAAATAGTTTGATGAGCAACTAGGGTGGGAAAAGTCACCTTTATTTCAAAAGTTGTGCCTGTTTGATAAAGCTCGAATATCAAATGAGCACCGGCTGATGGAAGATGACCTTCCGTCTCTCCAGCTTGCTTCTCTTGTCCGAGCATCATCAATAAGGAATAGATTGTATACCGAGCATCATCAATAAGGAATAGATTGTATACAAAAAGCAGACCGGTTTTTTTCTTTGCGTCTCTCGTGGTCAAAAAGCAGACCGGTTTTTTTCTCTGCGTCTCTCATGGTCAAAATGCAGACCGGTTTCTTTCTCTGCGTCTCTCAATGGTCAAAAAGCAGACCGGTTTCTTTCTCTGCGTCTCTCAATGGTCAAAAAGCAGACCGGTTTTTATCTCTGCGTCTCTCAATGTGCAAACAGCAGACCGGTTTCTTTCTCTGCGTCTCTCAATGTGCAAAAAGCAGACCGGTTTTTATCTCTGCGTCTCTCAATGTGCAAAAAGCAGACCCGTTATCTAGAGATATGACTTTGGAACTGGCACCAGAAGAGGTTAGATATGACAAATGAATCGACAACTGTTTTGATTATGTTTCCAGCTTCCAAGTCATTATCACCATACAATATTTATTTTACATAAATAAAAAAACACAAAAAACTATAGTGATAAATGCCGTTGGATTATGTGATAATTTTGTGGTTGTTGTTGTCAGGATTGCGGTTGTCATTGGTGGTGGGACTGGTAATACGAACAACTTATCCTCATCTGGAGTAGTTGTGCATGACAATTTTGCGGTGAAATTGTCCATAGCTGCTTTGACAGTGTCCCATGCACACTTTTCGCCACTGCATGATGATGATATCTTATCAGTCAAGACGATTGGAGCGCCGGTGGCTGTTTTTGAATACGAAAGCTGAAACAAATAGTTTGATGAGCAACTAGGGTGGGAAAAGTCACCTTTATTTCAAAAGTTGTGCCTGTTTGATAAAGCTCGAATATCAAATGAGCACCGGCTGATGGAAGATGACCTTCCGTCTCTCCAGCTTGCTTCTCTTGTCCGAGCATCATCAATAAGGAATAGATTGTATATGGATTAGTGGCATAGGCAGATAATTTTAGTTTTGAGTACGGAAGAAAGGTGCATGATCTTTCGAGACAATCTTGTTTGCCCCTGATAGTTAACCAGATAAACTCCATCACGTGATTGATTCGCGTTTTTTTGATTTCCGCACCAATGTTCATTCCTTTGTTCATCAAATTTTGAGTGAATGCTCCCATTCGGTATTTAATGGATTTTGAAATATAGCCCTTGAACTTGGTCTGTTGAGCATCGATTTCAGTCTTCTTTTTGTCAAGCTTTTTACTATGAACCGCCAAATCCCTCAATACATCAACAAAGTTGTCTGCAGTCACGTTAGTCTTTGTGAAGGCAGCCAATTGCTCAATAGATGTGTTGAACTGTAACCCATAATAGTAATCAGCTGCCTATATTACAACAACTCACAGCTTGCTCTCTCAAGAATGTCCTGTATTCCGACTCAGGGTGTTCTCTCAACAGTCCGAGCAGCTTTTCACGTCGAGGGCATTCGTTGTTCGAATCCAAGAAACCTGGCCCTCTTAGATCTTTGGTGACATCATCTGTTGTATTTTTTGATTAATTCTAATAATAGTAAAAACTCCAACCTGGATCATTGTACAATCCTTTCGCAAAAGCCAACAACGACTCTTTCATTGATTTTTGAGTGTCGAGATATCCCAGTGACACCTGGCCTCTATCATATGCTGTTGATATTCCGAGACCGGCCATGCTCTTTGTTTTAGTCCCAATGCTTTTTATGTCGTTTGCCGAAGTCTGAAACGATACATTTATGTCTTATCGTCTACACCGACAGCTTACTTGAATGAGTTGACCCTTGATTTCAGTACCAGGTACCGCCACTGCCTGCCAGTCTTGATCCGTGGCATCAGTGTTATAGTTTGTTGTGGGAACGGAGTCGCCAGATACATAGAGCTGAAACACCAGTTGATTCCACCATATCTTCTACCATATCAACTCACAATATAGGCATACTGTAATGTAGGCTCACAATTCACCAGGTGCATGAGATGCAGGACTATCACTATAATAGCCCACGGCTTCATAGTTCTCTCGAATATGATACTGAATCGGTCGGCTGTCGGAGTGACGATAAAGTGGTTCACGGGTTTATTTAGTTGGCGAGTTCACGAGAGTTAAATTCTTTTTTTCTTTGATAATTTTTTCTCTGCGTCTCGCGTGGTCAAAAAGCAGACCGGTTTTTTTCTCTGCGTCTAGCGTGGTCAAAAAGCAGACCGGTTTTTTTCTCTGCGTCTAGCGTGGTCAAAAAGCAGACCGGTTTTTTTCTCTGCGTCTCGTATGGTCAAAAAGCAGACCGGTTTTTTTCTCTGCGTCTAGCGTGGTCAAAAAGCAGACCGGTTTTTTTCTCTGCGTCTCGTATGGTCAAAAAGCAGACCGGTTTTTTTCTCTGCGTCTAGCGTGGTCAAAAAGCAGACCGGTTTTTTTCTCTGCGTCTCGTATGGTCAAAAAGCAGACCGGTTTTTTTCTCTGCGTCTCTCATGGTCAAAAAGCAGACCGGTTTTTTTCTCTGCGTCTCGCGTGGTCAAAAAGCAGACCGGTTTTTTTCTCTGCGTCTCTCATGGTCAAAAAGCAGACCGGTTTTTTTCTCTGCGTCTCTCAATGGTCAAAAAGCAGACCGGTTTTTTTCTCTGCGTCTCGCGTGGTCAAAAAGCAGACCGGTTTTTTTCTCTGCGTCTCTCAATGCGCAAAAAGCAGACCGGTTTTTATCCCCTTATCTAGAGATATGCCCTTTTTTGGTTTGATAATTATGACAAATGAATTGAAAACTTTTCAGCCCATGCATCCAGCTTTCAATAGGTTTTCAAGACATTATCACCATAAAATGTTTATTTTACATAAATAAAAAAGCACAAAAAATTATAGTAATAAATGTCGATGGATTATGTGATAATTTTGTGGTTGTTGCCGGGATTGTGGTCGTCTTTGGTATTGTTTTTGGTAATGTGTACAAGTGCCTATCTGTATATAAAAGTGAGCAGTGCTTTATCGGCTTGGTGTTGTCTGTATATGGGGTCATAGCTGTTTGGGCGACGCTCCAATCACACATGTCATCACCACATCCATGTAATTTGTCCGTCAAAACGATTGGAGTATCGGTAGTTTTCGAGTACAAAATCTAAATGAAGTTGTCAAATTTTAAGTGAATCAAATTCCCACCTTCAGCTTAACATCATTCTCGCCAATTTTGTGAAGCTCATAAATGATATGAGCACCAGCTGACGGCAGATGACCGTCCGTCTCTCCAGCTTGCTTCTCTTGTCCGAGCATTGCCAGTAAAGAATAAATCGTGTATGGATTGGTGGCATATGCAGTAAATTTATTTTTTGCCCCTTTTGCTGTGCAATTCGACGTTGTCAAACAATCGTGTTTTACCACCAAACTTTCCCAGATATACTTCATCACGTGATTGAGTCGATATGCCCTGATCTCCGCCCAAACGTTCAAATTGTTTATAATCAATGTTTGGTTGACAAATCCCATTCGATATTCATTAGATTTCGGAACAAATTCTTGAAGCTTGTTTCGGATAGACCTCATCTTCTCGGTGAACCGGTGTCTTGGGAACAAATGCCACTCCACATCCATTTGCTTCAATAAATCAACAAAACTGTCGTTTGAGACACCAGCACTTGTATAAGGAGCAATTTGAGCCACCAACTCATTGAGCTGAAATCAACTTGCTCTTGTTTATTAACTAAGCCTTTCTACCGTCTTGTTCTCCAGGAATGCCCTATATTCTGATTCATCGGAATCCCTCGACATTGTACGGATTGCTTCACGAATTTCACACTTTTTGTCTGAATCCAAAAACTGATATACCGGATCCGGTTCGTATCCCGCTGAAAGTGTTTACTATGTAAACGTTAAAGGACGGTCCCACTTACTTAGATCTTCATATATTCTAGCCGCAAAAAATTTTATCGACTGTTCAAACGAAGGGACATCTCTTTCAGTTTTGGAGTAACCAAATTTAGCCTCATCGGCATCATATTTCTTCTTTAATGATAGCTTTTTGTATGTTTTTTTAATGGAATTTCCCAGATTTTCCATCACATATCTCGAACTCTATAAATCACCAATCAAACCTCTCCAACACTAGTATTATACTTACAGTTGTAAGTTGTTCAAAATACGGCTTAGCCTGATCTTGATCTACCGCCTTCCCCTGCCAGCCAGCTCCGTTTGCGTCTGATTTGTATGTCGATGGTGGGATTTGGTCGCCCGATACGAATAGCTGTAATGAGATCATACTACTTTACGCTGAAGTTTGACTTACAATATAAACATAATCTGGTCCATCGCAATCAGAGATTTTTATTAATTGCAAAACAAGGGCCAATATTAAGAATGCCTTCATATTCCTTTCAATCGAGTTGGCAATATGGTAAATAAATTGATATGGAATATTGTCTAAACTGTGGCAAAAACAAGTTCACGGGTTTATTTAGTTGGCAAGTTCACGAAACGATTTGTTTGTTTTTTTGTTCACGTTCATAGTCTAACATCAAGCAGACCATTTCGATTGTAGTTTGTAGTCTAAGATCCATTTTTAAATGTTTGGTCGTGTGGATGTGTAATGGTGGAATTTGTGTTGACTCGCGGTAGTGTGCACAAATGTGTGTTTGTGGACCACACACAATTTTGCAATCCAACTAAAAATGAACTTTTAAAACGACGAATGGAGCATAGAAAATGGAATTTTTGGATTTTTTCACCCGAAAAATGGGATTCCGGATGCGAACGCCGATTCAAGAAAAAAAAGCACCGTTGCATTCGAAGAACACATCTGAACCCCCTTTTACAGATTATTCAAGTTTTCATGAAAAGTGTGGACTTTTTAGTACTTTTTGATGCATAATTATGCATATTTCAAGATTTGCAAATTAAATAAATGCATAACTTGCGGTACAAGCCTTCAGAACGAACATTTTTGTGTTCAAAACACATTTTGAAAACAATTTAGTCTGTTAACCCCTGTGAACCTCAAAAAAAAGTACTTTTTAGTTGGAAAATACTTTTTTTCTGTATAAGGTTCTAGTTTGCAAAAAGTAGTTTAGTTTTCATTTTTGCGTCTCTAAACGTGCAAAAAACAGATAGGTTTCTTTTTTTCGAACAAATTGACAAAGATTCACTGCGCGTTTTCTAGGCCATGTGCGTACGCGGCCGAGAAACTTTTTTTTCAGCGTATGTTTTACTATAATTTTTATTTTATACACATTTCGCGCTTTTTTCTTTTTGATATTGAGAAATTATTACTTTACACCCTGTTAAGATAAAATTAAAATGTTTTTCTGCGTTAGTTTCACACCGAATGCGTAGAAATTTACCGAAGAATAGAATTTTGAGCTTAAAAACTAGAAGAAACTATATTCGTGGCAATTCTGCGAGATTTTCTGATTGTAGTAGTTGTAAAACTCCTTTTTTGAAGAAGTTTTATCAGCCAGAAGTAAATTCTTTCAAATGAAAGGTGTCAAACGCTATAATTTTTTATTTTTTACACATTTTGCTCATTTTTCTTACTAAAATTGATAAATTATCTCTTTATAAACGTTAAAACAATATTAAAATGTTTTTTCTGCGTTAGTTTCTCACCGAATGCGTAAAAATTCACCGAAAAAGAGATTTTTGAGCTGAAAAACTAGAAAACCGATCTTCGTGGCGATCCTGTGCGATTTTCTAATTGTAATAATTGTGAAACTCCTTTTTTGAAAAAGTTTTATCAAAAAGAAGTCAATTCTTTTAAGTCAAAGGTTTAAAACGCTGTAATTTTGACTTTTAATTACGTTTTTTTGTCAAATCTTTGTTTACCGTCGTTTTTTTCTTTTGTTCCTTTTGACATTAATGAAATTTTCAGGTAAAGTGCAAACAATGAAGGAATGCGGCAAATTTAAAAGAGAAAAGGGTGAGTTTTTGCTGGTTATATATGTTTCACGACATATTTTTGAATCAATTTTGGCGAATTTCAGCTTAAAACTTGATGAGTGTTGTAAAAATTGCCTTTGACGACTAGGCGACGTTTTTCGTCCACATGAATTGATAATGTTATAGTTTACTGTGAATCACCACTTACATTCTATACTTTTGTTTTCTTGTTTTCTACTCAATAAAAATTGTCTAATCTACTGGGAAGTGGATAAACTTCAATTATTAGTATTTAGGGTTGTTTTTACGGTTCCCGATTCTAATAAATATATATAAAAATAATTTCAGCAAGAGAAGTTTCTCACTCTTTTCTCTTGGAGCTCACCACATTTTAAGGGCAAAGTAAACATTTTTAGGGCATTTCGCCCGCTTACTTTGGAATAAGTTTCGAAATCATAAAAACTAATAAGACAAATTTTTCGACAATTCAACAAATACTTTTGTCGTAAACATTACTGAAAGTAAAAAATGAAAACGAAGTGAATAGACGTTTGATCAGCCCTGAATCATTGTTTGCCTTGATTACCGTACGGTATCTATGTAATTTCAGGGTCGAAGCTTGCTCCCTTTTGCTTGCTCCTTTGTGTAGTCTTGGTTGGGTTGAGGTCTCATTACTCCCCTTCCTTGTTGTCCTGCTGTCTTGTCGTTGCTCCACCGAGCCTGTTGTTATCGTGAGTTCTTTTGAATTTATGTATGCTTTGAATCTATGAATCTATACACTTATGAATCTATGAATCTATGAATCTATAAATCTATGAATCTACGAATCTATGAATCTATGAATCTATGAATCTATGAATCTATGAATCTATGAATCTATGAATCTATGAATCTATGGATCTATGAATCTATGAATCTATGAATCTATGAATCTATGAATCTACGAACCATATAACTTTACTTTTTTACGTAGGAGGTTAGAAAGGTGCCTACTTAGAAATGGTTTTGAAACTTTAGATAGGTTCGTCTACCCCGGACGTTTAGCAAAAAAATTTTACACATCACTGTAGGATTCGAGCTAGTAATGCATCTCGAGCTTAAAGTATATGAAATTTTCATACGTTTATACCTATTCTGAGCCTATCTGCTTTAAAAACTTGATAAATACACAAATCCATCTATTATCGTGATCAAACGGATTGACAGTCACTCCGAACGCGCCAATAAAAGTGCGCAGGTGCTCCAGGACGTGCATCGAGACCATTCTTGGCGCTTTTGGCGTGACTGTCTATTCGTTTCAATACGATAATAGCAGATTTCAAAAAATTCCAAAGCGATCACCTTGGTACCTCCTTTCCGCCAAATGAGGTGGGGTTGCTTTTTTCGCTACCATGAAATTTCTAATCGGTTGAACACTGTACTCTTATTATATTTATTGTTTTGAATATTATTCTTGCCAGGTGATGATGAAAGAAGAGTTTGTCTTCTTCGCAAAGCTGCTCCATTGGTGCTCCAGATTGTGGATCTAGTGAATCCGAAGCTGCCATCGTCTTTTGGTGCTAAGCCAAAAGGAGTCCTGTCAATAAGTGTCATAACAGAGGCATCAACAAACGACATAGCACAAAGCGAAGCTTTTCTCTTTACTCTTCCAGATTATGGAACTGATAAAGACTGAAATGCCAACAACACTTGGCCCGAGACCAAAAGGAGGATTGTTTTCGATTAGCGAGATTCGAACAATCATTGTGCGACTATTAAAAACGATTGATGATTGGGCGAAACCGAATCTGTCTTCGGACTATCATCATCCCATCGATCAATCGTTAAGCAGAGTTTTTCAAGTTTATCATCAATACGAACTTCGTCGACGATGGAGTTGTTCAAGGCCCATCGAATCGACAAGGTACTCCAATCCACACGGCATTTGTCGAAGCATTCATTTACCATGAACTTAGCAAGTTCACAAGCAAAGCGATGGTTTTTTATTCCCAGAACTTTGCCAAATTGGCTCATATTTTTGTAATCAACACCAAATACTCCGAAATTCCATGAACTATTCGATGTGTCACAGAGAGTTATAATAACCAGAAGAAGTATCTGGCGTTTGTTCAAAACTCGATCGGTACAATGATTAACGAAAAAAAGGTTTCCAAGCTTCAATGAAAACCAAAAGAGAGTCTGAGCATATCTGATATTTGGATCTATATCACCAAGTTATTGAAAGTTATCGACGATTGGACCAAATTCAATTTAGCATCTGATTATCCTCGTCCGATTGATAGAACTGTAAGCAACATTATTCTAAGAATTGAAATTAGGTTGATCGTTTTAGATGATCGAATACTATGTTCGAGAAGCCTCAACGGATGAAATCGCTAACGCCGAATATCGTAAGTGAAAATTGGTGTTCGACGATGGCAGTGGACGGAAAACATTGATTTTCAGGCCGAAATCTGTTATATCAACAGAAAATGTGCATATATGATATAGATGCACACGGTTCAATATTGAGAACCCTCGACACAGTTCCACGAAACGATTTATCGACAATGGAGAGTCAGTTGCACAGAATTGGGAAGGAAGCCAGTTGGAGTCAGCTCAACACGAACTTTTGCTTGGCGAACGTTACGCTAACTTTGAACGAAGACCACACGAAAAGTTTCTGTAATCGATTCTTAAATGAAATGAAGATAATATGAAGTTCATTGACTGTCTGAAACAAAAACTGTATTCTAGCTTATCGAAATCAAAGAATTCACAAATACACGAGGTTTGCCACTTCGGGCCGCATTTGTTGAAGCGTTCATAGACTTTCTGATGCACTTCTGTACGTCCCGACTAGAAGAGAGGCAATCTGTAGAAATGCCTTTTGCTGTTCAAAATTGACGCACAATTCGGATCAGAATCACGCAAAGACATTTACAAACCGACTCGGGCACGAATTGAAGGTAATATGAAGTTGATTGTACTTCTCAAAAATAGAAAACTGCAAATTTCTAGCTGATTGAACAGGAAGATGCATCAAATCGAAACGGAAGGAACAACACTGCAAATTGCATTTGTCGAAGGATTTATTGGCAAAGAACTTGCAAAATTTTCAAGCAAAGCAATGAAGTTTTTAACACCATGCTTTGCAAAATTAGTCCACATGTGCACAATCAATACAAAATTCTCAAAGGAGTGTCAAATCCACGAGGCTCACCACTTCGCATCGCATTTGTCGAAGGATTTATTGCCGATCAACTTGCAAAATTCAAAAGCAAAGCGATGACTTTTTTTTCGCCATGTTTCGCAAAGTTGAAGGATATATTTATTGCCAAATGCGACTACTCCACAATTTTTTGCTAATCAATCAATGGATGAATTGAAAGTAATATATTATTTATTGTACTTCTAGACATATACTGTAAAATTCTAGCTGATCGAAATAGAAGGATCCTCGAATCCACGTGGAGCATCACTGCGCGTTGCATTCGTCGAAGCATTTATCGCTGATCAAGTTTCGAAATTCACGTGTCAGGCAATGCCTTATTATACGCCGTGTTGTGCGAAGTTGGCAAATCTGTTCATCATCAATACGAAGTTCAACGACATCCCACGCAACATAAGAAACTGCTATAGTAAATACGATAATAGCAAGAATTTCCTGGGATTGATTTATAAAGCAGTAGGAAAAAGTATCAATGAAAGAACGGTTTCCAAACATTAATGCACATTTGTTCCAAGTTCATATTTTCAGCTTACTCCGCCACAATGGCATTCGGTTGTTGCACACATGCTGTTGAATACATTTGTTACGGGAAAAAAGATGGAATTGATGAAACATCTGTGGCATGTAAACGATGTTTGTGTTGTTGACACAACTTGTCCTTTTATATTGTTCAAGTATAAAGGGCAGTTGATATCGATTCAGTCTAGGGTACTGATACAATTGCAAGATTTCACAAATGCGCAAGTCAAAGTTGGTTAGTTTTTCATATTATCAAACTTCTAATGAATACAAAATGTTAAGACGGATATGTAGTGGTACATAATGCTCAATTACATCGAAGGGATGGCAGTGACTTCTTCACAACGTAATACTTTCAAAAAATATAGTCGTTTTATTTCTAGGTCGCTATGACTCCCTGACTGAACTAGAAACTTCGGTCAATGAATCGGTGTGTTGTTAGTAATGTTATGGGGCACAAAGTCAGTAATATGCTTACAATTGGCACTATACGAAAAAATTTATTACGGTCGCTATGTTACTGAATAGTGTCATTTGCGGGTCATGAACTTTGCATATGTGTCACATAACATAACAAACTGTTTCAGTTACCCAAGTTTTCTGCGAAGTCATGATACCTCATCCTCCAAAAAAAAGACCACGAAATCGAACGGCTATTAACAAATTTCCCTTTCCACTCCTGAATAATATACTACCATCACTATGTTCAGGAAAACGTTCAAAAATTTCATTGAAGATTCGCAATTCGTGAACATTGGACATGTTGCTAAAGCGATTGTTCCAAGAGATCGCGGGATCGAAAGATCAGTAATAAAGGTAAATTGCTCAAAATATGTGGTCTCTCCTCAAACCATTCATTTGTAGGAAATGGATCGGTTAGCAGATGGATTACTGTATGCTCCCACTCGACGTGAAGCAATTCGCAGTATATTAAACCTGACTCTTAGAATGTTTACTACAGAGTGAGTGTCAAACTCGACAGTTTCTATTCATGGAGCCCGACACTGATACAACAGCCCGGAAATCCGAAATATGCTCGTTTTAAGCACTACAATTGGAAAAAGTACAACGTCAAAAAAGAAGGAACCTAGAAATTCCTGTCCCTCATGTTCCCAAAAAATTCTATTGTAGTGCTCCGATCGGCATAATTCTAAGGATTGACAAGTCATGGAAGCAACATTTTTTCAGTGGAACTGACCATTTCTAAAAGTTCAGCACCACTTACGCCGAATTACTGATAGTGACAGAATCCATCCGACTTTAAAAAATTTCTATTAAAGATCTATGATTCTCGAGTTTTGATCAGAAGATTATGATGCCGTTTCGTTAAAAAAGCGTAGCTTCTACATATGACAAACTCATACTTATCTGGCTTACAAGGGACCGGTCTAAGGTCACCATCCGAGAGTGACAAATAAAATATGCCATTCGATAGCATTTTTCATGTAGATTCCGAATTCATATTCCATTTTTGCGGAATCGGATTTCGAAAAACTGAAATCTGGAATTTTCACACGTTTTTGTGGTTATTTCAACATATTTGCGTCAAAAACCGACCTTTTAGGCAGTTTTCCACACGAAGGAGACCGATTCCGCAAAAATGGAATATGAATTCGGAATCTACATGAAAAAGCTATCGAATGGCATATTTCATTTGTCACTCTCGGATGGTGACCTTAGACCGGTCACTGGTTAGAAGAATTGAGGAGATATAAAACAAATTATTCTGTGATTGTTACAGAGAACCGGAAACACAACACATATCCAGAGTATTGTACAGGAAATCTACCGGAAATACTTTGAAGATTGTTGGGAACGGCCACATCGAACGAATTTATTACAAAAACAAGGCCTACGCGCCAAATGCATCATTGGCCATCCCGGGAAACACGAATATCAGGAAGAAGAAAAAAGGCTGGCGAGCCAAAAGTCAATCCCACCGAAAACGCGTATAACTTCCGAGCACAGTGAGTAAAAATGAAAAATAACACTGATGAATGAGCAAAATTTAGTTGTCTAAACGACGGATGTACCGGAATTATCCACATTGGTGTAAATGGCCGGATTTATGAGCATATCGAGTGCAAAGCCGGACCGGCAAGAGAAGGATACGAAAGCTGTTTGATAGTCACCAACGAGAAAAGGTAAAAATCTGTCTGTTTTTGTTTTCAACCCAGTTCTATCCGAGCTGGGCCGTAGACGGAACATTCCTGTTTCTCATGTCCCCTGAAGATGTCTATTGTAGTGCTCCTATCGACATAATTCTAAAGATTAAAGTGATGGAAGCAACACTTTTTCAGTGAAACTAGTCGTTCCCGAATGTTTTGATCCGAATTAGTGATAGTGGCAGAACCCATCCGACTTAAATTTTTTTTTGAAGATCTTCGGTTTGTCGAGTTTTGATCAGAAGACTATGATGCGTTTCGCTGAAAAAGTGTAGCTTTTATGACATACTCATACTTATCTTTCTTAGAAGAATTGAGGAAATATAAAACAAATTATTCTGTGATTTTTCCAGAGAAATAGACGCCGAAGTCAACATTGGCGATACTAGGGCAAAAAATGGTTGTAAGAAAAAAGGCCTCAGAGCCAAAAGTCAAAAATGTCGAGGAACAATACGACATCAGAGCGAAGTGAGTTAAACTGAAAGAATAACACTGAAGAATATAAAACATTCAGGCGCGTGACTGATGGATGTGCCGGTGCTATCCGGATCGATACACACGGCAGTATCTCCGAACATCAAAAATGCGCAGCCGGGCCAGCAAAGGAGAACTACAAACCTTGTCCAATGATCACCGACAAGAGAAGGTAAAATCTGACAATGTGTTTTCAACCAACTATCATGCCAGCTGTGGCTGTAGACGGAACAAAGAGAAAACGTCACAGCCCCAGCTGTCCAGTTGAGTTGAATATCATCCTCTCTACGACCGGAAAAGTAACATTCCCGATTCGAAAATTGTTCCGAAATTTGAATGAAAGTTTGCATGTTTGAGCAGCCTTTCTTACCTGAGTATCGAATGCTGACAGTCAAAGACAGCGTCTAACCGTTTTTGTGCGATTTGAGCTTATTAAATGTTCGAATCCCTTAAATTATTTAATTTTCTGGCCAATATTTCATTTTTAGTGTTGAAAACTTTGCCGGCCGTATTTTTATTTTTCTTAAAATTTGCTTTTTGTTTTGAACTACGCGCGCCGTGCCAATTCTGAAAAACGCCGTCAGTGTGTTTGCACTAACGTCTCCCAGTGTAGATTTACGAGGCATATGTCGTGGGATTAAATGCATATCTGCAAACACACTGACGGCGTTTTTCAGAATTGGCACGGCGCGCGTAGTTCAAAACAAAAAGCAAATTTTAAGAAAAATAAAAATACGGCCGGCAAAGTTTTCAACACTAAAAATGAAATATTGGCCAGAAAATTAAATAATTTAAGGGATTCGAACATTTAATAAGCTCAAATCGCACAAAAACGGTTAGACGCTGTCTTTAAAAACGGTTACAACCTTCAATATTCAGAGTGGCAAGCTGCCATACTTGTTAGAAAGGTGCGAACTTTCATCGTATGGGAGTGAAACTTTTCCGACCGTCCTTTACCTAAAAATTTCATTTTTTCTCCGATATTTCATCAAATTATTGTTTTGCAGCTATCGTCAGCACGTTTATAAAACGCTCAATATCGAAGCAAAAGACGACGGCAACGTTGCGGACATCATTATGATCCAGAAAAATTGATATCATCCTAGCAATCTATTCCCACTATTTTGTTTTAAACTCAATTACTCTTCCCCTCATATAGGCATACTTTTCCCCTATTCAAATTATCTCCTCGGATTTTTACTACTTTTTTTTCATAGTTTCCCTCTTATTTTTCCTTCACTTTCCCTTTTTCTTATTCGAATACCCTTTCTAATCCTTGATTTTAGTAAAACTGTGTTAACCAAACGTTATTATGAAACAAAGAGTCAATAAAATTTTATGAAACAATTTTCCAGCAAATATTCGAAATATGGTTTTATGAAATCCATGAATCTATTTATCTATGAATCTATGAATCTATGAATCTATTTTACTGATATCATTGCAGAGAAATGGAAAAACAACCGATAAAAGGAGGAGGAAGTGGTTTTGGAAGGGATGAGATGGGTTGGTTCGGGTAGATTCTCGAATGTATATGGTGGGTCCGTTCACACTCATACCATGCCGAAACATGAGATCGTTGTCAAGAAGACGTGGCCGAAAATCAAGTCTCTGGAACCAATTGAGGTATTAATAAGGATATTAGTTATTTTCATAAAATAGGATGGTTCAGGCCAAGATCCTCCAAAAAGTGAACCGGCTCAACCATGTCAACATCATCAAGTTGATGTACACGTTCAAAAGAGAGCATGGAGAGCGTGATTGTTGTTCAATGATACTGGATTATATGCCGGCGAGCCTCGAGGATCACCTGGCAAAAATTGAAGGGATGGATGCGGTCGAGGTCAAACTGATCACGTGGCAGCTGTTTAGGGCTCAGTTTCACATTCACCGCGTAAGCGACCCAAAGAATATGATAGAATTAATTGAAAATATTGCAGATGGATATTCTTCATCGGGATATCAAACCCGCCAACATCCTATTCCACCCGGAAACTGGCCTCGTGAAGCTGTCGGACTTCGGTTCGCCGGTGCTCAACCCGACAAAATATCCGATGGCAAGTCGGATGGTGACTCAATACTATCGGCCACCGGAGCTTTTGTTGGGTGCCAAGCAGTACGGCACGGATGTGGGTATGTATTATTTTCATATTCATATTTACATTTGGTCTATTTTAGATGTTTGGTCGTGTGGAGCCGTGATGGCGGAACTTGTCAAGGGTGATGTGTTTTTGTATGGTGGAAACGATGAGAAGCAGTTGGATTTGGTGCTGGAGTTGCTCGGTCGGCCAACAATCGAAGACCGCGAAGCCATGCAGTGCAGCGAGGCCACATTCCTCACCACCAATATGCCCGTCAATAGGAGAGATTCGGGTCTCGCCGATTTCCGGTTCATGCTGGACGATTTGTGGAAGCCATCGGGCAAACAGCCTATCACCATTTTTAACAAGGTAACAGAAATATTTATTAATTAAGTAATAATCAATACCTACAGATCATTGACAAGAAAGATGTGGAGGAGGCGGTTGGAATTTTGAAGAAAGTTTTGGTATTCAATCCGTCGAGAAGACTATCCGGATTGAATTTCCTCACGGATCCGTTTTTCAAACCAATATTCGATCAAAAGACATTGAGACGAGGCGGCAAGCCAATCAAATGTCTTTCGCTCAAAGATTTGAATCTGGTCAAAACTGGTGACAGAACCATCACCGGATCGTCGACAACCAAATAATTGTTTTTTTTTGATAATAAATATCGAAAATTGTTGACCGATTTTTTCACAAGCAAATACAAACTGATTATAAACTGATCTAATAAACGATATCCTTGATGTTGATGTTGATCCACCAAATGTGAGGCATTCTGTTTACCTTGACATGTTGAACATTCCAAACGTTTCTCTCCTCTTCCAATATATTTGGCATGATCATTACTACATTGAATCAAGTTTCGTTGTTTGACGACTACGAATTCCGGATGGACTGGGAAGAAGCTGCAAAAATTAGTCAAATTTGATGAGAAATATAATTGTTCAGAACACTTTATTTCGGCAGGAAAACGGACAGTTTGAGAAATTTTTGATTATGTTATGGGTCCTATTCATAAAAACGACACTCATTATTTTGTTTACGTTTTTTTGAGAGAAGTAGGCGTTTTTTTAAAGTTTCTGTCAAACGCTTGTTAAAGTTCGCTTGAGATAAAAGCTATCACTTTTGTCGAAAATTGTTGCCAGTTGTTATTGTTCTTTGAAAATTTTATGCTGTTAGTTCATTTGTTCACCCATGTAGTTTATTTTTCCTAATATGTGCCGAAAAACTGACAAGCAATGTCCCGCACTGTTTCGAAATACAAACTGTTTCTGGCACATAACGGCTCATATCTCACTTTTCGTTTTACATTTTTCCATGTCACTTCTCACGACAATCATAGTTTTTTCCGAATGAAAACAATTTTAATTCAAAAAACTCACTAATCCATCGAAAAATATCCATTTATCCGTGTACTCCACGCCCTTTCAATGTCCGTTTCCTGATTCGTCACCTTCTTCAACGCATTTGCATTTTTTTGCTGAAATCACCGTTTTTTAAACGAATTTTGAATAGACTACTTACTAATTGTGAATTTTCGCAATGTCATGGTATTTATACGCCATTTTGTTATATAAATTCTTGGTTAAAACGTTCAAAACTCGAAAATTTAATTAAAACTAGAAAAATCGCTAGACGACATTACAGAGAAATCGCGGAGTGTCGTTGTATCTCGCCAGTTGGCTTAAGATTTTTGCGAGTGTCTCGAAGCGGAAAAAAAAGAAATGGTGAGTGTTTTATGAAATTTTTGGAAATAAAAAATGTTTCAGTCATTCACCGGTTTACTGGATTTTGCTAGAAAAGACATTGATGTGCCGGAATCGGCGCCGAAAGTGTTGTTGAATGATTTGCATGCGAAATTCATTCAAGAATATGAAACTGATAAGGAAAGCTATGTAAGTGATATATTTTTATATTCTTTGATAAATAGATATTCAGAATTACATCATGGCTGAAGCATTACGAGTCAACGGCATTTATTGGTGTGTTAATGCAATGGACTTGTTGAGTGAGGTAGTTTTTTGTTAATTTTAGATTTCAAAGATTACGAAAGCAAAATTTTGGCTATTTTTGAGGTATTTTGCGATAAAATATTACAAATGCAGTAGGAAATGATTTCTTCGTGCAGCAAAAACGAATATTTCGGTTTACAAACCTCTTCGTAATTCTAATTTTTGATGAACACGATTTTAAGTAAAACTTTCAGAAGTGGGTTACTCAACCAGTTGTGAAATCAAAATTTTCTTAATTTCGATGAAAGTTGCTACAATTTTTTTATTCAATTCTGAATTTTAATTAGGGTGAATAATTTCAAACTGCAGCTGAACTTCCTAAAAAGGGACTACGATTTTCGGCAAAATTTTTAGAAGTGGTTTGCTAATTTAATCTATGTTAGTTCTGAACAGTTGCAAAAACATTGAAATCCGATTTTCTGGCTATTTATTGCGTTTTTTTCTGAAATTCTAGACCACTTTACGGTTATCAAAGTCTAATCCCAATTGAACTTCATGAAAGCTGTGTGCGAAGTCATTCAAACAAAAGAATTTAGCTATTCAAATAATTTTCTTTTATTTCAGCTCGACAAAATGTCAAAAACCGACATTGTACAATACGTGATCTCGTGTCAAAACAAGGACGGCGATTTTGGTCCAGCACCCGGTCATGACAAGCATCTCTTTCGATTGTTTGGAAGTTGTCGAAGCACAACCAAAAAGGTGACAAGTTTGGTTAGTTTTTCTCTTGTTTTACTTTTAAAAACACGTTTTTCAGGCGGAATCGATACAAGATTCACCCTCTGCGCCTTCGCCACATGTCACTTTCTCAATGGTTTGAATGAGTTGAAAATCGACGAAGCTGTAAAATTCCTGGTGAAATGCTATAATACAGATTGGATGAGATTGATATACGGAGTTTTAGGAAGACCAGAAAAGCTGCCAGATGCTTGTTATTCGTGATGGCGTCGTTGTCCGTTCTTGGTCGCTTGAATTTCATTGATGAGCAGTAGATCAAGCACTTCATCTATGGTTGTCAAGATAATGAGACTGGCGAATTTGCTGATAGACCTCGCTGGTTTATCACTATTCGGTGACAACACCATCCAACCAATTGATCCAATATTCTGCATGACAAAACGAAGTCTCAATGTTTTTGTATTGATTTGGTACAAAAAAACCATGTAAAAAATAAACTATTTTATTTACATGAATGCAATAATCAAAACAAAAATTTGTGAATTGAAAAAATCAAATAAGAAAATAAGTGATTGGGAATAATTGAAAAAAGACAAATAAGTATAAAAGTGAATAAGTAAAAATTTAGGTATTTAGGAACAATTTAAAAAGACAGATAAATGTATAAATGTTGAGGCAAAAATATGAATGATTAGAAATAATCAATTGAAGGACAGATCAGAATGTAAGTGATAGGCATACAGTAACAAGTAAAAAATTACGAAACGTGTTTTTGTTTTCACTGCGTAATAAACCAATTCCACCTAATGTTAATATAAGACTCTATGAGGATTCTTGTATACAAGAACATGAACTGCAAATGTTTAAAAACGTGATATTTCTTCAGTATCCATTGCGGTTATCCCTGTCTTCTGCACTTCTAATACAGCGGCCAGCCTTTGCGATGAAGTGCTGAACTGTTGCCCTACCTCTGAATATGGCGGCCTTCGGTTTGTAAGTCAGTTTTCCTGAATATATTTGACATCAGTTTGCTTTTTATGGTCGACTAATTCACCTTTGCACAACTCCAAGACACCTCTTGGTACTTCTGTGCTCTCTGCCCTGCAGTGGACTACTTTCTTGTAATTTTCCAGCACTTTTTCTTGATTGGTTTCAGATCATCAGATCCACAAACCGACGTTCTGCCAATCGTACATTCAATTCTTTCGTCATCTCTTTTGTGGACCATTGAACGGTGCACCTCGCCCGATGTTGCTTGACCCATTGAGTGCCGGACGACGTCCGAAGTTGTTGGAACCATTGACTGGTCTTCAAATAGATCAGTTGGATCATCGTCTGAGGAGCTGTGTTGATCATCATTTTCATAGTTGTTCGAATCATCATCACTCTACAAATAACGAAAGAAATCCTTTGAATCTATGAATCTATGAATCTATGAATCTATGAATCCAAGTTGTTATAATACTAACCTCAAAAAGTTCATCCTTCACATAGTTCCTTGTCAACTGCCTTGTGTTAATTATTCATTACTTGACACACCAAAGTGTCACTGATTTAGGACCATACGACACCACATACCCTGTAATATATAAAATATGAAAATATTGGAATAATAATACGAAAAAAAGAGACAAATGAACAGAATTGAGGGATAATATTGATGTAATGATAGATGTCTGACCGGCTGGGGTGCACTTTGGTCTGGACAGTGACACAGCTGGATGCATTAACTAAAAGCACTTCAAAAGGTTCTGAAAAGTAGAATCAATAAATGAAGAAAGAGAAATGAGAGCAAGAGAAGAAATAAGAGTGACGCATTGGTACAACGACGGATGGCTGGGTGTGCACTGAGTCAGTACCATTGACAAGGACAATGACACATCTGGGAAAAGTGACATAGGATTCAAATTTGACACTATTTTTTAGTTAGAGAGATGCTGGGCTGAGGGACGGGGGGAGCATGAATTTTTTTCCCGAAATTGGAGCCAATGACATGTAAACATGAAAATTAGATACGTATTGACGAAAAAATGCGAAGACAATGAAGAGGAAAACGTGTATTGTGACGAATGGACTCTTTCATCGGTTTATATACCATTCCTATCTGGCCTAAACGAGGCGGAGTCTATTCATGTCGTCTGCTATCTCTCGTGATGACACACTCTCTCGTCCTTATGAGAACATGGATATGATAAGATAAATGCACATTGTTTGCTGGCCATTCGTTAGATACCACGTATTGGTCATGTATTTTTGAGTTAAGATCAGGGTATTGGTATGAATCTATGAATCTTTGAATCTATGAATCTATGAATCTATTCCTTCATTGTCTGAAAACAAACATCGTACAGTACAACTCTTCAAGATCTACGAAAATCTCTAGTTTCAAAAACTCTGCTCTTTATTTCCTAAGATACGTTCAGTTTAAGTACCCCGAATCCATATTTTGTAGTTTTCGTCCAGTAGAACAAAATCGTAAAAACCGGTAGATCAAAGTTCGATTTCCGGTACAAAAACTAGCCATTTCCGTTCGCCAAGACATCAAAAATGCATTTCCGTCTTCTTCTTCTGTCTTCCGTCTTTTGCCGCCTCATTCGACATCAGTAATAGTGAAAGTTGTGGTACTTTTTTCAAAATCAGGGTGAATGGTGTCTAAGGGTGTTTGGCAATAATGGTGTCACCATTTCCGAGGCAGAAGCTCAGGCAGAATGTCGGAAACATCGAGCAGTGTTGTCTGGTGTTCAAAGTCGCGCTGAAGTTGATTATGTCTACTGTAAGCTCTAACCGTGCCAGGATTGGGTTATAGACTCCGTCCCTTTTCAGCACAAGCCCTACCACTGCTCTACAAGATGGGAAAAACAGAAGGAACTACAATGATTGGACTGAAACGAAAACCGTCTTGTACAACACCAGGAGATCAGACATGGAAGGATAAGCCGGAATGTCAACCAGTGACAACTAACTCATTCTACTGGGCGGATGAGAATACATTGGAATACATCTGTGAGAATACATGTGATTGAGTGATAACCGCAGGAATCGTTCTGTTATTGTTTTCTAATAACTTCTCAAACACACATATTCAAAACTATTTTGCTCAAAAACCTTGCAGATACATATTCGCATCTCCCGGCGAACTTATTTATCACATTTCAACTCAAAAAACAGCTAATAACAACCCTACTTCTCACAACTTTGTCGATAAAATAGATCATATTTCAAGACAAAATCGGGCATGACCCCTCTAGCACTTAACATAATCCCCACCCTATACCCCCATTTTACCTACCTAAATTTGTCCATTGCACATCTCCGTGCTCGATGTATATATTGTTGGCATCGGGCACCCCGATAAAATCATTTATTACTCAAATTGGGGTGCCCTTACCTCTGGAAAAAAAATAACAGACAAAGAGAAAGAAAACAATCAAATAACAATGAAGAATAATTGAATGGCAGTGATGTTGCTCATTGCTCCTTGCTCCAATGCTCACGAATTTGTCGAATCATCCCCATAACACCGAAATCTGGAAAAAACAGAATTAATTTTCGTCATTCATTCCGTAAAATTGTCAAAATTTGTTTTGTGTATCATCCTTTTTGAAAACAATATCAAAAATCGATATTTTCAGATAAAAATCTGACAAAAAATAACGGTAAAAAACTATCAATTATATGTTTTTATCATTTTTATGAACCTAACAATGTTAGTGGTGGGTGAGCTGAAATTCTCGAAAATCTCAAAATAGCCCCCCTTTGTTTGAAAAAAAGCACAGGTCATTTTTCAACAAAAAAAAACAAAAAACCTCTGAAAAGAACGTAGAATATAACGTGTTGTGCCTAGAAAGGGCTATTTTGACACTTTAATACAACAATATTTCCTGATATATATCAAAAATGTATCAAATTTACTCTATTATGTAATTATTCAGTGCTTGTGACACGTTATTTTGATTGTAAATGAAGCTAAACTGTCGAAAAGAGAAGTTGTACTCTGCGTATCACCGCCACACACACTCTCTCGCCTTCAAGGTTCTCATGGGTGGCGTTGGTCGGACCGGCCAAACTGCTCAAAAACAATCGAAAGTGCTGAAAATTGACACGAAAGATCAAAATAGGCTCACAAAAGAGTGTTTGAAATTTCAGAGCATACACTTTCATGGAAACATATTTATTGGGCGCTTCTTGCAAATTTTAATGAAAAAAAACTCCGATGTCCAAGTAAATGTGTTTCCATGAAAGTGTATGCTCTGAAATTTCAAACACTCTTTTGTGAGCCTATTTTGATCTTTCGTGTCAATTTTCAGCACTTTCGATTGTTTTTGAGCAGTTTGGCCGGTCCGACCAACGCCACCCATGAGAACCTTGAAGGCGAGAGAGTGTGTGTGGCGGTGATACGCAGAGTACAACTTCTCTTTTCGACTGTTTAGCTTCTTTTACAATCAAAATAACGTGATAGCCTTTTTTCAATGTCGGAAAAATTTTAAATCCTATCTACAGTCTACATTTTCGTCATAATAAATTCTTCATCCCATTAATTCCATCCCTATTTTTCAAAAAAAAAACTCACATACCTATTCCATATTCTTTCTTCTCGCATCAAATACTCGAAAACCAGCGAATAATCGATGAGTTGTGTGCCGAATCGCCTGTTGTTTCGTTCACCATTTCAATTTTGTCTGGAAAAAAAAAGAAATTAAATCGATAAATTCTCCTTGTTGTTCTCATTTAAACTACAAATTACACACTTTTCTATACTTTCCATTAATTCTAACAATTCAGCAGTTCGACAATGAACTACTCTATACAAATTTCCACACTGAATATATTTACCACTAAAATATTTTTCGTTTAAATGGAATGCACCCCGTTCAAAAATCGGGCATGACCCCTCTACCATTATTTTCTCCCGATTTAATTTATGGGATGTTTGATATTTTCAGCTTACAAATTACAAAAAAACGGAACATGAGAAATGAGATGCAACAGAGCTTTTATGTCTGATATTCCCCTTTTTCAACATCTAGCACGTTAGAAATTTGTTTTTCTATCAATATTTTGGCAGTTTTTTTTTGTAAATACAACAGAACACAGAAACAATAGGAAATATCAGAGCCTTTATGTCTAATGTTTCCATTTTCGTGTCTTAAATTTTAAATAAACATACAAACCTTAAATCAATAAATCGACGACGCCTTTGTTGTAAATACCATTTTGAGTGGCTCACACGGCATTCCAATCAATGGATGATCACATTCTTTATCAACATATTGATGAACTATACCAATTAGTTCAGATGGTTGTATATTGGGACGTGTCTGCCGTATACAAATCCGGGTATTCTATGGCAGCGAGTACGGTCCCTTCCGTCGAAATTCCGAATTTCAGTGCTGCAAGAAAGATAACATTATGAAAACGTCTTCAAAAATAATAAAACGATGTCTTTTTGAAGTGATAGGCAATTTTACATATTTGGACAAAAAAGGGACCCGTAGTTTTAAGGAAAAGTTGATAGAGTGGAACCAGTGTTTGACAAAAATTCGTCGGTTGCAAAAAAATTTCCTCTTTCTGACAAAAACAGATGTAAAGTTAGAAATTTTGGGGAAAATGGGCCCAAAATTATTCCAAAATCTTAACAAGTGGGACATGTGGACATAAAAACTGAGAACTGTAACAAGGAATCTATATTTATGTACGATTTCGCCAATTTTGAGCATTAATCAATGTTATAACCTTAAACTCTGCGAGTTTCCGCATTATTTAAAGGAAATAACGGGGCTTTCACCTTTTAAAAAATGTTAGCATTATACGGAATGAACAAATTTCTTTAACATTTTTCCATGTTTGAATCTTTTTTGATTTCAACAACAACAAAACACACAATAAGCGAATATTTGAAGCTTTTACGTTCAAATATTTACAAAATGCTCAAAAAAAGACGCTAACAAACCTTGTAAATCGACTAGAAGAAGCGATGAGTTTGTCGATTTGTGGAACATCTTACATTTTGGGCACATTTCATGACAACTTCAAGTTATGATAGGCATTCTTCACATTCTTCAACAATATCGTACTATCAACCGCTTTTTCCCATCACTTGGTTCATCTATTATTGATCTTTTACATCGATATCTGCAATAAAAATAACTTAGATATATACAAATTGCTAGATTTCGTGACATTGTGCATCTCAAACTCGACTCAGTTTTCCTCAACATATATACATTTTTAGTTTGTAAAATATACAAGAAAAGCTTTTGTCCATATACTGAAACGATATTCTCATGACATGCATATCCATTTGTTCAAAAAACTTGCATATGAAAACTAACAAACGAAAAAGTATTCGGGATTTTTTATGTCCGAATACTCAAACTTTATGCCTTTTCTCCAAATTTCAGAGAACCTCCTCTAGTATAAGTAATCAGAAACAACAAAAAAAAGCGGATATTTGAAGCTTTTACGTCCAAATATTCACAACATCCAATGAAATCACATTAACAAACCTTGAATATCGACCACAAGAAGCGATGAGTTTATCAATTTGTGGAACATCGAGTCGTCTTACATTTTGAGTCGATTCCGATTCGAATGATCTGAAATTAGTAAAATAAATGATTATCAATCAGGATCAATAGATACGCTTCAAATTAGACAGAAAATGTGGAATATTGAAGTCGTTGACTGCCCATTTGTGCACATTTTCCCTCAAAAATCGTCGAATATAGGCGTTTTGGCACTTCTTCATCTGCTTTACATCATTTTCATCTGAAAAACAAAGAGTTATGATAGCGATTGACAAAATCAAGCGAGTACAATTTAATTCAACCACAAGAACCGTTCATTTTTCGCCAAAAATGTCAAACTCTTAGGTTTCGATGCATCCTAATCATCTTCTCATCATGCCTCGAATCACTTGTCCCGAATATCACACATTTTCTATGCTTCAATCCAAAATCCGTCGAATCGACTTTCGAGTTTGTTTGAATTGTTAAATCCAATATTTCGAGTCGATTCCCATCTAAAATCATGTTATTATTGAATTTTTCGACAAACTCGGGTTATACGGTTCAATTCTTCTCCAAAATTGACATATTGCATCAACTTTGTCGTTTTGCAACCTTCTTCTACGCTTCAGAATCAGTCAATCCTCATTTTTCATCGCTTTCATCTCAATTTTGTCAAAGGACGCAACGTCGCAAAATCGGATGGTTTGAGTCTATAAATCGGCGAAATTATTGATTATTAATAAATTTGAAAGCTACGATTCAATCTTCTCATCACAACTGCCATTTCTCGGCTAAATCCTGAGCTCCGTTGGTTTTTGTTGACGATTGATCCCCGAATCCAGTTTGTTGTGCCATTTCTCTGCAACGAAATCAAATAAATATACAAAATACAGGAAATTGGTTTAAAAACTACACTACTTTTACTCAAATCCTACTTCTATTCATTGAAACAAATGCATATTTTTCCAACAAAAGCCTACGCCGGTGAACAATCCATCATCGAACGCGTTCTAACCAGTTTTAGTGAGCCGAAGCTCACGCGGCCGCGTCTGGCTCACGCTCCAAAACTTCAGTCTAACTCAATAGACATCGTTCAGGATACGCTTTGTTGCTGTATCTTAGGACAGAGCACACAGAAGGCGTATCAGTGCATGCTCTTAACCTATCGAGGACTCCGGTTGGGCACCCTTTTAGCTAATGTTGGCTTCAATAAAACTGTCGATATTATATCAAATATCTAATATTCGACTAATTAGCGACAGTTTTATTGGTTCTAAATATTTTTCTAATTCTTATAATCCTCCAGTTGGTGGATTTTCCTACAGTTTTCCTACTTTTAGAGTGAAAAAAAGAATAAAACTTAGCTTTCAGGCGAAAATCCTTGGATATTGTGAAGTTGTTGTGCCACGATGGTGGACTACCTGGAATGAAAAACGTAGAAAATGAAGGAAAAATTCTATGTCACGCAGAAAATCAAAGAAAGACACGGTTGAACATTAAAAATACGATTTTTCGAGTGGAAAATGGACAAAAATTACAGAAAAAAAACTTGAAATTTGAGCTATTTTCGAAAAACCGGTGAAAAATGGGTGAAAATGAGAGAAAGGCAGTGAGAACACGTGGTAAACAACAAAAATCCAACAATTCGCGCCGTAAAAACTACAAGTGTACGGTAGTGTTCTTAAAGGCGCATACCAAAAGTTGGCGTTGAGTCTCGAAGAAATGCAATTACGGACTCTTCGTGGAGGACTTTTTAATTATTTTTGAAGAGAAAAAGCTGAAATTGACCGATTTTTATCGAAAAAACCGCTGAAAACATGATTTTTGAGTGAAAAGTCGCTGAAAATGTGAAAAATAAACTGGCAAGAATAGAGAAGCTGTTGTTTTCGTTAAATTAGCAGAAAATCAAGGGATATAGATTGAAAAAAGGGGATTTGAGTCTTCAAATAATTTTTTAGCTGCTCTCACCTCTTCTTACAGTATAAAATAATGCTTTTAGTAGTTTTTAGTGGAATATTTATAAAATCTTTACTAAATTTGGATGCAAAATCGCATTATTTCAACAAAAATGACTTCTATACGATAGATTTATTGTCGAAGTATTCCATATGAATATGAATTTCCTCACAATTCTATGAATCTTCTATGGAATTCTATAATCACGTTTGCTAGTTCTATGCTTGATTCATAGATTCTACGCAAGAAATACCTCGTGATTATGCGTGTGTGTGTGTGCGGGACCACTCGCTCTTGTCATTAACATTTAGACAGTCGACAGAGTTATTCCACTAAATGTATAATTGAAGTACTGCGTGGTATACTGTAGCCACCGTATCTCAACTATGCAGCTATATCTGACAAAATCATAAATAAATAATCTCAGAGTAAAAAACCGGTCTGCTTTTTGACCATTGAGAGACGCGGAGAAAAAAACCGGTCTGCTTTTTGACCATTGAGAGACGCAGAGAAAAAACCGGTCTGCTTTTTGACCATTGAGAGACGCAGAGAAAAAAACCGGTCTGCTTTTTGACCATGAGAGACGCAGAGAAAAAAACCGGTCTGCTTTTTGACCATGAGAGACGCAGAGAAAAAAAACCGGTCTGCTTTTTGACCATGAGAGACGCAGAGAAAAAAACCGGTCTGCTTTTTGACCATTGAGAGACGCAGAGAAAAAAAACCGGTCTGCTTTTTGACCATGAGAGACGCAGAGAAAAAAACCGGTCTGCTTTTTGACCATTGAGAGACGCAGAGAAAAAAACCGGTCTGCTTTTTGACCATTGAGAGACGCAGAGAAAAAAACCGGTCTGCTTTTTGACCATTGAGAGACGCAGAGAAAAAAACCGGTCTGCTTTTTGACCATTGAGAGACGCAGAGAAAAAAACCGGTCTGCTTTTTGACCATTGCAGAGAAGAAAGCGTCATAACAAATTATTTTATATTTATAACTACAAATCCGATCAATCTTTTACCACTCGTTTCTCGATGATTCTTTTGCTGAATTTCGGGTAAAATCCTGGATTGTACTGACATCGATCCTCCAATAGTATTCTTACAGTCCGATACATTGACCAAAAACTGACAAACGTGTTGAGCAGTTGAAATCTTTGCTTTCTAAAATCCTTGACTATTTCCACCATATTCAGACAATCATCCTAAAACTAGTCAACTCAACCAGAAAATTGATGTTTCGGCCTACCCCATCAACCATCTTCTCATGAATCAATGCAGCCACAATCAATGATCCCGATTGATCCACACCAGTTGAATCATGCACCACAACTGGATACTTGTTATTCCAAATAATTGGGAGGAACTCCATGTTTATCAAAAAGTGACAAGTGTTGTGATCATAATTGTTATACTGATACACTGATACATTCCGTTCTTGTCCTTCTCCCCATTTCAACTTCAACTCATACTCGTTGATTTGATCGAGTCTCAAGTGCAATGTTTTGTGGGATACATTAATCGCATCGGCTCCTTCTCCAAATTCCTTCTTTTCACCTTCCAACATCGCCCAATATTTCATCCCTTTTCCTCGATTATCATCCTTTACCACAATCTGTTGCACCTTCTCCTGTATCACCATCGCCCAGAATGCGTGAATGGTGGATTTCATTGGTGTCTGGGTGCAGATGAATCTTTTCGGATTTGTAGGAATGCCAATATAGTTCGCATGTATATAGTCCGATTTGAGTCCTGGGAACATCAGAACTACTCGTCCCTTGTCTTGGCAGTCCGTTCCGCCAGATCTACCTATCCAATTGAGCTCAAAGTTACTATTACTCGCCTTGAACGTCACTGGATCCTTCTTCGACATTAGGATATGCTTAAAATCAGACTTCCAAGCTTCTACACATCCATCCATCGTTTGCAACCATTTGAGCGCCTGAAAATTCTGATATTCAAGCTCAAAGTACAGTAACTCACAATTTTATCATGTTTCTCATCCATCACCCAAAATGGTCTTGCAGCATTCCTATATTTCATATCAACCCAATTCAACTCCTCGATAACGCTCATTTGTGTTTCATCAAGTATCAATGATTCGATATTGGTATACCGATCCTCTTCCTTCTCCTTCAATGGTTGATCCTTCACCTCCTCGTATTCCGCAATCTTTTTCTTCTTCTCCGCTTTCTTCTCGTTCCATAATTTTTCACCATATTTGTTGTCCTTCTTGTCAAAATTGTGTGGGTCATCGAGAAGATTTTCGAATGTCACTTTTCGATTCGATAGATCGCTATTAACCGGAAATATCCATGGCTCCAACCTTGATTTGACTGGTGGCTCAGTTGGTTTCGGCGCTTCAACTGGAGCAGCAGGTGGTGGTGGTGGCTTTTTCTTTTTCAAAACTGACTCAGTTCTCTTCCTAAAGTAATCAGAACCATATTGTATTTTGGTTGGTAGATAAACTCACTTTTTAGCGATACACATTTTGCTTAACTCACTGAATTTTAGTTAGAAATGATCAATATTTAGTTGAATTTCACGGTTTTGAAAGGTCGCACAATTGAAATTTTTTCGAATTCCCCTCTTTGGCTGAAATTCTGGGAATTGTAGTCACTAGATTCATCTATCGAATGTGTTTTAAAACATCAAAAAATATGAATTTTTACGTGAGTTGATACGATTCTAGTGTTGTGGTCAAAAAGCAGACCGGTTTCTTTCTCTAATTGCGATGGAGAGACGCAGAGAAAGAAACCGGTCTGCTTTTTGACCACGAGAGACGCAGAGAAAGAAACCGGTCTGCTTTTTGACCATGAGAGATGCAGAGAAAAAACCGGTCTGCTTTTTGCACATTGAGAGACGCAGAGAAAAAAACGGGTCTGCTTTTTGACCATAGAGACGCAGAGAAAAAACCCGGTCTGCTTTTTACACATTGAGAGACGCAGAGATAAAAACCGGTCTGTTTTTTGCACAATGAGAGACGCAGAGAAAAAAACCGGTCTGTTTTTTGACCAAACTATATTTTGTGCACAACTCGGCTGAAAATGAACGAATTTGTTCGAAATTTTTTGTGTGTGTATCCCCAAAAGAATCGTTTATTGTCAACTATAACTATTTCAATTGAAAACCACCGAAGCGAGTTCACAAATCGGCACTTCCTTCGGTCTCTCCTTCTTCCGTCGCACTTTCAGCTGCCTCTTTTCCATCACCAATCCTCGACCAGTATTGTACTTACAATCCCTCTCGAAGAAACGAATCAATGTTTTGTAGATACACCAGTAGTTCTGAATTCATTGATTTTGTAAGGTTTGAGGATTTTTGAAATACCGAGAAACTGTGAACTATACCAACCCGCTGACTCCGAAGATCTTTCATTGTTTCCTTGATATCTATGCCATGATCCTAGAAAAACCAAGTTTCAGCTATAAATTTCAGACATAAATCTCACCCCAAAGTACATTCTCTCATGAATTATAGCAGTGGCAATCAATGTACCAGATAGACCAACACCCGATGGACAATGTACCACTACCGGCAACTTGTTGTTCCAGACAATATGAAGCATGCGAAGTGTCCGTTCCCTATCATCCAACTGACTCCAATCCTTAAACTGATACACCGACACACCTCGACCATCATCACCCCAATTCAATCGCAACTCATACTCATTGATAACACCCAATCGACTGTGTTTCTTCACATTGCTCACATGTATCTTGTCGGCTCCCTCTCCAAATGTCATCTTCTCAAACCGTTCCAATGGCCAATATTGTGTGAAATCATTCTTCTCATCGTCCATTGAAACAATTTGCTCGGCATTCTCCTGAATTATCATCCACCAGAATGCGTTGATCGTTGATTTTAATGGTGTTTGAGTCGAGATGAAGCGTCTTGGATTGGCTGCTAGTCCGACGTAGTTGGCATTTATGTAGTCGGATGGGAGACTTTTCGAGTTTAGGACTATTCGATTTTTGTCTTGGCATGGAGTTTCATCTCTGAAAAAGTGAAATGTGCAAAAAGCAGACCGGTTTTTTCTCTGTATTTCTTGCCGGAATGAGAGACGCAGAAAAAGAAACCGGTCTGCTTTTTGCGCATATCTTCATTGTACTGCTATTTCGCGGGAATTTCGCCACATTCATGATTGAAAAAGGTATTTTGATGGGAATTTCGAGCAGTTCCATACCGATTCATCCCCATATTTGCATGAAACGCGTTCATTGTCACCCCAGCCGGTTTGTATTTATTAATCTCATCCAAATCCTTCTTCCAATCCTCTCGATGGTCCGACACCTTTCTCATCCAATTTTCAGCCTAAAGCAAGCTCATTTTTCTAGAAGAACCCTGAACAGTGACTCACAATCTCATCATGTCTCGCATCCATCACCCAAATCGATCGCTCCTTATTCTTATAGTCCGAATTCCAGTCCAACTCAGCATACGCACTCATCTGTGTTTCATCCACTCCGACCGTCATCACACTCGTATTATCATCCTCCTCATCTGTCGCCAATGGTTTATCCTTCACACTTTCATAGTGAGCATGTCGTTTGAGCTTCTCCTCCTTCAATGTCTTCTTCTCCGACACCTCGACCTTCGTCCGTCTTCTGACCCTCTCCGAGCTGTTTGTCCTCAATTCTTGCGGATCGACAATATCAGCAAACATACTATCATTCGCCGACTCCAACTTTTCCGTATCTTCCTTCTTATTGTCCATCACCAGATCACTTTTTATCGATGTTTCCTTTTCTTTTGATTCTACCTTTGGTACTTTCTTTGGCTCATCTTTTTTTGATGGAACTTTAACACTTTTCAATGGCGGAACCGCTTCAACTTTTGGTTGTTTCCTAAAAAGTGACATTTAGGAGGATCGGATAGTATCAAGCTCACTTTTTTGTAAAACACATCACGATTCCATAAGCGTTGTTTTATCAAATGACGAACATACTTTTTGGAATTATCAGTTGATTAGAATCACGTCACGCAAGATATTCATCTTTTTTCTTCTTTTTTTTTGAGACTACAAACTACAATCGAGAATGGTCTGCTTAGACTACAAACTACAATCGAGAATGGTCTGCTTAAACTACAACCTACAACCACAGCTTGAATTTTTGGTTTTTCGAGGTTATCATAAGAATTCCAAAACTCCTTCCAAAGAAAAAACATAAAAGTTATTCCCGTGAATCGTGAACTATTCAGCCGGTAGATTTATGATCTTCTGAACCAGTACAGTTAACATATTGCGAGCAACTTGGTGAACAATAAGAAGACGTCTTATTGGCATACTGATGATGGATCCTATGGAAGAAGGTCTATGGATGCATCCCTATCATCGATTGAAGTATCCATGCCACCCCGCAGATTCCAGGTTTGGTAAACCTCTTCCAGTATTTGTCAAGCTGGAAGCCATGAATCTTTGGAATCTATGAATCTGGAATCTATGAATCTACGAAATCTATGGAATCTATGGAGTCTATGATCACCTATTTATTGTCTTTCGATATGAATAAATCTTTTTTTCATTTTCGTAGAGTGTTTTTAAGTATAAATGAAATAAAATAGTTTTCCAAGAGAAATCAAGGGAATCTGAAACTCTGTGAAAGTTGAAAGTATAAAAATGTCAGAAGAAAGTGATCTGTAGTTGGATTTACTGCCAAATTCGTTCTGAAAAATATTAATATCCGAATGTCCCGTAGATGCTAATTTGTCGATAACTTGATAAACGCTATCAGTATCCTTCGTTCGCGTCTGTTGACGCATTCTGAATATCAACTAATCAATCATTATCAAATTCTACGTAAATCAGAAAAAGATTGTTATAAATAACAACAATGATGAGAGCAAATAAGACATCGGATCAAGTACCAGCACTAAATGTGTCGACGGATATGCTGGAGGAGGTTATGATGGAGGGCATGGTGTATACTCGAATGTATACCGTGGCACAGCCCACTCCAAATCCATGCAAAGACAAGATATTGCGGTAAAAAAGACATGGACCACTAAAAAGGCAGCAGATCCGAATGAGGTATTGATAACGATAGTAGTTGTTTGATAAGATATTATGATTAAGGTAAATGTGCTGAGAAAAGTAAATAAGTTGAATCATCCGAATATTGTCAAACTGTTGTTTGTATATAAGAAAGATCATGGTGATCAGGTGTGCTTATCAATGATATTTGGATATATGCCCACAAGTTTGGATTTGGTGAATATTGGAAGAAGAATGGATATTGTCGATATCAAGTTAATCACATGGCAGCTCTTCAGAGCACAGTTTCATTTGATTCGAGTAATTGATCTAGAAGATATGGTATAATTAAATGAATATTTTGCAGAATGATATAGTTCATCGAGACATTAAGCCATCCAATGTTTTATTTGAACCGGATACCGGATTGGTGAAGATATGTAACTTTGGATTATCAGTATCGAATTCCAAAAAGTATCCACAACCGCACTACATCGGCATCTATCGTGTACATTATCGGGCTCCAGAGATGTTGCTTAATGCCAAGCACTATGGAACTCAAGTTGGTATGTATTATTTTCATATTCATACTTACATCTGGTTCATTTTAAATGTTTGGTTGTGTGGGTGTGTGTTGGCGGAGATGGTAAAAGGTGGCATATTTCTTAAAGGAAAAACCACGGAGCATCAATTGGCGTTGGTGATGGAATTGTTGGGCCCACCAACAGTCCAAGATCGCCAAGCCATGCGATGCAGCGAAGCCGCGTTTCTTTGCACCAAGATGCCCATCAATCTCCAACAATCGGGCCTCGCCAACTTCAAGTTCATGGTCGATGAGCATTGGAAGTCGTCGGATGATCCGACGACAACAATATGCAATAAGGTAACAAAAATTTATTAACTAAATAACAATCAAAACCTACAGGTGATCGGGAAGGAGGATATCAAGGCGGCTGTTGGGATTTTGAGACGAGTGTTGGTTTATCAACCACCAAGAAGATATGCCGGCGTTGATCTACTCGTTGATCAATTCTTTCAAATATTATTCGACCGAACAACACTGAGATCGAATGGCAATCCAATTTGGTGTGTGTCTCGGAAGGATTTGAACAATGTCAGGATTGGTGACAAGACTATCACGGAAATATCCACATCGAAGTGATTGTAATAGAACATTGCCATAGATTCGTTTTGAAATAAAAATTGACATAAATTCATAGATTCATAGATATCACCTAAACATGTATTTGCACTTACACTTTTTCAGGCAAAAATAATATAATGTGTATAGTTCAATTCTGTGTGTATAATCCTGAATATCATTCTCCCATCATCAAAACTGCTCGAACTTTTCGGTTCAAAACTGAAATAATCGTGTCTGTTGACACATTTATTTAGAAAACAGGTCAAAACGTGAAAAAATGTTCGTTTTTTGTATGAAATTCCAATGTGCAAAAAGCAGACCGGTTTTTTTCTCTGCGTCTCTCAATGGTCAAAAAGCAGACCGGTTTTTTTCTCTGCGTCTCTCAATGGTCAAAAAGCAGACCCGTTTTTTCTCTGCGTCTCTCGATGTGCAAAAAGCAGCTATGTTTTCTCTGACTCTCTCCTTTTGAGCTCTCTTTCTGAGCTGGCAGAGTTCCAAGGCACCCAACCGCGGGACGTGTCACCTCATGGAATAACGCACAAAACGACACAGCGAAACATAGGCTGCGTTTCGCGCGTCTTATTACCACAATGCGTAAATCTCTTCTTTTAGTTATCGATTTTTCTCTGTATTTGGGATTATTTTGATGTGCAAGATGTGTTTCATCAGATTTCAAGTAAAGAGCCACGTCTTGACAAAAAGTTATTATTAAAATTTTTCTCATTTTTTCAGAGAACATCGCAACTATGAAAGTCGTATTTCCTTCGACCTTTAAATCAATCGAGTTAATGTACACAAAACAGCTACAATACTATACCCCTCGCGTAGCATTGTTGGAGCAATTGGAAAAGGGAGAAGTGGCTGAATGGGTTGTTAAGATGTCCAAGTTCAAAGTTACAAATGAGCAAAAACTTCTTGATATTTGGTCGAAGCGTGCTATGGATTGGCAAGGAGAAGCCGAAGAATTTTTTTGGTATGAAGTGTTTGGAGGCGCTAATCAATCGGAAGATGATAACTCTACTTATAATCTTATCACATTGTCAACAGAACGAAGGAAATATGTGATTGATTTGGGTTTGTTTATAGATTCATTGATTCATAGATTCATAGATTCATAGATTCATAGAATCATAGATTCATAGATTCATAGATTCATAGAATCATAGATTCATAGATTCATAGAATCATAGATTCATAGATTCATAGATTCATAGATTCATAGATTCATAGATTCATAGATTCATAGATTCATAGATTCATAGATTCATAGATTCATAGATTCATAGATTCATAGATTCATAGATTCATAGATTCATAGATTCATAGATTCATAGATTCATAGATTCATAGATTCATAGATTCATAGATTCATAGATTCATAGATTCATAGATTCATAGATTCATAGATTCATAGATTCATAGATTCATAGATTCATAGATTCATAGATTCATAGATTCATAGATTCATAGATTCATAGATTCATAGATTCATAGATTCATAGATTCATAGATTCATAGATTCATAGATTCATAGATTCATAGATTCATAGATTCATAGATTCATAGATTCATAGATTCATAGATTCATAGATTCATAGATTCATAGATTCATAGATTCATAGATTCATAGATTCATAGATTCATAGATTCATAGATTCATAGATTCATAGATTCATAGATTCATAGATTCATAGATTCATAGATTCATAGATTCATAGATTCATAGATTCATAGATTCATAGATTCATAGATTCATAGATTCATAGATTCATAGATTCATAGATTCATAGATTCATAGATTCATAGATTCATAGATTCATAGATTCATAGATTCATAGATTCATAGATTCATAGATTCATAGATTCATAGATTCATAGATTCATAGATTCATAGATTCATAGATTCATAGATTCATAGATTCATAGATTCATAGATTCATAGATTCATAGATTCATAGATTCATAGATTCATAGATTCATAGATTCATAGATTCATAGATTCATAGATTCATAGATTCATAGATTCATAGATTCATAGATTCATAGATTCATAGATTCATAGATTCATAGATTCATAGATTCATAGATTCATAGATTCATAGATTCATAGATTCATAGATTCATAGATTCATAGATTCATAGATTCATAGATTCATAGAATCATAGATTCATAGATTCATAGATTCATAGATTCATAGATTCATAGATTCATAGATTCATAGATTCATAGATTCATAGATTCATAGATTCATAGATTCATAGAATCATAGATTTTTTTCTAGTTCCCGGCCGGATTTTTGAATGGATCATCAAATTCCTTCTTGAGCAAACCCGTATAGATATTTGTCAATGGACAGATAAACATGCATTGGAATTTCAAATATCAAAATTCGACGTGCTCGGAGAGCTTTATGCAATCATAAATGGACTCCAAAAATCAGCAGGGGCTTACACTGTCAAGTTGCTGTTGAACAGTTATTGTATGACCAAGGTTTTGAGAAAGGTAAGTTTTATATATGAAACAAACACTGAACAAAATATGAGTTGCAGGTTGATAAAAAAATGCATATTTATAAATTCGATAGAATATGGTACGACCGAGAAATCAACAAGCCAGCGAACGAAGGCATTGAGTGGTATTATGGCTGGGATATTACGGTCTTCCTTAGTCGTGCAAGGTTTCCAACATTGACGTTATAATATTTTTTAAAAAATATGCTGAATAAACATATACGAGAAAAACTACTTTTAGTACTTCGTTATTGTTTACAAACAGAAGAAAAAACTCAAAATTACTCCTAAAAACATACATCGAAAGTGAGTAATAACAAATATCATAACAGTTATCATTCAAAGATTCACTCAACTATGAATGAATGTTTCGAGTATCACAAGAGTGTCTCAATTGGCGGATATGTTTATCAAACTTTCCCGCCACTTTTTGTTCCATTCGTATTATTTTTTCACTTATTTTTTTTCATATTACATTATTCATCGACCACAATTTCAACACAAATTGTTCAAAATCGCTCAACGCGCTTGCTTTTTTTCAGCCAACTCAATCAAGTTTCAGCCGGGATTTTCAGATGTTATAATTGATTACTGATTTCGAACGTTTTCCTTATTTTTCTGAGAATCATCAAAGCGAAAAATAGACACATTATGAAAACTTTCCATAGGTACAACTCTCAGTCCAGCTTTGAAAAACTTTCACAAGACAATGAGTTAGCAAGGAAAATCGTTTATTGTCAACCATAACTAATTCAATTAAAAACCACCGAAGCAAGTTCACAAATCGGCACTTCTTTCGGCCGTTCCTTCTTCCGTCGCACTTTCAGCTGCCTCTTTTCCATCACCAATCCTCGACCAGTATTGTACTTACAATCTCTCTCGAAGAAACAAATCAATGTTTTGTAGATGCACCAGTAGTTCTGAATTCACTGATTTGGTAAGGTTTGAGGATTTATCGAATACCGAAAAACTGTGAACTATACCGATCCTCTGACTACGAAGGTCTTTCATCGTTTCTTTGATATCTATGCCATCATCCTAGAAAAACCAAGTTTCAGCTATAAATTTAAGATTTATGGCTCACCCCAAAGTACATTTTCTCATGAATAATAGCAGTGGCAATCAATGTACCAGATAGATCAACACCCGATGGACAATGTACCACTACCGGCAACTTGTTGTTCCATACAATATGAAGCATGCGAAGTGTCCGTTCCCTATCATCCAACTGACTCCAATCCTTAAACTGATACACCGACACACCTCGACCATCATCACCCCAATTCAATCGCAACTCATACTCATTGATAACACCCAATCGACTGTGTTTCTTCACATTGCTCACATGTATCTTGTCGGCTCCCTCTCCAAATGTCATCTTCTCAAACCGTTCCAATGGCCAATATTGTGTGAAATCATTCTTCTCATCGTCCATTGAAACAATTTGCTCGGCATTCTCCTGAATTATCATCCACCAGAATGCGTTGACCGTTGATTTTAATGGTGTTTGAGTCGAGATGAAGCGTCTTGGATTGGCTGCTAGTCCGACGTAGTTGGCATTTATGTAGTCGGATGGGAGACTTTTCGAGTTTAGGACTATTCGATTTTTGTCTTGGCAAGGAGTTTCATCTCTGTAATAGTGGAATGTGCAAAAAATCAGACCGGTTTCTTTCTCTGCGTCTCTCAATGGTCAAAAAGCAGACCGGTTTCTTTCTCTGCGTCTCTCGATGTGCAAAAAGCAGACCGGTTTTTTACGGGTCTGCTTTTCGCGCAAATCCACATTCGATTGGGATTTCGGAACACATGAGGGAAAAAAGATTTTTCGATAGAAATTTCGAGCACGTTCATACCGATTCTTGTCCACATTCGCATGAAACGCGTTCATTGTCACCCCAGCCGGTTTGTATTTATTAATCTCATCCAAATCCTTCTTCCAATCCTCCCGATGGTCCGACACCTTTCTCATCCAATTTTCAGCCTAAAGCAAGCTCATTTTTCTAGAAGAACCCTGAACAGTGACTCACAATCTCATCATGTCTCGCATCCATCACCCAAATCGATCGCTCCTTATTCTTATAGTCCGAATTCCAGTCCAACTCAGCATACGCACTCATCTGTGTTTCATCCACTCCGACCGTCATCACACTCGTATTATCATCCTCCTCATCTGTCGCCAATGGTTTATCCTTCACACTTTCATAGTGAGCATGTCGTTTGAGCTTCTCCTCCTTCAATGTCTTCTTCTCCGACACCTCGACCTTCGTCCGTCTTCTGACCCTCTCCGAGCTGTTTGTCCTCAATTCTTGCGGATCGACAATATCAGCAAACATACTATCATTCGCCGACTCCAACTTTTCCGTGTCTTCCTTCTTATTGTCCATCACCAGATCACTTTTTATTGATGTTTCCTTTTCTTTTGATTCTACCTTTGGCACTTTTTTTGGCTCATCTTTTTTCGATGGAACTTTAACACTTTTCAATGGCGGAACCGTTTCAACTTTTGGTTGTTTCCTGAAAAGTTGGCATTTAGGAGGAACGGATAGTATCAGGGCTCACTTTTTTGTGAAACACATCACGATTCCATCAGCGTTGATTTATCAAAATGAGGAACATACTTCTGGGAATCATCAGTTGATTAGAATCACGTCACGCAAGATATTCATCTTTTTTTTATTTTTTGAGACTACAAACTACCCTCGAGAATGGTCTGCTTAGACTACAAACTACAATTGAGAATGGTCTGCTTAGACTACAAACTACAATCGAGAATGGTCTGCTTAGACTACAAACTACAATCGAGAATGGTCTGCTTAGACTACAAACTACAATTGAGAATGGTCTGCTTAACTTTAGCAGTGTGGTCTGCTTAGGCTTAGCAGTGTGGTCTGCTCAGGTTTAGCAGTGTGGTCTGCTTAGGTTTAGCCGTGTGGTCTGCTTAGGTTTAGCCGTGTGGTCTGCTTAGGTTTAGCAGTGGGGTCTGCTCAGGTTTAGCAGTGTGGTCTGCTTAGATTTAGCCGTGTGGTCTGCTTAGGTTTAGCCGTGTGGTCTGCTTAGGCTTAGCAGTGTGGTCTGCTCAGGTTTAGCAGTGTGGTCTGCTTAGATTTAGCCGTGTGGTCTGCTTAGGTTTAGCCGTGTGGTCTGCTTAGGTTTAGCAGTGGGGTCTGCTCAGGTTTAGCAGTGTGGTCTGCTTAGGTTTAGCCGTGTGGTCTGCTTAGGCTTAGCAGTGTGGTCTGCTTAGGTTTAGCCGTGTGGTCTGCTTAGGTTTAGCCGTGTGGTCTGCTTAGGTTTAGCAGTGGGGTCTGCTCAGGTTTAGCAGTGTGGTCTGCTTAGGTTTAGCCGTGTGGTCTGCTTAGGCTTAGCAGTGTGGTCTGCTTAGGTTTAGCCGTCTGTGGTCTGCTTAGGTTTAGCCGTGTGGTCTGCTTAGGTTTAGCCGTGTGGTCTGCTTAGGTTTAGCCGTGTGGTCTGCTTAGGTTTAGCAGTGGGGTCTGCTCAGGTTTAGCAGTGTGGTCTGCTTAGGTTTAGCCGTGTGGTCTGCTTAGGCTTAGCAGTGTGGTCTGCTTAGGTTTAGCCGTGTGGTCTGCTTAGGTTTAGCCGTGTGGTCTGCTTAGGTTTAGCAGTGGGGTCTGCTCAGGTTTAGCAGTGTGGTCTGCTTAGGTTTAGCCGTGTGGTCTGCTTAGGCTTAGCAGTGTGGTCTGCTTAGGTTGAGCCGTGTGGTCTGCTTAGGTTTAGCCGTGTGGTCTGCTTAGGTTTAGCCGTCTGTGGTCTGCTTAGGTTTAGCCATGTGTGGCCTGCTTAGGTTTAGCCGTGTGGTCTGCTCAGGTTTAGCAGTGTGGTCTGCTTAGGTTTAGCCGTGTGGTCTGCTTAGGTTTAGCCGTGTGGTCTGCTTAGGTTTAGCCGTGTGGTCTGCTCAGGTTTAGCAGTGTGGTCTGCTTAGGTTTAGCCGTGTGGTCTGCTTAGGTTTAGCCGTGTGGTCTGCTTAGGTTTAGCGATGTGGTCTGCTTAGGTTTAGCCGTGTGGTCTGCTTAGGTTTAGCCGTGTGGTCTGCTTAGGTTTAGCCGTGTGGTCTGCTTAGGTTGAGCCGTGTGGTCTGCTCAGGTTTAGCAGTGTGGTCTGCTTAGGTTTAGCCGTGTGGTCTGCTTGGGTTTAGCCGTGTGGTCTGCTCAGGTTTAGCAGTGTGGTCTGCTCAGGTTTAGCAGTGTGGTCTGCTTAGGTTTAGCCGTGTGGTCTGCTTGGGTTTAGCCGTGTGGTCTGCTCAGGTTTAGCAGTGTGGTCTGCTCAGGTTTAGCAGTGTGGTCTGCTTAGGTTTAGCCGTGTGGTCTGCTCAGGTTTAGCAGTGTGGTCTGCTTAGGTTTAGCCGTGTGGTCTGCTTAGGTTTAGCCGTGTGGTCTGCTTAGGTTTAGCCATGTGGTCTGCTTAGGTTTAGCCGTGTGGTCTGCTTAGGTTTAGCCGTGTGGTCTGCTTAGGTTTAGCCGTGTGGTCTGCTCAGGTTTAGCCGTGTGGTCTGCTCAGGTTTAGCAGTGTGGTCTGCTCAGGTTTAGCAGTGTGGTCTGCTTAGGTTTAGCCGTGTGGTCTGCTCAGGTTTAGCAGTGTGGTCTGCTTAGGTTTAGCCGTGTGGTCTGCTTAGGTTTAGCCGTGTGGTCTGCTTGGGTTTAGCCGTGTGGTCTGCTCAGGTTTAGCCGTGTGGTCTGCTTGGGTTTAGCCGTGTGGTCTGCTCAGGTTTAGCAGTGTGGTCTGCTCAGGTTTAGCAGTGTGGTCTGCTTAGGTTTAGCCGTGTGGTCTGCTTGGGTTTAGCCGTGTGGTCTGCTCAGGTTTAGCAGTGTGGTCTGCTTAGGTTTAAACAATAATATTGACGTTGTTTATATCTCAATATTTATTTTTTGCTGTTTCAAAATATTAATGAAAATTAACTGACACAATTTATCTTCAATCCTTTCATCTTTATGATTAATACTTTCGATTGGAGTGAAATAAGTTCTCTCATTTCAGCCCGAAATATTTTATAATTATTACTCTTTCAGAGATACTTTTCCAAGTAAATTCATATTTTTATTCAATAAAGTATTCAAATGTTTTTACTCCACCGATTTTCCTGTTGTACCTGTGACCGTCACATCACCCCTCTTAACATCAGTCCTGTCCTTCATCGTGATACATCCTATCTTCTTCCCATACATCCTAACTGTATCCTCCTCGAACAATTGGGTAAAAAACTTGTCCAACAACAATTTTGGTCCAACAAGTCGCTTTGATGGTTGATAAACCATGTTCCTTCTTATCACTTGGATGTTGATGTTCCGGTGATTGTTTTGTCTCCAATCTTCACACTATTCAAATCTTTGATGGACAAACATTTGATCGGTTTTCCATCAGATCTCATTTTTTTTGGATCAAATAATTCTTTGAAGAATGGATCAATTAGGAGATCAAGTCCGGCCAGTCTACTCGATGAATTGTAGACGAGAATTTTTTTCAAAATTGCCACCGCTGCCTTCACATCCTCTTTTCCAATCATCTGTAGGTATTGATTGTTATTTAACTAATAAATGTTTACTACCTTATTGTACATCGTGGTCATCGGATCATTTGACGGTTTCGATTGCTCATCGATCATATACTTGAAATCGGCGATGCCTGATTTCTGCCGATTGACGGGCATTGGTGTACAAAGAAACGCGGCTTCATTGCACCCCATCGCATCACGATCCTGGACTGTTGGTGCACCCAATAACTCCATGACCAATTGAAGTTGATGTTTTTCGCTTGTTCCGGCCAGGAAAATATCGCCCTTCAACAGTTCCGCCAACACACATCCAGCACTCCATACGTCTAAAATAGCCCGAATGTAAGTATAAATATGAAAATAATACATACCAACTCCCGTCCCATAGTGTTTTGCACCAAGTAGCAGCTCTGGAGGACGATAGTGGCGGGTGATGATGTAACTTTGCATCGCATACTTCTTGGCATTTATGATGGCAGATCCGAAATCTGACAATTTAGTCAGGCCACTATCCGGATTCAACAATAGGTTGGCTTGCGGTTTTATATCTCGTTGTGCAATATCCATCTGCAAAATATTCACCTTCTTCTACCATAATTTCTAGATCACTTACGCGATGCAAATGGAATTGAGCTCTGAACATCTGCCATGTTGATATCAACAGTATCCAACTCCCTTATAAACATTGCTAAAGAATCCCGAGCCGATATAAAATAATCCGATCATATATATATATATATATGGATGGTCTCGATCAAGCCAGTCCCGACGTTCTTCGCTCTAACTACATCCATCGTTTTCATCGAGTAGTTTCACCGCCGTCTTCATATCCTTTTTCTTAATCGTATTATTTTGAATTGTCGTTTTCACATCCTCCTCATATCCTTCTTGTTTCTCATAAACTCAAAATTTCTCGATGCTGATGACTGATCCTTGAATATGTGTGTGTGTGTGCAATATTTTGATCCACTGATCTTCATCACTACCCGATCATCAGCAGTCGGTATACCGAGTAGTTCGAATATCAGATCACACTGATTGATCAAGTACCGGCTTCCCTCAATCATTCCATATGACCAGATGTCAATCTCGCACCCATATTCCTTCGATTCCAGTGATAATTCCGGTGGTCGATTGTATCTTGTCACGTGGTAGCTCGGTTGAGCATATTTTCGAGGTTCGAGCTCTGATGAACCAAAGTCAGTAATTTTGCGCAAACCGGACTCGGCATTGAATAGTAAATTTCGCGGTTTTATGTCACGGTGGACAACATCCATCTGAAACTAATCCTAGTTTTCTTTCTGCAAGTAAAACTAACCGCGAAACATCTGCCAGGCGATCAAATTCACTTCGATCATGTCCAATTGCCTTGATAGTTGTTGATACAGTTTTTGTGGTATATACTCGAAGACCAATGATAGACATACTTGCTTATCGAACTTCCTCTCATAACTGTACAGCAAGCGGACAATTTTTTTATGATGGACAATGTTTTGAGCTTGTCCAACATGCGTATCTAAATCATCTATTATCATATCACTAGTTTGAATACTATCCATACCTCGAATAGTCTCATGTCCTTCGGCCTTGACTGATTCAGTTTGATTCATACTCCTCGATTCACATTACTGAAAGTTCCGAATGCTCCATAAATTCATATCTAGACGTACCTTTGTTTGATGTCCATTGTGCATGTTCTTTATAAAATTGGAATTTTCAGACTGTCTAGTTTTTCAAGAAATGAACATTCAGATGGACTAGTTTTTCAGTTATCCCCACGTTTTTAAAGTTTTCTACATATTTTTCGAAACAAAATTACGGTTTCTGATTCCATTTATGAGAATGAACAGATGTATCAATTTTGCTTAGCATGGTGTAAAAAATGACATCTTGTTCTCGAATCAGTCCAAAACTTGAGAAATGATACCTTCCCTCAATACCATGTGGATTCGATAAACTGATTTGATGCCATTTCCCCGTTTCTAAACCTAAGCAGACCACACGGCTAAACCTAAGCAGACCACACGGCTAAACCTAAGCAGACCACACTGCGAAACCTAAGCAGACCACACGGCTAAACCTAAGCAGACCACATGGCTAAACCTAAGCTGACCACACGGCTAAACCTAAGCAGACCACACGGCTAAACCTAAGCAGACCACACGGCTAAACCTAAGCAGACCACATGGCTAAACCTAAGCAGACCACACGGCTAAACCTAAGCAGACCACATGGCTAAACCTAAGCAGACCACACAGCTAAACCTAAGCAGACCACATGGCTAAACCTAAGCAGACCACATGGCTAAACCTAAGCAGACCACATGGCTAAACCTAAGCAGACCACACGGCTAAACCTAAGCAGACCACATGGCTAAACCTAAGCAGACCACGCTGCTAAACCTAAGCAGACCACACGGCTAAACCTAAGCAGACCACACGGCTAAACCTAAGCAGACCACACGGCTAAACCTAAGCAGACCACATGGCTAAACCTAAGCAGACCACACGGCTAAACCTAAGCAGACCACATGGCTAAACCTAAGCAGACCACACAGCTAAACCTAAGCAGACCACATGGCTAAACCTAAGCAGACCACATGGCTAAACCTAAGCAGACCACATGGCTAAACCTAAGCAGACCACACGGCTAAACCTAAGCAGACCACATGGCTAAACCTAAGCAGACCACGCTGCTAAACCTAAGCAGACCACACGGCTAAACCTAAGCAGACCACACGGCTAAACCTAAGCAGACCACATGGCTAAACCCAAGCAGACCACACGGCTAAACCTGAGCAGACCACACTGCTAAGCCTAAGCAGACCCCACTGCTAAGCCTAAGCAGACCACACGGCTAAACCTGAGCAGACCACACTGCTAAGCCTAAGCAGACCCCACTGCTAAGCCTAAGCAGACCACACGGCTAAACCTAAGCAGACCACACTGCTAAACCTAAGCAGACCACATGGCTAAACCTAAGCAGACCACACGGCTAAACCTAAGCAGACCACATGGCTAAACCTAAGCAGACCACGCTGCTAAACCTAAGCAGACCACACGGCTAAACCTAAGCAGACCACACGGCTAAACCTAAGCAGACCACATGGCTAAACCCAAGCAGACCACACGGCTAAACCTGAGCAGACCACACTGCTAAGCCTAAGCAGACCCCACTGCTAAGCCTAAGCAGACCACACGGCTAAACCTGAGCAGACCACACTGCTAAGCCTAAGCAGACCCCACTGCTAAGCCTAAGCAGACCACACGGCTAAACCTAAGCAGACCACACTGCTAAACCTAAGCAGACCACATGGCTAAACCTAAGCAGACCACGCTGCTAAACCTAAGCAGACCACACGGCTAAACCTAAGCAGACCACATGGCTAAACCTAAGCAGACCACGCTGCTAAACCTAAGCAGACCACACGGCTAAACCTAAGCAGACCACACGGCTAAACCTAAGCAGACCACATGGCTAAACCCAAGCAGACCACACGGCTAAACCTGAGCAGACCACACTGCTAAGCCTAAGCAGACCCCACTGCTAAGCCTAAGCAGACCACACGGCTAAACCTAAGCAGACCACACTGCTAAACCTAAGCAGACCACATGGCTAAACCTAAGCAGACCACACGGCTAAACCTAAGCAGACCACACGGCTAAACCTAAGCAGACCACATGGCTAAACCTAAGCAGACCACGCTGCTAAACCTAAGCAGACCACATGGCTAAACCTAAGCAGACCACACGGCTAAACTTAAGCAGACCACATGGCTAAACCTAAGCAGACCACGCTGCTAAACCTAAGCAGACCACATGGCTAAACCTAAGCAGACCACACTGCTAAACCTAAGCAGACCCCATGGCTAAACCTAAGCAGACCACACGGCTAAACCTAAGCAGACCACATGGCTAAACCTAAGCAGACCACACTGCTAAACCTAAGCAGACCACATGGCTAAACCTAAGCAGACCACATGGCTAAACCTAAGCAGACCACACGGCTAAACCTAAGCAGACCACACGGCTAAACCTAAGCAGACCACATGGCTAAACCTAAGCAGACCACACGGCTAAACCTAAGCAGACCACATGGCTAAACCTAAGCTGACCACACGGCTAAACCTAAGCAGACCACACGGCTAAACCTAAGCAGACCACACGGCTAAACCTAAGCAGACCACATGGCTAAACCTAAGCAGACCACACGGCTAAACCTAAGCAGACCACATGGCTAAACCTAAGCAGACCACATGGCTAAACCTAAGCAGACCACACGGCTAAACCTAAGCAGACCACATTGCTAAACCTAAGCAGACCACACTGCTAAACCTAAGCAGACCACATGGCTAAACCTAAGCAGACCACATGGCTAAACCTAAGCAGACCACACTGCTAAACCTAAGCAGACCACATGGCTAAACCTAAGCAGACCACACGGCTAAACCTAAGCAGACCACACGGCTAAACCTAAGCAGACCACATGGCTAAACCTAAGCAGACCACGCTGCTAAACCTAAGCAGACCACACGGCTAAACCTAAGCAGACCACATGGCTAAACCTAAGCAGACCACACTGCTAAACCTAAGCAGACCACATGGCTAAACCTAAGCAGACCACATGGCTAAACCTAAGCAGACCACATGGCTAAACCTAAGCTGACCACACGGCTAAACCTAAGCAGACCACACGGCTAAACCTAAGCAGACCACACGGCTAAACCTAAGCAGACCACATGGCTAAACCTAAGCAGACCACATGGCTAAACCTAAGCAGACCACACTGCTAAACCTAAGCAGACCACATGGCTAAACCTAAGCAGACCATACCGCTGTGTAAAAATGACTGTTCAAGAAGGGATGTGGATTTTTGAAGAACAATCGGGAATTCACCAAGACTTCGAGTTTCAGCGGAAACCATGAAGCAGTGCAAAGCTTCATGTTTTTTAGGAAACTCCATATTTCCTTACCGACTTTTTGTTAATTTTCCAGGTAGAAATATTGAATCGGTTGCGGAACACTAACGCAAAACTAGAAGTATGAACAATATAGAAATTTTAAAACAGAAAAAATTTGGAGAACAAGATGTAGTGAATACATACCTATTTTGTTGGAAGCACATCAAACCTAAACAAATCACAGAATCGGCTCATCGAAAACATATCGCAAAAATGTGCAAATATACATGCATAAACCTTCACACTTGTGTAGTAAATTTTTAGTAGCTCCAATCTTTTCATATGAATGTGACGGAAATTGAAACAGAAGAATAACGGTTTCAGGGAAAAATTAACTAGAAGTGTTTGTTTATCAGTATTTATCTTTTTTTGATATTAGCGAAGCTCTGAAAACGGCATGGATAAATAGGATACACAATTTTATGAAATCGATCAAAAATAACCGAAACAAGAAACCCCGAAAGAAACGGAAGCACTGATAATTGGAATAATTGAGCTGATAAAGCCTTGGTTTTGAAACATAATTTTTTTTGAGAACTTGATTTACACTTGTGATATTCATCATGAAAGCCACTTATTTCAAAATAACTTTTTAATGTTTCAAAATTTTGTATTATAATTTTCTAGTAATTAAAGTTCTGATCGGAGTTTCGAATTTTTTTGGACTAACCAACCAAAAAATTGGATATGGGAATTATGAAACAGAACAAATACAAATTTTTTTTTTTCAATTCTGGGAAATTTTTTCAATTCTGGGGAACGCAAGTTTTCTGGAATTTTACTTTCGAACAAAATGGAAGAAAAAAGCTACACGAATTTCAGTGATTTCAGCTGTTTTTTTTGAAAACCTTTCCGAATCATTCGACTATGGATTGGAAAATATTATCTTTTTGAAGAATGAGGAAGCTTTGAAACAGTCCAAAAATGGGTGCAAAATTCTATTCATTTACAGTATCTCTTGAGGTATTTGATATGATTCTCAAACTGTTCAACATATACTCCATAGCAGATTGATTGTCTGTAAAACGGGTTCAACAAGTGATACACAGTCCTCTGTTTTGAGAATAACTTTAATTTGAAGTAAAATTTTAATAATCTTCGAATGGTGACATATTTTGAAAAGTGTTCATTGTTTCAATAAAACGGCATTATTCCAAAAAATATCAATCGTTTGTTCTGTTATAGCTATGCCTGAGTTATCGTTAGCAATGAAAACACTTCACAGTTTCGGATTTATTGAAACCGCAATTTCATAATGGAATCAGTTTTTTCAATACAAACAATCACTTTTTCAAAAATTTATTGAATTTTTCACTAAATGCATCTGTTCTCAATGGGTCCATTATGTCGAGGCAAGTTAATCGAGAAATGTCAGTACTTAAAAACGGTTTCCAACAATAGGATGAATTTCGAAACATTGATATTATGAAAATGTGCTGGATTTGACATTTTTCTGTTTCAAAAAATCGTGGAAATTTTTGGAGCACAATATCCATCGCTCATACGTTAATTGCAATATCTAACAGTTTCTCACTATTAAATTCATTTTCTGATAGGTTACAGTTTCTGAAATGTATTGTCTGAAACGAATTCCCAGAAAACTAATAATCCAATGATTGCTGAAAAAAGTGATTTATTTTCGTATGAAATTTTGTTGAAATAGTAATATTCATGAAAACCAAAGACAGCTAACTTTAACATAGATATACATATAACATAGAACATAGAAAAATAAGTCTTGTTCAAAATGAAGAAAGATTTTGAAACAGAAAAAAGCCTGCTAAAAACGTTCACGGTTTCTTTTCAAGAATTTGGCTGTTCTATCGCCCGAAAGTAGTTTGCCGCTACAGCACATGGTGCAGCTTCAGTTTCAGCACGATTTGATTTTTCCTGAAATTTTGAAACAGTAAAACATTAGCACTGTAGTTGCCAGTATATCATGCATTTTGTTCTATTTGGCAATTTGAAACAGAAAAAACTGCCGATTAACTGATACATTGATATCATTTTGTTTATTTTAGTATGAAATAGAATGATATTTGACAAATTCAGAAAAAAAGACTTGAAACAGAACTTCTTACTAATTGTGAATATCAGTCACGATTAAATTTCTAAAAGTGAGAATATAATCATATTGCTTTCATCAAGAAAATAAAAAAAGCAATTGCAGTTTCTATGACAATTGAAAGTTCACACGTATTTTTGGTCGATATTGCGATGTGCGCAACTGCTTCAAATTGTGAATATTCTTTGTAGTACTTGAAGGTGCCTTGATCATTCGAAAATGATAAAATTACACATCTAGCCAAATAACATATTTCTTGTTTCAATATAATTCGAAAGACAACTATTGGTATAGGGAAAACAGTGAAATGAGTTGTTCTTTTTCTTTGAACGGTATATGATTTCAAAACCAAAAATGAAATAAAACATTTTTTTACTCGTTTTGTGTTTTATTAATAACAAAAACTGAAACTGATATGATAAAATGTTTCATGTTTCAGTTTGTTCCGAAATAAAATATTTTAATTTAACTGCACTAACATATTTTGTTGATATTCAAATATCGAAACATGCGAAAATTCGGATAAACAAATAAAGGAACTTTCTTCGAGAAAATGGATAATAATTGCAGTTTCTACAAAAATTCAAAATTTACCCGTAACTGTGAATATTCAATGTAGTTCTCGAAGGATTTTCAGAACATTCGAAACTGATCTACTCAAAAATACTGATTTTCCCTGCACTATTATGTTCCATTTTGTGTTATAGAAATGAAAGTTTTTGAAACTTGCAGTTGCAAAACATGCGTGTTGACAATCACAAAAAAATTGAAACTGATATGAAACAAATATTTCATGTTTCACTTTGTTTCGAAATAAAATATTTTAATTTTACTGCACTCTAGATTGTATCGAAATCAATTGTCCATTGTAATTGGATACTATATGACTACTCTTTGTATCAGTTACACAAATTGTGTTCAATGCTCCATATATGCCTCACCAACTCCATCTTCTTGGTGGATACGAATATATGCGATGCGATCTACATCGAAAAATTCCACAAAATTTTGGCAGTTTCAAAAATGTTTGATACACTGTATCTAACACATATTTTTTTTGCTCATAAAAACATTTTACTGTTTCAGAAATTTTAAATTTTGACAGATTTTTGGGAATTATTTGATGATAGAAATCAAGTATCGATTACTAATTGTAAATCAATAATTTCATAAAATCGTCGACTATTTCGTTCCCTTGAATAATTCCAGATTTTTCCAGAAAAAAATCCAGAGAAATTCCAGATTAGGAAAATCAATGATTATTAGCAGGAGATGATGAAATATGAATTTATATTTTTCGCAAAATTGCTATCATTAAAGAAAATATATGTCAGTCAACCTTCATGAATATTTGAATCAGTAATCAAAAATATATTAAAGTTTCAGAAATTCTTGAAACTATTTCTACTACTTGAAATGTTACAGATCCTGTCAATAAAAAAGCCCACTGTGCTCGGAATATACGGTATTTTATGAATCCGAACAGTCATCAAGTTTTTACGAACTTGTTTCAGTTTATGAATATATGAAAAGATGCATATTGCCCATCGAGATATAAAACTTCAATATTTGCTCATTCATCCGGACACTATTGTCAAGATATGTTATGTTTGGACTGGTGGATGTGTAATGGGAAAATTTCTGAAAGGATTTTCTTTGAAACAACTTTGAAACAGCAAAATGTATCGAAAAAATACGGTTGGAGGGAGTATCAGTGAACAGAAAATAGTTAGCTTTTTACATGTCTTATTATAATTTTTCTCTGTTTCAAACTTCGTACATTTTTTTCATTGCTAAGGTTTGCTGAGAACACTCGAAACAACACCAAGAAACGGTATGTTGTCAATAAAAAAAATTGGACACTGATTTTTGCTTAGCGAGCCTAGTAACCTGATGCAAATGTAAAAAGTTTTCATGAACACTTGAATCAGCAAACATTTCAGAAAATGAGTCAAAATTCCCAACCTAAATTTATGGCTCACAGTTTGGCATCTCAATTTGGAGACATCATTAACATAATTGACAAAAAATTTATATTTTCAGTTTCAAAAGATTCTGAAACTGAGAAAAAAGTGTTTCATCAGCAGTAAATTTCGATTTAGAAAGGCGTCAAAAATTGATTGCCGACATACAATTTCAGTTTCAAATATTTCTTCAATCGAGACATGAACATACACAAGTAATCTAGTCGGTGTATCATTGAAAGTTGAAAAAAACGTTCGAAAATGCCGTCAACTTATGTTTCAAAGTGTCTACGCAACAGTCGGTTCGCGAGCAGTCTTGTTTATTGTTAAAAGGGGATACAAATTTTTTCACTGTTTCTTCAAAAAAAGAATAATTACATTATCAAACAAGAGTCAGTCATGTGTGTTGACGATAACTGCAAAACAATAAACTGATGTGACATTGTTTCAATTAATTTTGATACTCTTGGAACAGTGTAAAAATTATCCAGAAAATATAGTAGAAAAAATTGAGGTTTATATGGAAAAAATTATTGTAAATGTGAACAATTGAAACTTTTTAGTTTCAACGATTTACTGATTGTTAAATTTTCATTGAAAAACACAATTCAATGGTTCTTACCAGGCGATGATAAAATATGAATTTGTATTTTTTGCGAAATTGTTATCATTGAAGACAATGTATGCCAGTCAATCTTATATATTTGAAACAGTCAATAATCAATAAATATTGTAAATATACATAATTAAAGTGCAATATGATGGTTTGTCGATTATTCATGTTCATGATTATTCATAAAGGGTAATAATATAGAATGTATGATAGAATTAGTTGAACATGTATATGAAACAGATGCATATCTCACATCGAAATAGAAAACTTCAAAAGCTGCGGATGGCTCAGATCACTCGAAACAAGACCAAAAAACGATACGTTGCCAATAGAAACTGAATTGACAAGAATTTCGATGGATACAACATGATTCCAAATTAATAATGATTATTGTTATTCAAATTTAACGCTAGTAACCTGATGCAAATGGTAAAAGTTATCATGGATATTTGAATCAGTAAACATTTCGAAAAATTAGTCGAAATTCCCAACCTAAATGTATGGTTCACAGTCTGTCATCTCAATTTGAAATAAATTACATCATTATTATAATTGACGGAAAATGTGCATCTTCAATTTAGAAAAAATCGGAAACTGAGAAAATATGTATGTTGAAAATGTGAAATCATGGTTTCACTGTTTCAGACAGATACCTTTCTTTGAACATGGCTGATCAAGTGCTTCACATTTTCATTTTCATCAGGATTTTTTACTGTTTCAAACAATTTTCGAAAAAATTGAATTTTGGAAAACTTCGATACGTACTCAATCAACTTGAAGTTCCAGTCAGTAGAGAGCACTTGTATACTCGTTTCACTGTTTCATGAAACTTTCACAAAGTTTTTTTGCAAAAAACAATTTTTTCAGTTTCGTAAAAATTTGTGATGGTAGATCAAATAAAAGAAACTACAGTAACCTACATGACCAGAAGAAAAGTATAAAGCAAAACTTGGATCCTACTAATTGTAAACTAGGAATTTTGAAATAAGAAAAAAATGAAACAGTGGAGAAGTTCTGAACTAAGGTTACACAGATACTTCACATTTACACTGAACAATGATTTTTACTGTTTCAAACAAATTTCGAAAAATTAGAAATTTGAAAAACTTTTGATGCAGATTCTATAGCTGGAAATTATAGTCAGTAGAGCGTACTTTCATTGTAATTTAACTGTTTTTTAAAACTTTCAAAAAAAAAGGAAACAACGAATAATGATATGAATCCATGTATCATTCTGAATAACATGTTTCGGATGGTGTTTTCTGAAAATTTGTAGTTTTTGTGCCTTACAGAGCTCACTTGCTTATATATCATTCCTGTTTCACAACGTATTCAAACTATTTTCTGAAGTTCCTCAATATCAATAAAAAAGAAATTATGACGAATGATCAACAAATTCAACCGAGACCCAGAAAGTTTTCCTTGGTTGATATGACTTTGAAACAGTAAAAACATGCTTCATAATCATCAAACTTCAAAAAAAACGTCATCGGTTAATTTAACTGTTTCAAAAAGTTTCTAAAGTTTGCATATGTATATCTAGTACCATTAATATATTCATATGACATCCAAACCCACTGAAGTTTAAAAAATAGCAATATTGTTTTGATTGTTTCTGAAACAGTGTTCTTCTGAAATAGTACAATTACCAAAAAGATCGAAAGTTTTCGGTTTCAAGGATAAGATTTTTATATCCATGAAAAAAATTATTGTTAAGTGCTTTGGATCATTTTTCCACTAACAAAAACTTGCTTGAATGTATTACTTTCTGTAGAGTACAGTTTTATAATCATTTTGCTGTTTCACAAAAAAATCGAAATCATGAACAGCAACAAACAATAGAAGAATGCGGAGGAATCCACTGATATACTTGATTAGAAGCCACGAAAATTCAACAAATTTAAGATGTATTCGAAACAGTGGGAAAATTCTCAACCTTCAAAGAAAGTGCCCTGCGCAGAAAAACATTGTCTGTTTCAAAAGTGTTTTGAATGTGGAGCATGCTATCTATCACTGATACATGGCAGAAGATTGATTTACAAAAAGCTCAACCATTGATCTCCTAGATATTGTAGTTGAAAAACATCGGCATTAGTTAGATTGTTATCGAAACAGTGTTAGAAAAAAGTTTCGGTTTCAAGGAGAGCGTGATTATACTGAAATGACATCATTATCATTGTTCCTATTTCACTGTTTCATCAAAAAAAAAAAAAAGAATTATGTCCCTATTAGATTGACTGATTTCCTCAAAAAACCCCGACACTATTTGAAATAAGTTTGAAACAGTTAAACAATGCCTCAAATCAACGACTTGCAAACAGAAAAGTAAGTGCGCTCTATCGTTCAATTTTCCTGTTACAACAATTTTTCAGGAAATCACAGTTTTGTTTGGAATTAGTAATCCCAATGAACTTGACTCATATACACCAATATCGGTTTCTTATTGATTAATACTGAAAATATACCGGGGGTAGTTAAACATTTTTTGAAACAATATTTCATAGAAACGATGCAATCCCACAGATGTGAAACAAGTTTCCATGTTTCGAAGAAAATATACGAATCAAAATGGAAGCTACTTATCGTTGTGTAATTGGCTATTTATCGCTGTTTCACAAAAAATTCGAAAGTTTTCCGAATTCTCAAACATCACTTCACAAATCGCCAATTGTGAATTTTAGTTCGTCGTCGACTATTACTGACAACCACTTCTTCTTACATGGAAAAGTGCCAACGTGCTCCATTGCACACGAGCTATACGATTTTGTGGCTCTTCCCGGAAAATAAAGAGTTTTTCATTGTTTCCAAGAAACAGACTTGTTTCAAAATGAAATTGTTCCTGTGATAGTTCTGAAATAATTGTTTTTAATTGGAAAAAAAAATTGCACATGAATTTCGCTTGTACTGCATACTGTTTCCCATAAACTTGAAGAGGTTCTGTTTTTTATGTATGGTGCTGTACAAATTTGAATCGAATCAAAATATCAAGTGTTTCAAAAAAATTCTGATAAGTTTTGTGAATCTGCCTTATTGATTCTCAGTGGTCATATTTTTAATTCCATTAACAAATTCAAAAGATATAAAAAAAATATATAACTGTTTTCAAAAAATCTGATAAAGTTTCACTTATTTCTGTTTCCAATAAACCCATTTTTACTAGACAAAAAAGTACAAAATAATATTGTTTTTTTCTCTTTTTCTTTTCCCAACGGGTCCGTTTTATCGAGTACTGTCATCAAAATTGTTCAATTTTAGCTTGTTGAAACAGCAAAATAGTTCGGTAGTGCAATTTCGAATAAATTATTTTACTGTTTCAAAAACACTAATTATCAGGGAAGTTGATGCAATTGAATTTGAGAATATCTCACAAAACATGAATGAAAAACAATTTGTCGCAGTTTCAAAGCATATAATCAAAACTCAATGAAGTTATCAAAAAACAGAAATTTTTATTGCTGAGAAGTTTCAAAGTCACGGTTTGAAAAATCGCAACACTTTTTTTTTGATATCACTGTTTCAGGGATCATTCTTATGAAATGTCCGACATAACATGTCGTCAAAATCTGATGCAAACTAACTTTTTTTTCTGAAATTTCCAAGGATTTCGATGAGAACTGACAAGAGCAATGTTTTTGAAATTACAACATTATAATGACAATTGGAATGTATCAAAGTTGGAAAAAAAGTTTGTATAAGTGATTTGAAACGGGAAATTTCCTGCAGTTTCAGTAAAGAGCCAACTATCAATGATGACTGTAGTTAGTGTTAAATAGTGCTAACTATGATACCAATCAACAATTTCAAAAGTTTCACTAATGCAGCATATCTGACGACAAAATGCACAATTTTTTCCTGTTTCAAAATAGTAAAAAACATGATCCAACACTTGATTAGTCTAGTTCCTTGTATATTCTCATATCAACTTCGAAACCGCAAACTTTTACAGTTTCAACTTTAAAAAATTATAAATATTTGAAGTTTATAAATACTACTGGGTATATGAAATTTGGTGTTCAAGCCTCAAAAAGTTTTTTCTGTTTCAAAATTGTGTCAAGTTGTGTTGTGCATTATCTCGTCAAATTAGGTGTATTCCTACAGTGTTGCAGAAACAGTTCTGGTTTTTCAAACAATATTATCATTAACAAATTGATATTAAAACGAAACAATTTTTTTGAAACAGAATTTCCATGGAAAATACATGGGTTCAGGCAAAAAAAGAGGATTGTTCTATTCCAATTTTCGCCAGTATACTGAAAAATCTCTAAACGTTTTGTTATACCAAGAGTTTGGAAACTGTAAAAAACAGCTTTTCACAGTTTCTGGAATTTTATTATTTGAAGAAAGATTTTCATATTTGTTAAAGACACTGAGAAAAATGCATCAAATTTGACGACAATATGTTTTCACAAGTTTGGAACACTGTTATGTTTCCGAAATATCTACCACTATTTTTTGAAACTGCAGTTTTTTTTCACTGTTTCAGTCGAATGATAAATTTCAATTTGAGCGTTGATTTGTTCAATCTGCCATCTGTCCTGATTGTCACTTTTCTTATTGGCAGTATCATTTTTTGATTCGGCGGAACATGGTATGACATTGTTATTTTATATCGAAATATTTTCATCGAAATCCAGAAACTGAAATATTTTATACTGTATCAGTTGAATGATAATTACAATAATAGTTTGAAATTCTTTGATCGGATCTTCCATCTGCGCGGGGTTCACAATGCACAGTTTTTTTTTTTTGGAAACTTCTATTGTTTCAAAAAATATATAGGTTTTTGTACACTTTCAAAAAGTTTGAAACAGCATCTTCGATTTTCCTATAACCAATCAAATATTTTTTTTAATTCACAAATTTCCCATTTGAAACAGAAATCATGTGGTGAATGCATCTGATTTGACGACAATATGCACAAATTTATAGGTTTAAACAAAATTCATTTTAAATAGGAATATTTATTAGTAACATAGCGTTTTTTCAGTCTCACCAAATGTTTGCAGAAAAATTTTGAAACAGGAAAAAATTTCAGTTGCAGCTGAAATTTATTATGAATGGTTTGGAGAACGAGGCTGCTTTCTACTCTTTGTTTTCCATCTAATTCCTTTGAAAAATGTCCCTGCTTCAATTTTCTGATATCTTGAGGAAACTGCATTGTTAAACTTGTATAACAACCTTGGCAAGCAGTTGATTTCAGTTTTTTTCTACAAACCGAAAATTGTGTAAGTTTTTGAAACCCCAGTTTAATAAGTTTTTTGGAACAGTGACTGTTTCTGTGAAATCATAAATACTAAACAAGTCTTTCTTTTGTGCTAATGCTACGGAAATCTTGTCTTCGAGGTCAGACAACTTGCACAGTTTTTGAAAAGACACTGAAAACTTTATCAGTGTCAAATTTTTGATACGGCTGGATTCTTTTGAATTGTATCATAAGGGGAGTATGCATAACTGACAAACAAACATCTTGACTTTTATTATATTTCAATGTTTATTGTTCTCTGTTTCAAAATATTATTTTTTTATTTGGTTCTTTTTTGTATTAATATGTTCCATAAATGTTTTTCATATTCCGTTTTCATAGTATTTCGACAACTGACAATAATGTACCTAGTATAATTACAGGTAAAATGTCAAAATTCCAAACTTATTGCGTCCAGAAATTTGCGGAATTGCCTATTTCAAACTTTCGTATCATTTTTTACCGTTTCGTCGTAATAATATTAGGCCAACAAAAGATGTATCAATGTTGAGTAAAAAAAGACATCGCTTTGTTCTTAAATCAATACTTGAGCCATGCCGTGCAAACTGGTCTGCCGCAGTGATTCGATGTTTCTTCAATTTCGATGACCTAGAAGAGTTTTTTTTCACAGTTTCAAGTGAAAGTGACAAGTAACTTGAAGCAACAACAATCAGTGCTCCATGTGACAACCGCCGAAATACTTTCAATTCAATTTCCATCGCCATGAAATCGTTTGTTGGTCTAGTTTTGAGTATTCCATCGTTGGTCAATACTTTAAATAGTTTTTGAACGAAAATACAGTAGTCGAACTGCAAAATCGTATCGGGACCCTGGAGCGCACTTGCTTTATTCCTAGCCGTTGGTTTGACACTTATAATACTATACAGATAACTTAACAGTTTCATACTTTGCTCAAATATTTTTTTCAATAATCACTAGTACTCGTTATTCAGTGAAGCTTCTTCAAACTGATATTGTATATTTGCATCCAATTTATGACACCTTTGTAGATCAAAATTTGAAGTTTTTCAACATATCGAAAGGTTTGCTAATTCAGTTAAATCAGTGTGCCGAATAAATTATTTTATTTTAAAAAAATTGAAACATGAATTATTTGTTTCATATCAGTTTCAACTTTTGTGAATAAACATACAACTTTGTTTCAAACTAGGATTTCTAAAACACAAAATGAAACATGGAAGTGCAGAAAAACAGTATATTTTGAGCAAACCTCATTTTCAAACGATCATGAAGATCTTCAACAGCTTCACTGAATATTCACAATTACGGGTAGACTTTGAATTTTTGTAGAAACTGCAATTGTTTTTCCAACTTCTCGATGAATGACCCACTCCTTTTTCTCAGTTTCAGAATATTTGGAAACTGAAGATGGACTTGTTTCGAGTGTTTCATTTTTAGTCAAGCCACTGATCATACCACTGTTTTAGGCCTAATATTCGACCCCTAACTATAAGCCACAATACCTCTTAGCACCTCACTTCAGTCTTCAGTCTTCAGCCTCTGATTTTCAGTTTCTAGTTATTGTATTTCGTCAATCTCCTCCATCTGTTAGAGTTATCACATTCTGAAGAAAAATGTCGGGAAACAATGAATATCAACATGTTTATTGTTGATAAGAAATTTCAGTTTCAAGGAATAGATTTGAAACAAAACAAACCTAAATGTTCAATACACATCCCCCTTGACCAATTTTATTCACTTCTTCAACTTTTCTAGTTTCAGTATATTTATATCATCTGTGCAACTGCATACTCTCTTATTAGTGTTGATCTATAATTTGTTTTATTTTTGAGCTCATAGTTTCTCAACTATCAATATTGGTGCACACTGTTTTTTCCAGTTTCTCTATTAGAATATATATTATCATTCATTTTACTTTATGATCTGTCCGGAATGTTTCTCGTTTTCAAACAAACAAATTTTTCACGAAAAAGTTATTTCTAGGTGTAGGATACTGTCATTGAAATATCCTATAGCTGAAAAAATTGGGAAGCAACGAGAAAAAAACCTGAAACATGTGATTTCTTTCTGTTCCGATATACAAACAAGTTACTCCAGTCATTAAGTATGATATTTGCACAGCTGCACTATGTTTCTCGTCACAATGATCAACTGTTTCAGCCATTTGTGTTAAGATAATGGAGGATTTTCGTTCCAATTTCCAATCTTCGTATGTTCCAAATCAGAATAGCTTTCAACAGTGAGGCTCTTTCAAACTGATGTTGTATATATGTATTCAATTTATGACACCTTTGTAGATCAAAACCCGAACTTTTTTAACATATAGAAAGGTTTGTTAATTCAGTTAAAACCAGTGTACCGAATAAAATTTTTTATTTCGAAAAAAAGTGAAACATGAAACATTTTTTCATATCAGTTTCAGTTTTTGCTAATAAACATACAACTTTGTTTCAAACTAGGTTTTCTAAAACACAAACATTGAGCATGAAAGTGCAGAAAATCAGTATTTTTTGAGCAAACCTCATTTTCAAATGATCAGAAAAACCTTCAAAATCTTCACTGAATATTCACAATTACGGTTAAACTTTGAATTTTTGAAGAAACTGCAATTTTCTTTTTCTCTATGAATGAGCCGCTTTTTCTCAGTTTCAGAATATTTGGAAATTGAAAATGTACTTATTCCGAGAGTATCTATATCATATATACACAGATTGGAACGGTAGGACGAGTCAAAACTACAATTTACAATTGATTCTTGCTATTGAATCTTGAAAACTCGGTAGGTGGTATGGGGTACTGTAGTTTCTGCTTGGCCTACTGTAGTATGGAGTACTGTACTTTTGGCCAGAATACTGTAGTAAGGGGTACTGTAGTTTTTACTCGTCCTACTGTAGTCTACTGTAGACCGGCTCCTAGGTTTTCCATCATTCTCAACAACATTTGATAGATGCCGTTTTCAGATCACAGCTCTTGATAGGTTTGTGATCACTGTTTCAGATTATTGACAAAAGTTTTCTAACAAAAATTCTTTCGGTGATTGTATGGAAATCATTTGTCCTTGATACTTGAAAGATTATGATTTGTGCTGGTTCTGTTTTTTGATGTATCTCTTCTTTCCACTTGGTACTGTTTCTGAAAGTTTTCGGCAGAAAAAAACAGAAAAGTCAGTTTCAAAACATACGAAAATGTTATAGTTTCCCTTTTTCAGCATTCCCACTTTTCCTTTTCTTAAAATCATTAGACTGGAAGTAATCAAACTAAAAAACTTCAATTTGTTCCAGTATTTCATTTTTTGCATGACACTAAAATTTCTCAAGCTTCATAAGATAATTTGTTTTTGGAATCCTCTGTTTCAAAAAAAGTTGGTAATTTTAAGGTTTTTCTAAAATGATAGTTAAGTATTAACTTTCAAACTAGAAATTGCTCCAAGTAATTTTTGCCGTTCCCGGCAAAATTTTCATGTCGATGAATACAAAAAAACCAACCAAAATTTTGAGAAAAAATCGGTTTCATCACTAGATTGAAATATTTTTCGAAAAACCTCAAAACGATTTTGCTATTTTATCCGTAGAATTATTCAGTCACCACTACAAATTTCAATTTCCGTCAAATAAGGTGTCATTAAAAATGACAGTATTGAGTCCAGTTGTGAATTGAAAATTTGTATTGGAGTGATCATATCAGGTGACATCTGGTATGATTAATCTGCATTTTGAAACAGGATATTTTGAACTGTTTCAGAACGCATATAGTTCCAACAAAAAAAGTTGAAATATAGTATTACATAAATCGCCGATTTGTTACAGATCAGCTGAAACTGCAAATTTTTCAATTTGAAAATGAACTGTCAGCATGAATGCTTGATTGCAGCCCTCAATTTTCACACCAGATATTCATCTGATTGTATTAGATAAACAATTGTGTTCAGACCGCTTAGAAGTGTTCTGAAACCGTAAAGTAACATTCCGCAAAAATGAAAATAAACTTTTTCTGTTTCAAAAGGTTTATTTTACCAAACAATTGTATGAAAAATCGATTCAGCCATGACGCAGGGTACTGATTAATATTATTTGAAAAGACCACCAAATTGATACTCAGGAGGGAAATTCAAAGTATCATATCGTAATGGTAAGCACATAGTTATCAAGTGAAACTTCAATTATCTTAAAAAGTTCATTTGCACGTCTCTCATTCTTTTCCAAAACTCCATGACACCACGATTTTCAGTGTTTCAACAAGTTTCGATCCAATCTATTTACTTTTAATTAATCTGCGTTTCAATGAGTGTTCAAATTGTAAAACCCGATTGGCATTACAAGGGACCGTTTTTTCCAGGGGTACCCAGATTTCAATGAAAATTTACCACTAGATGTATTTTTGCATGTAGAATCCGAATCGCAAATCAGTTTTTGCCGAAAAAATCTGGGGAACCTCAAATATCGTGTTTGAACATTTTGAAACAGGATTGATTTTTTGAGTTGGAGGCTCAATTTTTTTTTGAAAGACGCGGCTTGGAATTCTGATTCTGAACATGCTTATGAAAAAATTTTTTACACCAGCTGATGATCGAGAAAGTTTTCAAAAACATGTTTCATAACTCGATTTTGCATTTTCAGACATTTTTTCAGCGAATTTTGAATAAAGATTCGGAGCCGCCGGGCAAACTTGCCCTCCGTGCACAATTTACAGAAATATCGGAGTACCTCTCCCCGAAACATTCCCTTAATAGTTATAAAACCAACAGTTTATTGTTGGTTTCCAATTGTTATGGTTTTGTTCTATGATTAACACAACAACTTAATTTTCAGACTTCTCTAGATCTGAAACTTGTGAAACAGTTTTCCGACGATATGATTTCAACATAAAAAGGATATGGAAGCTGAAACAAAATGAGGGATTTTGAAACAATGGAACGAGTTGGTTGAGAATACTGTATTGCTCATGACTTCCGTGAAATTTCTGATTCCTTGGATGTTCAGTTTTTTCAAAATATCGATGATGTCAATTCATCAACGAATAAAACAATATAAGTAATTTTATCTAATGTTTGAAACAGTGTCAAAAACAACGAAAAAATCACTATTTTGTCCAAATTTTGAGTACCCTTCTGATTCTGACACAGCTCAGTTACAATGGTATTTTTGTTTCATCAACTATTGAAACTGTCAAAATTTGTGAAAATTTTCGATGACGCGGTAATTTGTTTCAAAGCAGAAATATCGCAGAATGAAAAAAATATCATGCATATTTCCAGTGAAAAGTATAGAAAGGATTCATGATATTCACAATGTACTCACATTTAGTTGTTCCATATCTTTGCCTGATTCTCAATTTAATGATGATGATTCTTATCAGTAGATAATAAAAAAGAGTTTGTCTTCGTCGTATTATAAATTATTTATGTAATTTCAACATACATTGATACTGAAACTGTAATTATTGTGGGAAGTTTCTATTTGTTTGACTTTCTATGCATCCTATGGTGCTAAATCCAAAAAACAGTGTGACGATGTGAAACTTATTTGAAAAAAAAAGAGTTTCACATGGCGATAATAAAATAAAACTTCATATTTTTCTCCAAGCTCTCATTGCTGTTTCAAATAATGCTTCATTCGGTGCAAAGCCAAAAAAACTATTGAAGTCGATCGACGAATGAAATTTGCAAAACGTTTGAAACTGTAGAATATTCAAATAGTTTACATTCAAACTAACTTTGTCCATATAAATCAATTGAATATGTCAGTCGAATGAAATCAAGGGTGGTGAAAAGTATGACATTGTTTTGTTCCTGAATCAGTACTTGAGAAATGCCGTATCAAATGGTCTACCGCAGTGATTCGGTGCTTCTTCAATTTCAATCACCTAGAAAAGTTTTTTTTACAGTTTCAAAGTGAAAGTGAGTGGTAACTGGAAAAAACAACAATCAGTGTTCCATGTGACCGCATTACTTTTAAATTCAATTTCCATCACCCAGAAATCGTTTGTTGGTCTTGTTTTGAGTACTCCACCGTTGGTCGATACATCGTAGATACAAAGATTGGAGACTCTTTGAAAGTTATAAAAATAATGGACAAGAAATGTGTTTATATTCGGAGGCAACATTGAACTCACAAGATATAATATCAACTATTTCATAGTTGATATGAAACAACAACAAATATATGGAATATCAATTTGCATTTGAGAGGATCTCATATTTTTTTACCATATCTGTCAATCTGTCTCAATTTTTTCAGTTTCAGAGAACCACTTAGCTTGTACGATGTGTCGTTTTTCTCATTCCAGGTATCGCGAATGTTGTTTTCGGAGTATATACCTTCCAATTTCCAAACAATCATATTGCACTTTTATTATAATCCATCGAAAACACAAAGATTGGGGAAATCATCAAAAGTTATAAAAGAATTTACTGTCGGAAGAAGAAAGGCATCGAGGAACCAAACAACGTCGAAGAAACTGAAAAAAATATTTTGAAAAGTTCAATTTTTTCAGTTTCTCTCACTATCACTAGCAATTCCAAAACACTACCATGGATTCTGCCAGATTTTTCCTGTTTCAAAGTTTTCGTGAAAAAAATCGAAAAGCTTTTCATATTGCTCATCTTTTTTCCTGTTATAATCCTCTCATTCCAAATATATATACAGTAAAAGCCTTCGAATAGTTTCAGAAAAGGTAGGGTAAAAAATCATGTATCAATCAGAAAATCAACCAATATTTTCTTATTACAGTTGAACAATTGAACTTAAAAATTTTTTTTCAGTTTCTTCGACTCATTTAGTTTGTACGTTTTTTGGTTCCTCGATGCCTTTTTTCTTCCGACAGTAAATTCTTTTGTTAATTTCTGATGATTTCCCAATCTTTCTATCTACGATGTATCGGCCAACAGCGGAATGATCAAGGCACTCGGAACAAAAACAATAAACGGTTTCATGTTAATGAACATTGAATTAAAAGTATTTTGTGGAAACAAAATGGTTTTTCAGCTTCACCGCAAGCATGCAATCTTAAAATTTGTTGTTTATGGAATCATTGTTTCAAATGTTTCAAATGGTGAAAACAGTCGACGGTCATGTGAAATATTGATTTGAAATAAGTAGTCAATGATTGATTTTTATTATCAAATAATTCCAAACTTTTTCATTAATTACCAAGCTTCCCTGCTGCTTGACGACTATCGAAGTCAATGTACGGTGCTAATTTTAAAAATAGTTGAAACTGTGAAATATTCAAATTGTTTCCACATATATGTGTCAACTGTAGTGAAATTTGGTCTCGCTCAGCTTGAGATTGATATATTTTGGTCGCACACGAGTCTATCTAATTCTGAACCAAGTTTTCTGTTTGAAACTTTTTCGGGTACTGTAATAAATATCTGACTTATTCAACCTATGAATAAGGAATAAGTTGAAGTATTCCGTTTTCCAGTATTTCAAACCTTTCATACAGCTTATATAGTCCAAAACACAGTTTTCCTCTACATTTTGTCATAAAAATATATTATGAAAAACATTGTATAGTTTCAGAGATACATAGAGATGATCTCATTCTGTTTGGGAAATTTGAATCTTATCGACTTCATACATTGTAGGATTTAGATTGTTTTCAAAGAAGATATATTTTTTTGAAACAGTAAAAAACGAGAGAAACACTGATAATAGTTGATGTTGTCAGCAAATTTTAACGTTTTTTTTCGGAAATCAAGCTGTAAATTAGCTGTTTCATAAAAGGAAGAAGTTTATGAGTGGCTTGTTTTTGACTGATAAAGTCTATTCATTTCACTCTTACTTGGGAAAGGTCTAACCTCACGATTGCTAAATGAGTAACTGAATACGCTATTCGATAGCTTTTTTCATGTGGAATTTGAATTTGCAATCAGTTTTTGCCGAACAAAAACTTGAAAATCTGAAAATTAGGCTTTTTTCACTTAAATCAACAGTTACGTGCAAAAATATGACTTTCGGAGCCTTTTTTCGCCATGATAGAGGCTCATTCGGCAAAAACGGAAAATAAATTTGAACTCTACATAAAAAAAGCTATCGAATGATGTATTCAGTTACTCATTTAGCAATCAAGAGGTTAGACCGGTTCCTGGTTAGAATGTAGAAAAAATATAATAGTGTTTTTGTGATACATATAATGAGTGAGAACATCATAAATAGTGTTGTTGAAAAATAATTAGCTGAAATTGTTGGTTTTCGACCCTACAACGGGACCATTAACTAATAGAATTATGCAATTGACTGAAACAAATATGTTGGAACATTGACAATATTTCGTGTTTTTTAAGTAACATTGAAACAAAAGACGAATCAATTTTTCCGTTGATACTGACAAAATAGAAACACTCTGAAACAGTGAGGATTTTTATAGTACTGTGTGAAAATGATATTTTAGATTGGAAATAATTACTGTTTCAGAATTTGATGCCCACTCACTCATAGATGTATTTTTGCGTGTAGAATCCAATTTACGAATCAGTTTTTGCTGAAAAAATCTGGGGAACGTCAAATATTGTGTTTGAAAATTTCTTTGATTGTGAAGTGGGCATCAAATTCAGGGTCGAAAACCAACAATTTCAGCTAATTATTTTTCAACAACACTATTTATGATGTTCTCACTCATTATATGTATCACAAAAACACTATTATATTTTTTCTACATTCTAAGAGTGAAATGAATAGACTTTATCAGTCAAAAACAGGCCACTCATAAACTTCTTCTTTTTATGAAACAGTTAATTTGAAGCTAGATTTCCAAAAAAACGTTAAAATTCGCTTCTTTAGCAAACTAATACATACTTTTTACTGTTTCAAACGATATACTTCATCAGTTATTGATAATTGGCAATATCTCTATTGGTCGTGGATCAAATAAAACATAAATTTCTTGTATATACTCCATTTCAGTACCTCATCTTTTCAGTCTGAAATTATCAGATGAAACTGTTCAAAACACCAAGTTTTTAACTGTTTCAGTGAAAATATCTAGCTGAACAACGTCTGAAAATTGTAGTGTTTCTTTTTTTTCAACTTTGTTTTTCCATGAATAAATCCGACTGATAACTAATCTCATATTCATTTTCAGCTTTTCAGTTATCACTGAAACACTGAATATTAAGTTTTAACTAACAAAATGTTTTATTTTTTCTACTTTTTCAGCAAAATATTGAAATCTGAAACTATCCCACAACTCCAATCATGTTTCATACGGTTATCCGGAAGTCCCATAAATATCAGGTTTTAGCAATTATTTCAGGCAATATTGGTTGATATTTGTATCTTCAATTCCCATCACATTTCTCAAACTTGTAGTTTTTTTTCCATTCTAGTAAATCCGTATATTTTCACTGTTTCAAAGTTATGTTTCAATCTGAAACTACCATTCGTTTCTTGATACATAGCTAACAATTGGTTGCAAGTTATCACTTTGGTTTTATCACTGAATCGTTTTGCAGTTTCAGCGTCTTCCATATACTCCTGTTGTTAAGCTGTCATAGTTTGTACATGATAAGAAGAATTCTGAATATACGATTACATTAATCAGCGAAATACCACTTCGTTATTTTTCGAGTCATGGTAACTGCATTTTTTTGCAGTTTCAGAAAAGCATTTTCATTTTTTTGGTGTCTTTTTGGTAGCATATAGTTTTTCTCCTCAAGTGTCAATTTTTTCTCAGTTTCAGATTTTAATAAAATCATGCTAGTTTATAAATACCAAATTAAGAGTTCTATTTTGACTGGTATGTATTTCTAACTATCATTGGTCTTTTCTTCCTGGTTCTACCAATTCATAACTCCGTCTATATAATTGCTCCATATGAGGAGCTTATCACTAGCACTTCCAAAACACTACCATGAATTCCGCCAGATTTTTCCAGTTTCAAAGTGTTCGTGAAAAAAATCGAAAAGATTTTCCTATTGCTCATCTTTTTTCCTGTTATAAACCTTTCATTTCCGGATAATTTTTCAATTAGTGAGAACCACATCAACATAATCAAATTATTGAACTATAAAAATAATAAAAACTTCTTTTTTTTTTGAATCTGTAAGCAATACATGTTTACTATATTTTTTCATTCGAATATTGTTGCAAATATTGATAACTGGCCTAAATTTGCCAACAGATAAGAGTTAGGTAAGAATGTGTACCATTTTCTCAGCTTCATCGCAACTTTCAAATTCATAACATGGTGCATTCCATTTTGTTTCACGTTTTTTCAAGCTTACTGTTCCATAAGTGGTGTGAAACTGTGAAAGTTGGTCGGACTTCAGTATATACGACTCTCAGAAATTACATAAACTTCGTCTTTTTAATATCGTATGATAACAATACCAGTGTGCGCTTTTAATACAGTATCCTTCAACTACTTTTCGTAATGTATCAACAGCATGGACCAAAAGATCAAATAAATTTTTTTCGGCAACATTATATTTTCAAATATTTTTTGAAACAGTGATTACTCTTATTTTGAAAACTAAACAATTTTGTCTGACAGTTTTGATCTGTGACTGTGAAAAACAACAATATTCGAATGAAAAAATATAGTGAACATGTATTGCTTACAGTTTCAAAAAAAAGTAAAGTTTTTATTATTTTTATAGTTCAATAATTTGATTATGTTGATGTGGTTCTCACTAATTGAAAAATTATCCGGAAATGAAAGGTTTATAACAGGAAAAAAGATGAGCAATAGGAAAATCTTTTCGATTTTTTTCACGAACACTTTGAAACTGGAAAAATCTGGCGGAATTCATGGTAGTGTTTTGGAAGTGCTAGTGATAAGCTCCTCATATGGAGCAATTATATAGACGGAGTTATGAATTGGTAGAACCAGGAAGAAAAGACCAATGATAGTTAGAAATACATACCAGTCAAAATAGAACTCTTAATTTGGTATTTATAAACTAGCATGATTTTATTAAAATCTGAAACTGAGAAAAAATTGACACTTGAGGAGAAAAACTATATGCTACCAAAAAGACACCAAAAAAATGAAAATGCTTTTCTGAAACTGCAAAAAAATGCAGTTACCATGACTCGAAAAATAACGAAGTGGTATTTCGCTGATTAATGTAATCGTATATTCAGAATTCTTCTTATCATGTACAAACTATGACAGCTTAACAACAGGAGTATATGGAAGACGCTGAAACTGCAAAACGATTCAGTGATAAAACCAAAGTGATAACTTGCAACCAATTGTTAGCTATGTATCAAGAAACGAATGGTAGTTTCAGATTGAAACATAACTTTGAAACAGTGAAAATATACGGATTTACTAGAATGGAAAAAAAACTACAAGTTTGAGAAATGTGATGGGAATTGAAGATACAAATAAACCTGATATTTCTGGGACCTCCGGATAACCGTATGAAAGATGATTGGAGTTATCAGATTTCAATATATTACTGAAACAGTAGAGAAAATACAAGAATACTGTAATGGGAAGAATTAGTAGCTTGAGATTATTGAAAATATTGGAAGTTTTGAGAAATGCGATCGAATTTGTAGCATGGACAAATCACTAAGAGGGTGTATTGTTATGATTTCAAGAATTTTAGAAACTGAAAAAAGTTTAGTCGAATATTTTTTTGTAAATACATATTTGTTCGAAATTAACCATAACAGAAGAAAAATGATTATGGATACAAACTCCGAATCAATACTTTTCAAACTTTGAAGCTCAAATGATAGTGATGAAACAGAAAATTATAGTGTTGAAATGGGAAGAAGCTCATAGAGAATAATTGTCAGAAAAAATAGGATCCGTTGAATGTTCGATGAAAAAAAATTTTAAGTAGATAGAAAAAAACTAGACCAAATCGATAGTGATGAAGTGGTTCAAGAAGGACAACTGAAGATCCAACGAATCACGAAAAACGAACAATTTTGAACTAAAATTATATTTTGAAACAGTGAAAACTACCATGTTTCAATTTTTCATGTGACAAAGAGATAGACTTTTAAATATTTTTATAAGAATTTGAAAAGAGGCGGCAAGACATACTGATAGGGTTCATGTTGCCAGCTTTAAAACTGCCTCTAAATTTAGATACATCATTTTGAAAGACGAAGCCGAAAAATTTGTTCTTTTCTGAAAATTCAATGAATTTTGAAACAGGAAATATGCACCATACAATGAATAAACATGACTTTTTTTGAAACAGAAAATTATGGAACTATCAGTAATTTGTAAACACATAGAAACCATGAAATAGCTGATCCTTTTATCAAAATTTCATATACAATGTGGTTTCAAAACTTGTTGACTGTTCCTTGATTCTATTCGATTTTCTTCGGATTTCAGTAGAGGGTGTGTATTTTTGATGAGGGCGATCATAGATGCTGAAAAAAAAGATATTTCGAGAAAACCTTCCAAAAATGGACATTGACAATATTTTGTGTTTTTAGCAAAATTGAAACAAAAGACGAATCAATTTTTCCGTTGATACCGACAAAATAGAAACATTCTGAAACAGTGAGGATTTTTATAGTATTGTGTGAAAATTATATTTTTGATTGGAAATAGTTACTGTTTCAGAATTTGTATACATCATGAAAATACATATTTTTCTTCAATCTTTCCCCTTTTTTTCACTATATTAATATTGATGATTTCATCATGGACCAATACCTAATTCCGAGTTGAAAAATACGAACGTGTTTTAAAAACTATTAAGATAATTGAAACAGCAAAATATTTCTTGTTGCTCCTGAAATGTTCACAATTTTTTTACTGTTTCAGAACAATGCCTTATTTTGAAACAAGCTTCATATCCATTACGTCTATAATTTAATATTGTTTTGTCAGGATATATTTCTCTAAAATAATTGAAATTTTCAAAAAAAAAACTGAAAAATTGAAACATTTCCTGAAACAGTGAGTTTGTTGATTGAAAACGCAAACGATGTTCTAATTATTCTGGCATAGATGAAGAATTGGCAAAAAAGTTAATTCTAAAAATTTACCAAATCTATGAAACAGTGTTTATAGAAGTGAAACTTTTTTCAACCAGATCAAATTTTCAACATATTGTTTGCAAATCTTCTTGGAATTGGACGAGTAGGATTTCGAAATTTAGGAATATTATGAAACGTTGAAACAGTTACAAAATGCCAAGCAAAATGCATAAGTTTTCGCAACACCTTCCTCTGTTTCAGATGGCTTCGAATAACAAAATCGGTATAATTTGGGAACTTCGCAAGATCGCAAAAAACAGTGTATAACCAAAAGTAACAGTTTTGAAACAACAAAAAAATAATCTGAAGTTGGGAAACTGAAAAGGAACCTTTTACTGTTTCCTGATCATCAAATGTGTACAAATGTGTACAAAAAAGTTAAATTTATTCCGTTCGCAGTATTTGAAACCTATCTTGCTCCGTGCACACATCAAAACATTTATTCAGATTTACAAAAATAGACAGTTTGTGTCTTGTGAAAATATTGACTTCCAATTAGTAATGATTGACTTCTACGTAAATCAAATAATTCCCAAAAACATCTCAAGTTCAACAATTTCAGAAACTGTGAAATATTTTTCATGAGCAATATTGTCCAAAACACTCATTTTCACTGTTTTTCTCTGTACAATTTATCCAGGAACTATTTTATGAGAAATATTGTACAGTTTCAAAAATTAATGAAACTGCAAAAAAATTGTGGAATTTTTGATGAAGCCCGGAAATATAATGAAGACAACATGTAATGAATAATATTTAGTTTGGCATCACTGTTATGAGACCCTCGTTTCTGTGAAATTTCATCTATTTCGTCCAAAACATTTTCGCTTGAAACTGAGAACTGCTGAACTGCCATGATTTGGAACAGTTCAAACTACAAATTATTTCAGTCACTCTATCTTATCATCAATATGTTCAGAAAAACTTACAAGAAGTATTGCGATTGAAGATAATTGATGCTAGTCAATGTTCATTGATGTTTCGAAACTGGAACAATTTCGAATCATTGTTATGATAAATTCATTCTCATGAAAGCAGTTTTTTGCCTATACAATAGTATTCCAATGTTGTTCGGTGATTCTGCGGGGCTTACAATATTATTAGTTGTTCCAAAATTTTGCCTGATCCACCATTTGATGACCATGTTTTATGATAATTTCCAGATAAAAATCGTATTCATTTCAAGTTTCTTTCATTGCTACTCCAAATATTGCAATCAAAAAAATACCTTAAAATTTCCAAAATAATTGAAACTGGAAATTTCATATATCATGCAAAACATTTCAGGAAACAAATATTTTTAAAAAACAAAACAACTTTGTTTTTCACAACTCAAAACTGTCAGGGTGCATCAAATACACCATGTTTCGTAAATCTTTTGGTCGCAAACGATTCTGTGAAACAAATATTTTTGCTTCAAACTTTTTGGGCAACTACAATACGTCACTCGGATCGAAGCAGAATGGAAATTTGACTGTTAAAATTTTTAGTTGAAACTGTAATATTCAGAATTTTCACATTCATATCAACTTTTTTCATATAAACCAATTAGAAATACAAAAAAGACAAGAAAGGGAAAACGATATTGGAAAATTTGAAGGAAAATTGTCAATTAGTGGGAACCATATCTACATTACCAAACTATTGGAGTGCCAAAAATAATAAAAGTTTCAAAGTTTTTTGAAACTGTAAACTACACATGTTTGATGTTTCCGACAGCTGCAAATATTGATAAGTGACTTAAACAAGCCTGATACCAGACAGACAAGAATTGGGATGGGCTGAAACTTTGAAGTTTTTTTAAAATTTTTTCTGTTTCAAAAGGTATCAATATAGATATAATATCTCTTAATAACCGATCTGAATTGAATTTAAAACAGGATGTGAGCTGTATTAGAAGAGAAGTGTTAGAAAAAAAAGTATTGGAGTATCGCTGAAAAGGAAAATTTGAATGAGTTTCAGTTTCTAATTTTGTCTGAAAAAGTTGTGGAAAGAATCCAAACAAAACAACAAAGGAAACGTATGGAAGTGCACATTTCATCCAAAAAAAGATTGTGATGGCGAAAAAGGACTTGCCAGAAGCATGCGGATCGAAGTTTAAAGGAACTGGTACAGTTTCAGCAACTACCGAAACTGCCAAAATTTTCTGATATTCCTCGCCCTGACTACCCCGAAAATATGATACAGGAACCCATGTAAAGAATAATACTTTGTTTCGAATCACTGTTGGCCAGATAATGGTCGTATTCATATTCACCGCCAAGCTTCTATCATTGCTACTCTAGATAGTATTGAAGTCATCAAAATGTATCAAAATTTTAAAAATAATTGAAACTTTAAAATTTTCATATATCATGTAAAGTATCACAGGACATTTTTTTAAAAAACTAAACAATTTTGTTGTTCACAGTCACAGCTCAAAACTGTCAGGGTGTTTTTTGTTTTTTTGCTTCTTCAATCTTGATCACATGAATTTTACAATTATTTTTTTCACAGTTTCTAATTTTCTTAAAATTTTAGTGCTAACCACTCTGATTATTCCACGGTTGGCCCCGATATCGTAAATACAAAAATTGGAAAATCATAGAAAGTTCAAAAAGAATGATCTTTCATAATTTTCATCTTGATGAATAAAAAAACCAACCAAAATTTTGAGAAAAAATCGGTTTCATCACTAGATTAAAAAATTTTTCCAGAAAAACTCAAAACGATTTGGCTATTTCATCCGTAGAATTATGTAAGAAACAGATGATGAAGTTTCAGGTACTGTAGATTACTGTAGGGCACTCTCAAACTCCGCCCACTTTTCCAAGGTATACTGTAGCTTCTTTCAGAACTGGAGCTCAAAAATCGGATTCCTCCTGCAAGCGAGAAAATCGTCAAACATCTCGGCGTTTGATATTCCACATGAGTATAGGGTAAGTTGTTGGGGTACTGTAGGTGGATACTGTATGTATACTGTACAGAAGTTAGAGCTCATTCGGATAAGTTTGTGTATAGTTATGACTGTTGTGAGATAATTGAAGGGTACTGTAGCTAGGTATACTATAGTAAGGTATACTGTAGCAAGGTATAATATATCTAGGAATACTGTACCTAGGTACACTGTAGGTATACTGTAGGCTCAATTGAATTCGTTTCAGCAGATTTAGGGCTGTTTGAAGATATTATTTGGGGTAATGTAGTTAGGTATACTGTAACTAGGTATACTGTTGCCAGGTATACTGTAGCTATGTATACTGTAGTTAGGTATACTCTAGAAAGGTATACTGTAGCACGTTATACTGTAGCTATGTATACTGTAGCTGGGTATACTGTATCTAGGACTACTGTTGTTTGGTATACTGTATCTAGGAATACCGTAACTCGGACACTGTAAGTATATTGTATTATCGTGTTCAAACGGATAGAAAGTCACGCCAAAAGCGCCAATAAAGGTTTTCATGTGCTCCCGACACGCCTACAGTGCAAGTGGGCGTGGCCTCGTGCCGAGACCACTCTTGGCGCGTTTGGCGTGACTGTCTATCCGTTTGAACACGATAATAACTCCCTTTCAAAAATTCAGGATGAAATTGGAAATGAAGCTGAGTTGATGCCGGTAGGGGAATGACGATATGTTTTGTATGTGTGCATTTTGTCGTGAGATATGATGCATCCTAAAAAAGAGTGATTTTTTTGCGTGATTTCTATATAACTCGAATGATAATTGAATTTTTCTGATAATAACTAGTGCGAATGAATAAAACTGTGGATTGTAGTATTTGATGGTCTTTCTGATCATTTGAAAATGATGAAACTATTAAAGTCAATCGACGAATGATTGGAGTGTCAGCAATCGTTAAATTTTAAAATTTTTTTGAAACTGTAAAAAAAATCCTAGAAAGTTGAAATGTATTTTTGTTGTGAATTTTGCCGTTTCAAAGTGAATCAATATAGACATGATCTCCCAAAGTGATCGACTCGGTTATTTCATTCCGTCTGAAGCTCGTCGATTGGACCAAAGTTAATCTAACATCGGATTACCAAATACGTTTATATTTCGAATATAATTGAAACTGTGAAATTCAGAATATTCACATTCATATCAACTTCTTTGATATAAATCAATTAGCAGTACGAAAACAACGAGAAAGAGAAAACGATATTGGAAGATTTGAATGAAATTTGTCAATTAGTGCGAGCCATGTAAACATAATCAAATTATTGAAGAGTAGAAAATAATAAAAGTTTCAAATTTTTGTTGAAACTGTAAGCAATACATGTTTATATTATGCATTCGAATATCGTTGCAATAATTGAGAAGAGTTCTTAGATTCTAAGATGTGTTGAAACTTTAAAAGTTGTCGAACTTTTTTTGTTAATTTAGCTGTTTCAAAATGCATCAATATAAATATGATATGCGGATTCAATCGATTTGATCATTATATTTGAAACAGGATATTTGAAACAGTTAATGAACTTGAAATAAATTACAAATTAATAATTGGAAACATTTTTGTAGTTGATTGTTCAATTTGCTGTTTTTATACTTTTTTCATACATATATTATCGATAAAGTACCAATTTTTTGTGGATATTCCCATTTTGAAACACGCAAAAATTCAGATAAAGCCAAAACATTGAGAAAAAGAAAAACAATTTCAGTTCCTACAAAAATTCAAAGTTCGCTCAATCTTCTCGGTATTATTGCTTTAGCGATATGTGTGATTGATTCAAATTGTGAATACTTATTATAACACTTGGTGGAGTTTTTGATCACTTGAAAATGATGATATTGTGTTTCTAGCCAAATCACACATATTTCAAACTGTGAAATTCTGTTTCAATATCATTCGAAAATCAATTAATGATATAGGGAAAATGATGAGATCAGTTGTACTTTGTAATTGAATATTTATGAATTCTACACTTCTACTGTATTTTGAAAATTCAAGTTTCTTTTAAAAAAGTTTCAAAACATATCAACCAAAATTGAAACTGATATGAAAAAATAATTCATGTTTCACTATGTTTCGAAATAAAATATTTTAATTTAACTGCACTCTAGATTGAATCGAAATCAATTGTCCTTAGCAGTTGAATAGTACGCTGGTAGAAACAGAAATCAGTGTTCAATTGGTATGTTCGGAACAATTCTGGTGAATAGTATGTCACCGCAAAATATGTATGAAACGCAATAAATTCGATATAACAATTTATTATGAATATATTCGTGGTCACAAAAAAGATGGAAGTAGTGGGCTTCAGTTGATATAAAAAGTTATCAAATCATCAGAAAACAGTGAAATCAGTTGTCACTTGTAATTGAATAGTATATGAATTATGTACTTTTATGTTTCAGTTTGTGTTTTGGAAATTCAAGTTACTGAAAAAAGTTTCGAAACATATCAACCAAAGTTGAAACTGATATTAAAAAAATGTTCCATGTTTCACTTTGTTTGGAAATACAATATTTTAATTTAACTGCACTAATCCTTTTGATTGTATAGAAATCAGTTGTCCTGATCAGAACACTTCGAACAAGATTTTTCTGAAAAAAAAATGTGAAAAAAGAAACAATATCATGGTAATGGAGAATCGATTTTAAAAGATTGCGAAGGAAGCCAGTTGGATCAATACTGCTTTTTGTTTTTTGCAGTTAAAGAAAAACTGAAACTTTAAAATTCTGGTTAATCGAAATTTCTTATACTATTTTCACAGTTTCTGTATATTGATATATTTTTCAACTTTTTAGTGGACTTCAATTAGATCTTGAATTTTGCAAGTTGTTGACTTTGAACAAGACCGAAAAAAATATTGAAAAACACTCCATTTCTGTGTTATTCACTGATTCAGAATAACATCTTCTATTATTTTTTGAACATTTGAACAGTTATATTGGTACACGTTTTGTTCAATACTCCAAATATGTTGCAAACTCTATCTTGTTTGTGGATACAAATATATTCATAATAAGCTGACGAACAATAGAATACCATTGTACCGGATCGAGATGAATTTTCAAAATTGGTACAATTTGCACATTATTACTGTTTCGACTAAATTGTTAATAACAACGAAACAATTTGTTAATATTACAAATGCGGCGCGTAGCGTATTAATTGAATATATTAAAACATGCATATTTGATACTATGATTAACTTCATGTCTTTGTCATATAATGTCATATATTTTCTATAATAATTACAGTTTCATGTGCGAAATGTTTATCGACGTTTGCCGTGCAAATTGGTGCACCGTTCAATTTTTGATTTTTTGAATTTTTCCAAAATATCAGAAAAATCTGAAACAGTGTATTTCTGGCTGAAAATGCGAAAATTTACCGTTTCAAATGCTATTTTTTCCGCAGATTTAAGGTTATATCATTCAACACTTTCAATATATCATAACTGCTGAAACCGCAACTTTTCTCATCTCTACTGTTCAATTCCATCAATTTCCAGCACCCGGAAAGCTCCCCGGACAATATATCCTCCCTATTCGGTGACTTGGTCTCATTACCAATGGATGATGGCTCGCGGCACAAGTTGGAGCAACTCGCCAAGGCTAAACAAACAAATATCGATAAAGGCGAATGAGACACTTGCCGCCTTGTCGAGGACTGTTTCGGAATGTGAAGATTTTGAGAAAAAGATGATGAAGTTTCAGGCACTCTGTTTTTTTCAACCAAATTTTTCATCTAAAAATCATATTTTGATGCATCAAACATTACTTTGATATATCTCTTTATATTTTTTTAGAATAATTACAGTTTCACTATTTTCCATATAACCAATAAATAGAAACAATGTGGAACAAAAAAGACGAGAAATAGACAAATACTTTGTAATGTTTGAAGGAAACTTGACAATTGGTGAGATTTTGAAAGCATTGGAGTCAAAAGTTGCTAAAATTTCAAATTTTTGATGAAACTGTAAACTACACTTTTTTGATATTCAGCATTCGAGTACTTTTGCAAATATTGTAATATGGCCTAGACAAGCCAACAGATAAGAGTTAGGATGTGCTGAAACTTTGAATGTTTTTGTAAATTTTGCTGTTTCAAAGTGGACCAATATAGATATGATCTCCCATTGTAAGCGATTTGATCATTGTATTTGAAACGGGATGTGAGTAGTATTAGAAGAGAGGTAATGATTCGTAAAAGTATTGGAATTTCACTCATCGATGAAGCTGAAAAATTCAAGAAACTTGGGTGATGTGAAGAATAATTGAATAACATAAACTAAATTGTCTGAAAAAGTTGGTGAAATGGGTGAAAAACAAAACAAAAAACGTTTGGAAATGTATAATTCAACAAAAAAGCCTTACGGTCCTGGATTCTACAACTATACCCATTTTCTCTGTTTCAAAATTTTCACAATTCTTCACTCCATTGGTTGTATTCTAATGTATTATCGTATCGTGGAACATTGATTAACATTTTGAGAACCCATATTTTTCCATAATTTGAGTTTCCTGATTCAATTCTTTTCATATGAATGTCAATTTGTATGATACTCTTGCAACAAGATCAAAAAACGATTTCTTTTCATTAGAATCACTCGAAAAAATTCTCGAACAGATTTCTAAATGAAATGAAACTGTGAAACTAAAGGTGAACAAAATCTGAAACATTTTCTTCACCAACCAATGACTGAAAAAATCTTGAAAAACATGTTCCAATACTCGATTTCGACATTTTTTCAGCAATTTTTTATTTGAAATTTCGGCTCTCCTAAAGTTTAGGGGATTTCATGAAAAAAGTAGGACCCATGCAAAAGTCCACAAAGCCGAAACGCCTAGAAGACGATTTCCATGCAAAAGCCCATGAAAAAAATAACTCTATGATAGGTGAAAATCGTGGGATTTTGCATGGGTCCTACTTATCCGGAATACCTCCTAGTTTTGTAAGCCCTGCTTTTCGGCTTTGGGTCCTACTTTTTCGCAAAAATCCTCTAAACTTTAGTAGAGCCGTTTTTTTCACAGTTTCTGATTCTCTGCAAATATGAGTGCAAACTGTTCTGAGCAGTTTAGCGTTGATATCATACATATAAAAACTGGAAAGTCATTAAAAAAATAATGAGTTTGATTTGGGAGGAAAAAAAAACGAAATTTAACTCTATGAATGTTTACAACAGAGTAAGTGTCATTAATGCCAGTCACTTTACATTAATAGTTTGAAACAGGAATCAATAAATATTTTGATAGATCTCTATTTTCAATATGATAGTTTGTCTATTGTTCAGATACCAATTCCATTTTTTATTTCAAACAATTGAAATAGTTTCAATATCAAGGCGAACAAAACAAATTTGGCCAAAAAGTCCAATCACAGAATAGTTGTGTTATACTTTTTTTTTTACAAAATTTGTCGCTTCGAATGTAAACATCAGAGTTACTTTGCATCAGTAAATTTATATCAACTGAAACAGTAAAATAAATATTGTCATAAATTGGATGTAAGTATACATTTTCTATTTCAAACATTTCTTAAACCGAGATGATTCATTTTGTCAGCAATTTTGATATTCCAACGGTTGCCCTTTTACCCGTTAAGAAAAGTATTACACAAAAATTTTTGTATCCAAGAGAGGAAATGGATACTTTTGATCAGATATGAAACTGCAAGTATATTAGTCATGTTATTGTTATCAATTCATCAAAAAAGAAAACAAATATGGGCAAAAAACTTCCTAAACAGATATATTTTCAGTTTCAGAAACTGCTCACCCTGTTTTTTTTTGATAATCACTACTGCAATATGTGCTATGTTGACAAACTGTTAATATTCATTGTAATATTCTATGGGCTTTCTGAATATATTTCTCAATGCGACCATAAGCTGTAATGAATGTATAGGCATAATATTTTCCATGTTTCATTCACAAGGAATGGATGAAATACGATAAAACCCGATTCATCTATTGTTTGAAACAGGATGAAACTAAACTGTTTTGTGAAACACAACATAAACTTTTTTCGATTAAGATGATGAAAAAACTCCACTTGTTTTCGAATATATTAATTTCAAGATAAACTCAATCCAATAAAGTATCCACTATCTCACAATTCCGAAAATTGAGAAAATTGATATTTTGAAACAGTGAAAATATTTCGATTATTTGCAACTTTGTAGTAACATATATCATGTTTTTACTATTGTTTGAAAAATATGCAATTTTGAGTCAAGTTATGAATTGGGACACTATTCGAAAGAATTTTGTAGCATATCGCAAGACGTCTCACAAAATTATAATATTATCATAAAATTTCAAAAACTGTTTTTCTGTTTCAGAACGCATTTAGTTCTTATGAAAATACGAATGAAACTAGTTTATGCAGGAGCCGCTGATGTAATTCAAATCGTCTGAAACTGTAATTTTTTTTATCTGAAAGGATATCGACTATCAATATGGACGTTTTCATGCTGAAAATATATATCTAAAACAGAAAACATATTTTTATTATTTTCTGTTCCAAAATATTTTTAAAAATCTATCTTTCTTGTTTTTTTTTCAGTGTTTCTCAAGTTGTGTTTTTGGCAATTATAAATGAAAGAAAATGATTGGATGCTGAAATCGAAACAGAAGAAGGGATTTCGAAACAGCTAAATGAGTTGATTTCCACAAAGTTCCTGACTTCTTCGGGTTGATATATCCATCTGCAAAGATGCCTATCAGTTCTATCATATTATGTATCTTCACTGTTTCAAAACTATGAATTGTTGATACAACTGGAGTTTGATAGAAATCCACTCGAATTTTTTTTTCAAATCGACTCAGGAACGAATTGAAGATCGAAACCACACGGGATTTCTAGATAGAAGTTTTCCACATGAAACTGTAAATTATTCCAGAAAATATTATGTGATATATTAAAGAATTTAAGTTTGCTGCATCAAAATAGAATTTTCAGATGAAAAGTTAGGTTGGAGAAATAGAAAACCACTGATAGTTGATATTATTCACTTTTCCAGTTTCATGAAAAGTATTTGACTTTAATTATAGTAAAATTTATTTGTTCCTGTTGCAAATCTTTTTGTAAATTGACTGGCGCATATTGTTTTCAATACGAAGATGTTCATAATTATATGATCTACAATAGAATATTATTGTGTCGGATTGATCAGAATATTTAAATTTGAAACAAATTGCATATCAATGCTTTGAAACCTTTTTGTGGTTTACTACTGTTCCGACTTTTTCTCATATCAATATCAGGTATATTTCTATTGCTCTTAAAGTGGATGGTATTTCGAGGAAACTGTTTGATATATCCATCTGCAAACATTTCGATTAGTTCTATCATACTCTGTATCTTCACTGTTTCACAAATATCACTTGTTGTTACAACTGGAGTTTGGTAGAAAATCACTCGAAATTTTTTTCTAATCGACTCAGATACGAATTGAAGATTGAAACCACACGACATTTCTAGATAGAGATATTCCAAATGAAACAGTAATTATTCTAGAAAGTATTATGAGAGATAAAAAAACGTATGTTTGCTGCTGCAAAATATGATTTTCAGATGAAAAGTGTGGTGGGAGAAATAGAAACCCATTGATATTTGATATTATTCACTTTTCTAGTTTCATGAAAAGTATTTGTGAGTTCGGCGAAAACTTACAAAAATTACAAAATTGCATGCCATAAAATTACTCAACAAAGTCAATAAATGAACCGCTGATACAAATACCCAACGGAAATATACGTAGACTAATTTTCTGAAAAATTTACAGCTTCAAGTGTTCATGAAAACTTTTTACATCAGGTAACTAGATTGTTTAAGCAAAAAGCAATGTTCATTTGATCATATGTTTTTTTCAGTGAAATGTATTTCAATTAAGTTTACATTCACAACATATCGTCTGTTGGTTCTGTTCCAAGTGTTTCGAACAACCCATATCGAATGTCAAATGCATCTATTCGATATATACAATAAATCCTACCATATATTCTATATCACTTACCATTTTGTAGATGGATATTGGCATATGAATAATTGACAAACAATCAAACTAACAATAATTATATTTCAATATTTGTTCCTGTTTCAAAAAATTGATAAATATTTTTGGTGATTGTAGTGAAACTAGTCCTTTATATTTGAACAAAATATGAGAAAAAGTTCTCTTCCACTTTCGTCTAAATTCATTGAAAAAATGTCTGAAACTGCAAAATCGTGTAATCAAGCATGTTTTTCAAGATTTTTTCGGTCATTGGCTGGTGAAGATTATATTTCATATCTATGTATACTCACAATCAGAGTTCCAAGGCGCGTCGTTCAAAAAAAAGTTGAGCCTCTAGCTCAAAAAACACATTTTGTTGTTTCGAACATGATATTCGAAGTTCCCCAGATATTTTCAGCAAAAACTGTTTCGGGAATCAGATTCTACATGCAAATATACATTGAGTAGTATTCTCCAGTTTTATGGAACATGTATCGAATTTTGTTAGACCAATCATCAGAGCGTCAGCAGATTTTGTCACAGTGATCAAATTATCACACAAATTAACATTTTCTTTTTCAGTTTCAGAAACATATCATAGTGCTGAAAATGCAACGTCTCGTCTATTCTTTGACAAAAATTCGATATATTTAAATAAACAGGAAACCGAAAAAAAACTTTGTTTCAAAATTTTTCAAAAAACTTTTGGCATTTTCAGCACTATGATATGTTTCTGAAACTGAAAAAAATTTGCTAAATTGTGTAATAATTTGATCACTGTGACAAAATCTGCTGACGCTCTGATGATTGGCTAACAACATTCCATATAACTTTCCATCAGTGTGCATTATTGCGTAGCGGTGGTTACACACTACCGTATCAATTCTTAGAACTATTGTTTCATGTTGAAGGAAAATTGCAGTTTCAAGATTTTTATAGTTTTTTGAAACAGTGTAACTTCGTTCAGTTAGTCACTCAGAATCAATTACTTGAAATTGAAATTCTAGCTGAAACAATAGCTCAAAAATGATATATGAGTACAAATGATATTGAAAGAATATATACTGTTTCACGATTTTCATATTTCTTGAAACAGTGGAAAATTTTATCGGGCAGAAGTTGTTTTGAAAACTTTCAGTTTCAAAAAAAAGAAGATATTTCCGTTATAACATCGATGTGGTTAGTGTTCTTTGAAATTTTAGTATTTGCACATTAATCAATGCATTTTTCACTACCGTACTATATAACAATAAAGAATAAGATATTTACTAAAAATTATTTCAGTTTCAAAATATTTCTACTTGTTTGAAACCGTAGGACTTCCTTCAGTTAATGAGTACGAGGCAGATTGCTAAAAATTGAATTTCCAGTAAAAGAATTATTGACAGTTTTCGAACTATGTATAAACCTATGACATAGTGAAATCAAAATATTTGCCCAGTTTCACTTATTTTGATATTTTACTGAAACAGTGGCTGAGTTGGTGCATAAAGAGTCACGATTTGTTCTATCTAATTGTAGACTCGAGATACACTTGGCATCATTTTCTGATCAATCTGTATCTTCTATGACTGTCTTTTGAAACTTGATTTTTTGTGAATTTCTCAACAGAAAATCGTCATTCTTTGTATTACTGCGGTAGAATTTCAAAAGTATCTGAAAATGTGAAATTTGCTTTATTTTCAAAACTTTTGTTCTATCTAAAACTGTTTCATATTTCAAATTCATCAACTTTCTATATTTTTGACGTAGTTGGCAACGTCCACAGATAGTTTTCAACATTTCTGACCTATTTTTGATTGCAATTTTGAACTTTTTCGAGTTTCAATTTGTTCTAGATTTCACAGTTTCAGAAAATTTATGTATTTTCAATTTCTATAAAAGTTCTGATATTACGAATTTCAGTAAATTGAAGTTTATTACATTTTCAACTTTTCCACATATTTTGAAACAGTACAAGATTTGATAATTCAAGGTATTGTCATTTAGCAAAACTTGAAGCACATGGTCTTAATATATGTATATACACTGTTCTACTTTTCTATGGTACTAAAAAACATTAAACTTTCATAATAACTGTATATTCGTTTCAAAAAATTATTAAAAAATTGAAACTGCAATTTTTCTTCAGTGAACATGAAAAAATAGTTCTAGGAGTTGATACGGTAGTGTGTAACCACCGCTACGCAATAATGCACACTGATGGAAAGTCATATGGAATTTTGTTAGACCAATCATCAGAGCGTCAGCAGATTTTTTCACAGTGATCAAATTATCACACAATTTAAAAACTTATTTTTCAGTTTCAGAAACATATCATAGTGCTGAAAATGCAAAAAAGTTTTTTGAATAATTTTGAAACAAAGTTTTTTTTCGGTTTCCTGTTTATTTGAATATATCGAAATTTTGTCAAAGAATATTCACTTTTCCAAAACTTATATATGAGAAATTCGAAACAGAAAAATTTCAGAAGTCATGTCGTTATCGACTTAGCTAAAATTATCAAAATATATCACATTTTACTGAAACTGTATAAGAAAATTTTCAGTTTCATCAAATTGATAAAACTATGAAAAATCAGAATTGGCAATATTTTTATAATTTCATTTACCTGGAAAGTGTGCAGTTTATCGGCAAATACAGTGCAAATTCACCCTTTTATTTTTTAATCCCGGTTCATTTTTTGCAGTTCGAAAAAATTAAGGTTTCAAATCATTTTCATTTTTCTAAAAACTTCTATAAATCAGTTCACGTATCACTCGTTATTGGCATTCGAATTTTTTTCTGTTTCAAAGATCGTACATATTTTCATTAAACTTACTTCGTTAATCCATTCCCAACGGATTTCAATAATACATGTTTCGCGTCCTGAGACAATCACAAAATAATGGTTTCAATTTTTCGTAAACTCTCCGAACCTGAGAAGTATTTTATGGAAGCTACACATTTAAAGCGAGCCCCATCATAACCTTCTCAGCAAAACGGGTATCATTGGCAGGACCTGTACATATATTTTCAGTTTCAAAGTTGGTTGAAACAGTGAGATAAACAAAACCATAACAATTAATTGTCCTTTGTATTTCAATATTATATTTTGGTCGTTTCTTACTGTTTCAACTTAATCGTATATCAGACGAATGCCGTGTCAACCAATTTGATTATGAAGTATCCATCTCTATTTTTCTTATTCCGAAGTAGTTCCTGAAATTATAACCGACATTTTCTTGGGACTCCGGTAATTCTTATGTCGATCGCAGTGAAATCAGTTGAACATGAACAGTACTCGAAAAGTATGGAAATCACTCAAAAACATTTTCAAACCGATTTTTGAATGAAATGAGGTTTATTGTACTTCTAAAACAAAAACTGTGTAATTTTAGCTGATCGAAATAGAAGGAGTGTCAATTCCACGAGCCTCGCCAATTCATTACATATTTGAAACAGAGAACTTTCAAACAAAATAGAGGTTTGAGAAAAAATTGTCAACAAATGAAGTAGCATATGCCGAATATTGTGAAGGAAAATTGGTGTACGACTAATTTGGAAAACGAAAAACAATATTTTTCAGCTCAAAAGATGTTGTACAATGCGAAATCGTGTATCTATAGAGTTGTATCAACAAATAATATTTGTGAAACAGTGAACTGTTTTGTTTGAACTCATTAGAAATTGGGAAAAAGTGGATAACCGAAACAATATTGTGAATTCACTTTTTCCCACAAATAAATACTGTTTCCATATAATTTTTTGATGAATCCTCTTCATATGAATGTCAATCTGTATAGTTCTCTGGTAACATTGAAAACACTTGAAATAAGATCAAGAAACGATTTCATAGCTACGGAAACCCAATGACTCGGAAACATTTTCGAACATACTTCTAAATGAAACGAAACTGTGAAACTCTATTTGCAAGCGATATAAGACTCGCTATTTATAATTCGTCAACAATGGATTTCACAATCCCCCCGAGTGTTTTGAATCCGGCCCAATTTTCACATAGTAACTAGTGAGGGGTCATGTAGTGCTATGGCACTAATTTTGAAAAGTTTGCTCAGCTGCTCCGTGAGCCCGAGCACAAAAATGACTTTTCAAAAAAGTGCTCCAATCGCTCTGTAATTTTTGGTACTTATGTTTTTTGCAGCGTAGATTACGAATTTCAATATGAAAACATTCCCAGACAAACATATCATGGGGCCTCAGTACAAAAAAATTGATTTTTTTGAGATAACGCAAAAACTAGGTCACCGGATGTCACGGCAAGTAGAAATTCGGATTCAGCATAAAAAGTTACCTATATGCCATAATTTTCATGAAAATTGAAGAGGATTGTCTTTCAAAAAATTTCAATTTGTAAAATTTTCAAATTTGGAAAAAACAATTTTTGTCCAAAATTAACTTGAAAATATGGTAAATGATAGTAAATGTTACGCTGAGCAACTTTTGTGCGGGCACCGCGTACTTATTTTGGGCCTTTCACATCGAAATTCTAGTTTGAACACACGAAAACGGCCATGGAACACGAAATGTAGGCTTGAGCATAATGAGTGTAACTCGAATGTGGTAGCACCGTTCAAAAAATGATCAACTGCAAAAATGAAGCTATAAACATGATCTATACACTGTATCAATCATTTTTCAAAACTTTCGATTTCAAGAAAAATATGAAGTTTCAAAATTTTCAATGTTTGACGAACGATAGTAACTTTGTTTCAAATTTTTTTCATATGACTATAAATTCATCTTTTAGAGCTTGTCAAGAGCTTCATTTTTGCTGTTGACCATTTTTTCGAATAATCTGTTTCAGCTGAGATACAGCCATTTGTTTTGGTGCACTTATTTTGCGAGCTTGCGCATACGTACGCACACACACAGAAGGTGCACCCGCACTATCGCGTTTAGCGAACCATAGTCAAACTGCTGTATCTCAGCTGAAACAGATTATTCGAAAAAATGGTCAACAGCAAAAATGAAGCTCTTGACAAGCTCTAAAAGATGAATTTATAGTCATATGAAAAAAATTTGAAACAAAGTTACTATCGTTCGTCAAACATTGAAAATTTTGAAACTTCATATTTTTCTTGAAATCGAAAGTTTTGAAAAATGATTGATACAGTGTATAGATCATGTTTATAGCTTCATTTTTGCAGTTGATCATTTTTTGAACGGTGCTACCACATTCGAGTTACACTCATTATGCTCAAGCCTACATTTCGTGTTCCATGGCCGTTTTCGTGTGTTCAAACTAGAATTTCGATGTGAAAGGCCCAAAATAAGTACGCGGTGCCCGCACAAAAGTTGCTCAGCGTAACATTTACTATCATTTACCATATTTTCAAGTTAATTTTGGACAAAAATTGTTTTTTCCAAATTTGAAAATTTTACAAATTGAAATTTTTTGAAAGACAATCCTCTTCAATTTTCATGAAAATTATGGCATATAGGTAACTTTTTATGCTGAATCCGAATTTCTACTTGCCGTGACATCCGGTGACCTAGTTTTTGCGTTATCTCAAAAAAATCAATTTTTTTGTACTGAGGCCCCATGATATGTTTGTCTGGGAATGTTTTCATATTGAAATTCGTAATCTACGCTGCAAAAAACATAAGTACCAAAAATTACAGAGCGATTGGAGCACTTTTTTGAAAAGTCATTTTTGTGCTCGGGCTCACGGAGCAGTTGAGCAAACTTTTCAAAATTGGTGTCATGGCACTACATGACCCCTCACTAGTTACTATGTGAAAATTGGGCCGGATTCAAAACACTCGGGGGGATTGTACATTGATCCTGCACATATTGTTGACGATTAATGGAGAGTTAGTGATAAGTATTTCGCAATGATTCATCAGTCGGGTAAATTGAAGACAATTTACATTAATATTTTGAAACAGAAAACAATTATATTTTTTGTAGATTTGACAAAGTCTGATGAACGTCAAAAACAGTGTTTAAAGATTTCGGTGGAAACAGCATATGAAAAGTGGGGACAATCCTTGGGTGTTGTTCAACAAGGGAGCCGGTAATTCATTGATTTGATTATCGAAAAAGGCTACATCGAAAGAGTGATTTTGTGTACCGTTGTTTTTTTTTTCATGAGAACTATGAAACAGTGAATGTTGTTTACCGCAATTAACGACAGAAAAGTATCCAATTATTAACCATTTAGAGCAGTCCAGCACCATTCTATTGTAATCATGAATATATTCAGAAATAGTCCATTTTTGTTATTGATATTTTCAGAGTTATTATTGTTTTCAGACACATTTGGCTACCAGAAATAATATATAAGGCCCAAAAATTATATGAAAAAGTTCTGATATGATTTTATAAAAACCATGAAATTGAAACTTGTTTGCATTTAATATACATTCTATAATTTCAAACAGTGGTCAGTGATTCATTTAAACTGATAATTATTTATTGTTTCAAGAAATATTGAAATACTGAAACTGTCTTATATATCCGTTAAACATCTACAGTTGGATTAGATAATGTGGATTAGTGACCATATCGCAAATTGTCCAATGAGTACTGTTTCAGAATAAATGGAAAAGCTGAAAATGTGAAAAAATTCAGTTATCGAGGGTTGAAGCGTGTAAGGCCATAAGGGATAACAAGTTTCAATTCCTATTATATTTTGATTTTGAAACAAAATATTTTTCGTTTCAAATTGTGCTTCGGTATCGAAAAATTTCAGCTCTCAGCAAAACTTATTTTCTAGACAAATCATATAAACAAACAAGTTGTATTGAATAGGCAAGTTTCGGGATGTGGTTTCATGAAAAATTCGAAACTGTAAATTTTTTACAGTTTCTACAAAGTTTCCTATTCTAATTTTCAGAATCATTTCTAATCACTCCGTGTTTTGACGCTTCGAAAAATTTGGAAGTTTCCGAAACATCCGAACGGTTCGAATGATTATATCTTGATAATTTATTCTGAAATGATAAGATGAACGAAAATCAGAACATTTATAGAAATTAAAAATACATGAATTTTCTGAAACTGTGAATGTTCGGTATCTAGAAAAAACTGAAAATAGAAAAAAACCAGCTTAGAATCTAGAATCGGTCAGAAATTAAAAGTTGTATGGGAACTACGTCAAAACTACAGAAAAATTATAAGTTCGAAATATGAAACAGTTATAGTTCATTCAAAAATCTGGAAATAATTGCATTTTCAGATAGTAATTTCACATGCTTTGCTGTTTCACAAAAGTTTGAATTATAGAGACTGAACAAATTTTTTGGTTTGTAATAGATTCTTTCAATATCATTTGTACTCATGTATCATTTTTGAGCTCTTGTTTCAGCTAGAATTTCAATTTCAAGTAATTGATTCTGAGTGAATATCTGAAGGAAATTACACTATTTCAAAAAATTTAAAAAATCTTGAAACTGCAATTTTCCGTTAGTCAACATGAAACAATAGTTCTAGGAGTTTATACGGTAGTGTGTAACCACCGCTACGCAATAATGCACACTGATGGACAACTATATGGAATTTCGTTAGACCAATCATCAGAGCGTCAGCAGATTTTGCCACAGTGATCAAATTATTACACAATTTAGCAATTTTTTTCTGTTTCAGAAACATATCATAGTGCTGAAAATGAAAACAATTTTTGAAAAAATTTTGAAACAGTTTTTTTTTCGGTTTCCTGTTTATTCGAATATATCGAAATTTTGTCAAAGAATATTCACTTTTCCGATACTTATATATATGAGAAATTCGAAACAGAAAAATTTCAGAAGTCATGTCGTTATCGACTTAGCTAAAATTATCAAATTATATCACATTTTACTGAAACTGTATAAGAAAATTTTAAGTTTCATCAAATAGATAAAACTGTGAAAAATCAGAATTGACAATATTTTTATAATTTCATTTCCCTGGAAAGTGTGCAGTTTGTCGGCAAATACAGTGCAAATTCACCCTTTTATTTTTCGAAACCCCATTCACCCTTCAGCTCAAAAGAATCAAAACATGTTTTATGGTACTACTCACCCCCATAGTAGTCGCTACGTCAATTTCGAATCGAAACAGAAACAAAAACGGGGACTGTGAAATGCCTCTACAGAGATTGTTGACAAGTTACAAATAGTTAATCTTAATAAGTATCCCGCTTCTATCGGCCGCCATTGCTGATCAAATGCTGCTCAATTCAAATACTCTTGCTTCCGAGATTGGTATACATTCATATATATCCTTAAGTTTGATTAATTTCAGATGTTTGGTCGTGTGGGTCCGTAATGGGAAACATTCTGAAACAACTGTATTTGAAAAAACTGTGAAACAGAGAAAATGTATCAAACACATACGAGTGGAGTATCACTGAACAGCAAACAGTTCGTTATTGGCTTTACAATATTTATCTGTTTCAAAGATCGTACATTTTTTCATAATACTTACTTAATTAATCCACTCCCAACGAATTTCAATAACAAATTGTTCACTTTTTTTCACTGAAACAGTTCGTGTCATATTTCCTAAACTACCCTCAACAGGACGAGTGTTAGTATGCCAGAGAAGCTACGTTTTTCAAACAAAATCCATCATAACCTTCTCGAAGTCAGCAAAACGGGTATCATTGATAGGACATGTACATATATTTTCAGTTTCAAAGTTAGTTGAAACAGTGAGATAAACAAAACCATAACAATCAATTGTTCTTTCGTATTTCAATATTATATATCTGTCGTTTCATACTGTTTCAACTTAAATGTATATCAGACGAATTCCGTGCCAATCCATTGGGTTGCGAATTATTACATAGCCATCTTAATGTTTCGTATTCACTAATTTTACTTGTGGTGAAAAAAACTAATGGGCATTTCAAGAAAACAACAGAAGTTTCAAAAAAAAAATTGAAAGATTCGAGGAGTAATCATTTCTTACAGTTTCACAAATTACAGCAATTTCTGAAACTGTTAACTTTTTTCAATTTTACGAAAATCAAGAAATTTAACCGTTTTGAGAAAATTTCGAACACTTGAAACTGAAATTTTTTCGCAGTCATTGGTGAATAGATTGAATGTCGAATTATGTAGAAAAAAAGAAGTATTTTTACAGTTTCAAAGAACGTGGAATTCTAGAAACTGTAACTTCTTTTCAGTTGGTGATCGTAGTTAGATGTAAAAAAAATAGTGAACATTATTGTGGCCATGTGCTCATAAGTGACGGACCCGAGATGAAGCTCACAACGAGACGAAAAAACAAAAAACTGTTCACTGTTTCAGCTTATTTAATTTTGTGGAAAATGTAATAATTTTTTGTTCTAGTGATGATTTGAAATGGTTTGAACACTAAAAGATTTTATTGGAATTCCTGATCAGAAGTTTTTAAATAATTTGTTTTCAAATGACTAACACAAGCGATCGACCAACAGTTATTGACTGTTTCCAATCAAATGAAAATAGTGAAACTGCACTCAACTTCAGTAATTTCTTTGAGCTGTCTTTGGACTCGGAGCTTTGTTAGAGAACATATGAAGGAGAGTTGGCTATTTTGAAAAGAGCTGAAAATCCATTTGTTTCAAAATATAAAAGCTAGAGCGTTTTAATATTTGGAAACAAATATAAGATATTAACCAAAAATATTTACAGTTTAGAAAATATATCATTTTTTGAAACAGTTTTTTAAAACAATTATTGGTGAAATTTGGCAGTACTCAATCAATGGATGTAGAAGAGTTACTAACTTTTTTTGCCTGTTGCACAAAATATCAAATGCCAGAAACCGTATCTATTTTCATACTGGATTTAAATAATTTCCTATTTCGTGGAATTTTCTCAAGAGAGAGTTGAGCATGTCAAGAACATTATTTACTGTTTTAAAGGATATGAAAACTCTGAAACCATAATAAATGCAAATGCGTTCATGGGGAAAGTTGACGATACAAAATGAGCAAACATTGAGCTCCGAATCCATTTTCACTTTGTTCGATAAATTTAGTGAAGATACAGTCTCCGAGGTTTGGAACAAATTTGAGATCATTTGCATTTCACGAAATTTATTCACAAAATTATGCTTATTTTGAAACAGAGGAGAACAACTCCAATCAATTTTTTCGACAAAAAGCCTACTGTTTCAAGTGAAAAACTGTTAAAGTCTAAAATTTCCTAAAATGATACGTTAATTGTGTGGGGAAAGTAATTGAAAGTAACATTTATGAACTCGATTCATCCCCTGATTCTGTTTTTCCACATATTACATATTTTCGAACAGCACTATTGTTGATAGTCAATATCCAACGCATTGAAGTCGAATACAGTTTCAATAGTTCCCTATATCTTGAAACAGTGAAACTATGTTAGTTTATTACTCTCATTTATCACATTTATGCGGAAAAATAAAAATGGTGAGACATGTAAAGTTTTGATGTTTCTTTTCTGAAAACTTCTTTTCGTGAATTTTGCGATAACTGAAAACCTAATGAGATTTTTAGCATATTCATATTTCATGAAACAGGCAATATATGTTAGTAGATCATCACTAAAGCCGGGAAGAACCATTCTTTCGATAAAATTCATTGAATTGTCAATTATCCCACTTTCACCAGGGATCGATCTGGACTCGATATATGGAAATAAATAGCTAAATGCACCATTCGATAGCTTTTTTCATGTAGAATCCAAATTTGTACTCAATTTTTGCCAAAGAAACATTTGAAAAACTGAAATTCAAGCCATTTCACCGCTTTTCATTAGTTTTGTGCGAAATTTTAGTGTTTTGAGCTTCTTTCACCTCAACAGAGACCTCTTCGGCAAAAACTGAATATGAATATGGATTCTACATAAAAAATGCTAACGAATGGTATATTTAACCAGTCATTTCCATATATTGAGTTCAGATCGTTCCCTAGTCAGCATATTTGTATATTCTGAAACAGTGAATATTTCGATATTTTCCTGTTCCGTTTTTCATATGTGTTTCTACCTTAATGAGTTCTTCGTGCGGTCACTGTGCGCTCAAAATCTTTTTTACACTTTGTTTGATATCAGTGAAACTAGGTACTATTTCTGGTGACTGATATTTCGTGAAACAGTCGAAAACAGTTGGTAATTCCTCTAGATCTATAGCCGTAACCCAATAATTATTGTGTAAAATAACAGTTTCCAACTTTCCCCATGAACGCATTATAATTTATTACGGTTTCAGAATTTTCATAGCCTTTGAAACAGTAAATAATTTTCAATGCGTCACTGTTCTTCACATGCTCAACTCTCTCTTGAGAAAATTCCACGAAATAGGAAATTATTTAAATCCAGTATGAAAATAGTTACGGTTTCTGGACTTTGATATTTCGTGCAACAGTCAAAAAACGTCAGCCAAATTTTGCCAATAATGGTTTTAAGAAAACTGTTTCAAAAATTTGATATACTTTCTAAACTGTAAATATTTTTGGTTAGTATCTTACATTTGTTTCAAAATATCAAAGTGTGCTAGCTATGTTTTCTAGATTATGGATTTTCAGCTTTTTTTTAAATAGCCAACTCTCCTTCATATTCTTCTTATCACTCTGTCATCTTTTTCTTTTGATCTCCTAAATTGAGCGCTAACTGAAATTTATTACATTTTCAGCTTTTTCCATATGTTTCAGAAAGTTACTCGAAAGTTATTTCTAATCCATTCATAAACGAAATGAAGCATCGAAACCTCATGGCATGAGTCGATGAAAATATTCCACATGAAACTGTAAATTATTTCAGAAAATATTATGAGATATATAAAAAACTATGTTTGCTGCATCAAAAAAAGATTTAAAGATAAAAATGAGGTTGTAAAAAACAGAAACCCATTGATATTTAATATTATTCACTTTTCCAGTATCATGAAAAGTATTTGAGAATATGAGTTCGGCGAAAACCCAATTATTCAAAAAAGCCAAGAAGTGAATGATACAAACACCCAACGGAAATATACAGTTTGACTAATTTTGTTTTTTCCACTGAAATGTATTTCAATTGAGTTTACATTTACCCTTAGAAAACACTGAAAACTGAATTTCTCACGTACTTTTCGTCTTTCCAAGTGTTATGAAACAGAAAATCATTTTTTACAGTCTCAGAAAAATCTGATTTATTTCGAACCTTTTTGTTCAATCGATTATGATATTGGCCTCTGAGGGCGGAGAAATTGATTTAGTTTTACAGTTTCACGAAACACTTTCCACTGAGAAAGTTTTAAAGATTATTGTCTCAAAAACGCACAGTTAGCAATTGTTGAGTTGACTTCAAAAAACGAGAAATGTGCATTTGCGCTACATTTCACGACTCTTACACAGTTCCCGGATAAACTGGCGATTATAATTTGGCATATTTGTCTTTACTTTTTTATGAGTTTTCTGCAACCGATATTTTCCTTGAATGTCTTGTTGTCGTCCAATGTAGTGCATAGTGTGTCAAGATCAAAACATCAGCAAACTATTCGTTTACAAAATTTCGATATATTCAAATAAACAGGAAACCGAAAAAAAACTTTTTTTTCAAATTTTTTCACTGATTCAACCCTTTTCATATTTTGATAAATAGTTGATCAAGTAATCATCCACTTTTTCGTTTTGGAAAAAAAGATAACATGATACTAGCATGTATCCATTGTTTCGTCAAAATGTTTACACAGTTGTCCAGCTGACCACTGAAACTTTTTGCATTTTCAGCACTATGATATGTTTCTGAAACGGAAAAATTGTTAATTTGTGTAATAATTTGATCACTGTGAAAAAATCTGCTGATGATTGGTCTAACAAAATTCCATATAATTTTCCATCAGGCTGCATTATTGCGTAGCGGTGGTTACACACTACCGTATCAACTCATAGAACTATTGTTTCAAAGAAAAATTGTAGTTTCAAGATTTTTATAGTTTTTTGAAACAGTGTAACTTCCTTCAGTTATTCACCCAGAATCAATTACTTGAAACTGAAATTCTAGCTGAAACAATAGCTCAAAAATGATATATGAGTACAAATGATATTGAAAGAATCTATTACAAACCAAAAAGTTTGTTCAGTTTCTATAATTCAAACTTTTGTGAAACAGTAAAAAATTTCATCAACTGGAATAACTTTTCAAATCAATTTGAAATATATGGCACTTTTTCTGATGCTGATACTGTCATTATCACAGTTTGAAACAGGAATTTAAGTATGCAATTTCTCAGCAAAGTTTCATCAAGTTTTGAAACAACACACTTTCCCTGTCAAATGACGAAACAATTAGCCTGTGAAATTTAGGAACTGTCTGAAAATGCAATTATTTCCAGATTTTTTGAATGAACTATAACTGTTTCCCACTTCGAACTTATAAACTTTCTGTAGTTTTGACGTAGTTCACAGACAACTTTTGATTCCAGACCTATTCTTGATTCTAAGCTGGTTTTTTTCTATTTTTAGTTTGTTCTAGATACCGAACATTCACAGTTTCAGGAAATTCATGTATTGTTAATTTCTATAAAAGTTCTGATTTTCGTTCATCTTATCATTTCAGAATAAATTATCAAGATATAATCATTCGAACCGTTCGGATGATTCGGAAACTTCCAAATTTTTCGAAGCGTCAAAACACAGAGTGATTAGAAATGATTCTGAGAATTTGAACAGGAAACTTTGAAGAAACTGTTAAAAGTTTACAGTTTCAAAATCTTCATAAAATCAAATCTTGAAAATTCCCATATTTTACTTTTTCGGTCATAATTCTGCTCAAAATAGTCCGTTTGAGCTGGGATACAACTAGTATAAATATCTTTAATGTATCTAACAGCCCAAATCACAAAACAGCCTACAACAAAAAATTCAAATCTTTTAAATTTTTCGAAATTTCGGTATTTTTTCAACTTTTGAAAAAAGCGTCGGATGTAAAATTCGGGCATTTTTCTTGGGAACTGTTACTGTTTTGTGTTCCTAGTATTTTTTACCATAGTTTTTACTATCCACCTACAAATTTCTGATTACATCAGACGCTTTGGCAAAAAAAAATTTTTTTAATGAAAAAATACCGAAAGTTCAAAAAATTAAGAAAATCGGAAATTTTTTGTTGTTGGCTGTTTTGTAATTTCAGTTTATACATAGATACGTCAAAGATGTGCATTATAGTTGAATCCCAGCTCAAACGGACTATTTTGAGCAGAATTATGACCGAAAAACCAAAACATGCATGACTACTGACCGCTACTGTACGTCTTATCTAGAAAATAAGTTTTGCTGAGAGCAAAAATTTCTCCATACCAAAGCACTAAAAAATAAAAAAAAAGTTTCAAAGGAAAAACTAATGAATTCGAAGCAATTGTTTTTGCGATGTGATGGCACTTATAATAGTGTTCATTCATCAAAAACGAAAACACTTATTTTCTCAAAAAACTTTTTATTTTCCAATCTATTGTATATTTTGAAGCTATGATCTATTTAGACTAAATACCCAGAACTGAAAAAATTTCGAGTGAAAGCTCTGTTTCGAAAATTATGGTTTTCAATAATGTTTTCTTGTAAATTACTGTTTCTCAATCAAAAGATGTGTTATCAATCATGGGAATTTAGTATTCTTTTTTGCATCATTTTGAAACAACTAATCGAAATAAAGTTCGACTTTTCTAATTCAAAAAATACGTTTAGAAGGTTCGGTGAATCTATCATTAAACAATCACGGTTTCAGCATTTGTTCATATTCTGAAATCGAAGAAAGATCAAGTTATTTGACACATTTGATGAAGCCCCGCATATGAGAAGAGAACTGAAACTTTTACTTTCAGCTTTCTAAAAAAGTATTCTGAAACCGGATTTTTCATAATTATTCCTCCTTCGAGCTGCAAATTTTTTGCACTTTCAAAAAATGTTCTTATTTTGAATTATGATTAATCAAAATACTGATTTTCCCAGTTCTACGTCATGTATCGATAATTTCTCTGATTATTCACTTTTACCTGGATTAAGTCCTTTATCAACTTTTATCGGTTGCTTGAAGTTTCTTGACATTTCTTTGTAACTGAAAACTGAAGTGAAACGATACGAGATTTCTGAATGGTGAGCAACAAAAACTTCAGCGTTTGCTCATATTTTGAAACAGAAAAAACTTCTTCTCTCGAAAACAAGTTGTTATATATAGCTTCGAAATATATGATCTTCAAGATTTTTGAACAACTTTTTGGAACAAGAAACAGTTTTTCAACAGTTTCAGTATTTTCATGAGTTTGGAAACAGTGAATATCTGATAGTATATTGATGTCATTACCGTTTTTTGAAGCAAAAAATCTATAATAAAACGAAAATTTTTCACATTTTCAGTCCGTGTTGAAATAAATTTTGAAATTTTCCTTGTTTCAAGACAAACACATTTGATGAACTTCAGACGATTTTGTGAATGGCCCTGAAACATGATTGTGTAGTATTAGATTTGAAGGAAAGTTGGTTATATTTATCACTAGGATCAAAAAGAGAGAGAGAGAGATTATCAAATTTTCTCAGTTTCCACGCTTTTGTATTTTATGAAAAGGCGAAAATATGTCAATCATCTCTTTCATGAGTTGTTTTTTGTTAAAGTTCAACATAGGATCGTACCAGTCATTGTCGACTGAAAAATATCAACTTTTCGAATGTTTCAAAGCTTTTTTGAAACTGTAAAAATACTTCAAAATTATCATTGTCCAATTTGTTTATTGAGAAAAATCGCTGTTTCAAAAAATGTTGTTCAACTTTTTTTTGCAAACCATTACAAAACAAGGTTGAATAATTCATAGAAAGAAAATTTTATGAAAAACATGCCTTTCATTACTTGGTGATTTTTTGAAACAGGAAACAACTTTTCCCTAGTTGTACTGACTTTTGCTGTAAAATTTGAGATAACTTACTGGAAATACAATTTCAAAAAAATATTTATGATCAATGTTTTTGGAAAGAAACACTGTTTCAAAAATAAGCTTGTCATTAGATTCGAAATTTTATTCTGTTTAGACTGGTGAAGTTCCAGGATATTTGTTGTAAAAACTTTAATGAAACTTTTGCTCATTTTCGGATGAAAAGCAGAGTTTGTTCAAGTCCCTGTTGAATTGAAATCTATCACACTTTCATAAATTTCATATATTTTTTGAAACACTAAAAGTTTTTGATAACGTGTGTGTTTGACGTACTTCTAAGAATAATAGGCTAAAAATTAGCTGAAATGTTTGCGCAGTCTGCCGGTCATCTGGTGTATGTGACAAACCCGACTGACAAATTTTTTGAAGAAGACAAACTTTCGATATTCTCCACTGTTTCGTAAAACTATTATGGTCTCATTTTGAGAAACTTTTTCATTGTTCAGTAAAAATTTCGCTTGCACCCAACCAGAATAGATTGCTGAGTTAGTATTTGTTACTGCTCGAATGCAGATTTTGAAACATGAAACACAGTTTCAATTGAGTAAAATAAATTGAATGAGATTGTATTATCTGTTCCAAGAATGCAACTATCTTGAAACGACAAGATTATATGAATTTTTTGAAAACTGTATTTAGTCAGTTAGTACGCACAAACCCAGTACACAGCGGAAATTAGTTCAATGAAAAGAAATGTGAAAATATGCTGAAACTGCAAAAAAAAGTCTCACATTTTGAAAAAAAATAGATCATATTCTCAGAATCCTATAAGGAAGTTCCAAACTTTTTTCAACAATTTCACAACCACCAGGTAATCGTTTTCAACCGTCCCCGCAGTTTTATATTTTTCAATAGAAACTGGAAATGGTTTTTACCCAAATCTTAGTTTCAATAATGGCAGATTATATTTATCAATGACTTTTATAACATTTTATGACTTTTTACACGCACCAACACGCATTATTTGTGTATGTGTGTGCCTCGATTTAAGTGCGTAATTTATTGTTAATAAAACACATTTTCCCTGTTTCAAAATTATTTCTTGATTATTTAAACTGAATATGCAGTTGTTCCGATCAGTTTGGTATATTCAATGTGATTCTTCCATATATCAGCTTCTATATCAGTTATCCTTTGTAGATGGACATTTGAATAATCGACAAACTATCATATTGACCACAGTTATATTTCAACATTTAATCATATTTACTGGTTCAAAATATTAATGTAAATTGAATAATACAAATTTTTTTGCTGTGCACCAAATAAATTCATCATTTTATTGGCATGAAATTACCGGCTCCTTTCTTGTCCAAGGATTGACCCACTTGTTCCAAGTTGTTTCCACCGAAATCTGAGCCTCTAACTCAAAAAGAAAGTTTTGTTTCATAATTGTTTAACACGAATTTCCACCTTCTCTATATTTTTCCAGCAAAAACTGATTCGGAAAATTGGTTTCTGCGCGCAAACGTACATCAATGTCTGAATACCCCTGGAAAAAACGGTCCCTCATTAATTATATCTCATTATTTGTTGTTTTCTGTTTCAAAATAGTAATGTAAATTGTCTGCGATTCACCCGACTGATGAACCATTGCGAAATACTTTTATCGCTAGCAAATAGAATTGCACAGTTTCTTTTCATTTACAAGTATTTTCGAAAATGTTTTCAAGTGATTGATTTTACATTGCTATGAAATCGTTTATTTGTCTTATTTCAAGTGTTTTCAATGTTTTCAGAGAATTATACATTGAGATTTATTTGAAAAGGATTCATCAAACAAGAATACGGAAACAGTAATTTTCGTGAAATAACAGTGATTTCACTGTTTCTGTTATCTCATTTTTTCCAATTTCTAATGAGTTCAATCAAATCAGTTCACTGTTTCACAAATACAATTTGTTGATACGGCTCTATAGATACATAATTTCGGATTATACAACATCTTTTGAGCTGAAAATATTGTTTTTCGTCGTCCAAATTAGCCAAAACCCTATTTTCACTCAAAATATTCGACATGTGCCACTTCATTTTTTGACAATGTTTTCTCACCTCAAACCTATATTTGTTTGAAGGTTCTCTGTTTCAAATATCAAACATCAGCTTTTATTGGCCGTGCGGATTGGTATATCTTGTTGATTTGATGGGTCTTCAATTTCAAACAGCTGGAAATTCACATTTTATGTTCTAAAAGTATGTAAATTCAATACTACTTTCATTTCATTTCTGTTCGGAAATGTTTTCGAGTGATTTCCATACTATTCTAGTACAAATGACAACTAATTTCTCCCCAATCAAAGGAATTGATAATGCTAAAAGGATTCGCGGAAGATCATTGTCGGCAATTTGTATCAGTTTATATTAATATTGTGAAACAGCAATGAATAGTGCAATATAATTAAGGACAATATGATTACTTGGCAAAGCTCAAGTAAAAATCGCTTTTGCTGTACAATCTAGCAAACTATTACTGAATACAAAAAATTGAGATGGATACTTCATAATCAAATTGGTTAGGACGATATTCGTCTGATATACGATTTAGCCGAAACAGTAAAAAACCGCAGAAATATAATATTCAAGTACAAAGGACAATTGACTGTTATGGTTTTGTTTATCTCACTGTTTCAACCAATTTTGAAACTGAAAATATATGTACATGTCCTGCCAATGATACCCGTTTTGCTGAGAAGGTTATGATGGGGTTCGCTCAAAATGTGTAGCTTCTATGACATACTTCTCCAGGTTCGGAGAGTTTACGAAAAATTGAAACCATTATTTTGTGATTGTCTCAGGACGCGAAACATGTATTATTGAAATCCGTTGGTAGTGGATTAACGAAGTAAGAATATTGAAAAAATATACGATTTTTGAAACAGTTAAAAATTATAAAGCCAAAAACTAACTGGTTGCTTTTCCGTGATACTCCAACTTTATTGTACGATAAATTTTTGCGGTTACAAAGTTGTATCAAACAAAATCTTCTCATAAGTCCTCTCATTACGCAACCACACCTCCAAACATCTGAAATTAATCAAACTTACGGAATATATGAATGTATACCAATCTCACAACCTTTGAATTGAGCAGCATATCTGGTGGTCGACAGAAGCATACTTGATACTTGATACTTGATAACTGGGTTAGACATGTTCTTGGGGCTCTATGATCAAAGATCTCAAATCTCTTATTTTGATCAAACCGATTTCAGGATCGACGAGCAACTTTTGAAGTTTGATATCTCGATCGGTATATATACATATACATTATATTCAATTAATTCTACTATATTGTCTGAATTACTGTTTCACGATATTGATGTAAATTGATTGACATAAATTGTCATCAATTCCACATATGCATGACCAACTACTATTTGTAGATACAAATATATTCATAATGAGTCGGTCAACAACAAAATTGTGGTGGATCAATCTGAATTTATCAACTTTATACAAATTGAGGATTAATGATTGAATACCTTTCTGTCGTTGATTGTTGTTAATAGCATTCACTGTTTCAAAGTTGACATGAAAAAAAAACAATGATACACAAAATCACTCGTTCCATGTATCCTTTACCGATGATCAAATCAGTTTAATACCGGCTCCTTTCTTGTACAACACCCTTGATACAGATTGCCCAATTTGTTTCATGTTGTTCACACCGAAATGCTTTTCCCATTCAGTTTCCATTAACAACACATCGTTGGTTTTTTGTTTCTGTTTCAAATCTTGAAGAAGTTTTTGATGATTCTGTCCCACATTGATTCCGATGTGTATAATCTTAAACTCAACATTCAGTATACTACGGTTTGCTTCCATGTGAGTCGGCCACTCATCAATTTTTTCTATGACTTTCCAATATTTGTATCTACGATATCTTGGCCAACGGTGGAATTTTGAGAGCACTCGGAACAAATATATTTTCAGTTCAAATAATTCTGAAACGGAAAAAAAATTATTTTGTAAGCAAAACTGTAAATGATAATTACGTTAAAAATCTTGAATTTCGATCTAGAAAGGTGTCATATATTGGGTTTAAATATATTATTTCAGTTTCAGATATTGCCTAAACCGAGATACACATATACACAAGTGGTCTCTATGTGAGACGGTGTGTGTAACAAATCATAAAAAGTTATGAACTAATGACTTACAAGGAAAGTATCCCAACAAAAGTTGGGATCCTGGATCAAGACCTATCGCATGTTGTAGAGCATGGTCGATAACCTACAAATCACTAATCAATATCTGCCACCGAGTCACCTACAATAATTTAATATATTGAAACAAGATCTACAGTACCCCGACAATGGCTATTTTCAGGTATCTGAGAGCTGAACCAGGTTGTAAACAGGCAGAATATACTATCTATACTATCAAAAACTCAATCAACATCAATTTAATCTGAAAATAGCATTTTTCGGGGTACTGTAGATCTTGTTTCAATTGATGAAATTACTGTAGATGACTCGGTGGCAGATATTGATTAGTGATTTGTAGGTTATCGACCATGCTCTACAACATGCGATAGGTGTCGACTCTCAATTCCAGACTTAGTTGGGATACTTTCCTTGTTAAAAAAATATAATGAGGAATCGAACACTTGGAACAATTTTAATATCTGTTTCGAAATTTATTGAAACTGAAATTATTTTGGAAAAAGGGTTTCATTTATGAAGTCATCCAAAAATTTGAGGCATTGAAAAATTTGTAAAATGATAACTCTGCAAAATAAAAATGATTCAAATTTTGTTCCTATTTCAAACATGATTCAAATAATGTTCTTCTATATCCGTTTTCAAATCAAATGCGATTTAGTTGATATCGATGGAACCGGATGAATCAAAAAAAGAAACAATTTTTTCTTGTTTCAACAATACCTGAAACTGTTATCTTTAACATATCGAATATTTCTTTGTATATATTCCGATTCTCATGCTATGATTTTGCTGAAAAAATAATGTTTCCAACGAACACGATATTGAAAATCGCTCAACCTTCTGTCACGCATATGATTGTTCAGTTTCAATTCGACAAACTTATCTCGTACATTGTATGATTCCTCGATGGTGTTCACTTTTGATTCTGTCGCTGTCCTTCTTCAAACACCATTCATTCCTGGTATTGTTGTTGTTAGTTTTTGGAGTATACATGATACTGTTTCAATAGAATTTCATCATCAATTTTTATGACCCTATGGCAATGTGATTCGTTTCTGTTTCATGTAAACAATCAAAAAATATTTCTATTACTGAATACGAGAAATTGAGATAATAAATAATTCACAATTGAATCTACGAGACGGAATTCCGAAAACAATTTCAAACAGATTTCGAAATGAAATGAAACTGTAAGATTTCGGTCGATTAAAATTGAAGAAGCTTCAAATTTGAACGGTAAACCAATTCGCACGGAGCTGATATTCCCTATGTGAAACAGCGAATTTTCAAACAAAATATAGGTTTGAGATGGAAAATGTACCAAAATTCCACTAAGTTTTCCGCTACTGTCACATGCAAACCTTGTTTTTATATTAATCTTGCTGTTTCAAATACTACTTTTGATAATTCGTCTACTTTTCGAATCAATTACACTATTTTTCTATACAAACTCCATCGTTTTTTATTTATACGAATATATCATGATAAGCTGACTTATCTAATTTCTTCAGTTTTATTCATATTTTGCGATGACATTTTTTTCACCAGCAATATTCCGAATGAAACTATTTATTTCAAAACGAATTGAAACATGAAACATTTTTCATTTCAGTTTCAGTTTGTTAATATTCCTACATACGCCATTGTTTCAAACAAGTGGAAATTATAGCGGTTTTGTGAAAAAAATGAGTTTCAGATGGAACTATATCGAGACCATTCAACTTTTTTGCGGTTTTTGGAAATCTGGAAACTGTTCGTTTTCGTAGCATTTGCTTCATTGTCTCAACCAGTAACAGTAAAAATTTTCAGTTTCAAGTAGTTACTGTAATATTTATTTTTGTTATGTATCTAATAGATAGATGTTGAAAAGTGTCGTTTATTGGTATCCACAAAAAAAATGAGGGAAACACTGAATTTGAGTGTGATTTTGAACAATATTTTCTAAATATGCAGTCGATATCCTACAAAATCGAAAAATGGAGGCTGAAACAGTGAAACAATGGGGAGAATTTTCACACAAATTCACTGTTTCAAAATACGGGCTTTTTTCGAACTTTGTTGGAAACAACTATCAAATACTGATTAGTGTTTTTTTAGTCAGAAATGAAGAAAATCAGAAACTTGAAAACAAATATTTCAAACTGAAGCTGATTGAAATTAATGAAGCAAAGTAATCAAATGTTCAAATGTGATATCTGAAACAGCAAGATTAAGATAAAAACAAGTGATATGAATATTTTCAGTTTCTTGGTTGGCATGTAACTGTGGGATGTTGGTATGTTGCTCACTCCAAATCCATATTTTGTTTGAAATTTCTCTGTTTCAAAAATGGAGTATCAGATCCGAGCGAACTGGTGGATTCGATGAGTCTTCTTTTTCGATCAACTAAAATTGTACAGTTTCATTTCATCATAAATAAATATATTTAAAAAGTTTCTATTAAAATCTATGTGTTTCTTTGAGTTTTGAGTTTGAGTTTTGAATATGTTTTCAAGTTCCCGATTCTAATCATTTCTAACTGGAAAAAACAATAATCAGTATTCTATAGGTATTTACACCGATATCAACAAGTGGTATCCATCGAAAATTGATCCAGAAAATATGATAAAACTAATCGAAATTTTTACAGATTGTTATATCAAACAGTTTCATCGAAATACAATTCACTATATATAAGATCAATACAAATATACCTGGAACTGATATAATATTGATTTGAAACAGTCTTTCCGGTCCAGCAAGGTTGATAAAGCATGATTTGGGGGAGCATGTGACCGGATCTCTCATATCTTTTTTACCAATCATCTTAACATTGTAAGATTATTATAAATTATTACACACAATGCCTGAAACAGCAACCAAGAAGTATTGATATATGAACATTGATATTGCATGATTAAATGAGTGAAATCAATAAAGCTTAGAGAATATTGTATTAATAAATCAACATAGAAAAAAAAAATTTCCCGTTTCTACAAAAATTGAAACATTATATTTTCACAATGTTTTATGATATTCTACTTCCAAACGTGTCAGTGAGTAGTTTGAGTCGGTCGCAAATATAAGCAGTTATTCGAGTGGAAGTGGAATTTGCGGATAAACATTTGATAACTGTTGGAACAGTATAATTTCATAAAATGTCTGTTTCAACTAGGTATCTTCATTAATCTTTGATTGTAGCAATTTGGTTGTTATCTTTCTGTAATTTTTTCTGAAAAAAATTTTGCAAAAAAAAATATGCATTCGATACCCTACAAAATTGAAGAATGGTGGCTGAAACAGTGAGGAGAATTTTCAAACAAACACACTGTTTCAAAAATCCGGACTATTGTTGAATTTCGGTGGAAACAACTTGGATCCAATTGAACACGGATTATTTTTTTTTTCTTCCAGGTAGCAATGAAGAAAATCTGAAACTGTAAGAAATAATTGTTAAAATTCTAGCTTACTGAAAAGTATCGAAATTAGTAGACCACTTCGGAACGCGTTTGCAACATTAGTAAATTTTTTCACTGTCATTTACGATTCAGTCGAAACAGTATTATTAGTATGGTTTGACATTTTTTTCCACCAACCGATGACGAAAAAAAACCTTGAAAAACATGTTTCATTACACGATTACACATTTTCAGACATTTGTGCAGATTTGATTTCAGAATTGGAATCGACATGCCCTTGCTCAAATTATTCCAGTGGAAGTGAATAAATATCTAAATTTATAGTTTCGTCTGGAATACTATAATTGAAGTGTGTGACGCAATCAACAACCTTTCTCGATTCTCCCCCGTTTCAAAATGTTTTGAAACAGGACAACTTTAGGTTATGTTTCAATATTTTTGAAAAACTTTAGAGTCGAAATCAAGGCCGCGGAGAGCTTCATCTTTGATGTTCAATTTTCCATTTGCATCGCAGTAATAAAGTGATATATTTTTTATCATTGTAGTTTGAAACAATAAATTTTGTATCAATCATACACAAGTTTTTGTACAGTTTCAAAACCATTGAGAATGTTTCGGGGCGGGGTGACCCGATTTATGTGAAATTTTAGCAAGGGCATGTCGATTCCAAATCTGAAATCAAAATTTGCTGAGAAATGTCTGAAAATGTGAAATCGAGTAATAAAACATGTTTTTCAAGATTTTTTTCTTCATCGGGTGGTGAAAAAAAATGTCAAACCATACTAATATTACTGTTTCGACGAAATCATGAATGACAATGAAATGATTAATTAATATTACAAATGCGATGCGTAGTGGTCTACTAATTTCGATGCTTTTCAATAAACTAGAATCTGAAAAAAAATTTCCTGTTTCAAATTTTCTTCTTTGATTTTTTCTACAGTTGCCAGTGTCAGTGTTCGAATGGACCCAAGTTGTTTACACCAAAACTGGACAAACCCTAATATTTACTGACCTTATCAATAGCTCATGTGCATTTCGAACGTAAATACAGTACTCGAACTGCAAAAACGTATCGAGACCGAAGAGCGCACTTGATCTATTTCTAGCCGTTGTTTTAACATGTATAATAGGAAGTTATGCTAGAAGGGATGAATTGGATTGGATAGCGGTTATTAACAAAACGTCTATGTTTTGAAACAGTGTATTTGTTTGAAACTTCTCCTCATTGTGTATCAACTGCATATGTTGAAAATAGAGTTCAAAACCACACTCGAATCCAGTTTTTTTAATCAATTTTATTTGATACCAATAAATGTCGGCTCAACCTGAATATTTTCATACAAGGAAAGTTGAAAATCAGCCCATCCCCTCTCCCATTGGCACTGATGGGGGTTTCAAATACCATCAGTTTGGGGATACTGATGTGGTGGGGGACTGATCTACAATTATACCTAATCAATCTTGAAGCAAGCAATAATGTTTGTTGTTAAGAAACGACCATAATCTTTTTTACGGTTTCTTCAAATAAATAAAAATGAATTGTTGTGTTCTTTCAATATTGAGTAGTTTGTAGACATAGAGCCGATAACTGAAAAACAATAAACGGATGCAATATTTGATTGAGTACATTGAATGACAAAATTCAAACAGTAAAATTTTTTTCTCAAATTCAAGCTTATTAAAAATCATCGAAATTAGTAGACCACTATGCACCGCATTTGTAATATTAATCAATCATTTCATTGTTATTTATGATTCAGTCGAAACAGTAATATTAGTATGCAACTAGTCTCTACTTCATATATTCAAATCACAAAGGAATGTTTCGGGGCGGGGTAACCCGATTTATGTGAAATTGGAGCAAGGAGGATAATTTTGTATGTCGATTCCAAATCTGAAATCAAAAGGCTGAAAAAATGTCTGAAAATGTGAAATCGTGTAATGAAACATGATTTTCAAAATTTTTTCGTCATCGGTTGGTGGAAAAAAATGTCAAACCATACTAATAATACTGTTTCTACTGAATCGTGAAAGACAATGAAATGATTGATTAATGTTACAAACGCGTTGTGAAGTGGTTTACTAATTTCGATACTTTTCAATAAGCTAGAATTTGAACAATTTTTTCACAGTTTCCGATTTTCTTCATTGTTACTGGCAAAAAAAAAAGAATAATCCGTGTTCAAATGGATCCAAGTTATTTTCACCAAAATTCGACAAAAGTCCGGATTTTGAAACAGTGTATTTGTTTGAAAATCCCCCTCATTGTTTCAGCCACTATTTTCCGATTTTGTAGGGTATCGACTGCTTATGTAGAGAATGGATTACAACATTCGAATTCTTTTTTTTTGAATATCACTTTTTTAAATTTATCCATTAGATACACAACAAGAATAAATATTAAAATAATTAATTGAAACTGAAATGTTTACTGTTTCTATTTGAGACAATTAAAATTGTATCATAGGTTGAGACAATATTTGTGGGACAAAAACTACGAAAAAAACAGTTTCAAGATTTCCAAAAAACTGAAAAAGAAGTTGAGTGGTCTCGATATAGTTCTATGAAACGGATGGAATTAAAAATTGATTGAAACAGAAATTTTATGAATACAGGAAAGTTGTTGACTTCGCTTATTTACAAGGGAATGTTTTGGGGAGAGGTACCCCGATTTTTCTGAAAATTGTGCACAGTGGGTAACTTTGCATGGCGGTTCCGAATCTTTATTCAAAATTTGCTGAAAAAATGTCTGAAAATGCGAAATCGAGTGATGAGACATGTTTTTGAAATTTTTCTCGATCATCAGCTGGTGTAAAAAAATTTCATATGCATATTCAGAATCAGCATTTCAAGCCGCGTCTTTCAAAAAAAAATTGAGCCTCCAACTCAAAAAATCAATCCTGTTTCAAAATGTTAAAACACGATTCTTGAGGTTCCTCAGATTTTTTCGGCAAAAACTGATTTGGGATTCGGATTCTACATGCAAAAGTACATCTGGTGGTAAATTTTCATTAAAATCTGGGTACCCCTGGAAAAAACGGTCCCTCGTTAGACATTTATTGTTTTTTGAAAATGATTTTATTGCACACATGTGTGTCCAGTTTCTGTTTCAATCAATTTTCAATTCCATCCGTTTCATAGAACTATATCGAGACCATTCAACTTTTTTTTTAGTTTTTGAAAATCTTGAAACTGTCCTTTTTTGTCGCTTTTGTCCCACAAATATTGTCTCAACTTATGATACAACCTTCATTATCTCAACTAGTAACAATAGAAATTTTCAGTTTCAAGTAATTGTTTTAATATTTATTCTTTTTTTTGTATCTAATGAATCGATTCAAAATTGTCATTCAAAAAAAAACAGAATTCGAATCCATTCTCTATATATGCAGTCGATAACGTACAAAATCGAAAAATGGTGGCTGAAACAGTGAAATAATGAGGTGGAATTTTAAACAAATACACTGTTTCAGAACATAGACATTTTGTTAATAACCGCGATTCAATCCAATTCATGCCTTCTATCTCCACTTCCTATTATACATGTTAAAACAACGGCTAGGAATATTGCAAGTGCTCTCTTGGGTATCGATACGTTTTTGCAGTGTGAGTACTGTATTTACGTTCAAAACTAAATTTCGAAATGCACATGAGCTATTGATAGGGATAGTAAATATTTGGATTTGTCGAATTTCGGTGGAAACAACATAGAATACTGATAAGTGTTTTTTGCTAGTTAACAATGAAGAAAATCTGAAACAGTAAACAAATTTCTCAAGTTCTAGCTTACTGAAAAGCATCGAAATTGGTAGACCACTTCGCAACAAAAATATCACTTTCCTCCACTGAGTAACTATCAACCATTTATGAAAACAATGTTTGTTTTTGTGAAAATGTACAGTTTTTTTTAGTTTGTTTTTATACTTCCCAAAATGGTAATCTTATTCTATTTTTTCAGTTTCTCTATTTTCATATATTCTCCATTTTCTAGTGAATATCGATTTGCACGTGAATTTTGAAAGATTTTGACTTTGAAACAAACTGAAGTGTTTTTCAGAAACACTTACTGTTTCAGAATAATATTTTCTACTATTATTCGAATATATGCCATTGTTGTGTCAATTACACAGATGTCTTCATTTAAAAATGGAAGTGATATTTGGATAGTGACATCTTATTTGGATAGCTTTGAAAATACAGAACAAAACCCAAAAACTATCACGTATTTTGAAACAGTGTATTTGTTTCAAAATCATCCTCATTGTTTCAGCCACCATTTTTTGATATTGTATGGTTGCAACTGCATATTTACTGAATGGATGATCATATTTGAAGCTACGAAAAAGCACAGTTTCAAGATTTCCGGTATAATTTCAACTCATAATGATGTCCTGCTCTTTCTAATTACCGTAGTTTTTCAGTTTTTTGCTATATATCACTAATTGGTTTTTGAATTATGTTGAAACAGAAAATGTGCAGATGTGAAATATCATTTTCTAATGAAAAACTGAATGTTAGAAGGTTTTGAAAGCAAGAAGACGCATACTATCTGCAAGTATTCATTGATATTATATTATAAACTTTTTTATATTATAAACTTGAAACAGAAAAATTTGCGAATTTGTTTAGAAAATATAGAAATGGAGAACAAGTTGGTACAATCGAAGAATGATAGAAGATCAAATGTTGAAACAGACGTTTTATTAAGTTTTACTGTTTCAACAATTACTAAATGTTTACTCGCAAATTCCACTTCCACTGGAACAATCGCTTTCGTGATGTGTGCGACCAACTCAAAATGTATCCTACTATCTATTGTTTTCGTTTTCCAAAAGCCTGAAATTTGTCACCGGAAAAGGAACAAAAATTAGTTGAAAACTCACGGTCTAGAAAAATTTCGAGTCGATCGCACACTTCGCGAAAGCAATTATCCCTAATGGAAGTGGGATTTGCGGATAAATATATGCCTAACACATGTGGTGATTTCTTGACCTATTCAATTTCCAAAATTGGATCAATTATTACGCACACCTTTTAGGGAAGCAATTTACAGCATATTGAATGTGTGTGTAAGAGATATCAATTTTTTATCAAAATTTTGAAACAGTAAGCAATAATAAATATTGTCAATGTAATTGTTGTCAATATGATTGGTGGCCAATTATTCAGATACCAATATTCATCTATATAGGGTAAGTGATCGAGATAATTACAGTAAAAGTAAATGTTATAATATAACGTCAGAGCGATATGATTGATTTTGCCTATCCCTTATTGTTATTTTATATCAAATATGAAACAGTGAATGTCTCTTCTTGTGAATTCGGCGTTGTCATCCAAATATAAGCATTTTTATGTACACGATGTCAGAATTGAAAATACTTGGCACAATAATGCTCCAAATATGCTTGACAAACTCGGAGGTGGTGGAATCTATGATCACGAAAAATATTATTCAAATACGAACAATATGAATTATATCAAATATTTGAAACAGGAAAAATATTGATTTAATTGAAGTCAACATGATTGTTTTTAACGATAGAGTATGACTATTTTTGTCTCAACCACAAGATAAAAGTTTTCTCACAGTTTCAAAGAATTTTTGAAACTGGAAAAAAGTAGGATATTTCGTTCGGTGAAGGATATTTATACGATTCAATCTGTATAAAGACAAAAACTGATACATATAGTTAGGATGCCTATCCGAATATTTTGTTGTTTTTATTTTGTTTTCTGAAACAAAGTTTTTCTTGAATAATCTCGAAATCAAGGAAACAAAAAAAATGCACAGTTTCAGATGAAATAGATATTCTGAATATTAGTGTAAACACTATTTATCAATACGAACACTTTATTGGTGATATGAGTTTGCTTTTCGATTTTTATAGCAGGATGGTTTTCAGATTATGAAAATGATTTGTTGTCATGGAACAAGCGGTTGACCGAAATAAATAGCAACAATCAAACTCGAGTTTCTCTATTTTCGTGCCTAAAATCTTCTTTTGTGACACAAATTAAGACTAACTGTCTGTAATTCGTCAACAATCTCTGATAAGGTCATTCACAATCGCCCCGAATGTTTCGAATCCGGCCTAAATTTTACATAGTGACTAGTGAGGGGTCATATAGTGCTATGACACCAACTTTGAAAGTTTTGCTCACCGGCTCCGTGAGCAAGACTACAAAAATGACTTTTCAAAAAAGTGCTCCAATTCTTCTGTAATTTTTGGTACTTATGTTTTTTACAGCGTAGATCACGAATTTCATTATGAAAAGTTTCCCAGGCAAACGGATCATAGGGCTGCAGTACAAAAAAAAGTGTTTTCTCGCAATAACGCAAGAATGAAGTCGGGGCATGTCTCGCCGTTGCAAAATTCGAGTTCAGCACAAAAAGTTACGTATATGACAAATTTTGTAGCAAAATCGAAGGAGTTTAACCTTCAAAAAAATTTCATTTTTTCAAAAATTTGTCAAAAAAAAATTTTCCAAAATTTTTTTTTCATGTTTTGCTTGGAATATTTTGCACTTTCTGGTCTAGTTTTGACGTTGATGAATAATTTCACACGTTGAATGACTAATCCATTGTGAAAATACGCAAATATTTCAATAACATTAAAAATTCAAGTTTTCGGACTAACGCAAAAATGAGGTCGGGGCATGTCTCGCCGTTGCGAAATTCGAGTTCAGCACAAAAAGTTACGTATGGTACACAGTTTTCAGGAAAATCGAAGTTGTTTAACCTTTAAAAAACTTTACATGAAAAAAAAATTTGTCAAAAAAAATTTTTGAAAAATTTTTTTTTCAAGTTTTTCATGTTTTGCTCGGAATTTTTCGCACTTTCTGGTCTAGTTTTGACGTTGATGAATAATTTCACACGTTGAATGACTAAACCATTGTGAAAATACGCAAATATCTCAATAACATTAAAAATTCGAACGTTATATGGCAAAAAATTGGATGTTTTGCTATTTCTTTGGGATTGGTCTGATAACTTTGCCATGTTCCTGCTGTTTTCAATATTTTTTGTTTTTGTTTTTATATTGGCACGAGTCATCTGAGCAACTGCCACTCACATTTCGCGGAGGAGAAGACATATCTTTTTTTCTCTAGACGCTTCACGTGTCTACTGACTGCAGCTTGAGAAAAACAATATTTTTCATACGGAAAATGCATCTTTTTTCTTGGATAGTCATTGCTTCTACTGTTTTTCTAATATGCCCATCTCCACTAAGACACAAGGTAATTTTCTTTTTTTATTTGTGTATTTTCAGAGAGACTTTGAAATGTCTTTCAGAGAAGCAAGGAAAAGTGTTTTTTCGGTAACCGCCATTCATCGTCACTCGAAAAGTTTGCACGCCCTGAATCATCTCGAGTTAGTTCCGCATGCCAAGGAAAACAAGAAAAGTGAAATTGAAAAAAATTATTCGTTTAAAGTAAACCATTAATCAGATTGGGGCAAGTTGCTGAGCACAACTCTGGAGGGAAAGATTTGTATGGAGCAAGAAATGTTATTGAGCTACTGTTGTGCAGAGGTGCCGGTGAATGGTAAGATATTATACGTATGGTGTATAGATAATTGATTCAGCTCTCTCGATTTTGAAAGTGAGGATTTTCGGAAAGAATGGTACGACAAACCTATTTGCCAAAGCCATAAGGACGAGTTGCTCACTAAATGGATTGGTTTCAATTATAAACATCAACTGGTCAGAAAGATTGATGTTTGCTCAAATGTCTTCACAAAAAACTAACTATTTCGGTTCAGGGCGAGACTAAAATTGTCTGTTCAATGCCTTCCGAGTTTGTTGAAGGAAGCAACCCCGCCCACTCCGTCCATGATGCACCACCTGTTGATAAATTTTTTAAAGCACTTGAATTGAAAGAATCGTACGCAATTCTCAGAAAACAAGAAATATTAGTACATCCAGGAATACGTAGGTTTCTTTTTTTATCATGTTTCATTGTTTATTTTAGCGTTGTGCCCTGCACATAAAGAAAAAGTCAGACAGTTGATGAGAGAGGACGAAAATGTTTGCCTAAGAGAAAAGTTTACAATTTCGACAAGTCCAGAAAAGCAAGTTGACGGATCGTTTTCAGCAATAGAAAAAGGTATAAAATCTGTAAAACGATAAAAACGAAATTTGAACAGAGGAAAAAATGGATACCGGTGCTGACGATTCAACATATGCTCTTCCAAGAAGTCATCATTCCACAAAGACCGAAATGGAAAGTAATTTTTACAATTTTGCTAAGTCTGCTGGAGAAGAAAGAGTAAATAGCATGTCAAAAATAAGATGTGAGAATGATTTTACAGCTGAAAGCTCAATCTGGTTTCAAGGCGCTCACTCATTCTACGAAGTACAAAAAAGCGTTGTCTGTCCGTCATCTTTTTGAGAAAATGTGCTCAATCGTAGCTCCAGATTCCACTGATGAGTTGAAGGAACTAGTTTTGAATACAGATAGCCTCATTCAATGGACTCAGAAAAATGATGACAATTTTGGCATCTTGCTCAATCATATTGGTGAAGAATACTTGAATGCGGAAAACAAAGCTCACGGCTACAGCATTCTTTCAACAGTAGCAAAATGGGTGTCTCACGTTGATCTTCTAAAGGCTATTCCCGGTCTGTCGTGGCATGTTTATGACAAAGCAAGGAACTTTGAACCATACGTTGAAGAACCACAAACACATAAAAGAGAACGATACAATCCGGTTGCATTGAATGATTTCATCACATTCATCACCAGGTTTGTAGTACTTTTTTCACTAACTAACAAGATTTTAGTAACACAATAATGAGCGCGTTTACATTCGGTGTACGAAAATCAAAACTGACCGACGGAAGTTACATTGAGTTGCCAAATACAATTAGAAAGCAAGGAGAGAGCGATATTATTCAAATGTATTATGCTTATCTTGAGGTAGTTCTGCAGGACTACAATACCTTATTTCATATTATCAGGATTCTGGAAAAACACATTTAAAAATGAGTACTTCGACGTATTTCAAAATACTGAAAGCTTGTTCTGCCACAAAGCAAAAGGCAATCACATGTGTTGATTACTTTATAGCTGATGGATTAAATGTATGTTTGAAAAAAATTCTCATTTTCAGTACTGATTTCAGGGACTTGACAAGATGATTGAAGTATTGAAAGATTGGAATGCTGCTGGACTGCTTGAAAATAGTTACCAGAAAAAGTTGACAAGGATGTTAGAAGAAGCCATCCATTATTATCGAACGGACTATAGTTGGCATGTCAGCCATAGTTCCCCAGTTGCCGATCATTGCGCGGTTTTTGCTTTGAGTGACCCGAAAAACAAAAAACATGCAAAAAAATGCGACCATGATCATAATGAGAAATGCGATAGGTGTGAAGTAGCAAAAATCGTCCTGGAAGAAGTGATTTCATTGTCAGAAGAATATTTAGCAAAATCAATCGAAGACTACGAATCCGGAAGTAAGCATAACTCAATGACCGTTATGGTTTTCGTTTTTCAGAAACCGATTTATTACGATCAATCATGGAGAAACTAGATGAACAGCATTCGATTGTAATGAACGCAGCTTTCGTAATAACAGAAATGAAAAAGCATTTTCTTCGATCGAAGTTCACCGATACTCAGAGAAGTCAAATCATAAAGAACATGCAAATTGGAGAAGCTTTGGTGACTCTTGATTTCGCCCAGAAGTTACTTCCAACAGAGTTTATCGAAACCCAAAGTGGTTATTTCGGTAAACGAGGGATGTCTTACCACATTACACATGCTGTTGCCAACATTTCGGGCAAAGCTGTAACCCATTCTTTCGTTCATATTTTGACAGGCGAACTTCAAGTAACCCCAACTTCAAGTTCTACAATAATATATGTGTTTAGGACACTGAAGCGGTGACGTCCATCATTCTTCACAGCTTGGTAGAGTTGAAAAAAATGGGTGTAAATTCGGTCACATTGCGGTCAGATAATGCTGGTTTGTTACAAATATTGTCAAAACTATTTTACTATTCAGGCGCATATCACTGTGCTCGCACAATGGGCTCTCTCATCGATATTGCTCAAAAATCTTCAGTAAAAATCAAGAAGTATACTTTCAGCGAACCACAAAATGGAAAAAGTAGTTGTGATAGAGTGGCTAGTTTAGTGAAAAGAAAGGTACTGATTGGTTTGATTCACAAATATAGATTTTAACATGTCAGATTCATACTTGGATTGATGCAAAACATGTCGTAAAATCGACAGGACAGTTTTTTGATGGGTTAACCAAAATAAACCCTCTTCAAGGAACCAGCGTTTACGTTGCAACTGTAACGAGAAGCAAAGATGCAAACAAACCGAAGATTGATGAAATCAACAGCCTCCACGATTTCGAAGTGAATAAAAATGGTTTGAAAGCCAATCAATTTCATAGTATTGGCGAGGGAGTGCAAATCGACGGAAAATCATTGGTCCCTAACAAAGCAACTCTAGTAATTGAGCAGAGTGGAGGTTACTTGGCAGATGAGGTTTGAAACACATTTTCCGATCAATAAATTCAATGTTCTTATAGAAAAAGTGTGCCGAGGAAGCAATGAATATTACCAAAAACGAAGTCACAAGTTTTTGGTATTACGATCATGTGGGAGAGGCAGCGGATGCACCAAAAAACAAAAAAATAAAGTATGCATTACCTTTTCTTCTCACAAAAATTAGACATTTTTCAGCTATTATGAGAAACCCCAACCAGATGACAATGATAAGAAAGATGCATACAGAAACTCCAAAGAGTTATTCAATTGTCCACAAGTTGGCTGTACTGCTGTTTTTCGTCGATACAATGTAATCAACTAGTTATTTCTCAAATCTTTGTTCAATTTGTAAGTTTAGAATTTGCTATCACACATTGAATCTGGGAACCATAAATTTGCTCCACAGCGAGTAACTTTACGAGATAACGCTCTGAAAACGTTCAAAAAAATTGTGGGTTTGTACTTGGTATCTATAACTGTCCAGTTTTTTAGATTGAAGGGATAAAAGGCAAAATTAACAAGGATGTCAAAGATAGTATGGAAGATTTGAAAAAAACTCCGTATGATGCTCGGGTTGATTTGGAAATGGGATGGGCTCTCAAATCCAAACAACCAACTGGAAAGTTAGTTTCTAAAACCACAGCCATACATAACATCGATTCAATTCAGATTTACGAAAAATGCCAAAAACTTTCTCCAAAAACTTTTTGAAGAGGGTTTGACAGGAAAAAAATATAATGCCGGATCTGCATTACTTGCTATGATAACGGCTCGGAAAAGTGACGGAACAAAGTTGTTCAAACCAGATGAATGGCTTACCGAGGCCCAAATTCGCAGTTTTTTTTCAAGAGCCACGGAGAAAATACCGAATCCTTCCCAGAAAAATAAGAGATCGGCTGAAACAAATGACTTCGACGAAGATGATGATGAGCAAGTCAATGGTTTTGAGCTTATTCATATTAAAGACGCTGCTTTCCCATCTCTCGACATTGTTCTACGGATTCAATTGAAAAAGGAACACGATGCGATTTTCGACAGTTCGGCACCAGTAGATCTTGACCTGACTGAAGTCGACGATCCAACCGGCGTAGTGAAGCATCAAAAGTTGACAAAAAACTGAACTTCAAATGTGCTTGTTATTCTATTAACATCGAAGATTTGATTTGATAAAGTTTTCGAGATGATTGAAGTTCGTATTAAAATTTTCACATTGAATTTGAAATTCATAGTGTGAAATCAGTCACCAACGGCAAAAACAGATCAAAAAAGTAATACTTTCCGAGAAAAACTTGAAAAAAAATTTTTGAACAATTTTTTTGACAAATTTTTTTTTCATGTAAAGTTTTTTAAAGGTTAAACAACTTCGATTTTCCTGAAAACTGTGTACCATACGTAACTTTTTGTGCTGAACTCGAATTTCGCAACGGCGAGACATGCCCCGACCTCATTTTTGCGTTAGTCCGAAAACTTGAATTTTTAATGTTATTGAGATATTTGCGTATTTTCACAATGGATTAGTCATTCAACGTGTAAAATTATTCATCAACGTCAAAACTAGACCAGAAAGTGCAAAATATTCCAAGCAAAACATGAAAAAAAAAATTTTGGAAAAAAATTTTTGACAAATTTTTGAAAAAAATGAAATTTTTTTGAAGGTTAAACTCCTTCGATTTTGCTACAAAATTTGTCATATACGTAACTTTTTGTGCTGAACTCGAATTTTGCAACGGCGAGACATGCCCCGACTTCATTCTTGCGTTATTGCGAGAAAACACTTTTTTTTGTACTGCAGCCCTATGATCCGTTTGCCTGGGAAACTTTTCATAATGAAATTCGTGATCTACGCTGTAAAAAACATAAGTACCAAAAATTACAGAAGAATTGGAGCACTTTTTTGAAAAGTCATTTTTGTAGTCTTGCTCACGGAGCCGGTGAGCAAAACTTTCAAAGTTGGTGTCATAGCACTATATGACCCCTCACTAGTCACTATGTAAAATTTAGGCCGGATTCGAAACATTCGGGGCGATTGTGAAAACCATTGTTGACAAATTACACAGAGCTAGTCTTAAGCAGGAAAACTCACCCATAGACACAGGTGCCGCTTTTCGATTCAGTGAATCAACACACTAATTTTTTGTATTTCAGTTATCGTCAGCATACATAGAAAACGCTGAACATAATATTGAAAGAAAACAACAACAAATTTTTCTTTATTTGGAGAAACCGTAAATAATTGCCGTTCATTTTTTAACAACAAACAATATTACTCGTTTGAAGATTGTTTAGGTATGAATGTAGATCAGCCCCCTCCAACTGACGGTGTTTGAAGCCCTCATCAGTGTCAATGGGGCAAGGATAGTATTTCGAGCCCCCATTTGGTCGTACATCCATCCCCCATCCTTGTAGATCAAGTCGGTTGAAATTTCGCAAACTATAACTGAATACAAGAAATTTAGATGGATACTTCATAATCAAATTGGTTAGCACAATATTTGTCTGATATACGATTTAGTCGAAACAGTAAAAAACACGAATTTTCCGGATACTGTTATATGAACTCCGTTGCTGGTTAGACTTCATTTGCAGGTTGGACATGTTTTAAAGTAGACTAGTATAAAACTTTGCAAATATATAATGTTTCAATTATTATAGAAACGGGAAAAATTTCGAAACTATTTCAGTTTTTCAATTTATTCATAATACAATAGTCTCTAAGCTTTATTGATTTCACTTATTTTTTCATGCAATACCAATGTTCATATATCTATACTTCTTGGTTGCTGTTTCAGGTATTGTGTATAATTTATAATAGTTTTACAATATTAAAGGAAGGAATCGGTCAAATTGCTCCGCCAAATCATGGTTTATCAATCATCAAAACGACTTGCTGGACCGGGAAGACTGTTCCGACTAAGTCGTATATCAATTAACAATGATGATCCGAATCTCACTAATTGTCAAGTTTCTTTCAAATGTTCCAATATCTTCTTCTCATTCTCGCCGTTTTTGTATCATGTTTTTGTTTCAATCATAAAACTGATTTATATTGTAGTGTAAATGTAAGCAATTAATTTCCCAGTTTCAACTGTATTTGAAATTATAATCGTCGACTGACTTCAATAGTTTGGTGATATAGATACGAATCTCTCTAATTGTTTAACTTCCTTTTGACTTCGATATGTATGATTTTGGTAACCCCGCTTTCGACTGTTCAATGATCTGGAGCTACAGTGAGAGCAACTTGGAGAAGAATATGAATCATCAACTGATAAGAAAAATAGATTTGATTGCGACTACTCTATTATATATGATATAAACTGTTTTCGTTTTGGAGTTACAAAGCTATCCAAATAAAATGTCACTATTCAAATATCACTTTTCCATCTTTAAGTGACGACATCTGTGTAATTGACAGTGGTAAATATTAAAATAATAGTAGAAAAAGTTATTCTGAAACAGTGATTTGAATAACATGTTTCGAACTTAAAAATTTTCTGTAGTTTAGTGCACATACAACTTTTAATTCCTGACCTATTCTTGATTCTAAGCTGGTTTTTTCTATTTTTAGTTTGTTCTAGATACCAAACTTTTACAGTTTCAAAAAATTTATGTATTTTTAATTTCTTTAAAACTTCTGATATTCGATCAACTGATCATTTCAGAATAAATTATCTAGAAATAATCATTCAAACTGTTCGAAAGTTTCGGCAACTTCCGAATTTTTTGAAGCATCAAAACACGGAGTGATTAGAAATGATTCTGAAAATTCGAATAAGAAACTTTGAAGAAACCAAGTGCCGTTTTACAATTCAGTGAACTAATATCACATCAGTCTTTTTTATTTCAGTTATCGACAGCATGTTTATGAAACAGTCATCATAATATTGAAAGAAAAAACAACTCATCTTATTTTATTTGAAGAAACCGTAAAAAATTGTCGTTTCTTAACAACAAACAATATTAATTACAAAATTGTTTAGGTATGATGGTAGATCCGCTCCCAACTGATGGTATTTGAAGCTCCCATCACTTTCAATCATAGTATTTCGCGCCCCCATTTGGTTGTACATCCATCCCCCCCACTCTTGTAGATCAAGTCTGTTGAAACTTTGCAAACTATTACTGAATACGAGAAATTTAGATGGATACGTAATGATACAATCAGTTGGCACGGTATTCGTCTGATATAAGATTTAGTCGAAACAGTAAAAAAAAGAATTTTCCGGATACTGTCATATGAACTCCGTTGCTGATTAGTCTTCGTTTGCAGGTTGAACACGTTTTAAAGTAGAATAGTATAATACTTTGAAAATGTATACTGTTTCAATTATTGTAGAAATGGGAAAAATTTCGAAACTATTTCAGTTTTTCGAGATGAAACATTTGCAGTTACCGATTGCATTGAAAAGTGCTTCGAACGGTGAAATTATGATACGGATTTTGCACAGGAACTGTTGAGAAATTCAGCATTTTTTAACATTTCAAACTCAACAAAAAAGCTGGTATTCGGCCTACAAAATTTATTATCAAAACGATTATTTCACTTTGTTCACCACAGTTTAGCACTATCTGAAACTGCAAAAGAAAAGCATGGAATTGTCTCACTCAGTTTGTTGCTTTCAGCAGTTTCAAATTATTCTGAAAAAAAGTCATCCCATCTTTAAAAAAACAGTTTGAGTATGGCGTTTTTGCAAAATTAGAAACAATGCGCAGTGTATTGAACCTAACAGAAATTTAGAGAACTCGATATATTTAGCAGTTTTTTGAAACCGAAATATCTATTCACGGCCAAATTGAATCGGAAATTTGGCTTCTGCAATAACGAGTCAAGATTTGAAACAAGTTAATTATGAGAAGCTAGATATAGTCACTGTTTCAAAAAAATAACCATTCGAATTGATGTAACAGGAGTACTTGTCAATAAGTTTGTACTGGAAACATATTCATGGAAACAGTAAAGTATTCACATTGCGAGAAAACAAACTTTTAGATTAATACAGCCATTGCAATATCCAATTTATCAACAAAAAAAATTATAAAGTTAGCTGTTTCAAATAGCAATAATAGAACTCGAGCTTCTCTATTTTCGTGCCTAAAATCTTCTTTTCTGACACAAATCGAGCAGGAAAATTCACCCATGGACAAAGATGCCGTGTTTCGATTCAGTGAATCAACACATCAATTTATTGTATTTCAGTTATCGATAGCATGTATAGAAAACACTTAACTTAATATTGAAAGAAAACAACAACTCATTTTTCTTTATTTGAAGAAACCGTAAAAAATTGTCGTTTCTGAACAACAAATAATATTGCTTGTTTGAAGATTGATTAGGTATAATTGTCGATCAAGTCGGTTTCAATTTCACAATACGAAAAATTAAGATAGATATGTGGTTATACACAATGCAATATTCTCGCACGATATTTGTCTGATATACGAATCAGTCGAAACAGTGATAAAGTATAGCTAGTTTAAAATCAACAATGTTTCAGGGAAGCTAACTATTTTCGAATTTTAGAAAACACGAAACATTAGCAAACTCAGAAAGTTTCAATTGAGGATATATTTTGATCATATTGTTATGATGAGCTTCACTTAAAAAGTGTAGCATTTTTGACATACTTCTCCGGTTTCGGAGAATATAGAAAACATTATTATGTGATTGTTTTAGTGTAACGAGAGCACATTCCATTGACATTCATCGAAAAAGATGAATGAAGAAAATAAATTGGAACAGAAATGTGTAATTTCTACGAAAACAACAACTTCGATGCCAGAAATCAATGATGTTGGAACAAGAAAATCGACATAGTCAAAAACCAAAAATATCGAGAAAAAATACAATACACGACCTAAATGTGTCTCTGAAACTGAAAAAATTGCACATTTAGATGCCTTAACGACGGATGTGCGTACTGTTTTTGTTGTTTCAAGTCTATTATGAAACAGTGAATGTTGTCCCCCTCGTTTTAACATTGTTGCCAAATGGAATTAGCATATACAATCGCTTGGCACAAAACTGATGGTTTTTGGATACTGCCCAACACATGTAGTTGTTTTTTAGCTCATTCAATTTCAGGAAATGGATCAATTGGCCTACGCATTATTACACACACCGAGAGGCATTCCGTAGTCTACTGAATGTGAGTTTGAGATATTAACTCATACTACTATTTTGGAACAGGAATATTCATTGAAGATTGAAACTGCAAAAAAATCGTTTTGAAAAATTTCAATCTAATACACTAACTAAAAAAAAGTTACACTTGAAGCAAAGTGTTTTTTTTTCAAACCTCATAATATTTTTTGGAATAATCATGTGATTTGAAAGTTCGATAAATTTCTAACCGGCTTCAAATGCTCGATGGTAACTAACTTTTTGCATAGAATATATATAAAACAAACTGCAATCATTTTTGTGTAACAGAAGCAAAACACATAACCAGATTACATTTCATCGGAAACGGATCAATAATGAGAATATCTAGAAACAGTATTTTCACAGTATTGTTTCTGTCATTTCTCTGTTTCCAAACATTTTTTCAAATTTTTCACTGTTTCACAAATATAATTTGTTGATACAAATTCTGTTTGAAAACGTTAGGTCATATATACAGACTTTGGTATATAAAATATTGTCCACCATATTTGTCGGACATCAATTTTCACTCAAAATATTCGGCATGTGCCACGTCATTTATCATTAATGTATGAACAAATGTGGTTGCTTCGTAACCCACTTATGGCCGACTCATTGGTACACATTCCGACTTTCAGGTAGATACTCGAATGTCTATATCAGAGTGAATTTGTGTCAGACCATATACATCTATATTTTGAAACAGTAAAAATCATTAAATATTGTAAATATCGAAGTTTAGGTTTAGCCGAGGAATTAGATTCATAGAGTCATAAAGTCTTAGTATTCAATCCATTGAAAACAATTCATGTCATTTAATCTTAATCAATATTTTGAATCATTAAAAAAACTCGAGATTATTTTTTTCGTGCCTAAAGTCATTTTTGTAACACAAATCGAGCAGCAAAACTCATCCATTTACAAAGATGCCGTTTTTCGATTCAGTAAATCAACACATCAATTTATTGTATTTCAGTTATCGATAGCATGTATAGAAAACACTTAACTTAATATTGAAAGAAAACAACAACTCATTTTTCTTTATTTGAAGAAACCGTAAAAATTGTCGTTTCTTAACAACAACAAATATTGCTCGTTTGAAGATTTTTTAGGTATGATTGTCAATCAAGTCGTTTCAATTTCACAATACAGAAAATTAAGATAGATATGTGGTTATACACAATGCAATATTCTCGCACGATATTTGTCTGATATACGAATCAGTCGAAACAGTGATAAAGTACAGCTAGTTCAACATCAACTATTTTTCAGGGAAGCTAACTATTTTCGAATTTTAGAAAACACGAAACATTAGCAAACTCAGAAAGTTTCAATTGAGGATATATTTTGATCATATTGTTATGATGAGCTTCACTTAAAAAGTGTAGCATTTTTGACATATTTCTCCGGTTTCGGAGAATATAGGAAACATTATTATGTGATTGTTTTAGTGAAACGGAAGCATAATACATATCATTGACATTCATTGAAAAAAAAAATTATGAAAATATATTGAAACAGTGAGGTATATACTACGAAAATAACAACTGTAATTAACATTGTTGGAACAAGAAAATCGACATAGTCAAAAATCAAAAATATCGAGAAAAAATACAATATACGACCTAAATGAGTCTCTGAAACTGAAAAAATTGCACATTTAGATGCCTTAACGACGGATGTGTATTGATTTTGCGTACTGTTTTTGTTGTTTCAAGTCTATGATGAAACAGTGAATGTTGTCCCCTTCGTTTTAACATTGTTGCCAAATGGAATTAGCATATACAATCGCTTGGCACAAAACTGATAGTTTTTGGATACTGCCCAACACATGTAGTTGTTTTTTAGCTCATTCAATTTCAGGAAATGGATCAATTGGCCTACGCATTATTACACACACCGAGAGGCGATTCGCAGTATACTGAATGTGTGTTTGAGATATCAATTTATACTACTCTTTTGAAACAGGAATATTTAATAAATATTGAAATATAATTAAAGCAAATGACGATTGAAAGTAAAAAATCGTTTTGAAATATGCCAATCGAACTATAAAAAGATTTATACTTGAAGCCAAGTGTTTTTATAAACCTCATAATATTTTTTGGAATAATCATGTGATTTGAAAATTCGATAAATTTCTGACCGGCTTCCAGTTTTGGGTGGTAACTAACTTTTTGCATTGAATATATAAAACAAATTGTGATTATTTTAGCCAAACAGAAGCACAACACATAACCAGATTACATTTCATAGCAAACGGATCAATAATGAAAATATATAGAAACAGTAATATCACAGTATTGTTTCTATCATCGCTCTGTTTCAAAGCATGTTTTCAAATTTTTTTACGGTTTCACAAATACCATTTGTTGATAAAACTTTAGTTTGAAAATGTTAGGCCATATATACACACTTTAGTATATAAAATATTGTCCACCATATTCGAACATCAATTTTCACTCAAAATATTCGGCATGTGTCCCTTCATTTGTCATGAATGCATAAATAAATGTGGTTCCTATTTACCCATTCAATGTCAGAAAATGGAATCAATCGACTGACTCATTGGTACGCATTCCGCCTTTCAGGTAGATACTCGAATGTCTATATCAGAGTGAATTTGTGTCAGACCATTTACATTTATATTATGAAACAGTGATAATCAATAAATATCAACTATCGAGGTTTAGGTTTAGCCGAGGAATTAGATGCATAGAGTCATAAAGTCTCAGTATTCAATCCATTGAAAACCATTCAGGTCATTCAATCTTAATCAATATTTTGAATCATTAAAAAAACTCGAGATTATTTTTTTCGTGCCTAAAGTCATTTTTGTAACACAAATCGAGCAGCAAAACTCATCCATTTACAAAGATGCCGTTTTTCGATTCAGTAAATCAACACATCAATTTATTGTATTTCAGTTATCGATAGCATCTATAGAAAACACTTAACTTAATATTGAAAGAAAACAACAACTCATTTTTCTTTATTTGAAGAAACCGTAAAAATTGTCGTTTCTTAACAACAACAAATATTGCTCGTTTGAAGATTTTTTAGGTATGATTGTAGAACAAGTCGGTTTCAATTTCACAATACAGAAAATTAAGATAGATATGTCGTTATAAACAATCCAATAGGCTCGTACGATATTTGTCTGATATACGAATCAGTCGAAACAGCGATAAAGTATAGCTAGTTTAAAATCAACAATGTTTCAGGGAAGCTAACTATTTTCGAATTTTAGAAAACACGAAACATTAGCAAACTCAGAAAGTTTCAATTGAGGATATATTTTGATCATATTGTTATGATGAGCTTCACTTAAAAAGTGTAGCATTTTTGACATATTTCTCCGGTTTCGGAGAATATAGGAAACATTATTATGTGATTGTTTTAGTGTAACGAGAGCACATTCCATTGACATTCATCGAAAAAGATGAATGAAGAAAATAAATTGGAACAGAAATGTGTAATTTCTACGAAAACAACAACTTCGATGCCAGAAATCAATGATGTTGGAACAAGAAAATCGACATAGTCAAAAACCAAAAATATCGAGAAAAAATACAATACACGACCTAAATGAGTCTCTGAAACTGAAAAAATTGCACATTTAGATGCCTTAACGACGGATGTGTATTGATTTTGCGTACTGTTTTTGTTGTTTCAAGTCTATTATGAAACAGTGAATGTTGTCCCCCTCGTTTTAACATTGTTGCCAAATGGAATTAGCATATACAATCGCTTGGCACAAAACTGATAGTTTTTGGATACTGCTCAACACATGTGGTTGATTCTTAACCTATTCAATTTCAGGAAATGGAATCAATCGGCCGACTCATTGGTACACACTACGATTTTCAGGGAGGCATTCCGTAGTCTACTGAATGTGAGTTTGAGATATTAACTCATACTACTATTTTGGAACAGGAATATTCATTGAAGATTGAAACTGCAAAAAAATCGTTTTGAAAAATTTCAATCTAATACACTAACTAAAAAAAAGTTACACTTGAAGCAAAGTGTTTTTTTTTCAAACCTCATAATATTTTTTGGAATAATCATGTGATTTGAAAGTTCGATAAATTTCTAACCGGCTTCAAATGCTCGATGGTAACTAACTTTTTGCATAGAATATATATAAAACAAACTGCAATCATTTTTGTGTAACAGAAGCAAAACACATAACCAGATTACATTTCATCGGAAACGGATCAATAATGAGAATATCTAGAAACAGTATTTTCACAGTATTGTTTCTGTCATTTCTCTGTTTCAAAACATTTTTTCAAATTTTTCACTGTTTCACAAATATAATTTGTTGATACAAATTCTGTTTGAAAACGTTAGGTCATATATACAGACTTTGGTATATAAAATATTGTCCACCATATTTGTCGGACATCAATTTTCACTCAAAATATTCGGCATGTGCCACGTCATTTATCATGAATGTATGAACAAATGTGGTTGATTCTTAACTCATTCAATTTCAGGAAATGGATCACTTGGCCAATTGGTACGACTTTCAGGTAGATACTCGAATGTCTATATCAGAGTGAATTTGTGTCAGACCATATACATTTATATTATGAAACAGTGATAATCAATAAATATCAACTATCGAGGTTTAGGTTTAGCCGAGGAATTAGATGCATAGAGTCATAAAGTCTCAGTATTCAATCCATTGAAAACCATTCAGGTCATTCAATCTTAATCAATATTTTGAATCATTAAAAAAACTCGAGATTATTTTTTTCGTGCCTAAAGTCATTTTTGTAACACAAATCGAGCAGCAAAACTCATCCATTTACAAAGATGCCGTTTTTCGATTCAGTAAATCAACACATCAATTTATTGTATTTCAGTTATCGATAGCATGTATAGAAAACACTTAACTTAATATTGAAAGAAAACAACAACTCATTTTTCTTTATTTGAAGAAACCGTAAAAATTGTCGTTTCTTAACAACAACAAATATTGCTCGTTTGAAGATTTTTTAGGTATGATTGTCAATCAAGTCGTTTCAATTTCACAATACAGAAAATTAAGATAGATATGTGGTTATAAACAATCCAATAGGTTCGTACGATATTTGTCTGATATACGAATCAGTCGAAACAGTGATAAAGTACAGCCTGTTTAAAATCAACTATTTTTCAGTGGAGCTAACTATTTTCGAATTTTAGAAAACACGCAACATTACCAAACTTAGAAAATTTCAAGTGAGGACATATACTGGTCAAATTTTTATGATGAGTTTCACTTAAAAAGTGTAGCTTCTATGACACATACTTCCCATTTTTAGGAGAATATAGGAAACATGAAATGAATTATGTGATTGTCAGTGTAACGAAGGCACATTCCATTGACATTCATCGAAAAAGATGAATGAAGAAAATAAATTGGAACAGAAATGTGTAATTTCTACGAAAACAACAACTTCGATGCCAGAAATCAATGGTGTTGGAACAAGAAAATCGACATAGTCAAAAACCAAAAATATCGAGAAAAAAATACAATACACGACCTAAATGTGTCTCTGAAACTGAAAATAATTGCACATTTAGATGCCTTAACGACGGATGTGTATCGATTTTGCGTACTGTTTTTGTTGTTTCAAGTCTATTATGAAACAGTGAATGTTGTCCCCCTCGTTTTAACATTGTTGCCAAATGGAATTAGCATATACAATTGGATACTCTTGGCACAAAACTAATGGTTTTTGGATACTGCCCAACACATGTGGTTGTTTTTCAGCTCATTCAATTTCAGGAAATGGATCAATTGGCCTACGCATTATTACACACACCGAGAGGCGATTCGCAGTATACTGAATGTGTGTTTGAGATATCAATTTATACTACTATTTTGAAACAGGAATAGTCAATGAATGTTGAAATATAATCGAAGCAAATGAAGATTGAAAGTAAAAAATCGTTTTGAAATATGCCAATCGAACTATAAAAAGATATATACTTGAAGAAATGTGTTTTTATAAACCTCTTTTTTTTTTTGGAATAATTGTAGGTAATTCCTCGATTTGAAAATTCAATAATTTCTAACCGGCTACCAATGTTGGATGGTACTAACTTTTTGCATAAATATATATAAAACAAATTGTGATTATGTTAGCAAAACAGAAGCACAACACATAACCAGATTACATTTTATAGGAAACGGATCAATAATGAAAATATATAGAAACAGTAATTTCACAGTATTGTTTCTATCATCCCTCTGTTTCAAAGCATGTTTTCAAATTTTTTACTGTTTCACAAATGCAGTTTGTTGATACAACTGCAATTTGAAAATGCTTCGTATATACACATTTTGGTATATAAAATATTGTCCACCATATTCGAACATCAATTTTCACTCAAAATATTGCAACTTCATTTGTCATGAATGTATGAATAAATGTGGTTCAATTTCAGGAAATGGAATCAATCGGCTGACTCATTGGTACACATTCCGACTTTCAGGTAGATACTCGAATGTCTATATCAGAGTGAATTTGTGTCAGACCATATACATCTATATTTTGAAACAGTAAAAATCATTAAATATTGTAAATATCGAAGTTTAGGTTTAGCCGAGGAATTAGATTCATAGAGTCATAAAGTCTTAGTATTCAATCCATTGAAAACAATTCATGTCATTTAATCTTAATCAATATTTTGAATCATTAAAAAAACTCGAGATTATTTTTTTCGTGCCTAAAGTCATTTTTGTAACACAAATCGAGCAGCAAAACTCATCCATTTACAAAGATGCCGTTTTTCGATTCAGTAAATCAACACATCAATTTATTGTATTTCAGTTATCGATAGCATGTATAGAAAACACTTAACTTAATATTGAAAGAAAACAACAACTCATTTTTCTTTATTTGAAGAAACCGTAAAAATTGTCGTTTCTTAACAACAACAAATATTGCTCGTTTGAAGATTTTTTAGGTATGATTGTAGAACAAGTCGGTTTCAATTTCACAATACAGAAAATTAAGATAGATATGTCGTTATAAACAATCCAATAGGCTCGTACGATATTTGTCTGATATACGAATCAGTCGAAACAGTGATAAAGTACAGCTAGTTCAACATCAACTATTTTTCAGTGAAGCTAAATATTCTCGAATTTTAGGAAACACGAAACATTAGCAAAATTTCAAGTGAGAACATATTTTGAGCATATTGTTATGATGAGATCCACTTAAAAAATGTAGCATTTTTGACATAATTCTCCGGTTTCGGAGAATATAGGAAGTATGAAATGAATTATTCCGTGATTGTCAGTGTAACGAAGGCACATTCCATTGACATTCGTCGGAAAAGGATTCATAAAGAAAATAAATTGTAACGGTAAGGTAAATACTCGCAAAACAACAACTACCAGAAATCAATGGTGTTGGAACAAGAAAATCGACATAGTCAAAAATCAAAAATATCGAGAAAAAATACAATATACGACCTAAATGAGTCTCTGAAACTGAAAAAATTGCACATTTAGATGCCTTAACGACGGATGTGTATTGATTTTGCGTACTGTTTTTGTTGTTTCAAGTCTATGATGAAACAGTGAATGTTGTCTCCCCTCGTTTTAACATTGTTGCCAAATGGAATTAGCATATACAATCGCTTGGCACAAAACTGATAGTTTTTGGATACTGCCCAACACATGTAGTTGTTTTTTAGCTCATTCAATTTCAGGAAATGGATCAATTGGCCTACGCATTATTACACACACCGAGAGGCGATTCGCAGTATACTGAATGTGTGTCTGAGAAATCAATTGATACTACTATTTTGAAACAGGAATATTTAATGCATATTGAAATATAACTGAAGCAAATGAAGATCGAAACTGCAAAATGAATCGTTTTGAAAAATGTCAATCTAATACTCGAACTATAAAAAGATGTATAATTGAAGCAAAGTGTTTTTATAAACCTCATAATCTTTTTTGAAATAATCATGTGTAATTCTTGGATTTGAAAATTGAATGATTCCTAATTGGAATGTTATATTTCCAGCTACCAATGTTTTGTGGTAACTAACTTTTGCCATAGAATATACAAAATAAGTTGTGATTATTTTATTGAAACAGAAGCACAACACATAACCAGATTACATTTCATAGCAAACGGATCAATAATGAAAATATATAAAAACAGTAATTTCACAGTATTGTTTCTATCATCCATCTGTTTCAAAACATTTCTTTCAAATTTTTTACTGTTTCACAAATATAACTTATTGATTCAACATCAGTTTGTAAATACTTCATATACACATTTTGGTATATAAAATATTGTCCACCATACTCATCGAACATCAATTTTCACTCAAAATATTCGGCATGTGCCACGTAATTTGTCATGAATGTATGAACAAATGTGGTTGATTCTTAACTCATTCAATTTCAGGAAATGGATCACTTGGCCAATTGGTACGACTTTCAGGTAGATACTCGAATGCCTATATCAGAGTGAATTTGTGTCAGACCATTTACATTTATATTATGAAACAGTGATAATCAATAAATATCAACTATCGAGGTTTAGGTTTAGCCGAGGAATTAGATTCATAGAGTCATAAAGTCTTAGTATTCTGTGTATCGGTTTAAGAAATATTTGAAACTGAAATAGTGTATCTGCACCCAATTTATGACACTTTTCCAAATCGAAATTCGGAGTTTTTCAACGATTTAAAACTAATTGATTATTGATAAAACACATTTACTCAGTTTCAGAATTTCTGGTAACTGAAAATATACCTGTTCGGACAATTATCGTCTAGTGCATTTTTATGACCATTTGCTCAAATTGCGCTGCTAGACTGGGAACCATACCCCTCTGATTCTTTAAGAAAACTTAACTGTTTCAGAATATTAAGTTAAAGTTTTTCGTTGGTTACTTAAACAGTATAAAGCAACTTCACAATGTTCTTATAGTTTCGGCGAATGATCGAAAAAATTCGCCGTAAAGCTAAAAGAATTCACGGAGGCACAAGTTAAAGTATGTTTGCAAAACATTCGTCTGATATAGGATTCAGTCGAAACAGTAAAATCACATATCTTGAGAATACCGGTGCCAGTATCGATCAAGTTTTGAGGTTTAATATCTCGGTGGCAAATATACATGAGCAATAATATAATTTTGTCATTTATTACTGTTTCTACTGAATCGTATATCAATGATAGGCACTATTTTGTATTGTATAATAAGTCATCGCTTTTTTGCTGAATTTCGCCAGTTCTTGAGCAATTAATTTTCGACGATTGTCGTGTCAACCATTTTACCTTGTGAATTCAAAGCTTCTTCAATTTTGATTAACGATAATTTCTCAGTTTCATTTTATTTAGAAATCTATTCGAAAACATTCTGAGTGATTGGTTCTTATCCAAAATGAGATCTGAATTTGAAAAAAAAATCAGTGCTCAGTTTTCCCCATGACCTTGCTAGAAATCTGCACGAATACGAGGTATATTAACTGGAAAAACAACAACAATTTCAAATTTTCAGAAATAATACACTGTTTCAAAAAATAACGATAAAGTTTCAGCAATATGTATACAATAGTCTGACTATGTTTTTATGATTTAGTCATTTCTTACTCAAAATTTTCAACCAAACTGATCTCTCTTTAAAAACCGGTCTGCTTTTTGACCATGAAGAGACGCAGAGAAAAAAAACGGTCTGCTTTTTGCAGATTGAGAGACGCAGAGAAAAAAACCGGTCTGCTTTTTGCACATTGAGAGACGCAGAGAAAAAAACCGGTCTGCTTTTTGACCATCAAGAGACGCAGAGAAAAAAACCGGTCTGCTTTTTGAGCATCGAGAGACGCAGAGAAAAAAACGGGTCTGCTTTTTGAGCATCGAGAGACGCAGAGAAAAAACGGGTCTGCTTTTTGAGCATCGAGAGACGCAGAGAAAAAAACGGGTCTGCTTTTTGCGCATTGGAATCTTATAAAAAAAACAAATATTTTCTCACGTGTTGATGACTCAATAAATGTGTCAATTTCGTGAAACACAGTCAATTCACTTTGAACCGTGGAAAATTTGAGCAGTTGAAAAATTATAAAAAGAATTAAAAAAGTGTAAGTGTGAAAAACTTCTATGAATCTATCTTTATTGTATTCTTAGTGAATCACAAGAAGATAATAATATTATCAACTACAATGATGAAAGCTAACAAGACATCGGACAAAGTGACAGCATTGAATATGGCGACGGAAAAGGTGGAGGAAGTAATATTGGAGGGCATGCGTTTGGTTGGGGCTGGGGTATACTCCAATGTATATCGTGGCACCGCCCACACCAAGTCCATGCAAAAACACGAAATTGTTGTGAAGAAGACGTGGACCACAAAAGATGCGGCGGATCCAAATGAGGTATTGATAATGATAGTAGTTATTTGATAAGATGGGATGGTTTAGACAAATGTGTTGCGAAAATTGAATAGACTGAGCCACCCAAACATCGTCAAATTGATGTTTATCTACAAAAAGGAGCACGCTGATCGGGTGTGCTTGGCGATGATATTTGAGGCGATGGCAACAAGTCTGGAAGATTACGTAGAGAAAGTTGATGGGAGAATGGATGGTGTTGAGGTGAAACTCATAACATGGCAGCTCTTTGGAGCACAATTCCATTTGACTCGGGTAAGTGATCCAGAATAAAATGATAGAATTAATTGGAATTTTGCAGATCGACATTATCCATCGGGATATCAAACCAGCAAATATGTTGTTGAATCCGGATAGTGGTCTTGTAAAATTATCAGATTTCGGTGCGGCAATCATCAAGCCAAAGAAGTATCCGCAACACCATTACATGGTCACCAGGCACTATCGCCCTCCGGAGATGTTGCTGGAATCGAAGCACTACGGAACTGAAATAGGTGTGTATTATTTTCCTATTCATACTTACATTCGATCATTTTCAGACATTTGGTCGTGCGGATGTGTTATGGCAGAGCTGGTCAAAGGCGACGTTTTTCTGGCTGGAGCGAATAAGGACCAGCAACTGCAATTGATCATGGAGTTGTTGGGAGCACCAACAGTCGAGGATCGTGATGGGATGCGTTGTAGTGAAGCCGCATTCCTCACCACTAAAATGCCCGCCAATCGGTGGGTGAAAACAAGGAGCATCAACTGGATTCGGTTTTGGTGCTGCTTGGTCGGCCTACAATTCAAGATCGAAACGCCATGCGGTGCAGCGAGAAGAAGTTCATCTGCACCAAAATGCCGACCAACCGCCACAAATCAGGCTTGGCAGATTTCAAATTTATGCTGGATCAGGAATGGAAGTCATTGGATTATCCGATGACCATAATGTACAATAAGGTAACAAACATTTATTAATTAAATAACAATTAAAACCTACAGATGATTGAGAAGGAATAATCAATCATTATTGAATTCTCATCGAAACACAAAAGTGTATAAATAATAATAATAATAACAAGTAATGAATGGAAAGATTACGGATCGCATACAAGAGGCGTTGAATATTGAGTCGGGGAAGAAGGAAGAAGTTGTGTTGGAGGGAATGAGGTTCGTTGGCTCGGGAGTATTCTCGAACGTGTATCGCGGCACGGCCCAATCGAAGACCATGCCAAAACGAGAGATAGTTGTGAAGAAAGCCTGGTGCTCAAAAAAAGCACATGATTCAAATGAGGTATTAATACGGATAGTAGTTATTTGATAAGATGGGGTGGTTTAGACCGAAATTCTCTCAAAACTCAGTCGGCTGAATCATCCAAACATCGTCAAGCTCTTCTACCGGTATAGGAAAGATTATAATGATCTTTTCTGTGTCGGAATGATTTTCGAGGCGATGGCGACGAGTTTGGAGGAGTATGTGGAGAAAAATGAAGGAAGGATCGATATGGTCGATATCAAGCTGATATCTTGGCAGATGTACCGAGCTCAATACCATTTGGCTCGGGTAAGTAATCTAGAAATTATGGTAGAAGTAGGTGAATATTTTGCAGATGAACATCCTCCACCGTGATATCAAGCCAGCCAACATATTGTTGAATCCGGATAGTGGTCTGACAAAATTGTCAGATTTCGGTGCGGCAATCATCAATGCCAAGACGTGGACCACAAAAGATGCGGCGGATCCAAATGAGGTATTGATAATGATAGTAGTTATTTGATAAGATGGGATGGTTTAGACAAATGTGTTGCGAAAATTGAATAGACTGAGCCACCCAAACATCGTCAAATTGATGTTTATCTACAAAAAGGAGCACGCTGATCGAGTGTGCTTGACAATGATATTTGAGGCGATGGCAACAAGTCTAGAAGATTACGTAGAGAAAGTTGATGGGAGAATGGATGGTGTTGAGGTGAAACTCATAACATGGCAGCTCTTTGGAGCACAATTCCATTTGACTCGGGTAAGTGATACAGAAAAAAAGATAGAATTAATTGGAATTTTGCAGATGGACATTATCCATCGTGATATCGAACCAGCAACTGGTCTTGCAAAGTTATCGGATTTCGGTGCGGCAGTCGTCAAGCCGAAGAAGTATCCGCAACACCATTACATGGTCACCAGGTACTATCGCCCTCCGGAGATGATGCTAGAAGCCAAACACTTAAATAGGTATGTATTATTTTCCTATTCATACTTACATTCGGTCATTTTCAGACATTTGGTCGTGCGGATGTGTTATGGCAAAGCTGATGAAGAGAGACGTCTTCCTGGCTGGAGCGAATAAGGAGCAGCAACTGCAATTGATTATGGAGTTGTTGGGTGCACCAACAAGCTTAGAAGGACACTTGGAGAGAATCAAATGGCGGATGGATGGTGTCGAAATGAAGATTATATCTTGGCAGATGTTTCGAGCGCAATTCCATCTGAATAGAGTAAGTAATCTAGAAAAAATGGTTTAAAAAATGGAACTTCTGTTGGAATCGAATCAGTATGGTACGGAAGTTGGTATGTAGTATTTTCATATTCATACTTACATTCAGTCTATTTTAGATGTATGGTCTTGTGGAGCCGTGATGGCAGAATTGGTGAAGGGAGACGTTTTGTTGGTGGGTGAAAACAAGGAGCATCAACTGGATTTGGTTTTGGAGCTGCTTGGTCGGCCAACAATTGAGGACCGCAACGCCATGTGGTGCAGCGAGAAGAAGTTTATCTGCACAAAAATGCCGACCAACCGCCACAAATCAGGCTTGGCAGATTTCAAATTTATGCTTGATAAGGTTGGAAGTCATCGGATGATCCGATGACAACAATTTTTAACAAAGTAAATAAATATTCATTAAATAAATAACAATTAAAACCTACAGTTGATTGGGAAGGAGGATATAAAGGCGGCGGTGGCATTTTCAAAACGAGTTCTGGTGTTCATTCCATCGTTCATTCTGTGTCGGAATGATCTTCGAGGCGATGTCAACGAGTTTGGAGGATTATGTGGAGAAAATTGGAGTGAGGATAGATGGTGTCGAAATGAAGATGATCACATGGCAGATGTTCCGAGCTCAATACCATTTGACACGGGTAAGTAATCTAGAAATTATGGTAGAAGTAGGTGAATGTTTTGCAGATGAGCATCCTCCACCGTGATATCAAGCCAGCCAACATATTGTTGAATCCGGATAGTGGCCTGGCAATATTGTCAGATTTCGGATCTGCCATCATAAATGCCAAGAAGTATGCGATGGAAAGTTACATGATCACCCGCCACTATCGTCCACCAGAGCTGCTACTTGGTGCAAAACACTATGATAAGGGAGTTGGTATGTATTATTTTCATATTCATACTTACATTCGGGCTATTTTAGACGTATGGAAAGCTGGATGTGTTTTGGCGGAACTGTTGAAGGGCGATATTTTCCTGGCCGGAACAAGCGAAAAACATCAACTTCAATTGGTCATGGAGTTATTAGGTGCACCAACAGTCCAGGATCGTGATGCGATGGGGTGCAATGAAGCCGCGTTTCTTTGTACACCAATGCCCGTCAATCGGCAGAAATCAGGCATCGCCGATTTCAAGTATATGACCGATGAGGAATGGAAGTCATCGGATGATCCGATGACAACAACTTTCAACACAGTTAACAAATATTTATTAATTAAACAACAATTAAAACCTACAGCTTATTGGAAAGAAGGATATGAAAGCGGCGGTGGCTATATTGAGACGAGTCATGGTATACAATCCATCAAAAAGACTCTGTGGATTGTATATGCTCATCGACCCATTCTTCAAAATATTATTTGAGCCAACAACAAGACGATTGAACGGCGACTCGATTCGTTGTGTGTCGACGAAGGATTTGGAGATGGTGAAATTGGGCGACAAAACCATCACCGCTTTTTATTTGGCTATGATATTTGAGTTGATGACAACGAGCCTCGAGGATCACTTGTAGAGAATTAGGTGGTGGTTGGATGGTGTCGAAAGGAAGATGATCGCATGGCAGATGTTTCGAGCTCAATACCATTTGACTCGGGTAAGTAATCTAGAAATTATGGTAGAAGTAGGTGAATATTTTGCAGATGAACATTCTCCATCGCGATATCAAACCAGCCAACCTATTGTTTCATCCGGATAGTGGCCTGACAAAATTGTCAGATTTCGGTTGATGTATGGTCGTGTGGAGCCGTGGTGGCAGAATTGGTGAAGGGAGACGTTTTGTTGGTGGGTGAAAACAAGGAGCATCAACTGGATTTGGTTTAGGAGCTGCTTGGTCGGCCAACAATTCAAGATCGAAACGCCATGCGGTGCAGCGAGACAAAGTTCATCTGCACCAAAATGCCGACCAACCGCAAATCAGGCTTGGCAGATTTCAAATTTATGCTGGATCAGGAATGGAAGTCATTGGATTATCCGATGACCATTATGTACAATAAGGTAACAAACATTTATTAATCAAACAATAATCAATACTTACAGATGATTGGGAAGGAGGATGTGAAAGCGGCGGTGGCAATTTTGAAACGGATTCTCGTCTACAATCCATCGAGTAGACTGGCCGGACTTGATCTCCTAACCGATCCATTCTTCAAAGATTTGTTCGATCCAAAAACAATGCGGTCTGATGGCAAACCGATCCGCTGTTTGTCCATCCAAGATTTGAATAGTGTGAAGATTGGAGACAAAACAATCACAGGATCGTCAACATCCAAATGATAGGAAGGATCATGGCTTATCAACCATCAAAGCGACTTGTTGGACCAAAATTGTTGTTGGACAAGTATTTTGCACAATTGTTCAAGGAAGATACAGTTAGGATGAATGGGAAGAAGATAGGATGCCTCCTGATATAGGTAATTGATAAGAGTGATAATATATGAATAACAAATATTTGTAGGATCGGAATGATGTTAAGAGGGGTGACGTGACGGTAAAAGGTTCGACAGGAAAATCGATGAAGTAAAAACACTTTTTTTGTGTTTTGGGAATGAATAAAAATAGATTCATAGATTACTTTGCATACAAAAAACATATGTTGAAGAGTGAAAATTAGAAGCCAAAATGTTTCGGGTTGTAACTCGAACTTATTTTATTCCGATCGAAAGGCTTCGCGGAAGCTCATTGAAGAAAACTTTTATCAGTTGCAGAAAAAAAAGAGTTACTCTACTCGTTGCAGAAAAAAAAGAGTTACTCTATAACACTTTGTAAAATTGTTGTTGGACAAGTTTAGATTTTTTATGTTTCAAATATTACTTTTTCTGATTTGGTTTTTTTTTGTATCAATATGTTTTACTATGTTCTTATGATTATTAAAATTGTAGACGATTCAGCTTTCCTGCTTTTTGCACATTGTGAGACGCAGAGAAAAAAACCGGTCTGCTTTTTGACCATTGAGAGACGCAGAGAAAAAAAACGGTCTGCTTTTTGACCATTGAGAGACGCAGAGAAAAAAACCGGTCTTCTTTTTGACCATTGAGAGACGCAGAGAAAAAAAACGGTCTGCTTTTTGACCATTGAGAGACGCAGAGAAAAAAACCGGTCTGCTTTTTGACCATGAGAGACGCAGAGAAAAAAAACCGGTCTGCTTTTTGACCATTGAGAGACGCAGAGAAAAAAACCGGTCTGCTTTTTTGACCACGGAGAGACGCAGAGAAAAAAAACCGGTCTGCTTTTTGACCATTGAGAGACGCAGAGAAAAAAACCGGTCTTCTTTTTGACCATTGAGAGACGCAGAGAAAAAAAACGGTCTGCTTTTTGACCATTGAGAGACGCAGAGAAAAAAACCGGTCTGCTTTTTGACCATGAGAGACGCAGAGAAAAAAACGGTCTGCTTTTTGACCATTGAGAGACGCAGAGAAAAAAACCGGTCTTCTTTTTGACCATTGAGAGACGCAGAGAAAAAAAAACGGTCTGCTTTTTGACCATTGAGAGACGCAGAGAAAAAAACCGGTCTGCTTTTTGACCATGAGAGACGCAGAGAAAAAAACGGTCTGCTTTTTGACCATTGAGAGACGCAGAGAAAAAAACCGGTCTGCTTTTTTGACCACGGAGAGACGCAGAGAAAAAAAACCGGTCTGCTTTTTGCACAATGAGAGACGCAGAGAAAAAAACCGGTCTGCTTTTTGACCATGGAGAGACGCAGAGAAAGAAACCGGTCTTCTTTTTGCACATTTGAATACTATAGAAAAAATAAATATTTTCTCACGTGTTGATGACTCAATAAATGTGTCACTTGGTGAAACGCGGTGAATTCACTTTGAACCGTGGAAAATTTGAGCAGCTGAAGATCTAGATTAAGAATTATGCAGTCAAAAATGTAAGTGTTATATGCCTTTATATGAATCTATCCTTATTGAATTTTAAGTGAATTACAAAAGGATAATATTATCAATACAATGATGAAAGCTTACAAGACATCGGATGTGGTCAAGGCGGTGAATGTGGAGACGGATAAGATGGAGGAAGTAATATTGGAGGGCATGCGATGGATCGAGTCGGGGGTATACTTCAATGTATATCGTGGAACGGCCCACACTAAGTCCATGCAAAAACACGAAATTGTTGTGAAGAAGACGTGGACCACAAAAGATGCGGCGGATCCAAATGAGGTATTGATAAGGATAGTAGTTATTTGATAAGATGGGATGGTTTAGACAAATGTGCTGCGAAAATTGAATAGACTGAGCCACCCAAACATCGTCAAATTGATGTTTATCTACAAAAAGGAGCACGCTGATCGGGTGTGCTTGGCGATGATATTTGAGAACGGATCGCGTATCAGAGGCGTTGAATATTGAGTCGGGGAAGAAGGAAGAAGTTGTGTTGGAGGGCATGGGATTCGTTGGCTCGGGAGTGTTCTCCAACGTGTATCGCGGCACGGCCCAATCGAAGACCATGCCAAAACGAGAGATAGTTGTGAAGAAAGCCTGGTGCTCAAAAAAAGCACATGATTCCAATGAGGTATTAATACGGATAGTAGTTATTTGATAACATGGAATGGTTTAGACCGAAATACTCACAAAACTCAGTCGGCTGAATCATCCCAACATCGTCAAGCTCTTCTACCGATATAGGAAAGATTATAATGATCGTTTCTGTGTCGGAATGATCTTCGAGGCGATGGCGACGAGTTTGGAGGAGTATGTTGAGAGAAATGATGGGAAGTTGGATATGGTTGATGTGAAATTGATCTCATGGCAGATGTACCGAGCTCAATACCATTTGGCTCGGGTAAGTAATCTAGAAATTATGGTAAAAGTAGGTGAATATTTTGCAGATGAGCATCCTCCACCGTGATATCAAGCCAGCCAACATATTGTTGAACCCTGATACTGGCCTGACTAAATTGTCAGATCTCGGTTCTGCAATCATAAATGCCAAGAAGTATGCGATGCCATGTTACATGATCACCCGCCACTATCGTCCTCCAGAGCTGCTACTTGGTGCAAAACACTATGATACGGGAGTTGGTATGTATTATTTTCATATTCATATTTACATTTGGTCTATTTTAGACGTATGGAGTGGTGGTTGTGTGATGGCGGAACTGTTGAGAGGGGATATTTTCGTGGCCGGAACAAGCGAAAAACATCAACTTCAATTGGTCATGGAGTTGTTGGGTGCACCAACAATCGAGGACCGTGATGCGATGAGGTGCAATGAAGCCGCGTTTCTGTGTACACCAATGCCGGCTAATCGCCAGAAATCGGGTCTGGCCGATTTCAGATTCATGGACGATGAGGACCATTTTCAACACAGTAAACAAATATTTATTAATTAAATAACAATTAAAACCTACAGCTGATTGGAAAGAAGGATATGAAAGCGGCGGTGGCTATATTGAGACGAGTTCTGGTGTTCAATCCATCAAAAAGACTTGCTGGATTGAATCTCCTCATTGATCCATTCTTCCAACCATTATTCGAGCCAACAACAAGGCGATCGAACTGCGACCCGATTCGTTGTTTGTCGAAGAAGGATTTGGAGATGGTGAAATTGGGAGACAAAACAATAACCGGATCGTCACACAACCAAATGAATGTTTTCATGAAAGAAAGCATAAAATTGAGGATAAATTGTGTCGGTTACATTTATTAATATTTTGAAACAGCAATGAATGAACATTGAAATACAAACAAAGTCGAAATCGTTATCCTCTCAATGGTCAAAAAGCAGACCGGTTTTTTTCTCTGCGTCTCTCAATGGTCAAAAAGCAGACCGGTTTTTTTCTCTGCGTCTCTCAATGGTCGAAAAGCAGACGCAGAGAAAAAAACGATCTGCGTTTTTACCAAACCACTGAAATCATCGGCTCAAAGTCAATTTTTTTTCCTAAAATTTTGGAGTGGAATGGAGACTGAGCTTTATGTTTAACTTGTATATACCAAAAAAGTATATTTCTTCAAAAAATACTAATTAAAATTCATATTTTCGCCTCAACACAAGAAATGAGATGATCATATTTGGCCTTCCTCTGCTTCACTCTCTGCTCCTTGAACTTGGGATGAAAGCCTGGCATGTACTGACAATCGATGGCGAAAAACTCCCGTAATGTCATGTAGATCATACAATACTGTCGACTATCTTCTACCAGACCAGGTCGTTGATTTCTAAGCTCTTTCATCATTTCTACCATTTTTAGGCAATCTCCCTGGAAGTTTGGTATTTAAAATAGGTTTAGGTCCTGCTGAACCTACCCCATTAAACATCTTCTCATGAATACATGCAGTTGCTATGGCAACACCCGCCAATCCACCACCAGACGCATCATGCACCACAACCGGATGCCTACTATCCCACACGATCTTCATCAAGTTCAAGTTCGTCAAATGTGGGACCTCCCAACTTTTACACTTGTACACCGACACAACCCGCTCCTCGGTACCCCACACCAATTTCAACTCATACTCCTGGACCCTATCGAACCTCACATGAACCTTCACATTTGTCACTTGCATCTTGCCTAAGCTCAACTTTTGAGATTGCTCCAATGGCCAATATTGCACACTTTGATCATCTAGACATACAATCTGCTCCACCTTCTCCTGTATCACCATCGCCCAAAAAGTTGGGATGGCGGATTCCATTGGTGTCTGGATACAGATGAATCTTTTTGAATTTGTTGGAAGTCCAATATAGTTGTCTGCTCGTCCCTTGTTCTTACACTGAATCTTCTGAAGCTCATCAAACTCCGTCTCCCATTCTTTTGGTGTTTTTGCAGTTTTACTCAACCAATTGAGTGCCTATAATTTATATAAATTTAAAAAAAATGTTCAAAAAATACACTATCCTCAGCTATCAAATGAATTTGAAATTTTGAAAAAAAAAATCAATGTTGAGCCGAGATATGATGGTTTTAGTGATTTGGTCAAAAAGCAGACCGGTTTTTTTCTCTGCGTCTCTCAATGGTCAAAAAGCAGACCGGTTTTTTCTCTGCGTCTCTCAATGGTCAAAAAGCAGACCGGTTTTTTTCTCTGCGTCTCTCAATGGTCAAAAAGCAGACCGGTTTTTTTCTCTGCGTCTCTCAATGGTCAAAAAGCAGACCGGTTTTTTTCTCTGCGTCTCTCAATGGTCAAAAAGCAGACCGGTTTTTTCACTGCGTCTTTTGGTGCGGTGGCAGCGCGTAAAGAGACACAGAGAAAGAAACCGATCTGCTTTTGACCAAATCACTTACAATTAAACCATCATAACTCGGCTCAAAGTCGTTATTTTTTCAAAATTTTTGAAGAATATCATTCTACCGAAATTTATCTAACTCACAATATCATCATGTATCTTATCCATAATCCACATCGGTCTCATATTCCCAACACGATATCCTATATTACAATCCACCTCCCATATCGCACTATCTTGTGTCATATCCGATGCGATTGTCTCAACTCGTATCAGCACATCCTCCTCACCCTGCTTCAATGGTTTATCCTTCACCGCCTCCCACTCCTCCAACGCCTTCTTTTTCCTCGCTCTCGCCATATCCCACCGCTCCTCCGGTTTCACACCACTACTCTCACTTTTCATCGATTCCAATTGTTTCACCACTGTCACCTCCTCTTCCACATTCGCCGTCACCGACACTTCATTCGTTGCCAGCTCGACTTGTGGACATTGAGCAACGATATCCTCCAATGTGCATTTTTTTACTGGCGGCTCTTTGGGAGGAGCCTTTTTTGGTGGGTCGACGTCGGTTTTTGATGTTGTTGAGTGGGGCTTCACTTTTTGAGATTCTGGCTTTTTTCTGAAGTTTGAAAGTTTTACAGGATTTTTGTCAGCTGGCTCACTTTTTACTGAAACACATTTCTTTTGATATATTCAACTTGAAATCCAAAATGACTTTTTCTGAGTTTTCCAATCAACTTTTCAGTGCCACGTTATCGTTTCACGTCATCAATTTTTCCAAAATTTTTCTCATGATACTCTTAAGAAAACCAAAATATCTTATTCATGAACTTGTAGTCGTTAAATCCAGCTATCGAAATATTGATTTTGAGCTGAGCACCATGGAGAGACGCAGAGAAAAAAACCGGTCTGCTTTTTGACCATTGAGAGACGCAGAGAAAAAAACCGGTCTGCTTTTTGACCATTGAGAGACGCAGAGAAAAAACCGGTCTGCTTTTTGACCATTGAGAGACGCAGAGAAAAAAACCGGTCTGCTTTTTGACCATTGAGAGACGCAGAGAAAAAAACCGGTCTGCTTTTTGCACATCGGAATTTCATACAAAAATAGAACTTTTTCTCACGTTCTGACCTGTTTTTCATAAACATTAAATGTGTCAACAGACACGATTATTTCCTTTTGAACCGACAAAATTGAGCAGTTTTGATGATGCGAGAATGATATTTAGGATTATATAGAATTACACATAGAATTGAACTATACACATTATATTTTTTTGCATGAGCAAATGTAAGTGCAAATATATTTATAGGTGATATCTATGTATCTATGAATCTATGAATTTATATCAATATTTATTATAAATGAAACTATGGTAATGCTCTATTTCAATCACTTTGATGTCGACGTTTCTGTGATTGTTCGGTCGCCCAGTCTCACTACATCCAAATCCTTCCGAGACACACACCAAATTGGATTGCCATTGGATCGTGTTGTTGTTGGGTCGAATAGTATCTTGAAATACGGATCAACAAGCAATTCGATTCCAGCGTACCGATTCGATGGTTGATACACCAATACTCTCTTCAATATCGCCACCGTCGCTTTGATATCCTCCTTTCCAATCATCTGTAGGTATTGATGGTTATTTAGTTAATAAATATTTATTTACATTGTTGCACATTTTGGTCGTCGGATCATCCGACGACTTCCATTGCTCCTCGACCATGTACTTGAAATCGGCCAACCCGGATTTTTGGCGATTGAGCGGCATCTTTGTGGATAGAAATGCGGATTCACTACATTGCATGGCATGGCGGTCTTGAACTGTTGGTGGACCCAACAATTCCATCACCAAAGCCAATTGATTCTCAGTGTTTGCTCCTTCAATAAATATGCCACCTTTTACCAATTCCGCCATAATACATCCACTACTCCAAATATCTAAAATAGACCGAATGTAAGTATGAATATGAAAATAATACATACCAACTTGACTACCATAATGTTTGGCATTGAGCAGCAACTCCGGAGCACGGTAGTGTCTTGTACCAATGTAACTTGGTTGTGGGTACTTTTTGGGATTCGATACTGATAATCCAAAGTCGCATATCTTCACCAATCCAGTATTCGGTTCAAATAAAATATTGGATGGCTTGATATCTCGGTGGACTATATCATTCTGCAAAATTTTCAAATAATTCGACCATATTTTCTAGATCACTTACTCGAGCCAAATGGAACTGAGCTCTGAAGAGCTGCCATGATATCATTTTGATATCAATGATATCCATTCTTCTACCAACTTTCACCAAATACTCCTCCAAACTTGTTGGCAAGAATTCAAAGATCATCGACAAGCAGACCCGATCACCATGATCCTTTTTATACACATGCATCAGCTTCACGATGTTTGGGTGATTTAGGCCGTTTAATTTTCTGATGATAACAATCTGAACCATTCCATCTTATCAAATAACTTTTATCCTTATCAATACCTCATTTGGATCCACTGCCTTTCTGGTGGTCCACGTCTTCTTTACAGCAATTTGTTGTCTTTGCATGGATTGAGATTGGGCTGTGCCACAGTATACATTCGAGTATACCCCAGCCGCAACAAAACTCATGCTCTTCAACGACACCTCCTCAACCTTATCCGTCGTCATATTTAACGCCTTCACTACTTCCGATGTTTTGTACATAGTATTTGATAATATTGTTATTTAATAATCCACTTAAGTGATTAGAGTTCAATAATGATTTATTAGCTGATATTCAGAATACGTCAACAGACGCCAACGAGAGGTCACTGATAAGGTTTATCAAGTTATCAACAAATCAGCATCTACGAAACTTTCGGATATCAATATTTTTCAGGACAAGTTTGGCAGCAAATCCAACTACATAACACTTTTTATAAATTTCTATGAATACTGTCAATTTTCACAGAGTTTCAGATTCTCTTGGTTTTATGAGAGACACAGAGAAAAAAACCGGTCTGCTTTTTGACCATTGAGAGAAGCAGAGAAAGAAACTGGTCTGCTTTTTGCGCATTGGAATTTTATACAAAAAACGAACATTTTCTCACGTTTTGACCTGTTGTCTCAATAAAAATGTCAACAGACACGATTATTTCAAATAAATTGAGTTTTGCTAATGGGAGAATGCTATTTAGGATTATACACATCGACTATACACATTATATTTATATTTTTCATTTGAAACTGTAAGTGCAAATACATGTTTTTTTAGGTGATGAATCTATGAATCTATGAATCTATGGATATTTTACAATATTTATTCAATAATAATTATGACATGGATGTGGACGTTTTGGTCACCGTCTTGTCGCCCATTCTCACCATATCCAAATCCATCTTTGACACACAAAGAATCGGGTCGCCGTTTGATCTCATTGTTGTTGGATCGAACAATGTCTTGAAAAATGGATCTACCAATAGATCGACTCCGGCGTACCGTTTCGATGGTTGATACACCAACACTCGTCTCAATATTGCCACCGCCGCCTTGACATCCTCCTTCCCGATTATCTGTAGGTTTTGATTGTTATTTAGTTAATAAATTTTTGTTACCTTATTGCATATTGTTGTCGTCGGATCATCCGACGACTTCCAATCCTCATCAATCAAGAACTTGAAGTCGGCGAGCCTGGACTTTTGGCGGTTGGTGGGCATCTTGGTGCAGAGGTATGCGGCCTCACTGCATCACATGGCTTGGCGATCTTGGACTGTTGGTGGGCCCAACAATTCCATCACCAACGCCAATTGATGCTCCGTATCCTCTCCTCTGAGAAAGGTACTGCCCTTGATCATCTCCGCCATTACACAGCCACAACTATATACATCTAAAATGAACCAGATGTAAGTATGAATATGAAAATAATACATACCAACTTGAGTTCCGTAATGTTTGGAATTGAGCAAAAGTTCCGGAGCACGATAGTGCCTTGTGCCCATGTAGTGCGGTTGAGGATACTTCTTGAAATTCGATGAAGCAGATCCGAAGTCGCACAACTTCACCAATCCAGTATTCGGTTCAAATAAAATATTGGATGGTTTAATATCCCGATGAGCAATATCATTCTGCAAAATTTTCAACTAATTCTACCATATTTTCTAGATCACTTACTCGATTCAAATGGTGCTGAGCTCTAAAAAGCTGCCAAGTGATCAGCTTAATATCTATCATATCCATTATTTTACCAATTTTCACCAAATAAACCTCCAAACTTGTTGGCAAATATCCAAATATCATCCCCAAACACACTCGGTCACCATGATCCTTCTTATAAATGAACATGAGTTTGACAATGTTCGGGTGATTGAGGATGTTTAATTTTTTGAGGATAGAAATCTAAACCATTCCATCTTATCAAATAACTACTATCCGTATCAATACCTCATTCGGATCCACTGCCTTTTTCGTGGTCCATGTCTTCTTCACAGCAACTTCTTGTTTTTGCATGGTTTGGGTGTAGGCTGTGCCACAGTATACATTGGAGTATACTCCAGCCCCAACCAAACGCATGCCCTCCATCATAACCTCCTCCACTATATCCGTCGACACATTCAGTGCTGGTACTTTGTCCGATGTCTTGTACATGATTTATAATATTGATTGATAATTTTATTATTTAATAATCCTTTTAGAATTTGATAATGATTGATTAGCTGATATTCAAAAAACGTCAACAGACGCGAACAAAAGATCACTGATAAGGTTTATCAAATTATCGACATTCGGATATCAATACTTTTCAGAACAAAATTAGGAGCACATCCAACTACAGAACACTTTTTATAACTTTCAATTTTCACAGAATTTCAGATTCTCTTGGTATCAAAAAGAAAAATATTTCATTTCATTTAAATCAAGCATTCTAAAACGAAAATAACAAACGATTTATTCATATCGAAAGACAATAAATATGTTATCATAGACTCCATAGATTTCGCAGATTCATAGACTCCAGATTCATAGATTCCAGCAGACCATTCTGTGTTGTAGTTTGTAGTCTGAGCAGACCATTCTCGATTGTAGTTTGTAGTCTAAGCAGACCATTTTCGATCGTAGTTTGTAGTCTCAAAAAATGAAAAAGATGAATAACTCGCGTGACGTGATTCAAATCAACTGACAATTCCAAAAAATATGTTCCTTATTTTGATAAATCAACGCTGATGGAATCGTGATGTGTTTCACAAAAAAGTGAGCGTCCTACTTTCGAGCCTCATAAAAGTCAATTTTTCAGGAAACAACCAAAAGTTGAAACGGTTCCGCCATTGAAAAGTGTTAAAGTTCCATCGAAAAAAGATGAGCCAAAGAAAGTACCAAAGGTAGAATCAAAAGAAAAGGAAACATCGATAAAAAGTGATCTGGTGATGGACAATAAGAAGGAAGATACGGAAAAGTTGGAGTCGGCGAATGATAGTATGTTTGCTGATATTGTCGATCCGCAAGAATTGAGGACAAACAGCTCGGAGAGGGTTAGAAGACGAACGAAGGTCGAGGTGTCAGAGAAGAAGGCATTGAAGGAGGAGAAGCTCAAACGGCATGCTCACTATGAAAGTGTGAAGGACAAACCATTGGCGACAGATGAGGAGGATGATAATACGAGTGTGATGACGGTTGGAGTGGATGAAACACAGATGAGTGCGTATGCTGAGTTGGACTGGAATTCCGACTATAAGAATAAGGAGCGGTCGATTTGGGTGATGGATGCGAGACATGATGAGATTGTGAGACAATTTCCAGCATATTTCTGGAAATATCAAGTTGTTTCAGGCTGAAAACTGGATGAGAAAGGTGTCGGACCATCGGGAGGATTGGAAGAAGGATTTGGATGAGATTAATAAATACAAACCGGCTGGGGTGACAATGAACGCGTTTCATGCGAATATGGACAAGAATCGGTATGGAACTGACCGAAATTTCCATCACAATGCCTCTTTCATTGTTGAATTTGGTCAATTTCCAGCGGAGTTACAGTTGAATGAAGACTTGCGCAAAAAGCAGACCCGTTTTTCTCTCATAATGGCGCAGAGACGCAGAGAAAAAAACCGGTCTGCTTTTTGGTCATTGAGAGACGCAGAGATAAAAACCGGTCTGCTTTTTGCCCATTGAGAGACGCAGAGATAAAAACCGGTCTGCTTTTTGACCATTGAGAGACGCAGAGAAAGAAACCGGTCTGCTTTTTGCCCATTCTACTATTACAGAGATGAAACTCCATGCCAAGACAAAAATCGAATAGTCCTAAACTCGAAAAGTCTCCCATCCGACTACATCAACGCCAACTATGTCGGACTAGCAGCCAATCCAAGACGCTTCATCTCGACTCAAACACCATTAAAATCAACGGTCAACGCATTCTGGTGGATGATAATTCAGGAGAATGCCGAGCAAATTGTATCAATGGACGATGAGAAGAATGATTTCACACAATATTGGCCATTGGAACGATTTGAGAAGATGACATTTGGAGAGGGAGCCGACAAGATACATGTGAGCAATGTGAAGAAACACAATCGATTGGGTGTGATCAATGAGTATGAGTTGCGATTGAATTGGGGTGATGATGGTCGAGGGGTGTCGGTGTATCAGTTTAAGGATTGGAGTCAGTTGGATGATAGGGAACGGACACTTCGCATGCTTCATATTGTATGGAACAACAAGTTGCCGGTAGTGGTACATTGTCCATCGGGTGTTGGTCTTTCTGGTGTATTGATTGCCACTGCCATTATTCATGAAAAGATGTACTTTGGGGTGAGCTGAAAATTTGAAATTTATAGCTGAAACTTGGTTTTTCTAGGATGATGGCTTAGATGTCAAGGAAACAATGAAAGATCTTCGAAGTCAGCGGATTGGTATAGTTCACAGTTTTTCGGTATTTCGAAAATCCTCAAACCCCACCAAATCAGTGAATTCAGAACTACTGGTGCATCTACAAAACATTGGTGCGTTTCTTCGAGAGGGATTGTAAATACAATACTGGCCGAGGATTAGTGATGGAAAAGAGGCAGCTGAAAGTGCGACGGAAGAAGGAGAGGCCGAAAGAAGTGCCGATTTGTGAACTTGCTTCGGTGGTTTTCAATTGAAATAGTTATGGTTGACAATAAACGATTCTTTTGGGGATTTACACAAAAAATTTCGAACAAATTCGCTAATTTTCAGCCGAGTTGTGCACACGCGATGAGAGACGCAGAGAAAAAACCGGTCTGCTTTTTGCACATCGCGAGACGCAGAGAAAAAAACCGGTCTGCTTTTTGACCATCGAGAGACGCAGAGAAAGAAACCGGTCTGCTTTTTGACCATCGAGAGACGCAGAGAAAAAAACCGGTCTGCTTTTTGCACATCGCGAGACGCAGAGAAAAAAACCGGTCTGCTTTTTGCACATCGCGAGACGCAGAGAAAAAAACCGGTCTGCTTTTTGACCATCGAGAGACGCAGAGAAAGAAACCGGTCTGCTTTTTGACCATCGAGAGACGCAGAGAAAAAAACCGGTCTGCTTTTTGCACATCGCGAGACGCAGAGAAAAAAACCGGTCTGCTTTTTGCACATCGCGAGACGCAGAGAAAAAAACCGGTCTGCTTTTTGCGCATTGGAATTTCGTACAACAAACGATCATTTTTTCACGTTTTGACCTGTTTCCTCAATAAATGTGTCGACAGATGCCATTATTTCAGTTTTGAACCGAAAAAAATAGAGCAGTTTTGATATGATATTTAGGATTATACACATAGAATTAGAACTATACACATTATATTTTTTTCGCATGAGAAAATGTAAGTGTAATTGTATTTATAGGTGATATCTATGAATCCATGAATTTATAACAATATTTATTTTAAATGAAACTATGGCAATGCTCTATTTCAATCACATCGATGTAGACGTTTCGGTCACCGTCTTGTCGCCCAATTTCACCGTATCCAGATCCTTCTTTGACACACAAAGGATCTCATCGTTGCCGGGTCGAACAATGGTTTAAAGAATGTATCAACGAGTAGATCGACTCCGGAAAATCTTCTGGATGGATTATAGACCAACATTCGTCTCAATATCGCCATCGCCGCCTTGACATCCTCCTTACCAATCATCTGTAGGTTTTAATTGTTATTTAATCAATAAATATCTATTTACATTGTTGCACATTCTGGTCGTCGGATCGTTCGACGACTTCGATTTCTCATCACCCATGAACTTGAAGTCGGCGAGCCCGGACTTTTGGCGGTTGGTGGGCATATTGGTGGAAAGAAATGCAGCTTCACTGCATCGCATGGCTTGGCGATCTTGGACTGTTGGTGGACCCAACAATTCCATCACCAACGCCAATTGATGCTCCGTGTTTTGTCCTCCAAGAAAGGTACCACCTTTGACCAGTTCCGCCAGCACACACCCACACGACCACACATCTAAAATGAACCATGTGTAAGTATGAATATAAAAATAATACATACCTCCTGCAGTTCCATAGTGTTTGGAATTGAGCAACATCTCCGGAGCACGATATTGTCTTTTGCCAATGTAACTAGGTCGTGGATACTTCGTGGGATTTGAGACCGCAGATCCGAAGTAGCATAATTTGACCAATCCAGTATCCGGATCAAATAGAATATTGGCTGGTTTGATATCGCGATGAGCAATATCATTCTGCCAAATATTCAACTAATTCTAACATATTTTCTAGATCACTTACTCGATGCAAATGGAGCTGAGCTCTAAACATTTGCCATGTTATCAATTTCATCTCGATTACATCCATCCTTCTTCCGACTTTCACCAAATACTCCTTCAAACTTGTGGGCATGTGTCCAAATATCATCGCCAAACACACCCGATCACCATGATCCTTCTTATAAACAAACATCAATTTGACAATGTTTGGGTGATTGAGACTGTTCAATTTTCTGAGGATAACAGTCTGAACCATCCCATCTTATCAAATAACTACTATCCGTATCAATACCTCATCAGGATCCGCTGCCTTTTTGGTGGTCCAGGTCTTCTTGATAGCAACATCTTGTCTTTGCATTGTGGTGTGGGCGGTGCCCCGATATATATTGAAGTATACCCCCGACCCAACGAAACTCATGCCCTCCAACGTCACCTCCTCCACCTAGCGGCTTGATAGTCCACGGATTTTTTAGGTTGACAAGTTCACGGGAATAACTTGTTTGTTTTTTATGCACAGAAATAAAACCGGTCTGCTTTTTGCACATTGAGAGACGCAGAGAAAAAAACCGGTCTGCTTTTTGCACATTGAGAGACGTAGAGAAAAAACCGGTCTGCTTTGTGACCATGGAGAGACGCAGAGAAAAAAACCGGTCTGCTTTTTGCACATTGGAATTTCGTACAAAAAACGATCATTTTTTCACGTTTTGACCTGTTTCCTCAATAAATGTGTCGACAGATGCCATTATTTCAGTTTTGAACCGAAAAAATAGAGCAGTTTTGATATGATATTTAGGATTATACACATAGAATTAGAACTATACACATTATATTTTTTTGCATGAGATTGTGTAAGTGCAAATATATTTATAGGTGATATCCACGATATTTATGAATTTATGAATCAATCAATTTATGTCAATATTTATTTCAAATAAATCTATGGCAATATTATTCTATTCCAATCACATCGATGTCGACGTTTCGGTCACCGTCTTGTCACCCAATTTCACCACATCCAGATCCTTCTTCGATACACAAAGAATCGGCTCGCCGTTTGATCTCATTGTTGCCGGGTCGAACAACGCTTTGAAATATGGATCGACAAGCAGTTCGACTCCGGCGTACCGTTTCGATGGTTGGTATACCATAACTCGTCTCAAAATCCCAACAGCCGCCTTGATATCCTCCTTTCCAATCATCTGTAGGTTTTGATTGTTATTTAATTAATAAATATCTATTTACATTGTTGCACATTCTGGTCGTCGGATCATCCGACGACTTCCAATCCTCATCAATCAAGAACATGAAGTCGACGAGCCCGGACTTTTGGCGGTTGGTGGACATCTTGGTGTTGATGAATGCGGCTTCACTGCATTTCATGGCATGGCGGTCCTCAGTTGTTGGTGGTCCCAACAATTCCATCACCAACGCCAATTGATGCTCCGTTGTTTTTCCTTCGAGAAAAATTGCACCCTTGACCAGTTCCGCCAACACACACCCACACGACCACAAATCTAAAATGAACCATGTGTAAGTATGAATATAAAAATAATACATACCAACTTGAGGTCCATAATGTTTGGCATTCAGCAACATTTCCGGAGCACGATAATGCCTTGTGCCAATATAGTGCGGTTGTGGATACTTCTTGAAATTCGATGAGGCAGATCCGAAGTCCAATATCTTCACCAAAGCAGTATCCGGATCAAATAGAATATTTGCTGGTTTGATATCGCGATGGACTATATCATTCTGCAAAATATTCAACTAATTCTAACATATTTTCTAGATCACTTACTCGATGCAAATGGAGCTGAGCTCTAAACATCTGCCATGCGATCAATTTCACCTCGATTGCATCCATCCTTCTTCCAATATTCTCCAAATACTCCTTCAAACTTGTGGGCAAGAATTCAAATATCATCGCCAAACACACTCGGTCACCATGATCCTTCTTATAGACAAACATCAGTTTGACAATGTTTGGGTGATTGAGACTGTTTAATTTTTTGAGGATAACAACCTGAACCATTCCATCTTATCAAATAAATACTACATTTATCAATACCTCATCAGGATCTGCTGATTTTTTCGTGGTCTAGGTCTTCTTTACCGCAACTTCTTGTTTTTGCATGGTTTTGGTGTGGGCTGTGCCACGGTATACATTCGAGTATACTCCAGCCCCAACTAAACGCATGCCCTCCAACGTCACCTCCTCCACCTAGCGGCTTAATAGTTCACGGGAATAACTTGTTTGTTTTTTATTTGAATAAAGTTTTGGAATTCTTATGCAAACCTCGAAAATCCAAATATGCGAGCCGTGGTTGTAGTTTGTAGTCTAAGCAGACCATTCTCGATTGTAGAGACGCAGAGAAAAAAACCGGTCTGCTTTTTGCGCACAGGAATTTTATACAAAAAACAAACATTTTTTGACGTTTTCACCTGTTTTCGCTATAAATGTGTATTTCAGTTTTAAACCGGAAAAATTGAAGCGTTTTGGTGATGATATATATATTTTTAAATACACATAGAATTAGAACTATTCAATTTTCTGCATGAGATTGTGTAAGTGCAAATATATTTTTAGGTGATATCTATGAATCTATATATCTATGAATCTATGAATTTATGTCAATATTTATTTCGAATGAAACTATGGCAATGTTCTATTTTAATCACATCGATGTGGACGTTTCGGTGATGGTGTTGTCGCCCGATTTCACCGTATCCAAATCCTTCTTCGACACACAAAAAATTGGATTGCCGTTGGATCTCATTGTTGTTCGGTCGAATAGTGTTTTGAAGAATGAATCTTCTCGTTGTACACCATAACTCGTCTCAATATTGCCACTGCCGCCTTGATATCCTCCTTCCCGATTATCTGTAGGTTTTGATTGTTATTTAGTTAATAAATGTTTGTTACCTTATTGCATATTGTTGTCGTCGGATCATCCGACGACTTCCAATCCTCATCAATCAAGAACTTGAAGTCGGCGAGCCTGGACTTTTGGCGGTTGGTGGGCATCTTGGTGCAGAGGTATGCGGCCTCACTGCATCGCATGGCTTGGCGATCTTGGACTGTTGGTGGGCCCAACAATTCCATCACCAACGCCAATTGATGCTCCGTATCCTCTCCTCTGAGAAAGATACTGCCCTTGATCATCTCCGCCATTACACAGCCACAACTATATACATCTAAAATGAACCAGATGTAAGTATGAATATGAAAATAATACATACCAACTTGAGTTCCGTAATGTTTGGAATTGAGCAAAAGTTCCGGAGCACGATAGTGCCTTGTGCCCATGTAGTGCGGTTGAGGATACTTCTTGAAATTCGATGAAGCAGATCCGAAGTCGCACAACTTCACCAATCCAGTATTCGGTTCAAATAAAATATTGGATGGTTTAATATCGCGATGGGCTATATCATTCTGCAAAATATTCAATTAATTCTAACATATTTTCTAGATCACTTACTCGCTGCAAATGGAGCTGAGCTCTAAACATCTGCCATGCGATCAATTTCACTTCGATTATATCCATCCTTCTTCCAATATTCTCCAAATATTCCTTCAAACTTGTGGGCATGTGTCCAAATATCATCCCCAAACACACTCGGTCACCATGATCCTTCTTATAAACAAACATCAACTTCACTATGTTGGGGTGATTGAGACTGTTTAATTTTTTGAGGATAACAATCTAAATCATCATATCATATCAAATAACTACTATCTATATCAATACCTCATTCGGATCCGCTGATTTTTTCGTGGTCCAGGTCTTCTTTACCGCAACTTCTTGTTTTTGCATGGTTTGGGTGTAGGCTGTGCCACAGTATACATTGGAGTATACTCCAGACCCAACTAAACGCATGCCCTCCATCATAACCTCCTCCACCATATCCGTCGACACATTTAGTGCTGGTACTTGATCCGATGTCTTGTGCATTTTATTTGATATTAATATTATTAAATGACTCGCTTCGAATTTGATAATGATCTCTTATTCAAAAAACGTAAGCAGAACATTCTCGATTGAAGTTTGTAGTCTCAAAAAAAAGAATATTTTGCGTGACGTGATTCTAATCAACTGATAATTCCAAAAAGTGTGTTCCTCATTTTGATAAATCAACGCTGATGGAATCGTGATGTGTTTCACAAAAAAGTGAGCTTGATACTATGCGATCCTTTTAAACTCCAACTTTTCAGGAAACAACCAAAAGTTGAAACGGTTGCACCATTGAAAAGTGTTAAAGTTCCATCGAAAAAATATGAGCAAAAGAAAGTACCAATGGTAGAATCAAAAGAAAAGGAAACATCGATAAAAAGTGATCTGGTGATGGACAATAAGAAGGAAGATACGGAAAAGTTGGAGTCGGCGAATGATAGTATGTTTGCTGATATTGTCGATCCGCAAGAATTGAGGACAAACAGCTCGGAGAGGGTTAGAAGACGAACGAAGGTCGAGGTGTCAGAGAAGAAGGCATTGAAGGAGGAGAAGCTCAAACGGCATGCTCACTATGAAAGTGTGAAGGATAAACCATTGGCGACAGATGAGGAGGATGATAATACGAGTGTGATGACGGTTGGAGTGGATGAAACACAAATGAGTGCGTATGCTGAGTTGGACTGGAATTCGGACTATAAGAATAAGGAGCGATCGATTTGGGTGATGGATGCGAGACATGATGAGATTGTGAGCCAATGCTCGAAGTATCTATAAACATTCAAGTTGTTTCAGGCTGAAAACTGGATGAGAAAGGTGTCGGACCATCGGGAGGATTGGAAGAAGGATTTGGATGAGATTAATAAATTCAAACCGGCTGGGGTGACAATGAACGCGTTTCATGCGAATATGGACAAGAATCGGTATGGAACTGCTCGAAATTTCCATCAAAATGTCTTTTTCAATCATGAATTTGGCAAAATTCCCGCGAAGATACAGTCGAATGAAGATTTGCACAAAAAGCAGACCGGTTTTTTTCTCTGCGTCTCTCATTTAGCGAAAAGAGGCAGAGAAAAAAACCGGTCTGCTTTTTGACCATTGAGAGACGCAGAGAAAAAAACCGGTCTGCTTTTCGACCATTGAGAGACGCAGAGATAAAAACCGGTCTGCTTTTTGACCACGAGAGACGCAGAGAAAGAAACCGGTCTGCTTTTTGCACATTCTACTATTACAGAGATGAAACTCCATGCCAAGACAAAAATCGAATAGTCCTAAACTCGAAAAGTCTCCCATCCGACTACATAAATGCCAACTACGTCGGACTAGCCGCCAATCCAAGACGCTTCATCTCGACTCAAACACCATTAAAATCAACGGTCAACGCATTCTGGTGGATGATAATTCAGGAGAACGCCGAGCAAATTGTATCAATGGACGATGAGAAGAATGATTTCACACAATATTGGCCATTGGAACGATTTGAGAAGATGACATTTGGAGAGGGAGCCGACAAGATACATGTGAGCAATGTGAAGAAACACAATCGATTGGGTGTTATCAATGAGTATGAATTGCGATTGAATTGGGGTGATGATGGTCGAGGTGTGTCGGTGTATCAGTTCAAGGATTGGAGTCAGTTGGATGATAGGGAACGGACACTTCGCATGCTGCATATTGTATGGAACAACAAGTTGCCGGTAGTGGTACATTGTCCATCGGGTGTTGGTCTTTCTGGTGTATTGATTGCCACTGCCATTATTCATGAAAAGATGTACTTTGGGGTGAGCCATAAATCTAAAATTTATAGCTGAAACTTGGTTTTTCTAGGATGATGGCATAGATATCAAGGAAACAATGAAAGATCTTCGAAGTCAGCGGATTGGTATAGTTCACAGTTTTTCGGTATTCGAAAATCCTCAAAACCCACCAAATCAATGAATTCAGAACTACTGGTGTATCTACAAAACATTGATTCGTTTCTTCGAGAGGGATTGTAAATACAATACTGGTCGAGGATTGGTGATGGAAAAGAGGCAGCTGAAAGTGCGACGGAAGAAGGAACGGCCGAAAGAAGTGCCGATTTGTGAACTTGCTTCGGTGGTTTTTAATTGAAATAGTTATGGTTGACAATAAACGATTCTTTTGGGGATGTACACGAAAAAATTCGAGAAAATTCGTTCATTTTCAGCCGAGTTGTGCACAAAATCTAGTTTGGTCAAAAAGCAGACCGGTTTTTTTCTCTGCGTCTCTCAATGTGCAAAAAGCAGACCGGTTGCTGATGCGCTGAAGATACGGTGTAACATTCATCGGAAAAGCTGGTAATTTGAATTTTCAAAGATCGTACAATGTTTTGCATTTTAAAATCGTTTTTATCAGAGTGTTTTTCGTTGATTTTTCCAAAATAGCGCAATATTTGAAGAATTTTTATGTTTCTCCGATGATTTTATGCTATTTTGGGTACACTTTTATAATTTAAATGTTCTATTCGCGATTCTTGAAAATTTTCAGCCCAATCCGTTTATTTCTAGCCGATTTATGCTAATTTGGCGAAAAAGCAGACCGGTTTTCCGGATACGGTATACAAACTGTCGTAAAGCATGATGCATCCGCACACAATTTGAATTTTGAAATTTCATCCCCGCTGTTTTCTCATCCAAAATTGTACACTTGCAGTGTTTTTCTATTTTTAATTGAATTTTCGCCGCCAAATTAGATAAAAATTGCGCCCATTTTCGTGTTTTTTCGCCCCAATGCAACAACTCCTTATAAATTGCCTAAAATCAGTCATTCGCTTTATTTTAAGACCGTTCCCTTGTGAATGACAACAAAAAAACGTGTTTTGATGAATTCTCATGGAGAATCACACCACTTTTTTGTTGTGTCTGACTCATATTTGTTCCTCTCTCACTCAATTTTCCGTAAACAACCATTTTGTTTAGTCCACGTGTCGTTAGGTAAGAGGTTGCGAAACTCGCTAACCTCATCGCTTTCCTCGTTTTTTTTCCGTCCACAAATTTATTTTCAATACAATTTCCTTATCGGACAAGTTGAAAGATTATATCGTATTTTTCCGGTCGTTATCATTTTTCTCACTTTCACTGATGAAAACGTGACCCGCTGACTGAATGGTGTGGTTTTCACTGGGAAGCACAAAATGATGTGTACATCACACTTTGAACCCTTTTTTTGTGTTTTAAAAGCATTTTTTAAGCCTCGAATGCCTCAGCAGCATAGTTTTTGCGGTTTTATTGCGTAATATTGCCGAGAATGTGATTTTTGTCGCTCAAAAACCGTTTTTCCGCAATTTGCAGCTGGCTAAGCTTCGAATTGCTTGAATTAATTTTTCATTCAACAAAACAATAATTTCTTCGTTTTGGTTCGCTATAATTTCCAATTTTCCCTTTTAAAACCGGGATTTTGCGCCTAAAACCCTCGGTTTGTCCAGAATATGGTTTCTGCCGTGTTTTAGCCGTATAAAAATCGTTCCTTCGTCGTTTGCAGCTCCCTGAAGTTGCGATTGAGCATTTTCGCTCATTTTCATCCTAAAAATCGCAATTTCTAACAATTTACAAACTTTGAATTGCTTGAATTACATTGCTAGTCAATGAAACATCCTAATATCTTCGTTGTGAACGGCAGATTTGCTCGTTTTCCTTTCTACAAGCATGATTTTTAGGCTAATTTCCGTCGCTGTTGTCGAGAATGCGATTTCGTCGTAATTCTGCTTCTCCAAAAACTTTTTTTCGCGATTTTCAGTTCACAGACCGTTCTTGTCGCTCATTTTTACTGTGAAAGTCTTTTTTCCCGCCTAGAAACAATTTCCAAGCTTCAAATTGCTTGGATTGTATTTTTTGTCGTCCAAAATCATTTTTTTCCTTCGAAAACATGATTTTCGTCCTAAATTCTTCATTTTCTGATTAAAATTGTGCAAATTCCTCGATTCCACGCAATTTTCAAGCAATTCCAGGGAATTTTTCGCTTTCTATTTCTCCATAGCCCGCATTTCCCTCCAAAAACCACCTCGTTCGCTTTATGTTCCTCCTCTCTAATCCTCCCCCATTCCCTCAATCTCTCTTATAACGTGACCCCTTATAAAGCATCTGCTCTCACTTTGCCACGACACCAAAACACCAATTTCCTAATTGCAACATTATCTGACCTGTTTTTTATTCATTCGCTCGAATATATGTATCGAGAGAGAGGAACGAGGAAGCGAAAATAACGAGAAAAAAATGTTGCGCGCGGCCAGCCGAACTGCCCTCCATTTTTCCTCCAACTCATTTCCCGCCATCGCGCCATTTTTTCTCCCTCTCTCTCCCTCTCCTCTCTCTCTCGGCTCCTTTAGAATGAGAGTTTGTACATTCGTTTTTTCCACTCTCCACCCCAGAGTTTTTTCTTCTTCTTGTCTCTACTTCTGCTGCTGCTGTGCAGTTCTGCCTCCTTCCTCTTTGTTTTGTTTTTTTTTCCCGCGCACATTTTTACGCGCTATATGGAGAAGAAGTTTCTAGAATTTCGCTGGTATCGATGTTGAAATTTGAATTTTCCCATCTCTTCTCTCGTTTTTCATTTGCAAAATGTGTTCGTTCCGCTCGATTCTTGTCGAAAAACGGCGGAAATTAAGGTTTTTATGTGAGATTTCCGCGTTTTCTATCGATTTGTAAGTATAAAAGCCCCTTTTCGCCCTAAATTTAGCATATTTTCGCAATTGTATCTTATTAGCTCTCAACCATGATGCAATAATAGCATGAAATCAATGTTTTCCACTTGAAATCACCCAAAAATACTCATTATCTTGTAGTTTTTCTATCAATAACGTCATTACGAACCGACTGTTCCGGAAACTGCCCTCCTATCTTGGTAAAACGCAACATTTATTCATCAATTGATAAGAATTTTGGTTGAAAAGAATAATGAGCGACTATCAATGTATGCACTTTTCACCTAGTTTTTTTTTGTTAAGCAAAGTAGTGCAAATACCTTTGGCCTATTTGCTCTCTCTATCTCATAATTGTTGCATTTTTCTCTTATTCTTTTTTCTGCTGGGCGGACCAAAAACGAATGGTTTCCAGAAGAATCGTTCGATGTTTTTCTTTCCTGTCAATTGTATTGTAACCGTATGACTCATATCTATTTGGTCGTCGTTTTTCTCTTCTCGGTTTTTCCATTTAAAATATTCGTCCATTTTATAGGAAATGAAACGGAAAGTTTCGGTGTACGATTCGTCGAAGGATAAAACGTTGGGGCAGGTGGTGAAAGGCGAATCGCCGATATGGATTCGTATCGCGATGAGCATCCTTCGCGTCTGGTTCTTCATCTACGATTGTCTCAACTATCTTCCATATCAGTTGTTCAATTCGCCGACGGAGAAGTTGAGAAAATCTGAAAGAATCAAGGTTTGTGCCTTTTCTTCCTTGTTTTAGACTATTTTTGTTAGAAAATTCATGAAAACAGCTCCTAAAAATCAATATTTGCAGGCAAAATGGATTGATGAGCGTGACGGTCCGATCAGAAATATCCATGGACACGCATGCGAGACATTCCCAGGAAAAGACACAGTTGATAAGGTAATACAAATCATACAAAGCATCAAACATAATCGTCTTATAGGTTTGGAGACAATGCGTCGAATTGTACGATGAATCACCATGTCTCGGCACTCGCCAATTGATCCAAGTATTCCAAGATGAGCAGCCGGGAGGCCGAATTTTCGAGAAATGGCACTTGGGAGAGTATGTATGGCAAAGTTATCGAGAGGTTGAGAACAATGTTGGACGCCTCGCCGCTGGAATCAAGGATCTCGCACAAGAAGACAAGGAACCGAAAGTTGTGTTGTTCGCCGAAACTCGAGCTGACTGGCTTATCTCGGCATTGGCATGCTTTAGAGCTAACGTTACGGTTGTTACGGTTTATGCGACACTTGGAGAAGATGTATGTTTATTTTTTATTAGAAATATCGAACTATTGTCTGTTTTGTAGGCCATTGCTCACGCAATTTCGGAAACTGAATCAACAATCTTGATCACATCGTCGGAATTGTTGCCAAAAATTGTGACACTCGGAAAGAAATGCCCATCACTGAAGACATTGGTTTATTTGGCACCAGTTGATTCGAAAGCATCACAACCGGATTTGAAGCCATTCAGAGATCAATTCAAGCATGTTTTGTCATTCAATGGACTCTTGACAAGAAACAAGGAGCTTATCAGTATGTTTTTATCAATTTGCAACTCGTAAAATGTGAATAATTGCAGAGGAATCGACCGCCGTCAAATCTGACATCGCATTGATTATGTACACATCTGGAACAACTGGACAACCAAAAGGAGTCATTCTTTTGCATCAAAATGTTGTTGCTGCACTTCTCGGACAAGGTGATGGTGTTGCAATCATATGTAATACTGATACATACATTGGATATCTACCATTGGCACACATTCTCGAATTGGACGCTGAATTGACATGTTTGACGAAAGGAGCGAAAGTTGGATACTCATCGCCATTGACACTTCATGATCGTGCGAGTAAGATTCAAAAGGGAACACATGGAGATTGTTATGCACTTCGTCCGACTTTGATGGCTGCCGTACCGGCAATTATGGATCGTATCTTCAAGGCTGTCACTGAGGAAGTTGCCGCTTCACCAAGATTCATGCAAGAGTTGTTCAAATTGAATTACGAGAGAAAGAGAGCCAGATATTTGGAGGGATACTGTTCACCATTCCTTGATCGTATCGTTTTCAAGAAGATTCGTCGACTTTTGGGTGGAAAACTTCGTGGTGTATTGTCTGGTGGAGCTCCATTGAATGCTGAAACTCAACGATTCATGAATATCTGCATGTGTTGCCCGGTTGTTCAAGGATACGGATTGACTGAGACGTGCGGAGCTGCCTGTGTTGCTGATATCAATGATATGTCAACTGGAACTGTCGGACCACCGGTCAGATGCTCGGATATCGCATTGAGAGAGTGGCTTGAGGGAGGATATTCACCATTCAACGATCCACCACAAGGAGAAATTCTCATTTCTGGAGAGAACATCTCGCCAGGATACTGGAAACAACCGGAAAAGACTGCTGAGGACTTCATCATGTACAAGGGAAAGAGATACTTTGCGACTGGAGATATCGGACAGAAGAGAGAGGATGGATCATTGTTGATTATTGATAGAAAGAAGGATTTGGTCAAATTGCAACACGGTGAATATGTATCACTTGCTAAGGTAAGCCAAATTTGATGAAGAATTTGAAATAATTGTATATTTGTAGGTTGAATGCGCTCTCTTGAACTGCCCAATTGTCGACAACATCTGTGTCTACGGAAGCAGCATGGAAGATACTGTAGTTGCATTGGTCGTACCAAACCAGAAGCATTTGGAGAAGATTGCCGAACAAGTTGGATGCCCAAGCAAGGATCTCAAGGTGATGTGCGATGACAAGAGTGTGATTGTGGAATATAGAAAGCAATTGGATGAGCACGCAAAGAAGAGTGAGTTTTGAAGTGTCGGACCTTTTGAAACAATCTGATTTTGTAGGCAAACTCTCGCGCACCGAAATCCCAGCCGCAATCCACTTGTGCCCAGAAATTTGGACTCCAGACACTGGACTACTCACCGAAGCACTGAAATTGAAGAGAAAGCCGATTCAGACGGCATACCAATCGACGCTTGATAACTTGTACAAGCAGCTCAAAAAGAATTGAGGTTCTCTCTTCTATCCATACCCAAACTATTGACAGGTTCATTCGGTTTTTCTTGTACTTTCCCCCGCTAAACACTTTTTGTTCTTTTTGAGATACTCGTTTTGTTTTTTTTTCATTCTTTGTCCCCCACCCACACACACATCCCCCATAGAATTTTGTACACGCATAATTTTCATTAGAATCATGTTTTTTGAGATGTCTTCGTGTTTCATATGAGTGTTCCCCCGTTTCCGCCCCCTCCTATCCCCCTATTTGACGAGCTTTTTCCTGTAATCCACGGAATTATTCGTGTTAATTTATTGGTTACCCACACCACATCCCCCTTCATCGAAATCTCATTATCGTTTTTTGATAGCTTTATTGAGATGATTATGATACAAATGATTCTTTATTTTATGTTTTGTTCACCTCAAATAAATGAAGTATTGAATGCAAAAAGATGATGAAAACATGTGATGTTTATAGAAGATAAATAATGATCTTCTGAAGTTGATCGACCATCTTTCGACGTCATAGATGAAAGGTTAGATGAGAGAGTAGGCGGATGGGGGAGGAATAGAGAAGCAGAGATTGATAATGAATTGTAATAGAAGTGTTGGTCTAATTTGGATTTTTATAAGAAATGGCTAATTTTGGACTGATATTTCATCGATTTTGGCAGACATTGCATTCATGGACAAGGCATTTGAAGGTATATTATTGACTATATATGGATATAGGTTTAGTCGTTGTTTTGGTGTAGAAACACAGTTTTTCGTGATTTTTTGATACAATAAACCGGAAATCGGCTGTTTTTTCTTGAAAATCGAATATTTTGGAATTGAAAAGAAAATATCGAGAAAGTTATATCTGGATAATTTAAATCTACACAGTAATGTAAACAAATCCAGCTTCGGTATAAATTTTTAAAGGCGCACATTGTGAGTAGAGACGGATCTATGTGTACTAAACGGAAAATATGTGAAGTCAAATAATTTGATTTTCCAGATTTTGTAGTATCTGAAAATCGAAGCAGGAAATGTGGTTCAAACATGAATATCTATATATATATAGATATAGAAGATATAGACTATATATAGAGATATCTATTAGCCTACTATGTATTATCAATATAATCGACAGTAGATTGTCCAATATGCTTCGTCATTTTTACAAATGACTGTTATTATCTTTCCCATACGGATCGACCTTCGTGGCCTAGAAAACCCCAAAAAATCCTCGAAGCGAAGAGCTCTTTTGAGATGTGTGCCTTTAATTCGTACTGTAATTTTAGTTGTGTTTTGGACTACTGTTTGAAGGCACAGACCGAGTAATGGCTGCGTAAATCTACAAGGGAGAGCTCGATTCGTTTGTAACCGATAATACAGATTTAATTGAAAATATAAATATCGCTTTTTTTTCGAATACTTGACTTTGTGTAGTTCAGAAAAGTTTCATTAAACGAATTGATTGTGCTGAAAATATGTGAGAGAATTTTTATCGAATATTTTAATCTTTGAAAGCAAATTTTTCAAGTTCTAAGCTTTTTTTAGAGCCCAATATCTGCCTGATATTCTACATTCAAGATGTTGAAATTTTTTTTGGAAGTTAAAACCCAAAAAAATTCAACAAACCTGATTATTCTCAGTCTTGAAGTTGATTGGAAATCTTCTTTTCCAAAAATTTTGAGCATGATATCAAAAGTTTCAAAGAATACTAAATCAGAAAAATAGTTGTCCTAAACCTATTCAGCAACACAACCTCAACATTTCCAGACCCGTCGTGCCTACTGTGCCATATCCCTCCTCAACTATTCCGCCGATTTGATACTCGTATCATGGATGTTCAATAAACAACCAATATTCCTTGATATTCTATTTTGTATATCATCTGCACTTATTGGAATATCAATTACTGGTGAGTGATTGACTGAGTATCAAATGCATTTGATACTCAGTCAGAAGGGAAATAGACGCAGGCAATGAAAAATTATAGGATTGTACCTGAAACGACCAGCTGTTATGCTGCCGGATGTGTTGTATAAAGTGAGTTAGACTATATTTGACGACATTTTGCGGTATTTTTGATGGGCAATACATACTATCTTACGATAAAATGCACAATGTAAAGGAATACACTATATCTGACGACAAGTTACAGACAAAACTTGTAGTTGAAATACAGTGTATTAAACGACAAATTGCACGCTTTTTCGGAGAGAAAAACTTTGAAATTCAAAAATTTTATAATATTTGAAAAAGATACATCATATTTGACGACATTTTGCGGACTACTTTAATTGAAAAAATACACCATATCTCACGACAAGTTACAGACAAACTGTTTAGTAGAAATGCACCATATTTGACGACAATATTCAGATTTTCTTGTAGGTCAAAACTCTAGATTTCTCGATATATTACACGACAAAATAGAGGCACAGACTGTGCAGTGTATTTGACGACATTTTGCGTACACTGTATCTCACGACATTTTACAGACCAAAATTCCAAAGTTTAGAGTAATTTTCGATAATTTTAAAATGATGAAGATACATCATATTTCACGACAAATTACAGACAAAATGTTCAGTTGAAATGCGCTATATTTGACGACAATATGCAGACTTTTTCGACATTTTACGGATAATAGAAAATACACCACATCTCACGAACTTTTACAGACAAATACATCAAATTTTTGACACAGTTTTGATGATTCTCTTTTCAAAAAATGCACCATATTTCACGACAAAATACACACAAAACTTACAGGTACTTGTCTCCGCCTGTGCCCTATTCAATGCAATACTCGATGCGGATAATGGTGCAACTGGTGCAGCACCCCGCCTTCTCATGGTCTTTATCGCCCTATTATCCCATATTTACGAGGTTCGGGTAGATAATCGATACATGGTAGATCAAAAAAATCATACTGTACTTCTTCAGAACTACTTCCTTTTCAATGCCATAGCCGCGTTTTATCGGGATCAAGAGGGTGTGGAGAATACGCGCCCACCACCGTCATACAATTTATTTGCCAAGAATAGTATGAGTTTTGATCTACCAGGATCAATCGATAATTTCAGATCCTGTTGCTAAACCCATAGAGGAAGGAATACCGAAATCCGAAAGTTTTTCGTCGACTTCAGAGCAACCGGAAAGATGTGCAACTCCACCACCATCATATGATATTGCAGTGGAACGGATGAAAGAGATGAGGGGAGAAATAGTGTAGGGTGGGGAGAGGATTAGAGATAGAGAGAGATACGGGTTGAATAAAGATATTTGAAATATATGAATACACTATATTCGACGACAGTATGCAAGATATTCGATTGAAAAGAATGCACCATATTTCACGACAAGTTACAGAAAAAATATGTGCATATTGTTTGACGACATTTTGCGGTTCTGTTTTCATAGGAACTGCACCATATCTCACGACATTTCTCATAATTTTTGATCTATGAAAGTGCACTATATCTGTCGACAAAATACACACAAAACTTTGGAGTACTTATCTCAGCTTGAGCCAAACTCAACAAAATGGAAAAAGGTCTTGAAATTTACAGATACTTTAGAAATGTTTTCAAGGCATTTTCATATACCGTAACCTTCTGGATAGACGACGATTCACTTTTATTTATCAAGAACCCTGCAATACATACATAAAAGCACATCAGAGACCGACAACAATATACAAAAAATGGATCCAAATAACTAGATACTTCTGCCATCAGATGCCTCGACGACTTGGTCAGAATGCACCATGATATGGGTCTTGGAAAAATTTGTGAGACTTGTCTGAAAATGGGCCATGTTATGGATCTCAGAAAATAATTTTTACTCCGAAAATTTCTCAAACTCATCCGTTAAATATATCTTGAAATACATCGTGATTAAAAAAAGAGATATCTTATCAAATGATATCTATCTGTTTTCCGACAATTATTAGAACAACATCATTAAGTTACTAGTCTGATAATGTGGTGTTGACGCATTATTGTCATGATCTATGGCATAGAAGCATAGAATTTCATAGAACACGATTCCAAGCACAAAAGGTAGACATATCACTATTTCAATAGTTTATAGTTATTCCAATTTCTGATCCAAAACATTAACCGGCTTCTTCAAAAATATACAGTCCCGATATACTATCTTTAACAAATATTATGACGTTTTCAGACAATAAACATGTGTCCTAACCGGGTGTGTTACATCTGCTTTTCGTGTTAGATAAGTAAAAAAGCATACTATACTACTTACATGTCCATGTTTTGCTCAAATTATAGTATCCACCAGATGTACTACACCTGTCATCCAAAACAAGTGTGCTCATAAAAATCATCATCATTTTTCAGAATATTCGTACTGTTGTTCTAGAGAGGAAAATTTTAAGAAAATTGGATGGAGCTAAACCTATCTTTCATCCTAAATCTGAAAATCCACCTTTCCCAGGTTGAAATCTACAGTAACCCTTCAAAAAAGAGCCTCGAACCTGTGCACCCGCTCCCTCAAAATTCCACCGCCCAGCTCCACCCACCCCAATCCCTATAAAAGTGTACCACCATCCACCATCCACCCTCACCAACCATGCGCCCTCCCGCCAACTACCGTATCATTCGCAACACCCTGCTCACCATTTCCATCATCATGTCGACACTTCGTGCCACCTTCGGCTCGTTGTTGTTCGTTGTTGTTGGTGGTTGTCCGATATGGTTCGCCTTCGCTCACACCCTCATATACACCATTGTACTCTGCTCCTTGTTACGCCAAAAACGAGGATTGTTGCGCATCAGCAAGATGTTCGTCTCGTTGGTGTGGATCATTGGTGTCGTGATGTTGGTGGCTGCGCCACTTATTGTCTTCGGTGAGTACTGCAGTAGGGTACTGTAGGTCTCTTTGGTTACTGTAGCTTACAATAGTAGTTTCTTGTTACTACAAATTGGTGTACCAACGGCAGGTACTCTGTATTGGTTGCTTGTTACTGTATGCTACTGTATTAGTCCTCTTTGGTTACTGTAGCTTATTATACCAGTTACTGGTTACTGTAGGGTCTTGTTCCTGTTACTGTACATTGATATACTTACTACTGATTACTGTATTGGTGTCTTGGTACTGTAGATTACTGTATTTTTTACTAGTTATTGTAGGTAACTGTACTAGTAACTGATTACTGTATTTGCTACTGATCACTGGGGATACTGTATGGGTTACGATTAACTGAAGACTATCTTACTTGCTAATGGATACTGTAGGATACTGTACTAGGTACTTCTTACTGTAGGTCACCCAAAATCTTGTGCACCTTTGATACAGTATACTGCATTAAAGGCACATATAAAAAAAAGCATCTCACCTTCTTCTGCGTCTTTTCATTCTACACACTCTTTTTTCCAGCCACCACCAATCTCTCAGCCCCATTCTCGTCCACCAGAGAAGGACAAATGTTCACGGCACTTGGCAACTCGTTCCTTCGTCTTGGTATGGATCACAAATCACTCGCCGTCTACATTGTTGATAATTTGGGTTAGTTGATCTACCGTACCCCATTAGTGAGCTACCGTAGCCTATTAGTGAATCTACCGTATCAAACTCATGATTAACTGTGATAAATTAGTCGATCTACAGTGCCCCAATGGTAACCTACCGTACCTCCTTTGTAATCTATCGTATTTTATTAGATGATCTACCGTACCACATCAATAATCTACCGTATCCTATTGGTTTATCTACCGCACTTCTGAGTGTTTTACCGGACCTTATTAGTGAGCTACAGTACCCCATCTGTGTTCCACCGTAGTCCATTAGTGGATCTACCGAAGCACATAAGTGATATAAAGTACCTCATTTTTTGATATACCGTACCCCATTGATCTACCGTACTCCCTACATGATCTACCGTACCCCATTTATGATCTACCAATCATTCCAGCTCACTTGGTCATCATGATCTACATCGAGTTCCGTCTCTGCGAAATCAAAGAGGCAAAAGTCGCTGATCAGATTCGCACCTTCCGAGTCGAAATCGGCAAATTATCCGAAACTGCCTATCGCGAGGATCAACCACCAAAATACTCCCTCATTTAATTGAACCACCCTCTGCGCCTTTAAAACTACAGTATTACCGCATTCAATAAACAACAACATAACCCTATTTTTATATATTTGGATAAAGTGAAGATTTGAATAAATACATTATACCGGAACATATTTGTATATTGAGGTAGTAGTACTGTTGCTATATTGATTCAAAGGAGCATACAGTACTATTTTATCAAAAGTAAATAAACAACTATAATCTCCCAAATGCTCTGCAAGAGTACACTGAAAAATCTTCAAAATCTTTTCATTTTGGGAGTACTATAGGTCTTGTGGATTTTTTTTTGCTGATGAAATATGTTGACAAATTGGTCCAGTACTTCCACAGATACAACCAGTATACAGATCGGCTCCTTCGCAATCATCCGGTTTGGCTGGAATCAGCACAGACATGAAATGCGACTTTCTGAAAAGTCTCCATATCTTCTCCAAAAAACTGTGTATTTTTTTTCCAAT